>LR738562.1:1045000-2245000 GCA_902685375.1 Neostethus bicornis | reverse complement strand
AGTACCCGGAGAAAACCCACGCAGACACGTGGAGAACATGCAAACTCCACACAGAAAGGACAGTGTTTCAAGCCTCGAACCCCTGACCTTCTTGCTGTGAGGCCACTGTGCTGCCCTGGGGTTAATACAGTATTATTTTTTTTTCCTCCACGTGACGCTGATTAACTTCTAAAACTGTTTACAATTTAAAGTGAGAAAAGAACCCGAGGTGAGCGGATAGAACGGGTATCTCACGCTAGAATGACTGGCAATAAAAGGGTTAAACCAAACTGGAGTTTATTTTAAGCGCTTGTAGAGTCTGCTCAGAGCAGACCGAGTCCTTTAGCCTCGCTAAGGAAGTGTGTCAGAATGAAAGAAACCGCTCCGCTTCGAGTTGGGCCGGAGTTTAGAGAAAAAAAAAGATAAACCCATAAAGCACAGGAACATGTCCTGGAACCGAACGCAGATCGACACGCCGTGCTGCAAGGTGGAAGTACAACTGAATGCATGTTAAAAATGATTGTTTTGACATGAGCTTTAAAAGAAGAGGCGGTCTACAGTGAACCCTAAATGATCCGGTTTAGATCAAATATCAAATTACCAGGTCAACGCCACCCACTGTTTGAATAAAAGATACCCACTTCTCTTCTTTATGAAGTCTTAATGTGTGTCGCCATCGCCCGAGGCCGGGCACACATTCTTTCCAGGCAGTAAATAACACGTCAACAAAAAACTTCCATCGCATCACAAAAAGGAATTTAACGTGTTTGCAAGAAGAAAACAAAACTCCAGGAGGAGGAGGAGTCAAAGGAAGGGTGCACACGGTCGGTTCGTTTTTACAAGATGTGTTAAAATAACTCACATTTTGATGAAGGTTGCTGGTTTTCTTGTTTGTCTCTGTTCGCCCCGCTATCCCCCCCACCTTGGATTAGAATAGATAAGTCATAATCTGTGGAAAGCACTGGGTCAGTATCCTTTTATACACACAACTAATCTGATACCAAATCACACCAACGGGAGCAGGGTACACACGCCTCCTCAGTGTGGACGTGGTTCAAGAAAAAAATAAGAAAAATATGCAGTAAATAGCATTTGCAGTTGTGGTGCAGACATGTTTTGTTTTCCTTCTGGGCCGGTCGGGCCGCGATCCCTGCCTGACCGGGGATGAAAATATACCATCCTGACCAAACTCCGACTAAGTTTGGAACACAAATATGATGGAGGATCAGAAGCAGCGCGATTCAGTCCGACCCAAAATAAACTAACATCTAACTTTGAAGAAAATGTCTTAAGAAGTATTTGATCAGCAATGGAGAAAAAAAGAGATGGATGAAAAAAAAAAAACCTACCCTCACCTTGGTAACCAGGATCTACGTTCCTACCCTCACCATGGTAACCAGGATCTACGTTCCTACCCTCACCATGGTAACCAGGATCTACTTTCCTACCCTCACCATGGTAACCAGGATCTACAATCCTACCCTCACCATGGTAACCAGGATCTACTTTCCTACCCTCACCATGGTAACCAGGATCTACAATCCTACCCTCACCATGGTAACCACGATCTACGTTCCTACCCTCACCATGCTAACCAGGATCTACGTTCCTACCCTCACCATGGTAACCACGATCTACGTTCCTACCCTCACCATGCTAACCAGGATCTACGTTCCTACCCTCACCATGGTAACCAGGATCTACATTCCTACCCTCACCATGGTAACCAGGATCTACGTTCCTACCCTCATTATGGTAACCAGGATCTACGTTCCTACCCTCACCATGGTAACCAGGATCTACGTTCCTACTCTCACCATGGTAACCAGGATCTACGTTCCTACCCTCACCATGGTAACCAGGATCTACGTTCCTACCCTCACCATGGTAACCAGGATCTACTTTCCTACCCTCACCATGCTAACCAGGATCTACAATCCTACCCTCACCATGGTAACCAGGATCTACTTTCCTACCCTCACCATGGTAACCAGGATCTACAATCCTACCCTCACCATGGTAACCACGATCTACGTTCCTACCCTCACCATGCTAACCAGGATCTACGTTCCTACCCTCACCATGGTAACCAGGATCTACGTTCCTACCCTCACCATGGTAACCAGGATCTACGTTTCTACCCTCACCATGGTAACCAGGATCTACGTTCCTACCCTCACCATGGTAACCAAGATCTACGTTAAAACCCTCACCATGGTAACCAGCATCTACAATCCTACCCTCACCATGGTAACCAGGATCTAGTTTTCTACCCTCACCATGGTAACCAGGATCTACGCTCTTACCCTCACCATGGTAACCAGGATCTACATTCCTACCCGTACCATGGTAACCAGCTGTGGGTGGTGACCGAAAGAACAAGATCGTGGATACAAGTGGCCGAAATGAGCTTCCCCCGCAGGGTGTCAGGGCTGTCACTAAGAGATCGGGTGATGAGCTCTGCCATCCGGGAGGAGCTTGGTGTAGAGCTGCTCCTCCTCCAGGTCGAGAGAAGCCAGATGGGTGGTTTGGGTATCTGGTTAAGATGGCCTCAGAGCATCTTGCTAGTGATGTGTTTCAGGCACGTCCCACCAGGAGGAGACCAAGAGGCAGACCCCGGACTTGCTGGAGAGACTGTCTCACATCTGGACAGGGAGCACCTCAGGATCCTTCCGGGTGAGCTGGGGGGTGCAGCCTGGGTGAGAGAAGCCTGGACTTCCTATCTAAGGCTGTTACCCCCACCACCTGGCCCCGGATAAGAAGAAGACGACGGAACAGAACACCTTTTTTCTCCCTCCAGCAAAACAAGAGAAGATAAACTTCAAAGAGAAGGAGTTTCTGTCTCAATCAGAGGAGCCGATGTTTCACTTTCTCCTCCCAAAATGTACCGAGGTAAGAATGTATGAGAGGCAGGAAATGAAGCAGCTGTTCTCAGGCTGTGAGCCGTGAGGAGGCTTCCTCCTTAAAAGATAAACTAGTATTCCTAAGATATGAGTTTATTAAGTATCCATCTTTGGTTGTAAAGCTGGGAAGAACACAGCTTTATTGTCTGAAATTGCATACAGCTTCATCTCTACACGAGCAAAGCTCCTGCTAAAGTTCAACCCTGTGTTTAGACGTGGCTTTGGTACGCCGCACCGATTACAGCTTGACTTACTGCCTGAATACGACAGAGAAACCGTCCAGCTGCAGCCTGCAGGGCTCATCCCCACTTTACAGATGAATATGTTCTTCTCAGTAAAAACTAAGAAACAAAATCTGATGGAATTTAACTGGTAAAAGATGAAGTTCAGCGACTCATTCGTCTTCAGCATGGATTATAACATTACTAATCAAACTCAGCGGCCGTCGTGCAAGAATCATAAGACGTGGAAAAAAGTCGAGATTGTTGACGGAGCCTGAAGTAAACAAATGAATATTTCAAATCTTAACATTACGATAATTAATAGTAATATGTCTTAAGAAGTATTTGATCAGCAATAGAGAAAAAAAAAGAGATAGATGAATAAAACTTAACATCACCATGGTAACCAGGATCTACGTTCCTACACTCACCATGGTAACCAGGATCAACGTTCCTACACTCACCATGGTAACCAGGACCTACGTTCCTACACTCACCATGGTAACCAGGATCTACATTCCTACCCTCACCATGGTAACCAGGATCTACATTCCTACCCTCACCATGGTAACCAGGATCTACGTTCCTACCCTCACCATGGTAACCAGGATCTACGTTCCTACTCTCACCATGGTAACCAGGATCTACGTTCCTACCCTCACCATGGTAACCAGGATCTACGTTCCTACCCTCACCGTGGTAACCAGGATCTATGTTCCTACCCTCACCATGGTAACCAGGATCTACGTTCCTACCCTCACCGTGGTAACCAGGATCTACGTTCCTACCCTCACCATGGTAACCAGGATCTACGTTCCTACCCTCACCATGGTAACCAGGATCTACTTTACCATGGGGTGGCTGGGTTCTCACTCAGCCATAGAGTGAGGACCATGACAGATCGATGAAGGAATACCTTCCTAAATTTAAAAATTGTCACTTTAAACCTTGAGGGAGGAATCCTCACCACATTTCTGCGTGGGAACACCAGTGTGTGTGAGCTGTGAAGACTTTACATATCAATGGGCACACGGCCTCCCGCGGTCCACATGGAAATATCTGGTGTCTGTGAAGCGCTGCCAGGCGGATGAAAACTTAGCTTCATAACTTAGTTTCATTTCTGCTTTTGTGAATCTAAAAAAAAATGTATTTACAAATCAGAGAGTTCATTAAAATATTTCTGAAGGAAAAAAAAACGTAATCTTTTTTAAAAGACAGGATCAGATCTCAATAATCAACCCACAGCTTGGCATTGCCATGCAAATTTGGTTTGTATTAAATGAAAACCTCAGTGTATTAACGTCTACCTCCCAGTGTGAGAGCTGAAGCAACACAGAGACGAACAGGCCAAGTTCTTTGTCTTCACTGCTGAGAGATGAGAGCCCACCCACTGCAATCAAATGGGAATCCTTCAGCTGCTCCTCCTCCCAGACTCTCACTAAATCAACAGTCTATTTACAGCAGGAACACACAGACAAGCCTCATGTGAGCATGTACAAATGATTTGATCATTAATGAGCACAGGACCGATCCGGGAGCGTGAGACAACAACCCGAATGAGAAAAAAAAAAACCCTGGAAAGATCAGAAAGTTAAAGTGACACGCTGTAGGGATGACTTGCCATAGCTGGTACATGGCTCGTTTTATCTGGTCCTCACAGATTAACAGATGGAGCCAATCACAGGGTGTGGATGGTACGGGTGCTCTTATTGATAAGGTTTAAATTAGCTACAAAAAAACTGGAACAAAAGTCAGTGAAATTTGCACATTCAAAATAAGAGCATGTGCTGTAAGGAACTGTGTGGAACTGTGTGGGTTGGGGTTCTTCTCACCCTCTTTAAGAACGGCCTGTACTTTATGCCAATCATTTGTTCTATGAATGAACACGACGGTTGTTTCCGTCGCCAGGTCTCGGGGGCAACAATCTCAGACGGGAAGCCAAGGCTTCTCTCACCCAGGCTGCATCCTCCAGCTCACCCGGAAGGATCCTGAGGTGTTCCCTGTCCAGCTGTGAGACATAGTCTCTGCAGTAGGGTTCGGGGTCTGCCTCTTGGTCTCCTCCTGGTGGGACGGACACCTCACCTAACCAGATTCCCAAACCTTCCCATCTGGCTTCTCTCAACCCGGAGGAGCAACGGCTCAACTCCTCCCGGACGGCGGAGCTCCTCCATCCTACCGGACGGCGGAGCTCCTCCATCCTACCGGACGGCGGAGCTCCTCCATCCTACCGGACGGCGGAGCTCCTCCATCCTACCGGACGGCGGAGCTCCTCCCTCTATCTCTGAGAGGCCAGCCAACCAGCAGAGGAAGATCATTCCGGCTGCTTGTATCTGTGATCTTGTTCTTTCGGTCACTACCAACAGCTGACCATAGACTTTAAATAAAACCTCAATTTTCAACATAATCATGTATATAAATTTGAATCTTCCTTAAATAATAAATGTCATAATTAAGTAAATTTTTTTTAAAAAAAAGCAGCTTCTTTTTAACTAATTTTCTAAATTAACTCCCACCCTCCAAAAACATACGTGTTAGGTTGATTGGCTGCTAGGAAATTGTCACTAGGAATGAGTGTGTGATTGGTCCTGCACCAGTGACCAGTTCAGGGAGTACCCTGCCTCTCGCCTGTTATCAGCTGAGATAAGCTACCTCGTCATGATTAAGCGGTTCAAAAGACGAAAACAAATAAGTTCATGATATAAATAGTACTGATTAATTTAGTGATTCTTTTGTTTGATTAATCAACGAATCAAAGAAGCTTTACTTTATAAGCTTTTTTAAATTAAAACATCATCTAATAACAGATTTAATGTGTAAATAAACACATTTACTTGATTAATATGCGTGCATTCTGTCACACAGTCATCAAAATCTTTACCCTAAAACCTTGAATAAATTAATCCCAGACTCGACAGAAAAAATTAAACAATTATTGTAAGTGAACAAAATTTCCAGCAAATTTAACTCAGAATTCTTGATACAAAGAAAAACATGCTGGAATATTTTCAAAATGAAACGAGACATTTTTAATCTCCGTTGTAAGGGATTAGGATTCCAATCTGAAATGTTACTCATGCTGGTGTCAAACTACAAAAATGGATATAAATATCTACGTTCCTACCCTCACCATGGTAACCAGGATCTATGTTCCTACCCTCACCATGGTAACCAGGATCTACGTTCCTACCCTCACCATGGTAACCAGGATCTACATTCCTACCCTCACCATGGTAACCAGGATCTACGTTCCTACCCTCACCGTGGTAACCAGGATCTACGTTCCTACCCTCACCGTGGTAACCAGGATCTACGTTCCTACCCTCACCATGGTAACCAGGATCTACGTTCCTACCCTCACCATGGTAACCAGGATCTACGTTCCTACCCTCACCATGGTAACCAGGATCTACGTTCCTACCCTCACCACGGTAACCAGGATCTACGTTCCTACCCTCACCACGGTAACCAGGATCTACGTTCCTACCCTCACCACAGTAACCAGGATCTACGTTCCTACCCTCACCACGGTAACCAGGATCTACGTTCCTACCCTCACCGTGGTAACAAGGATCTACGTTCCTACCTTCACCATGGTAACCAGGATCTACGTTCCTACCCTCCCCATGGTAACCAGGATCTACGTTCCTACCCTCCCCATGGTAACCAGGATCTACGTTCCTACCCTCACCATGGTAACCAGGATCTACGTTCCTACCCTCACCATGGTAACCAGGATCTACGTTCCTACCCTCACCATGGTAACCAGGATCTACGTTACAACCTTCACCACGGTAACCAGGATCTACGTTCCTACCCTCACCATGGTAACCAGGATCTACGGTCCTACCCTCACCATGGTAACCAGGATCTATGGTCCTACCCTCACCATGGTAACCAGGATCTATGTTCGTACCTTCACCATGGTAACCAGGATCTATGTTCCTACCCTCACCATGGTAACCAGGATCTATGTTCCTACCCTCACCATGGTAACAAGGATCTACGTTCCTACCCTCACCATGGTAACAAGGATCTACGTTCCTACCCTCACCATGGTAACCGTGACAAGCGGTAGACAACGGAACAAAACTATAAGCTCTCGAGCGCCTTGCTGATGAGGTGTTCTGTCCCACCAGGAAGAGACCAAGAGGCAGACCGCGTACCTGCTGGAGAGACTATGTCTCACAGCTTGCTGGGGAACGACTCTGGGTTCCTTACGGGTGAGCTGGAGGAAGCAGCCGAGGTGAGAGAACCCTGGGCTTCCTGTCTGAGGCTGTCGCCCCCTCGACTTGGCCCCAGATAAGAGAAAGACGCCGGAACGAAACTATAAAAAGTTCAGTTCCGTCTTTGTTTCTTCTTCATTACACGATGAATTAAAAAACTATTTTCATGCAACTTCATCACCCAACTTAAAACGTTCCTCCATCTGAGTCATCGATCTACCAGCCACAGAAAAGCACCTTGGTGATATGATAACAGGTCTGGGAGCAGATTAGCCGCCCGTAACAGTGTGACATAGTCTGACGCAGCAGCAGCGGGAGGTGGAGGTCACAGGGGCTTCTGTAAAATGCCAAACACAAAAGAACTCCTCCGCTGCTGATGCTGTCCGGATGTCGTGTTGCCAGGGGACAATAGGGCCGAAGCTCTGAGCAGAGGGCAGATAAAGCTCAGATTTGGTATTCAACTTATAAAGGGGGGAGATGGGGAGGCGGTGAGACTCGGTCAGGGAGGGAGAAAGAAAATCTAAATGCAGAGAGGAGGTTAAACCCTGCTCATATCAACTAGAACAAGTTGTTTACCAGCTGGTTAATATGATAGATACCAGCATGGGTTAGACTGGTGACACCCCTCCCAAATGTCTTGAATATAAAAGGCCAGTAGCCATGCATCACAGGTCTCAGGCCCCCTCCTTGTTGAACCTTCCAGTGAAAACTAGAGATGAAACAACCAGTGACCTGCATTTCCAGCTCAATCATCTCAGTAAAAACAGATGCAAACCAAAATATTTATTTTCTAAATCTAGAAAAGGCTTTATTTTCTAGGTTTTGTTCCGTTTGTTTGAATCAGAATCCAGAAGTCAGTGTGCGTTTACAAAAGCCCAGCTGCTCTTTGTTCTTTACCTGTGCTCAAATTCTAGCAGGTCCCTGCTTAAAAAGCTTTTGTAAAGTGAGCAGACCCACAATGAATACGTGCAAATAATGGCACAACTTCCTACACAGTCTGTGCAGTCAACCCCACACAAAAAGCTGAATGTGAACGGGCACACTCTGCAAAGATCCTTGTTCAAGAACATGGTGTTCTAAAGAGGTCTGAGAGCTGAAGTTCCACAGGTCGTATGATGTAAACTACAAGTTAAAAGAAAATGAACAAGTCAGGGTGGCACATATCAGTCGGTTTAGGACAGCTGAAAACCCATGATGCAACATTTAAGGTCATTCATTTTCACAAATTCCCTCGTGACGTCCCGTTCCAGATTCCCACCTCTCCTGTGGCCGCGGCGAATTAATGCGAGGCCTCTCTGAAGCTGCTCCCGTCTAAAATCTGCCGTGACTTTTCAGGCTTTGGTTACACCAAAGAGAAAAAACGAGGGACGAAATCACTTGAGTAATAAAAACTAAGAGAGAAGCTTTAAGATTTAAAACAGCTTGAATGGCATGTTAAAACACACACGGTTCATTGTGTGAAACGGAGCAGGTGGTATACAGTAAATCTGCTCCTGCCCGTCTCTCACTCAGAGTGTATTGTGTGTGAACATCCTGAAAAACTCCTGTCCCTTTCAGTTCCTTCTAACACAGCTGCCATGCAGTCAGCAGAGAGAGAGGAGGAGTGCACGAGGGGGAAGGAGACTTGCTCAAACAAGCACAGGTTTTAACCCAAATGTAATAAAATGCTTTTGGCTTTCGGCCAAAATAACAAGGGAAGTTTAGTTTGTGAGGAACTCTGCAGACGAGAGCGAGAAGTCCAACACGAAGTGTTTCTGTAAAAGGATTTTTTTTTTCAACCAATCAGAGAAACTTCCTCTTGTTTTTGGTTGAATTTGATCGTCCCACTTCTAATCCCATAGTTGCCTAAGCTTTGCAGCCATCCCATCAGCTGTTCTCAGGCCCTCCTCCCTCTTGTGGTTTCCGGCTGGTAACAAACACACCAATCATTAAGCTGCTTTCTTTCCAATGTGCTGGGACAAAAACAAAAGTCAGGCTTTTTCACAGAGAGAACATTTAGGATGAGATGTGTGGGATTCTGTTTGACTTTACCAAACCTGAGTCAGTCCATCAGCAAAACAAGGTGACACCAAAAGATCCTCCCTGTGAGATGCTGACTAATACTCAGAGTATTACCCATCTAATATCCATGCAGACAGCTGACACCATAACCACCACCAGGGTGGACCAGAAATACTGATCAGGTGGCCATTTTGGAGTGAAAATAAACACTAAGCCAGCTAAACAGGATCTGAAAAAAAAGAAACAATTCTAAAGATCCAGGGTTTTAAAAAACAGAGAGAAAGCAGCGGTATGTTTAGATCCAGTCAGTCTGATCCGGGTTTAAACAGAACAAAAGAAACATAGCACTAGTTTTATTTAAATATTCTGAACTAAAAAAAAAAACAACAGGATCTAAGAGTGATTTAATCTGCATTGAATGCTGCTGCTGACATCAGGAACAGATTGTTCTAGAAAACAAACTGATTCTAATAAATAAAAACAACATAAACACAGCATAGTTTAGCTCTGCTAGCAAAATGTTGTTTACATGAAAACAACCAGAAAAATCTCACCTTTTAAAGAGTGACTAGTGAATGAAAGAATGACTCATACTGTGTTGTTTATGTTCAGAAAGGATACAGTTTCACCACGTCGGTATCCATTCGCCTTTTCCCTGGACTTGGAGACGACATTTTTTGCTATTTTCCCCCGCAGAACAGCAAGAAGTCAGCTTTTCAAACGCTAGACAATCTAGCAGTCGTTATGATCCCAGAGTTAACATCTGCCTTTAGGATTGGTTCACAGCAGAAGGTCTTCGCAGTAGATTTTTCTTCCTTTCCTAATGACTGACTGCGCTAAACGTTAGATCTCTCCTGTTCACTGCCTTCTTTCTCATCATGGTTCTGACAAGCAAGGATCCCTCCGCGATTACGTCATATCTCTGCGACCCAAACCATACCAAAAGAGGACATATTTGTAGTTTTTACTAAATGACAACAATGCTGACAAAAGTATTTTTGAGATAAAAGAAATTTCCTAAAATAAAGTAAATGTGGAAAAAAATATTTCTCAACAAAAATGAATTAAATTCATTTTCGCTTATTTTTTATGTAACATTGAAATCCAGTTTTTACTTTGGTTCAATTGTAAAGTTTTGATCATGGATACAAGCAACTGAAATGAGTTTCCTTTGCAGGGGGCTGGGCTCTCTCTCAAAAATAGAGGGAGCAGCTCTGCCATCCTGAAGGAGCTCAGAGTAGAGAAATTGCTCCTCCAGGTCGAGAGAAACTAGATGGGGTGGTTCGAGCATCTGGTTAGGATGCCTCCCTTACTGGTGAAGTGTTTTGGGCCCGTCCCACCCGGAGGAAACCCAGAGGCAGATCCTCCAGCTCACCCTGGAGGATCATGAGGTGTTTCCTGTTCAGATGTGAGGCTTAGTCTCTCCAGTAGGTCCGGGTGCTTCGGAGTGGAGCCGTTGCTCCTCAGGGTCGAGAGAAGCCAGATGAGGTGTTTTGGATATCTGGTTAGGATGCTTCCCGAACTTTGCTGGTGAGGTGTTTCGGTCATGTTCGACCAAGAGGAGACCCAGAGGTAGACCGTGGACCTGGTGATGTTAATGTATGTCAAACACGTGTAAATAATAATAATAATTTAAAAAAAAAAAAACCTTCTGTTGAGGCCTTTTTTTTAAAAAATCAAACCAACTCATCATAATTAAACTACAATATTTCAAAATAAAACTGACAAAAATAAAATTATGGTTGATATTTGCAAACCAAAAGTTTCAGAACCAGAGTTTTTTTGATGATTACAAAACACTTTGTTCTAATATTTATCACAATTAATGTCATTTTTTAAGAGTCCTTAAAAGCAATATTTTGAATGTTTTCTGATAATTTTTAATGTATTACATTCATCCCTCATTGGAAAATTACTTTGCTGCATTGCACCGCAGCAGGCAGCCATGACGGCAACAATGGTGGGAGCAACTAGGGGTTAGGTGTCTTCTGAAGGAACCCTTGGGCATGTCAGGCCGGTGAGAATCAAACCAGCTTTTTCTGATCCAATTGAATCCACTTTATTGATCCCTGAAGGTAAATTTAAGTGCTGCAGTGTAAACACCTCAAGCGAGCAACCGGACGTTTCCATGGAAAACGTAAAAACACAGGAAGCACCTCCTCTAGACCGTCTCCTTCTCCTCAGCTCCCTCTGGACTGAAAACACTCCTCCAGACACGACGAAAGTGGCTCCGAGAGCCAGCAGCTGGTCGAGCATGTCAACATGCATGTCAACAGAATGACTCCATAACCAGCTAACCGTGGGGAGCTACCCGGACGACGTCTGAAAAAATCAGCTGTCCAACAAAAACCAAAGTCCAACATGACTGACATTCTACCACCGAGCCAACGCCTCCCTATATGAGTGTTTTAAATATAGCTTGAGATCTACGACATAAAAAAAAATATGGTTCTTTAATGAACTTACACACAAAGTAAAAACCAGTCAGAAAAACCTTTTATTCTAATTCAAGAACTCGTTAAAAAAGAACACACATGCGGGGGTAGAAAGAACTGCATCATCAATAGTTAAAAAAAAAAGCAAAAAATGTTCAAAACAGGTCTAAAGTTTGTCAAACGCCATTCAAACGAAATCAGAGCGGAAAAAAGAAAGAAAACCCACATCGATTTTGCTTCAAAGCACAATGACAAACAACATAAAAACTTGAAGTTTTTTTGATTCATTTTGCTGTTCTGATCTTTAGCGGCCATCTTGATCTTTCCAGTGTCCTATCTGCCTAACGACTGATCACGCGGGTAAGATACGGCGGTCACACCCAGCTCTAGCAGCACAAAATTTAAAAATAAAACCTCACAGGCTTTGTTCACATTAAAAATTCAAAGAAAAATATACTCGTACGTTCCTCTAAGGAAGAAGTCCCTGTAAACACGTTTTTAAAGATGGCAGACACTGATGACTGATGACACCCCTGTTTGTCATTTAATAATAAAAGAACAGGTCAGTTAAAGAGCTATGGAGGTGATGCTTGCTACTGAGATGGAGTGGAGGACACCTGCCACTGGCGAAAAATAGCAAACACTCTTTTTGACTTGTCACGAGGGTCCTGAAAAAACAGAATAAAAAAACGGTGAGTTTTTTTTTTAACGTCTCTTCTAGAATGTAAGAATAAAATGGCAGCCTTGCCTGAACCTGACTGTTTCCATGTGCGTTTGAGTTTCCTTTTGTAGGCATGAGAAGGTCCAGGGCAGCTTTCCAGCCTTGCTGATTAAGTGATGAGTTTTTGTCAAAAAGGGGGACGATCCCTGGGTCTGCATTCTCCTTCCCAACGCAAATCCAAGGACACCAATCTCTGTGCTGTGCAAGGGGGTCGAATGTACTCTTCTGCAGGTGTCCGTCCTGGAAAGACACAACGGAATCCATTTACTGGTATTAAAATCAGCCAGTCATGGGTGGAGAAAAGTATCAGGTGTGATAGAAGAGTTTCAGATAAAAAGAAAGGGAAAGTGTACAAAACCGTGGTGAGAGCGGCCATTCTGATTGGTCTAGAGACAGTGTGGTGAGAGCGGCCATGCTGATTGGTCTAGAGACAGTGTGGTGAGAGCGGCCATGCTGATTGGTCTAGAGACAGTGTGGTGAGAGCGGCCATGCTGATTGGTCTAGAGACAGTGTGGTGAGAGCGGACATGCTGATTGGTCTAGAGACAGTGTGGTGAAACCGGCCATGCTGATTGGTCTAGAGACAGTGTGGTGAGAGCGGCCATGCTGATTGGTCTAGAGACAGTGTGGTGAGAGCGGCCGTGCTGATTGGTCTAGAGACAGTGTCACTGAGGAAAAGACAGGAAACAGAGATGTTTGTAGCAGAGATGAAGATGCTGAGGATCTCTCTGGGAGTGACCAGGATGGACAGGATCAGAGGAACAGCACATGTTAGAGGTTTTAAAGTCAGAGAGGTCAGACTGAGATGGTTTGGACATGTGCAGAGCAGAGAGAGAGAGTACATCAGAAGAAGGATGCTGGGTTTGGAACCACCAGGAAAGAGGACTAGAGGAAGACCAAAGAGGAGGTTCATGGATACAGTGAAGGAAGACATGAAGATAGTTGGTGTGACTGAAGAGGATGCAGCAGATAGGGTTAGATGGAAGAAACTGACTTGCTGTGACGCCCTCTGAAGGGAAATGATGGAAGAAGAAGATGACACCATAACTGGACTGTTTAACTTACCGGACCACCAACTGGAGACAGGCACAAGCGTTTAGGAGAAAGAACACTGGCAGGGCTTTCTGCCTGCCCTCGACTTCGAGTTGCAGGTCTTTTTCCCCTTGTCAGGGGACTTGGCACTTCTTCGCAGGGGCTGGAAGAGTCTCTGCCTCGGGCACGTGAACCCAACGGGGAAAAGTTGCCCTCGGTCTGTAAAATTTAGACATGTTTAAAAAGCAGCCTGGAAGTTTGCACTAAAAATAAAAGTGAGTAACAGCGGTAAGGATGATACACGTAGGGTGGGCATGTTCAGACTAGCATTAGAGATTCCTGTGCAAAACTTCTCAGCAGATTAAGCTCAAACTTTGCAAAGAATATCACAGACTTTATCTGAGCCGGGAGCCCATTCCTTCTTAACCCATCATGCGTGATCGTCTCCCCTACAGGTCGATTCTTACAGATCACTGATTTTACCCACACACTTCATCAGGACATATCCAGCTGTAGCTCAAACCCTCGTAGTCATGACAAACCTCTCCTAAACTCGCCTGATCTGAGCGGTTGGAGTCCTGGCTCCTCAGTTTCATGCGGCATGGAGTAGCAGGAGGAGTCGAGGAAGCCGGTGTTGAAGGGTCTCCTTGAACTTCTGCGCTGGGACTTGGTGCAGGCGCTACCGGTTGAGCAGCGGCTCCTGAAGCATTTGGCAGAACGTCTGCTTCTTCACCAAGACCCTCCATTTGGTGAAAGTTCCACAAGCCCACCTTCCGCATACAGTAGGAACAGTTGAGGACGGGGAGGCGCATTGCGTGCAAGCCCGGGCTGAAATGAAACAAAAATTATTATTAACTTTTCTCTTTTTGACACAATTTGAGTGAATCGAAGGAGCTCAATCTCACTTTGCAGCCCAGCCACAGAGAGAAACGATGCATGCAGCTACTTGGACAGCCAACGGTTCAGAGCACGGAATCTCTCCTCTCTTTTTCTGTTCTTCCTCGATCAGCTGGAGTGTGATACTAACAACATCCTCTGTTAAACTCTGAAAGAAATGAGGAAAGATTTGTTACAAAATCAAAACACTTGACAAGTTTTTAGAATAGTCTGAAAAATCTTTAAGTATCAAAAACACATTCCCCGATTTACCTAAGCCTCTGGATTTACAAGTCGGTCTACGTTCCCACCATCACCATGGTAACCAGGATCTACGTTCCTACCCTCACCATGGTAACCAGGATCTACGTTTCTACCCTCACCATGGTAACCAGGATCTACGTTCCTATCCTCACCATGGTAACCAGGATCTATGTTCCTACCCTCACCATGATAACCAGGACCTACATTCCTACCCTCACCATGGTAACCGGGATCTACATTCCCACTGTGACTATGGTCACCAGCTGTGGGTGGTGACCGCAAGAACAAGATCGCGGACAAAAGCGGACAAAATTATCTTCCTCCGCAGGGTGGCTGGTCTTTCACTCAGAAATCAGTTGAGGAGTTCTGCCATCCGGGAAGAGGTCGGTGTCGAGCCACTCCTCCTCCATGTCGAGAAAAAACAGATGGGGTGGTTCAGGCATCTGGTCAGGATGCCCCCCGATCACCTCGCTAGTGAGGTCTTTCGGGCATGTCCCACCAGGAGGAGACCAAGAGGCAGACCCTGAACCGGCTGGAGAGACTATGTCTTACAGCTGACTGGGGAACGACTCGGGATCCGTCACGATGATTTAGAGGACGCAGCCGGGTGAGAGAACCCTGAGATTCCTGTCAGAGACTGCTACCCCTGCGACCCGGCCCACGGATATGCAGAAGACGACGGAACACATTCCACTCAATGTTATTGATAAAAATTGGTTCACCATGGATTTCAGCTGTTCTGGACTCATAGCTGGCAGCTGCTGGGACAGCAGACAGGCACTCTGGAAACGCTCCAAAAAAGCAGCAAGAAGTGTTGATGGATCAGAGGAAGGAACCACCCAGAACCTCTCTGCAAAAACAAAAATATTACGTTGATCATTTTGTAATTTTATGTCTCAAAAACGGTTAAATTTTCATTTGGTTAACGTGAACATCCTGTAAACGGCTCCACTCACCTGGGCACGGGAAGTGAGGCCAAGAACAAAACTTTTCATGTTGGGTCTGTAGCTGTTTTGATATTTCTTCTGTTCGTGTTTCATCTGTGAAAGAAGATAACTCCATCTTTAACACACTCTACGCGCAGCGACGTCACAGACATGACCTTCTTTTTATTCAAAATGTTTCACTTACATTTTTCAAAGTCTAAAGTCGGTTGAATTGCAGCAGAGAGGAAAGCCTGGCAGCTGCAGCATTTGAGCATATCAGAGGCAACATTGATCCAACCGTATCTGGCGCACATCAGCGGTGAGAGGGCACGGGGTTTGTTCACCCATTTCCAACAGTGGAACACTAAGGAAAACTTTCTTGAAATGAGGACAATAATATGAAAAAGTAACAGCCCTCATTGGGGGAGAGTTCTGTTTCAGATTACTGATGGATACTCTGTCTTCCTATCCTAGGCATGGCCACACTGATGAGATCTCTATGTTTGATCTACCATGCTGTTTCCATCAGGATTAAATGGAATCTCATTCAGATACTGATGCATGATTATCAGTATTCCTGATACAGTCATGACGTACGTCACAGTACCTTCACCACAGTACTGATGTACTGAATCATTACATCTCCTGGTTCCTTATTACTAGTACTTATTTTTGTATTTTAACTTATTATTTCCATTGTGGTGAAGAAGAGCTGAGCTGAAAATCAAGCTCTCCATTTACAAGTTGTGTTAGAAAATTGAAGATTAAGTAAGATTATTATTCCCTTTGAAAACATCTTAATGACAATGGGTGTCTTAAATTAACCTGAGGTGATGAAAAAGTACATCTATCTAACATCCATGGTGTGAGAATCTTGTTCCAGCCTGTTCACACAGACTCCGAGCTACTCAAGGACAAGCAAAGATACATTTTTTTAACTCAATCCTAACAATGCAGCCTCTGTCCAGCAATTTGCAGATGCAAGATAAGGACATGTTTAGTTTGATCAGCCCAGTAATAAAAAATATTAATAAATTATCAGCCAATCAAACATAATGTTCACCCGAATCAAATTTGCATAGCCAATCAGAATGAGCCCACTCTAACAACGGAGGTCCTTAAAACATGGGGGTGTGGTCAAATCGTTGAACATCTGGTTTGAATGAACTTTCAATGCTGCAAAATTGAATTTTTTAATTTCGTTCAATTTTATTTTTTCTCTTCTCATTTGTGTGACAACATGTTAAAAAAAAATTTCACAACACAGTCGATCTACGTTCCAACCCTCACCATGGTAACCAGGATCTACGTTCCTACCCTCACCATGGTAACCAGGATCTACATTCCTACCCTCACCATGGTAACCAGGATCTACATTCCTACCATCACCATGGTAACCAGGATCTACATTCCTACCATCACCATGGTAACCAGGATCTACATTCCTACCTTCACCATGGTAACCAGGATCTACATTCCTACCCTCACCATGGTAACCAGGATTTACGTTCCTACCCTCACCATGGTAACCAGGATCTACGTTCCTACCATCACCATGGTAACCAGGATCTACGTTCCTACCCTCACCATGGTAACCAGGATCTATGTTCCTACACTCACCATGGTAACCAGGATCTACGTTCCTACACTCACCATGGTAACCAGGATCTATGTTCCTACTCTCACCATGGCAACCATGATCTACTACGTTCCTACCCTCACCATGGTAACCAGGCAACCAAAATCAAATAGAATTAAACTGGTTAATGTTGAGTTTATTTTTAAAAGGATATTGAATAAGATTCCACTCTAGAGAAGAAAGCTTCTTTGTTTGTTGCCTCACAGACTGCAGGACTGTTGGTTTCGTTTTCCTCAGTGTTTGAATCCTTTTCACTGATAAACACAAAACAGAAACAAATTAAAATGCTTTAAAAATCATCCAACTAGACATAACTCTTTAAATAATATTCTAAAAGAAAACTAATATTAATAATATAACACAGAATATATTCGTTTTAACTGAAAATTTCTAAGTAAATTGTTCGACTTGATTTAATGTAAAGTTTATATTTCTGTTCACTTTATTAAATAAAAAAGCAAATACTATAAAACATCTGGGAAATATCATGAAGAAAATATAGCAAATATATTTTATACGGTTATCACTTTAATAATTAAATAAATAAACTTTAATTTAGTTCCAGTGCGCAGAATCAACTAAAGCTAAGCGGCTAACTAAAGCTGCTAACAGAAATAAGAATAAAACTTGTTTTAAAAACGCACCAGTTGGTAATCTTATCTGGTGATGAGACGCCAGCATTCAGAATGTCACGAACTTTTTCTGGTGAAACTAAAGAGGCTTTATGTTGATTACTACTACAAAAACGGTCTCCACGATTTGGACCGCTGCCGACAGCCGCCATGTTGGATTCTGTGGTCCGTCCCGTTAAAATTTCCCTCAAAGTGGTTCCGCTTTGCAAAAAATACAAACAGTATTTTTGTTGTGAGAAATTTTTATTTTAAAAAAATATTTTCTGTATTGAAAATTTAATCTCAGCCCAGGTTTTTGATATGAACCAGATTAATTATTGACAAGTTAAAAATAGTTCATTTTTTCCTGGTTACCATGGTGATGTAGGAACGTAGATCCTGGTTACCATGGTGAGGGTAGGAATGTAGATCCTGGTTACCATGGTGATGGTAGGAACTGAGATCCTTGTTTACCGTGGTGAGATTAGAAATGTAGATCCTGGTTACCATGGTGAGGGTAGAAACGTAGAACCTGGTTACCATGGTGAGGGTAGGAATGTAGATCCTGGTTACCATGGTGAGGGTAGGAACAAAGATCCTGGTTACCATGGTGAGGGTAGGAACATAGATCCTGGTTGCCGTGGTGAGGTTAGAAATGTAGATCCTGGTTACCATGGTGAGGGTAGGAACGTAGAACCTGGTTACCATGGTGAGGGTAGGAACGTGGATGCTGGTTACCATGGTGAGGGTAGGAACGTGGATGCTGGTTACCATGGTGAGGGTAGAAAAGTAGATCCTGGTTACCATGGTGAGGGTAGGAACGTAGATCCTGGTTACCATGGTGAGGGTAGGAACGTATATCCTGGTTACCATGGTGATGGTAGGAACTAAGATCCTAGTTACCATGGTGAGAGTAGGAACGGAGATCCTGGTTACCATGGTGAGGGTAGGAACGTAGATCCTGGTTACCATGGTGAAGGTAGGAACGTAGATCCTGGTTACCATGGTGAGGGTAGGAATGTAGATCCTGGTTACCATGGCGAGGGTAGGAACATAGATCCTGGTTACCATGGTGATGGTAGGAACATAGATCCTGGTTACCATGGTGAGGGTAGGAACATAGATCCTGGTTACCATGGTGATGGTAGGAACATAGATCCTGGTTACCATGGTGAGGGTAGGAAAGTAGATCCTGGTTACCATGGTGAGAGTAGGAACGTAGATGCTTGTTTACCATGGTGAGGGTAGGAATGTAGATCCTGGTTACCATGGTGAGGGTAGGAAGGTAGATCCTGGTTACCATGGTGAGGGTAGGAACGTAGATCCAGGTTACCATGGTGAGGGTAGGAAAGTAGATCCTTGGTTACCATGGTGATGGTAGGAACGTAGATCCTTGGTTACCATGGTGAGGGTAGGAAAGTAGATCCTTGGTTACCATGGTGATGGTAGGAACGTAGATCCTGGTTACCATGGTGATGGTAGGAACGTAGATCCTGGTTACCATGGTGAAGGTAGGAACCCTGGTTATCACCAGGGGTAGGTTGTCCCTGACAACCAGTCCTCGGTAATGTATAAATAAAACATTAAATGCATCATATTTAAAAATAAAATAAGTACAAATAAAATATGAACTTTGTTGATCATTTAATAAAATAATTCAATCTAGAAGTGTTTGATGTTTGCAGCGCTCCTATTGGTCAGAATGAACCTTAACAGTCTGTAAGAACAATGTCTGAATGGCTTCTTAACTCGTCTTTTTATTCGTCTTGATGTCCAGATCTGCAGGATTTTCAACTGAAATGATGTCGGATCGTGAAAGCTGTGAAAATATAGACCAGTTAAATCAATTTGAGAGGTTGAGAAGCAGGCCTCCGCCCGGACTGACGTTAGCAGGTCTGTTCCAAACATTAGCAACTAGCAACGATCCTTTTAATTAAATTTTATTTGATTCAAATCTTTCTGTTTTTGTTTCACGTCCTCATCTCCTACAGCCGTGTTGATTTCTACACCCGTTTTTTTTACATAGAAAAACTACTGCAAATAAATGAGTGTTTATGGTTTTATTTAAAGCTAAAAACAGATGTTTTAATTATGCATTGAATTAAAAAAATCTACATTGTTTTTTTATATTTACACAGATGTTTTTGTTTATTTACTGTTTACAATATTCACTATTTTGCCGTCATTTTGACTCCATTGTTAGTTTTTTTTCTTCAATCATTTTCTTTAATAAAACATTATTAAAAATCAAATAAAAAAAAACTTTTAAGGTGTTTTAAATAAATTAAAACACTTTTTATGTTTCTATTAAAAATAAATAAAATATTTTGCTGGACTTTAGTAACATTAAAAATAAACACCTAATGACGTCAGACGTTTACGTTTTATTTAATTTCTGCAACAAAAAAAAAAACAATTCTGATTTTCATTCAGAAACTTTTTTCTTTCTGATTAACTTAATTATTCTAATGTATTAAAAACAGTCATTAATTTGCTTTTTATTTTAAATGGGCTGCACAGTGGCCCTACAGCAAGAAGGTCAGGGTTCGAGTCCTGGGGTGGGGGCGAGCCTTAACACTGGCCTTTCTGTGTGTAGTTTGCATGTTCTCCCTGTGTATGTACGTATTTTCTCCTGTTTCCTCCCAACCTCCAAAAACATGCATGTTAGATTGATTGGCTACTTTGAAAGTGCACCTAGGTGTGTGTGTGTGTGTGTGTGTGTGTGTGTGTGTGTGTGTGTGTGTGTGTGTGTGTGTGTGTGTGTGTGTGTGTGGCTCTGTTGGGGATAAGCGGTTCATAAGACGAAACTTTATTTAAATGTTTTTAAGGTTTTTTTTGTTTGTTTTTTAGTGAATCGTCAACCATGTGTAAACTATGGTCCGCGGGCCACACGTGGCCCGCTAAACGTTTTAATCCGGCCCGGAACAATTTAAATAAATTAACTATGTTAATGGTTTTTTTTTTTGCAATTCTGATGTTTCCTCACTAGATGGCACACTCTAGATATATTGGCTATGTTGCGAAAACAATAACACTGCTCCCATTAAAACGTGTGTTTTCGTGATGCACACGTTGCCAAAATAGATTGTCAGGAGAATTCAAATCTACATTTTAAACCTATCGCGCTACATGTATGTTTTTTAAGCGCTAGATCGCTTAATTTTAACGTTAGTGCGCCTGGTTACATGCGTGTAGCGGCCACAACGGCTTTCCATATCTAGTCCGCTTGTTTACCAAAGCATGCCATCTATCTGCTCCTGTTCCAGCCCCTTGGTCAATGTTAGAACTCAATGTGGCCCATAAATCAAGATGTTTGCCCACCCCTGGGTTAGACTTTTCCACAGAGTTCCACCTCTGACTGAAACCCATCTTTTAATGTTTGTCCCTCCTAATTCTCCCTAACTTTAAACCTCTTCTGATTGGAAGTTGGTTATTGTGAACCTTATACATCACTGCCGCAGTTTTAAAGTCGATGTAGTTTGACCGGGCAAACCAGATTTAAAGTCCTGTCTCACAGTCTCAGGGAAATTCGGGGTCCGGGTCGCAGGGACAACAGCTTCAGACGTGAAACCAAGCTTCTCTCACCCCAGCTGCATCCTCCAGCTCACCCAGAAGGATCCTGAGGTGTTCCCTGTCCAGCTGTGAGACATAGTCTCTCCAGCGGATCCGGGGATTACAGCTTGATCTCCTTACAGTGGGACAGAAACACCTCACCGGCGAGGCGCATGACAGGCATCCTAACCAGATGCTCGAACCACCCTATCTGGCTACTCTCGACCCGGAGGAAGAACGCCTCTAATGGTGGAGCTCCTCCCTCTATCTCTGAGTGAGAGGCCAGCCACCCTGTCGAGGAAGCTCATTTCGGTCGCTCGTATCTGCATTCTTTCGATCACCACCCACAGCTGGTGGTGCCTGACGGGTCTCAGTCTCACTATTTAATTTCACATGCCAACATTAGGTTTATTTTTACACACTATCCTATGCCATCTTCTTTAACATTAAGTTTGATTGCATCCTTTTTTTCTGCTTTCCTTCCAGGTCATCGAACTCCCCCCGCCCGCAGTGGACATCGTTGCGTCGCCGACAACACTAACCTTTACGTATTTGGGGGTTACAACCCCGACTATGATGAGTCCGGGGGCCCAGAAAATGAAGATTATCCACTGTTCAGGGAGTTGTGGAGGTACCACTTTGCCACAGGCTGCTGGCAGCAGATCCGGACGGAGGGATTCATGCCCACAGAGTTGGCGTCTATGTCAGGTTAGACAACAAGAAACCACGACTTGTTTGAGAAAAAACTTCCCTGCATCTGAAACCAGAATCTGGTTCTTGTGTTTCAGCTGTTTTACACGGTAACAACTTGCTTGTTTTTGGCGGGACCGGGATCCCTTTTGGGGAAAACAACGGCAACGACGTTCACGTTTGTAACGTGAAATACAAGCGATGGTCACTTCTCAACTGTCGAGGAAAGAAGCCCAACAGAATCTATGGACAGGTACACACTGAAAAACTATCCCTGACAATTTTTACATAAAACGTTTTAGTCAAGAAAGTCCAGAGCAATGGAGAGTGTGGAAAAGAGGTGAAGAAGAATGTGCAGGCAGGCTGGAACGAGTGGAGGAAAGTATCAGGTGTGATGTGTGATAGAAGAGTTTCAGATAAAATGAAAGGAAAAGTGTAGAAAACAGTGGTGAGAGCGGCCATGCTGATTGGTCTAGAGACAGTGTGGTGAGAGCGGCCATGCTGATTGGTCTAGAGACAGTGTGGTGAGAGCGGCCATGCTGATTGGTCTAGAGACAGTGTGGTGAGAGCGGCCATGCTGATTGGTCTAGAGACAGTGTGGTGAGAGCGGCCATGCTGATTGGTCTAGAGACAGTGTGGTGAGAGCGGCCATGCTGATTGATCTAGAGACAGTGTGGTGAGAGTGGCCATGCTGATTGGTCTAGAGACAGTGTGGTGAGAGCGGCCATGCTGATTGGTCTAGAGACAGTGTGGTGAGAGCGGCCATGCTGATTGGTCTAGAGACAGTGTGGTGAGAGCGCCCATGCTGATTGGTCTAGAGACAGTGTGGTGAGAGGGGCCATGCTGATTGGTCTAGAGACAGTGTGGTGAGAGCGCCCATGCTGATTGGTCTAGAGACAGTGTGGTGAGAGCGCCCATGCTGATTGGTCTAGAGACAGTGTGGTGAGAGCGGCCATGCTGATTGGTCTAGAGACAGTGTGATGAGAGCGGCCATGCTGATTGGTCTAGAGACTGTCACTGAGGAAAAGACAGGAAACAGAGATGTTTGTATCAGAGATGAAGATGCTGAAGATCTCTCTGGGAGTGACCAGTATGGACAGGATCAGAGGAACAGCACATGTTAGATGTTTTAAAGTCAGAGAGACCAGACTGAGATGGTTTGGACATGTGCAGAAGAGAGAGAGAGAGTACATCAGAAGAAGGATGCCGGGTTTGGAACCACCAGGAAAGAGGACTAGAGGAAGACCAAAGAGGAGGTTCATGGATACAGTGAAGGAAGACATGAAGATAGTTGGTGTGACTGAAGAGGATGCAGCAGATAGGGTTAGATGGTGCCCCCTGAAGGAAAATGCCCAAAGAAGAAGAAGTCGATGAGACGCAAAAGAGTCAAATTTAACTCCAAGTTTAACTTCTTTTCTTCTCTCCTGTAGGCGATGGTGATTATAAACGGCTTCCTGTACGTGTTCGGAGGGACAACAGGGTACATTTACAGCACAGACCTGCACAGGCTGGACCTGTCCACCAGGGAATGGATTCATCTAAAGCCCAACAACCCGCCTGATGATCGACCAGAGGAACGGTTAGATTCTGTGACACCACGAGCAGCTCCACTCATCAAACATGCTTTCTAAATGTGTGGTTTTGTTGTGTTTTGTTGGCAGATATAGGCATGAAATAGCACACGACGGGCAGAGGATTTATATTTTAGGAGGGGGAACGTCGTGGACGTCTTACCCTTTAGATAAGGTAAACCATAAAGTTATTATTTATGACCACTTTTAAGCATTCCATCGTTTTAATTCATCCTTTTTCTTTGATAGATTCATGCATATAATCTAGAAACTAATTCCTGGGAGGAGATCACAACCAAACCTCACGAAAAAATAGGTTTGTATTCTGCATTTTGGCATCTGCTTTTCTTGGTCCTCGTTGGATCTGATGCAGGTTATTATTGTTTTTCCTGTTACCTAGGTTACCCAGCGCCCAGACGATGTCATAGCTGTGTGCAGATACGTAATAGTAAGCTGAACATACTGTGTGCTCATTGGCTGATCAAATTGTCTCCACCAAGTTTGAACCATTCAGCTCAGGGGTGATTCTATCTTGTTTTGTTTTTAGACGTTTTTATCTGTGGAGGCTACAATGGCGAGCTGATTCTGGCGGATTTGTGGAAACTGAACCTGCCCACGTTCCAGTGGAGTAGAATACCAGCAACGATGCCGGAACCTGCTTATTTTCACTGTGCTGCTGTCACCCCGGTTAGTATCACTAAATTTTTACTATCTGATGTAACAATTCAAGCTGTTTACTAGAAGTAGATACCACATGGAGAGTAAAGGTTTCCGTGTTCACGCAGCCTGCATGAGGTAATGTGGTAAGACTGCAGAGACTCAGACCTAGTAATCCAAAGTTAGCTGTTCATAGGATTACCTCTAGGTGGTCCAACATAGTTTTTCCGCTCTGTCCCGTCGTCTTTCGCTTATCCGGGGCCGGGTCGCAGGGGCAATAGATCCTGGTTACCATGGCGAGGGTATGAACGTAGGTCCTGGTTACCATGGTGAGGGTAGGAACGTAGATCCTGGTTACCATGGTGAGGTAGGAACGTAGATCCTGGTTACCATGGTGAGGGTAGGAACGTAGATCCTGGTTACCATGGTGAGGGTAGGAACGTAGATCCTGGTTACAATGGTGAGGGTAGGAACGTAGATCCTGGTTACCATGGTGAGGGGAGGAACGTTGATCCTGGTTACCATGGTGAGGGTAGGAACATAGATCCTGGTTACCATGGTGAGGGTAGGAAAGTAGATCCTGGTTACCACGGTGACAATAGGAAGGTAGATCCTGGTTACCACGGTGACAATAGGAAAGTAGATCCTGGTTACCATGCTGAGGGTAGGAAAGTAGATCCTGGTTACCACGGTGAGGGTAGAAAGGTAGATCTGGTTACCACGGTGACGGTAGGAACGTAGATCCTGGTTACCACGGTGAGGGTAGGAACGTAGATCCTGGTTACCACGGTGAGGGTAGGAACCTAGATCCTGGTTACCACGGTGAGGGTAGGAACGTAGATCCTGGTTACCACGGTGAGGGTAGGAACGTGGATCCTGGTTACCACGGTGAGGGTAGGAACGTAGATCCTGGTTACCACGGTGAGGGTAGGAATGTAGATCAACTTGTTAATCCAGAGTTTTGTTTTTCGACTCAGCTCTTTCTTTACCACGTGGACCGATGCAGCGTCCTAGTTACTGCTGATGCTGCACCGAACCGTCTGTCGATCTCCCGCTCCAAGCTTCCCCCACCCGTCATACTTAAACTCCTCCACTTGGGGCAGGACCCTGTCCCTGTCCTGCAGGAAGGCATCCCACCCTTTTCTAGATAGTTTTTCAAACTTTGTTTTTCTTATGTAATTCAAAACAAAATCTGAAGTTGTGTAACTCTTAATCTGTGTTTGTCTCCAGGCGGGCTGTATGTACATCCATGGTGGAGTGGTGAACATCCAGGAGAACAAAAGAACTGGCTCTCTCTTTAAGATTTGGCTGGCTGTGCCGAGCCTGCTGGAGCTTTGTTGGGAGAAACTCCTGAAAGTTTTCCCACACCTGACTGCTCTTCCCACCATGCAGCTACTCAATCTGGGCCTCACACAGGAGCTCATCGAACGCTTGAAATAGACCCAGTGGAGGACAAATGGAGAGGTTCTTCTGCCTGACGTAGCCCCGCCTTAAAACCAAAAACAATGGAATGCCTTTTTTATTTGTTACGATAATGGAAGACAAACGTATGTCTGATGGATTTTATTCCACCTTCGATCTGCAGCAGCTATGAAATGACTTCGACCCGACCAGGAGTCCATCATGTTATCTTTATTTAGTCATCTTGTCATTTTTATTAATTCAAAAGAGTGAATGTATATTTATTTTTAAAAAAACAACTCAATTACTGACGAGAAAATGAAGCGGGGAGAGATTTTTCTCAAGAGTAAAACTTGCTGTTTGCACGTTTAATATTGAGCACTACGTGAGACGGGGACAGACAGACGGGGGGTTTACCACTCATCCCCGTTCTGCTGATGTGGAGCTCATCCTCACAGCTGTGTGGATAAAATGAGAATCAGCATCATGGTCCTTTAAGAAACGTAAAGACTTGGATTTTAACTATGATCAATAACAGAATGGAAAATCTCAACCCAGATTAAATTAAATTTACAGTTTTCCCTTTTTGGTCGATTTTTTGCTCTTATTTTAAAATTCACTGTGAATCTGGTGCTGTTTGACTTTTATTTATGAGATATTTGAATAAATACTTGTTTTACTCCTTCTGTGTTTGAGGCAGTGCCTTCATCAACTGTCAGCCAATCAAAGTTCTTCATTTGATTTCAGCGATCAATGCCAAACAGCATGTTTTCACAGTGACAATTAAAGGTACTTGTTTTCCTGGTGGATCGTTTGCTCCACACATGAACGGATTCACTCACTTTTCTACTTCAAAGCGCTTGAATTAGAGTTAAATCTGATCTTGAGTTGGTGTCCGACGTGTGCAGCAGGCTGGTATGAATGTTGGTGAAGTTGTCAATAAAAAGTCTTAAAGAAAAAACGTTCCTGAATTTTATTTGTCGAAAATATTTCAAAATACAGTCACCCTAATAACCAGGATCTAAATTCCTACCCTCACCATGGTAACCAGGATCTACATTCCTACCCTCACCATGGTAACCAGGATCTACGTTCTTACCCTCATCGTGGTAACCAGGATCTATGTTCCTACCCTCACCATGGTAACCAGGATCTACGTTCCTACCCTCACCATGGTAACCAGGATCTATGTTCTTACCTTCACCGTGGTAACCGGGATCTACGTTCTTACCCTCATCGTGGTAACCGGGGTCTACGTTTCTACCCTCACCATGGTAACCAGGATCTACGTTCCTACCCTCACCATGGTAACCGGGATCTACGTTCCTACCCTCACCATGGTAACCGGGATCTACGTTCCTACCCTCACCATGGTAAGACTGTCGATGGTGACCAAAAGAACGAAATTGTGGATACTAGCGCCGAAATGATCGTCTTCTTCAGGGTGGCAGAGTTTCACTCAGAGATAGAGGGAGGAGCTTAGTCATCCAGGAGGAGCTCGGAGTAGAGCAATTGCGTCTCAGAGTCAACGAACGCAGGACAGGGAACACCTCCGTCCAGGTGAGCTTGAGGCTCCAGCCAGGGTGAGAGAAGCCTGGGCTTCCCGTCTGATGCTGTTATCCCTGCGACCCAGATAAGCATAAGACGACGGAACGGAACGCTTATTTTTAGACCCTCTTTCATGTATGATTGATGTTTAATGAAGGTTCCATTAATAAAGTCTTTTGAACTTACATTTATTAACTTTGAAATCAGTACATTTATATATTTAATTACAGACTTAGAAACAACACAAATAAACTAGACTAGAAATCCAACAACTCATCTACAACTACAACACCTTTTACTGCCTCTAATCCACCAGCTCATACACAGAGTGGTAAATTATCTAGATGATAAACACACTAACAGGAGCGAGGAGAAGGAGCGAAAAAGTAGAGAGCCAGTAGGATGAAGTAAACCACCACCAGAGCCGTGCCTGCAGGAAAGAAAAGATATAAATGTCTTTGTTAAACAGGAAGAAATATGAGGGGGTAAACTAACCCTGAAAGTAGTCACACTTCCCATCCATGAAGATGTAGTTTACCACGATGACGCTGAAGATGCTCGCCCAAAGATGGATGTCACTGAACACGAGCACGAAGCCGACGTCCTAAAGGAGAAAAGGTTAGTCAGTCTACGGGTATTTAATCCACCAGTAGAAGAAACAAAGGGAGGTGGCAGACAACAATTTAGATTGTAAACTTTATAACATGGTCACCAGCTGTGGGTGGTGACCGAAAGAATGAGATTGCTGATACAAGCGGCTAAATTGATTCCTCTGGAGGGTGGCAGGGCTCTCACTCAGATCAGGACTTCTGCCATCCGGGAGGAGCTCGGTGTCAAGCCGCTCCTCCTCCAGGTTGAGAGAACCCAGAGGGCGTGGAAGGGTTAGGATGCTGGTAAGGATGCCTCCTGAGCACCTCGATGGTGAGGTGTTTCGGGCACATCCCACCGGGGGGGAGACCAAGCTGGAGACCATGGTAACCAGGATCCTATGTTCCTACCCTCACCATGGTAACCAGGATCTACGTTCCTACCCTCACCATGGTAACCAGGATCTACGTTCCTACCCTCACCATAGTAACCGGGATCTATGTTCCTACTCTCACCATGGTAACCAGGATCTACGTTCTTACCCTCACCATGGTAACCGGGATCTATGTTCCTACCCTCACCATGGTAACCAGGATCTACGTTCCTACCCTCACCATGGTAACCAGGATCTATGTTTCTACCCTCACCATGGTAACCAGGATTTATGTTCCTACCCTCACCATGGTAACCAGGATCTACGTTCCTACCCTCACCATGGTAACCAGGATCCACGTTTCTACCCTCACCATGGTAACCAGGATCTACGTTCCTATCCTCACCATGGTAACCAGGATTTATGTTCCTACCCTCACCATGGTAACCAGGATCTACGTTCCTACCCTCACCATGGTAACCAGGATCTACGTTCCTACCCTCACCATGGTAACCAGGATCTACGTTCTTACCCTCACCATGGTAACCAGGATCTACATTCCTACCCTCACCATGGTAACCAGGATCTACATTCCTACCCTCACCATGGTAACCAGCTGTGGGTGGTGACTGAAAGAATGAGATTACAGATACAAGCAATGAGCTTCCTGCGCAGGGTGGCTGGGCTCTCACTCAGAGATCGTGTGAGGATCTCTGCCATCCGGGAGGAGCTCAGTGTAGAGCCGCTCCTCCTCCAGGTTGAGAAGCCAGATGTGGGGTTCGGGCATCTGGTTAGGATCGAGCACCTCACTGGTGAGGTGTTTCAGGAACATCTCACCGGGAGGAGACCAAGAGGTAGATCCCGAACCCGCTGGAGAGACTATGACTCACACCTGGACAAAGAACACCTCAGGATCCTCTTGGGTGAACTGGAGGATGCAGCCGGGGTAAAAGAAGCCTGGGCTTCCCGTCTGAGGCTGTTACCATGCATCCTGGCCCCGGATAAGCGGAAAATGACGCTTATTCACTTTAGAAATATAATTCGGTGGTGAGGGATGCTGTTAAGAGACTGGCGACCTGTTCGGGGTGTACTCTGCCCTTAGCCTTAAATTGGCCGAGATGGGCTCTGGCACCCCCCGCAAACTCGAAAGGGATAGACGGATAAGAAGATGACTGGCTGGGATGCTGTCAAGCTGAAGGAGTCTTACCGGGCCTTCTTGGCCAGTGGGACTACTGAGGCAGCTGACAGGTATCGGCAGGCGAAGCGGAACACAGCTTCAGTGGTCGTTAAGGCAAAGGCCCGAGCTTGGGAGGAGTTCGGTCAGACCATGGAAAATGACTTCCGAACAGCCTCAAAGAAATTCTGCTCCAACATCTGGCGGCTCAGGAGGGGAAAGCAGTGCACCATCAACACCTTTTATGGTGCCATCCTGAAGGAGCTCAGTGTCGAGCCGCTCCTCCTCCAGGTCGAGAGAAGCCAGGGCATCTGGTTAGGATGCCTTCCCGAGCACCTCGCTGGTGAAGTGTTTCGGGCACGTCCCACCGGGAGGAGACCAAGCAGGAGACCTGCTGGAGAGACTATGTCTCACAGCTGGCCGGGTAACGACTCAAGATCCTTCTGGGTGAGCTGGAGGATGCAGCTGGGGAGAGAGAAGCCTGGGCTTCCCGTCAGGTTGTTTCCCCCACAACCCGGCCACGGAGAATCGGAAGACAACGGGATGGAACGGTATTATTTATCCACTTTAGAAATATAATTCAAATCTTTTGTTCAACCAGTTTTATTTACTTTGAATAAGAACCCTTTTTACCCTGTGTTTTCACTGCTCGGTCCATCACAGTCTACATACTCTAACTAGCCCAAATTCATCAGTGGGGGGCGCTGTGGTGAGAAGCGTCATCATTAAACTCATAGACTTACGTAGAAAGCATTGAAGAGGATGAGTAACGGCATCTGGATCATGCAGACCTGCACAGCAATGCAGCTTCCTACTTCAAGACTACAAACAAGAGATCCACACAGCAGCATGTCGGTTAGACCAGGAAGGACGTGTCAGAGGGATCGTTTTATTGGTCAAACCTCAAGCTGATGTTGTTCTGGAGAGCAAACTGGATCCCGTTAACGATCTCCGGAAGCTCAGGGACCATGGCCAACACGGTGACGCCGATGAAGTACTAAGAGGAGAGAGGAGGGATGTGAGTGTGTTCAGAATTCATTGGTGTGTGAGAGGACTTCACCTGTGAGATGGACGAATGCGTCAGAATGGGCTCTATGTTTTCAGTGCAAAGGTCAGCACAACACGCCATCAGACCCGTGGCGACAATCAGGACAGCCAGAGCTCTCCAGCGCGGCCAATGCACAACGTGATGTCCTGAAAGTCACAGATTCCTTCATTTTTAAAAAACTCATGATCTTATCGATCCTCCATCCAGGTGGGATTCATGTGCACGAGACTACATGCAAGTTAACCCAAAATACCAGAGACCCGTACGAACACCAAACAGACCTGTCGTGATGTGGTCATTGGCGACAATGCTGGTGTTTATGCACATGTTAGTGCACGGCGGACCTTCAGTGGAGACCTCACCAGTGGGGGAGTGAGTGCTGGAGCCACTTTGAGAATACTGACCGTGTACCTGGCCTGCGTGGCAGTCACTGATATGGATATCGTAGATGTGGGAGTGGGTCTTAAGTGTGAAAATGAGACCGATCAGGTAGGAAGCGGGCAGCAGGACGGATATAGTGTACACTAGAGGTCTAAAAAAAAAAATATAAGAGGAATGATCAGCTTATGAAGTTTAAAAATAAAGACTGTTATCTGTGTTTCTGTCTTACTCGATATGGGTTAGAATCAGATGTGGGTCAGTTTGACTCTGTTGAAAAAAACAAACAGGGATGTGTTAAAATCAATCTGTTATTTCCGAAGCAGGAAACAGAGTCATCAGTTCTGCTCATGTCTGATCCGCTGCACCTCGCTCAAACAAAGTACTCACTGTGTCGTAGTGGCAGTCCTTACAGATGAACGGAACACTCCCATTCCCAGGAACGTTAGAGCAGCTCTCACAAATCAGATCCCCGAAGGTCTTTGAGAAGAGCGTGGGTGCAAACACACCTGGTAAAACATTCAGATTACCGGTCGATCCAAACCGAACGGACTGCTGTGTTTATTTCATACGTTTACACATTCATCCTCACCTCCGATGGAAATAAAAAGCAAAGCTGAACTCACTCCGGCTGAGCGGCTGTTAAATCTTTGTTCACTGTGTTTTATGCCCCCGATGATCATGCAGATGCCCTGTGCCCAGACAAGAAAAACCCTCATCCAAAAGGGATACAGATGAAGTTGGTCACTGAGTGAGTTTCTCGTTCTTACCGGAATGAATAGAATACATCCCAGAAGGGTTCCAGTCAGAGCTGCTTTGACTATTTCTTCATAACATTTGGTGGCTTCACGATGCCCCCGAAGAAGGGCCGTGATGTAAAACGTGATCTCTGTGATGGATCCAAACGTTGCATTCACCACGGCTCCAACCGCAAAGTTACTCTGAGCAGAGATGCTAGAAAGACACAAAGTGTAGATTGTCTTAGAGGTGGTTCAAACAGACATTCCTGGTACTTTAGAACTTTTCCATTACGTCCCATCGTCTTCCACTTATCCAGGACCGGATCGTGGGGACAACGGCCTCAGACGGGAAGCCCGGGCTTCTCTCATCCCGGATGCATCCTCCAGCTCACCCAGAAGAATCTCTAGTTGTTCCCGACCCAGTCCGGGGTCTGCATCTGTGTCTCCACCAATGAGGTGTTTCATCCTGACCAGATGCCCAAACCACGCCATCTGTCTTTTCTCAACACGGAGAAGCATCAGCTCTACTTCGGGGTGTATTTAGGAATGTAGATCTTGGTTACCATGGTGAGGGTAGGAACGTAGGTCCTGGTTACCATTGTGAGGATAGGAACGTAGATTCTGGTTACCATGGTGAGGGTAGGAACGTAGATCTCGGTTACCATGGTGAGGGTAGGAACGTAGGTCCTGGTTACCATTGTGAGGATAGGAACGTAGATTCTGGTTACCATGGTGAGGGTAGGAACGTAGGTCCTGGTTACCACGGTGTGGGTAGGAACGTAGATCTCGGTTACCATGGTGAGGGTAGGAACGTAGATCCTGGTTACCACGGTGTGGGTAGGAACGTAGATCCTGGTTACCATGGTGAGGGTAGGAACGTATATCCTGGTTACCATGGTGACGGTAGGAATGTAGATCCTGGTTACCATGGTGACGGTAGGAACGTAGATCGGCTTGTAAACAGAGAGCTTTGCTTTTTGGCTCAGCTCTTTCTTTACCACAACGGACGGATGCAGCATCCTGATTATTGCAGACGCCGCACCGATCCATTTGTCGGTCTCCCGCTCCATCCTTCCCCGTGAACAAGACCATGATATACTAAGGCTCCTCCACTTGGGGCAGAACCCTGTCCCTGACTTGCAGGGGGCATTCCTCCCTTTTCCTTTTAAGGACCATGGTCTCTGATTTGGAGGTGCTGATTCTCATCCTGACTGCTTCACACTGGCAGCAAATCGGTCCAGTGAGAGCTGGAGATCATGACCCGATGCAGCCGGGTACTTCAGTACTTTTATTTATAATAACCGTAAAAAATACTTTTTTTTTTTTAATGGTGCGGAAGCTAAAAGAAAAGCACGTACCTGGCGATCCCCATGCCGATGTAGTAAGAAAGGGGAATGATGGAAGTGATGGCGATGGCAAACGTCGTCTCCCCGCTGAAATAATGATGCTCCCGATCGGTGTAACCAGCAACCAGAGTGATGAAAACCAAAGGGAGCAAGTCTGCAGGGTGTTTAAGGAAAGAGAAATGCCCAAAACCATCAACATCTTTCCTGTCATTGGCTCTTCACTTCCGTCCGATTAGAAAAGGATACTCAGAGCGAAAATGTTGATTCCTTGCACCGTGTATTTGTAGTAGTAGATGTTAAAGGCCTGGTAACAGCACAGCAGGACTCTGGTCTCACACACAACCGTCTAAAAGAGAAAAAAAGAGGGGACAAAACCAAGAAAAACTGTAAAAAAAACCAAATCTTCACATTTTTTTACATCAATATGTAAAACCTGATTTAATTTAAGACCTTCTCCAGCTTGTGAATGTGAACTTCTTCCGGTGCCATGAGGAGGACTTTGGTCAGGATGCGACTGTTCATCTTTGCTACTGGGATGGTGAAGACGAGCAGCCAGGAGAGCACGCAGGCGAGCGAGTGGACCACAGCCAGGACCGGGTAACCCAACAACAGCCAGATGTAAGTACTGATGCGACACTGCAGACAGATGGCATTTATTTATCCTTGTTGTTAGAGATGGATTTAAATCTGTTGCTCTCACCCAGTGGTTAGAAGGTTTTCTTTGAGGGAGAGTTGGGACAGGTAACTCAATAGGAAGAGGAGAGGACACTAGAAGGGGTGCACAGTCTTTATCCCCGATGGGTTCTTCATCATCCCTCTCCTGAGGGATCATCTCATCCTTATCCTGGTTTATTATTAAGCTCCCAGCCTGACAGGATTAAAAACATGGTATTAACGTCCCAAAAATGACACATTATTCACATGGATTTATTTTACCTTCTCTATGGACTTCCCAAAAGGCCAGAGGAAATACCAGGCCAACTTCAAACAAATCTTTCCTGTTGGAGCCAAGAAATAAGTGAGGTCAATTTCAACAGGAAGGAAAAAAAAGTCTAGTTATTGTTGACTTGACAAGACGCTGCATCGATCCGTTGTGGTGAAGAAAGAGCTGAGCTGAAAAGAAATGCGAAAAGTCCATCTACGTTCCTACCCTCACCATGGTAACCAGGATCTACGTTCCCACCCTCACCATGGTAACCAGGATCTACGTTCCTACCCTCACCATGGTAACCAGGATCTACGTTCCTACCCTCACCATGGTAACCAGGATCTACGTTCCTACCCTCACCATGGTAACCAGGATCTACGTTCCTACCCTCACCATGGTAACCAGGATCTACGTTCCTACCCTCACCATGGTAACCAGGATCTACGTTCCTACCCTCACCATGGTAACCAGGATCTACGTTCCTACCCTCACCATGGTAACCAGGATCTACGTTCCTACCCTCACCATGGTAACCAGGATCTACGTTCCTACCCTCACCATGGTAACCAGGATCTACGTTCCTACCCTCACCATGGTAACCAGGATCTACGTTCCTATCCTCACCATGGTAACCAGGATCTACGTTCCTACCCTCACCATGGTAACCAGGATCTACATTCCTACCCTCACCATGGTAACCAGGATCTACGTTCCTACCCTCACCATGGTAACCAGGATCTACGTTCCTACCCTCACCATGGTAACCAGGATCTACGTTCCTATCCTCACCATGGTAACCAGGATCTACGTTCCTACCCTCACCATGGTAACCAGGATCTACGTTCCTACCCTCACCATGGTAACCAGGATCTACGTTCCTATCCTCACCATGGTAACCAGGATCTACGTTCCTACCCTCACCATGGTAACCAGGATCTACGTTCCTACCCTCACCATGGTAACCAGGATCTACGTTCCTACCCTCACCATGGTAACCAGGATTTAAGTTCCTACCCTCACCATGGTAACCAGGATCTACGTTCCTACTCTCACCATGGTAACCAGGATTTAAGTTCCTACCCTCACCATGGTAACCAGGATCTACATTCCTACCCTCACCTCAGCTGTAGGTAGTGACCAAAAGAATGCGATTTCGGACACAAGCAGCCGTAATGAGCTTCCTCCGCAGGGTGGCTGGGCTCTCACTCAGAGATCAGGTGAGGAGCTCTGCCATCCGGGAGGAGCTTGGTGTCGAGCCACTTACCATACGGAGCACCAAGAATGGTAAGAAACATCAGAGGGCAAACGAGGATGTAGAATAATGAGATCCACCATCCAAATAAAAAGACATAGGTCAGGTTTCCAACAGTGAACAATGTGCCTGAGGAAAGAAGACGGCATGGTCATATCACGTCCTAAAGAGGAAAAACAACAGGAAAGAAGAAGAACCTTCTCTGGGCTTCACAACACTCAGATCGTTGTAGAGTTCTTTGACAATCTCTGATCTGCCTTCGATCGGCCTCTCCGTTACATTACCCATCCATTTTCTGAACCCAAACTGGGAGAAAAAAAAAAGGTAGAATGATGGAGGATTAATATGAACATAAAAAATATACTGTAACACACGATCGAGCAAAAAGCCATGAAATAAAACATAAGATAAAGGGTAGGAATGCAGGGGCGGATCCAGGATTTTATAAAGGGGGGTGCATGAGGTCACTGACAAAGCATGCATTTCCAGCATTCGCTGGCCCTGCAAGGGGATAGCTTGACTACTCCCCTTTCCTTTCTTCTTCTTCTTTTTATTTTTTTGGACCAAAAGGGGGAGCATGCACCGCACATGGCCCCCCCTGGATCCGCTCCTGGAATTATAGCTACAGATTAAGGGTATGTTTGATACACAAAGGAGACTAGAGTCACTGTTTTAGAGTGGTTAGTCCCTCTAAATGCACCAACAGGCATGAAGATGTGGTTCTTACAGTTGCTTTGGATCTAAAATAGGGTTTATCTGCGGCTCACCTTGTAGTTGTTTGCCTCCCTGAGTGCTTCCACTTCGTTATCAACTCTGATTGTGGTCTTTGTGGTGCCCTCGTGCCATCCTTCTTCTCCACACCGTGATGGAGTTGACCTGACAGACGCTCCAGGAGCTCCTGTATAAAAAAAAAAAAAAAACGTATTTAATCGATCTGTCATGGTAAAAAAAGAGCCGAGCCGATGGTAACCCTCACCACGGTAACCAGGATCTACGTTCCTACCCTCACCACGGTAACCAGGATCTACGTTCCTACCCTCACCACGGTAACCAGGATCTACGTTCCTACCCTCACCATGGTAACCAGGATCTACGTTCCTACCCTCACCATGGTAACCAGGATCTATGTTCCTACCCTCACCATGGTAACCTGGATTTATGTTCCTACCCTCACCATGGTAACCAGGATCTACGTTCCTACCCTCACCATGGTAACCAGGATCTATGTTCCTACCCTCACCAGGGTAACCAGGATATACGTTCCTACCCTCACCATGGTAACCAGGATCTACGTTCCTACCCTCACCATGGTAACCAGGATCTACGTTCCTACCCTCACCACGGTAACCAGGATCTACGTTCCTACCCTCACCATGGTAACCAGGATCTACGTTCCTACCCTCACCATGGTAACCAGGATCTACGTTCCTACCCTCACCATGGTAACCAGGATCTACGTTCCTACCCTCACCATGGTAACCAGGATCCACGTTCCTACCCTCACCACGGTAACCAGGATCTACGTTCCTACCCTCACCATGGTAACCAGGATCTACGTTCCTACCCTCACCATGGTAACCAGGATCTACGTTCCTACCCTCACCATGGTAACCAGGATCTACGTTCCTACCCTCACCATGGTAACCAGGATCCACGTTCCTACCCTCACCACGGTAACCGGGTTTAAACTCAAATACACTCCAAGTTGAGTCATCTCAGCAAAGTCTCACCTCGATGGACGGTGAGGAAACATTTGGGAGTGTAGTGCCCGAAGTGGTGTGTAGTCGTAGCATCAGGAGAAGGTGTAGCTGCGCCTAGTTCTGGATGCTGGGAGCCCACACACAACCTGTCGGTCTGGGTTTGGAGGCGTGGGAATCGGTGATAGTGGTCATGATCAAAGCAGTTCTCTGGAGACATAAAGGACAGGGTGGTGTGTGAACACCAGGACTAATGTCGTCCTGGAGAAATGTGTGACTAATAAAACCCTCATGAGAGTCATGCTACGTCCCTGCATGATATCAACATCTGGCTCAAACGAATGATATCGTTATCAATTATTAATGCATTTCAGAAAAAAAATAAACAGAAAAATGGTTACTGAGCTAAAATTATTTTTGCCACTAAAATATGTTGTTTTTTAAATTTAAAATTAACTGCATTTTTATTTTCTGTGTGAAAAAAAGATGAATTTTAAACAAAAAAACATGAAAGTAAAAGTTTTTTTTTAATTATTTTAAGAAACTAAATAAAGAAAAAAAATAGTTTAATTATGAAAATATTTTACTAACAATCAAATTAAAATTAATTAAAAATGAATTAAACTTCATTAAATTTTCTTTAAAAATATAACATTATATTTAAATGAATTAATTTTACTTTGAAAGTCATTAAAAAAACCTACACAATAAAACTTGAATCTAAATGATTTTGATCCATTTTTGCTTCAACAGGTGCTTTAATTAATCATCCTGAAAACAAAGAAGAAAAAAAACTTTTAAAAGATTTAAATAAGATCTAACCTGAGTTTTCAGCCACTGATCTTTTCCTTAGATTCTCTGAATCTCCAGCCAGAAGATTTTGTGACATTTTTCCAGCAGTGATTTTCTTCCTTCTTTACTGGTGTTTTTATGAGATCTGATCAGTCACCAACTCTCCACACGCACGCGCGTGCGCACACACAGACACGCACACATACACACACAGAAAAAAATCATATCCCAGATTTAAAGCTTTTTTTTTTTAAATTAAAACGTCTTATTTACTTGTGAATAATTTTAGGATTTTTTTTCTATTTTAACTTAAAATTTGTAATAAAATAAATAAAACTCTTGACGCCCTCTTGCGGCAACATGAGAAACCGCAACATAAAAAGCTTAATTTAATCCGATTAAATTGAGGATCAATTAGATTTAATATTTTAAAAAAATTAATTAGATCCCATAAAATTTCTTGCTATTTCCTAGAATTAAAAAAAAAAAGAATTTTTAAAGATATATATAAATAATTCAATGAGAGATCGTTAACAATGAGCTATTCATTTAAACTGATATGTGTATTTTTATGCCCATTGAATCAACTATGACGTCAGGGGCGGATCCAGGGGGTGCCGTGAGGACCCACCTCCCACCTCTTTTGGTTCACAGAAAAAAAGTGTTCTGACTAATTTAATCATTATAAACTTTGGGCAAATTTTACACCAAAATGCAGAAAAATTACATATCATTTGCTCGTTTTTTGTCTGTGACGTCACGACCCCCTCCCGCCCCCTTTAGAAAATCCTGGATTCGCCCCTGAATGTGATTTTGGGCAAAAAAATAAATTTAATACAATTGAATTGTTCCAAATATATGGTGCAGTGTTTAGTACGGTTGACTCCTCCCACCCTCCAAACACATGCATGCTGGGTTGATTAGTCTCGAGGAATGAGTGTGTGTGTGTGTGTGTGTGTGTGTGTGTGTGTGTGGCCTCTCGACAGACTGGCGACCTGTTAGGGGTGTTCCCTCTTCTCGCCTTGACTCAACCAGCATTGGCACCAGCACAGCAACCATGATAATATTTTCTATTTTTGTATACTTTATTGATCCTTCAACGGGTAAATTTGTGTGCTGCATTACACCGCAGCAGGCTGCCACGACGGTGCCAATGTTGGGAGAAACAGGGGGTTCTGTGTCTTCTCCAAGGACATTTGGACATGAGCTCAGTGGGATTCGAACCGGTGAAGTTCCTGTCCAAAGGCGAGCGTTCTACCACTAAGCTCTCAGTGGTAGACGTTGTGTAGTGGGCGATGTAGGGGCATCAGGAGAAGGTGTGGCAGTGCCTAGCTCTGGTTGATGGGAGCCAACACACAACCTTTCCGGCTGGGTTTGGAGACATGGGAGTCGGTGATAGTGGTCATGATCAACTTCCGGTCCAAGGGCGAACATTCTACCACTGAGCTTTCACCTCCCCGATTAGCTGACATGCCAAGTCTCCCACATTGGGCGGGAGACACCCGCAATTAGGGACCTATCTCACGCTCACCCTCCAAGGCTGATAAAAACCCCACACGATGAACACTCTAGTGCATTCCATGAACATGATTAGGTATACTGAGGCTACGCACATGGCATCTCCTGCTGCTGTGCATCTGAAAGCCGCTAGTAGTGATCTGCATGGTCTAATGCCAGTATTGTTTTTGATGGAAGAAGTCGGACATCCGGACACTTTGGTCATGTAACAGCTTATGTGCGTGAGCCTCAAAACAAAGCGTGACCAATCAGTACAGGGGTGTATTCCTGGTGGTAATTCCTCTTCTTACTGATACATAACGCTAAGTGGTAACACATGGAAGACGCACAATTTACCAGCTGATTTCTCATGTTTTGAATGGTTTGTTTTACGCCAACTGTCATGGCAGGTGTTCTCCATTGGCAGATGTGACGTCATGTCATAGCCCCTCCTCCTTTTGGTCCCGCCTCAAAATCTCCCTCTTTGAGAAGCCAAAAACTAGGCATCTCTGTATTAGAAAGGTTAGAAGTGATCACTCACACATTACTCGTGTATTTTAAGCTTTTTATTTACATCAGCACACATTTACAAAAACAGGAGACTAAATAATAGAAAACTATTTAACAAAATAAAATGCTTCATTTCATACCAATTTGTTTTAGACGTGAGTGTCCTCAGTGAAGATGGTCCATGTAAAGTGTGAACGTGGAGCTACGAGTATAAATATTCGGTTTATTTACATCTTACTCATAATTACCAGAGTTTCAGCACTTTGAACGACTGAATGTTCAGCTTATAGTAGTTAGTTTACTCAATGTAATAACAGGACAGGTACAGTAAATAAAATATAAGAAACAAGATGGTAAAGTATCTCAGGGTCTTGTTCACAAGTGGAGGAAGGATGGAGCGGGAGATCGAGGAACGGATGAGTCCGGCGTCTGCAAAAGTCAGAACGCTGCATTGATCCCTTGTGGTGAAGAAAGAGCTGAGCCGCTAAACAAAGCTCTCCATTTACAAGTTGATCTACGTTCCTACCCTCAGCATGGTAACCAGGATCTATGTTCCTACCCTCACCATGGTAACCAGGATCTATGTTCCTACCCTCACCATGGTAACCAGGATCTATGTTCCTACCCTCACCATGGTAACCAGGATCTACGCTCGTACCCTCACCGTGGTAACCAGGATCTACGTTCCTACCCTCACCACGGTAACCAGGATCTATGTTCCTACCCTCACCATGGTAACCAGGATCTATGTTCCTACCCTCACCATGGTAACCAGGATCTATGTTCCTACCCTCACCATGGTAACCAGGATCTACGTTCCTACCCTCACCATGGTAACCAGGATCTACATTCCTACCCTCACCATGGTAACCAGGATGTATGTTCCTACCCTCACCATGGTAACCAGGATCTATGTTCCTACCCTCACCATGGTAACCAGGATCTATGTTCCTACCCTCACCATGGTAACCAGGATCTACGCTCCTACCCTCACCATGGTAACCAGGATCTACGTTCCTACCCTCACCGTGGTAACCAGGATCTACGTTCCTACCCTCACCATGGTAACCAGGATCTACGCTCCTACCCTCACCATGGTAACCAGGATCTACGCTCCTACCCTCACCGTGGTAACCAGGATCTACGTTCCTACCCTCACCACGGTAACCAGGATCTATGTTCCTACCCTCACCATGGTAACCAGGATCTACGTTCCTACCCTCACCATGGTAACCAGGATCTAGGTTACTACCCTCACCATGGTAACCAGGATCTACATTCCTACCCTCACCATGGTAACCAGGATCTACGTTCCTACCCTCACCATGGTAACCAGGATCTAGGTTACTACCCTCACCATGGTAACCAGGATCTACATTCCTACCCTCACCATGGTAACCAGGATCTACATTCCTACCCTCACCATGGTAACCAGGATCGACGTTCCTAGACCCTGTCCAGCTGGGAGACGTAGTCTGACAAGAAAAAAGGTTTTTCCTCCTGGTGAGCCTTTTTTTTTTTTTTCAAATAACCAGGTTGTGTTTTAAGTTTTAACCATGTCCTACATTTAAGTAAAAAACATAAACAACCTGGTTTTCTTCTTTTTTCAAAGTCACAGATTAAAAAAAATCCCTGTTTGGTCTGATTTTATACAATAAAAAAATCAAATCTTAAAAAAATGTAAAAAAAAATATACAAAAGAAGAAAAGAAATTTACAAGATTTTGCAGAAAAGATTCAGGTTAACGTTTCATTACCGCCATACATCTTTCTACAAACAGAAAAAAACAGCTTATTATTGCACCGGGCAACAGACAGAATACAGAAAACATCAAGATATATATATTTAGTAAAAAAATAACAGCTTAAAATTAGTTAAAATGGAGTTGAAAGTATTATTTTCTAAACTTAGGGAAAGATCGAAAGGATAAGTGTCCAAAACCATGCTGATTGGTCTAGAGACAGTGTGGTGAGAGCGGCCGTGCTGATTGGTCTAGAGACAGTGTGGTGAGAGCGGCCATGCTGATTGGTCTAGAGACAGTGTGGTGAGAGCGGCCGTGCTGATTGGTCTAGAGACAGTGTGGTGAGAGCGGCCATGCAGATTGGTCTAGAGACAGTGTGTGGAGAGCGGCGTGCTGATTGGTCTAGAGACAGTGTGGTGAGAGCGGCCATGCTGATTGGTCTAGAGACATTGTGGTGAGAGCGGCCATGCTGATTGGTCTAGAGACAGTGTCACTGAGGAAAAGACAGGAAACAGAGATGTTTGTAGCAGAGATGAAGATGCTGAGGATCTCTCTGGGAGTGACCAGGAAGGACAGGATCAGAGGAACAGAACATGTTAGAGGTTTTAAAGTCAGAGAGACCAGACTGAGATGGTTTGGACATGTGCAGAGGAGAGAGAGAGAGTACATCAGAAGAAGGATGCTGGGTTTGGAACCACCAGGAAAGAGGACTAGAGGAAGACCAAAGAGGAGGTTCATGGATACAGTGAAGGAAGACATGAAGATAGTTGGTGTGACTGAAGAGGATGCAGCAGATAGGGTTAGATGGAAGGTATAGTTTGACTAAACAGATTATTTTCATATTAAATCTAATGGTTTCTAAAACTGTACAAAAACAGAACTAGATATGATTTATTTTTAGAAGGAATCTTAATCCCTTGTTTTTATTTCAAGCTGTGTAAAGTTTAGCTGCCTCGAGGAGTTTAGATTTAAATTCTATTGAGTTTATAGGTTTTTTTCATTTTCTATATTTAAAAAAACGTAGTGTCGACAAAAAAAAAACAACTAAAAAAAAAGACCTACTTTCTTTAATCTAGACCAGGGGTCACCAACGGGACCCACAAAGCATGCACCAAAATCTGCACGGCTCGTTTTGCAACTCAATATAAGTTACATTGAATATATTTTATTGATACCCGAAGGTAAATTTGCCGGGGTGAGAGAAGCCTGGGCTTCCTGTCTGAGGCTGTTGCCCCGGATAAGCGGTAGACGATGGAACGAAATGTCCTTTAAAGAGAAATATTAGCACCTTATTTGTGAGCGACTGTTGCAGTAAGAAAGCGGCACAATGAGGAGAGGTTCTTCAAAACCTGCCACGGAAACTTAGACGCCAACTTTCACTTAAAGGGCCCATCTCATGCAGAATGGACTTTCCAGAGTTTTCTAGCTTGTAAGAGTGATGTCCGGGCCTTGTATATGTGTGTGTGTGTGTGTGTGTGTCTTTCTAGATTGATTTAGTCCGATTTCTGTGGATTTCTGGAACGCTCAGACAAAACAACCAATGAGCAGATGTCTAAAGTATGACGCATTTGACGTAGCCAGGACAGACTTCACACACGCCCCTCTCCCTCCTCACCACCCGCCCGCCCTCCTCACCCGCCTCCACTCCGGCCTTACGCCCTCACAAACTCGCTTTCAACGTCCGATATACAGGCTGGTTCGCTGCTCTGCGTCTTTTTTATTTTCTTGCTTGAAACGCGCTTTTTGTAGCTACGCACGGGTTTACGCCCGCCTTCCCCCTCCCGCTCAGAGATGGGCGGAGGAATAGCGGCTCAGTGAGAGCAGAGGGCGGAGCTTGTACTTTCTCAGGACGGGCGGGGGGATGAGCGATACCCGGCCTTTCATAGTTCCGGGTCTGTGACTGCGCTCCACCAAATCAATATATTTTCATAACTATGGTGTAATGCATGTTGTAAACGTGTGTATGTGCAGAGGATACAATGTGAAAAGAGGTATTTTGCATGAGATGGACCCTTTAAAATCGCATTTCGGACAAACCTAAGGATTAAAGGCAGCTTTAGACAGACAGCGGACAGGATGAGATATCCTCAGAGGTTCTGGGCATGTCCATGATGCAACCAAACTCCGCCCCCGTGACGCATACCCTGTCGAAATGAGCTACCTACCAAACAGGTCCCGTGCTCTTCATGTGACTCAGTGCCCATAAGGTCTCAAATAAATTGATGCCCCCTGGTCTAGACGTTAGTATTTATGCGACGAACGTTACAAACTATCTGTAAAAGTTTCCAGCACTTTTTTTTTAACTGCTTGCCTGTGAATTTTCTTTAAAAGTCTGAGTCTGCATCCAGGAGTTCTGCTTCTATTAGATTGGTTCTGGAATGAATGGGTCCGTAGCCGGCTCGGTTCCCTGCTGGCACTCTGGCCAGATGAGCCATTCGCTCTGAGAGCCCATCAGGTAGAGCCACCTCTCCAGGACGAAGTGAAGCTCCACCAGGCTGCCAGCGAGAGCGTGGCTGCAAACCTAAATCCTCTGGACGATCAAAGCAAGCCAGTGAGCTGGACTGCATACCGTTCCTCCACCTGCTCTGGCCGCTGTAGCACTGGACGTAGGGACACCGCTCCTCACAGGAAAGACCCTGTGAGGGTGGAACATCCAGACAAGAACCTGGAAGGACTTCCTCCTCCATATTCTGCTGCTGCTGCCTCTGCTGCTCGCGTAGATTAGCGACCAGACTCTGGTGACAGGGGAGCTTGGGGAGCCGGGGAACTGAGCTGCGGCCAAACTCACACTGCCGATACATCTGGTGGTCCACCACTTCCTCAGCGGGACGCACCTCTTTTCTCCTCCTCTTCTTCTTCTTCTTCCTCTTCATCATCTCAGGGGTGATTTCGGCTTCGACCATCCACAGCCGGTTCCTCTCCTCTGGAGGGGGCACTGTGGGCACATGACAGGAAGATACATCAACCCTAAAAGATAAAAAAACTAACCTTTAAGTCAGGATCTGACCTGGTGTCCCTGTGGGCGTGACAGATATGTCCTGTGGGAGAATAGCGCCACGTCTGGCTACCATCTTGGTCACGTGTTGAGCCCACGCTGATGACATGTCATTGGACGGCTCGTTTAACTCAAAATTGATCCCAGCTGTAAAAAAAGAAGAAAAAATGGATGTTGATAAACAAATACAAACAATAATAAACTGTGGATACAAGCAGCTGGAATGATCGTCCTCTGTAGGGTGGCTGGGCTCTCACTCAGAGATAGAGGGAGGAGCTCAGAGGAGAGCCGATGCCTCCGGGTACAGAGAAGCCAGACGGCGTGGGTCAGGCATCTGGTTAGGATGCCTCCCTCGCTGGTGAGGTGTTCCGCCCCACTGGGAGGAGAACCAGAGGCCGACCCTGGACCTGCTGGAGAGACTATGTCTCACAGCTGGACAGGGAACACCTCAGGACCCTTCCAGGCAAGCTGGAGGATGCAGCCGGGATGAGAGAAGTCTGGGTTTCCTTGGTGAGGGGTTTCTTTTTGCTGGTGAAGTGTTTCGGTCACGTCCCACCAGGAGGAAACCCAGAGTCAGACCCTGAACCCCCCTGGAGAGACAATGTCTCACAGGGAATACCTCGGGATCCTACTGGGTGAGATTGGGCTTAGAAGCCTGGGACCCATAAGCCCGCGACCCAGCCTAAGAAAAACCATTTGTTATGGTTCTCTCGTCCACCACCAGAGCGAGCCTGGGACCTTCCCTCATCTCCCTGATCTGAGACACCTGATGGTGCCCTCCCTTCAGGGTCTGGTGATCATCCCTTCCAGCCAGGTGTTCCTGGCTGCCCAAACAAGAGAACACTTTGAACTTAGCCCCTTCATTGAACCATGTGTTTTTCCTTTACAGCTTAAACAGGACTGCCGACTAAAATAAACCATGTTGGTTATCCTGCATATGAGTCCTCCTCCTTCTTCTGCACCCGTGTTGTGACGCCACTGGCTCTTTTAATAACTCTTAATTTCCTAGTTTTAATAAGTTTGTGAACATGTGAATTTTACCACAAATAAACTTTTTTTGAAGGTGTTGAATCTGTTTTAGTTTAAATGTTATGCAGCATAATACTTACAGTATAAACAGCAAGTTTTTAATACGTAGTAAATGTGAAAACATCATGCAGATACAAGTTGAGAAAAAAGGGATTTTTTTGTCCAAATTTAGTGATCAAAGAAAAAATTTATGCAGAAAATGACATAATAAATGTATCCTTTTGTAATATAATTTTGTTTTTCATCTTCTGAACCTCATCCTTAACCAGGTGGCCGGGGGTGTCTGAGCCAATCCCAGCTGATTTCAAGAGAGAGGCAGGGTGCACCCTTAACAGGTCGCCAGTCTGTTGCGGGGCCATACACACACATTCATTCCTATGGGTAATTTCATAGCAGCCAATCAATCTGAGATGCATGTTTTTTGGAGGGTGGGAAGAAACCAGAGAAAACCCACACATATACAAGGAGAACATGCAAACTTCACACAGAAAGGACAGTGTTACAAGTCTCGTCCTGATCCCTAACCTTCTTGCTGTGAGGCCACTGTGCTCCACTTCGCCACCATGCGGCTCTTGGAAACTAATAACCAATACAATCTCTGATGGGCTGCACGGTGGCGCTGTGGTTAGCACGGTGGTGTCACAGCAAGTAGGTTGGGGTTCAAATTCCGGGCGGAGACGAAGCTTGGAACACTGGCCTTTCTGTGTGGAGTTTGCATGTTCTCCCTGTGTATGTGTGGGTTTTCTCCGGTTAACTCCCAACCTCCAAAAACATGCAGATTCGGTTGCTTGGCGGCTACGAAATTGCCCCTAGGAATGAATGTATGTGTGTTCCCATGACAGACTTGCAACCTGTTCAGGATGTATGCTTGAAATTAGCTGGGTACGGCTCTGGCACCCCCTGTAACTCCATCAGGGATAAGCAGTTCAAGAAATGAAATCATTTCTGATGCCATCTCATCTACTGACCCACTGGTCCATCATGGGACACGGTGTGCATGCTGAACGACAGCTCCTTCTCTGGGTCTTTGTGGAGCTCTTTTCTCATGGCGAACGCCTTGGCAATCATCTTGCTCTTTTTTATCCGTTTGGGTTCGTTGTCACTGCGACCGATGATCCTGGCATGAGGACAAAGTGAGACACACAGCTGGACAAATCCATTCAAATCAAGAGGTAAAAAACTTCTATCAGTTAGATTTTATTTTGCGTACTTGCACCACGTGCGCTTCCAGATGAGGATGGTCGCTTTGGTCCAGACCCAGGTGCTCATCGCGATGCCCGTCCCAAACATAGAGAAAAGGTTAATCTTCTCCACCATCAGGCTTGGCCGGTTCTTAATGGTACATTCTGGGATGGGTTTGTTTGTCTGAGAGGCGATGCTGACATTAGCTTCACACCTGTTTGAAACATCACAGTGATGAGAGGTGGGATTGAAACCAGCCACACGTTCTGTATGACTGAGGTTTTGTTGGACCTGCTGAATAAAAAGCTCTTTTACACATCGGGGTGGGTGAAAGTGGGGCTGGACATTTTTGTGGTTATTTTAATTCCAATTCAGCCAAAGTAAACACCGCAGAAAAAAAGGCCTCTTTATAACTGCGTTAGCTGCTGGTTTGGTGCCAGAGGTACCAGTTTAAGGATTTCTCTAGGTGACTGGATTTATGTGGTGAACCTAAAGTCGAGGGCTTGACTGATGATGGGTTCTGATTTTTAACATTTATTTAATCCTGGTTAGATCCTGGTTACCATGGTGAGGGTGGGAACGTAGATCCCGGTTACCATGGTGAGGGTAGGAACGTAGATCCTGGTTACCATGGTGAGTGTAGGAACGTAGATCCTGGTTACCATGGTGAGGGTAGGATCGTAGATTCTGGTTACCATGGTGAGTGTAGGAACGTAGATCGTGGTTACCATGGTCAGTGTAGGAACGTAGATCCTAGTTACCATGGTGAGGGTAGGAACGTAGATCCTGGTTACCATGGTGAGGGTAGGAACGTAGATCCTGGTTACCATGGTGAGGGTAGGAACGTAGATCCCGGTTACCATGGTGAGGGTAGGAACGTAGATCCTGGTTACCATGGTGAGGGTAGGAACGTAGATCCCGGTTACCATGGTGAGGGTAGGAACGTAGATCCTGGTTACCATGGTGAGGGTAGGAACGTAGATCCTGGTTACCATGGTGAGGGTAGGAACGTAGATCCCGGTTACCATGGTGAGGGTAGGAACGTAGATCCTGGTTACCATGGTGAGGGTAGGAACGTAGATCCTGGTTACCAGGTTGAGGGTAGGAACGTAGATCCTGGTTACCACGGTGAGGGTAGGAACGTAGATCCTGGTTACCACGGTGAGGGTAGGAACGTAGATCCTGGTTACCATGGTGAGGGTAGGAACATAGATCCTGGTTACCATGGTAAGGGTAGGAACGTAGATCCTGGTTACCATGGTGACGGTAGGAACGTAGATCCTGGTTACCATGGTGAGGATAGGAAAGTAGATCCTGGTTACCATGGTGAGGGTAGGAAAGTAGATCCTGGTTACCATGGTGAGAGTAGGAACGTAGATCCTGGTTACCATGGTGAGGGTAGGAACATAGATCCCGGCTTCTATGGGGAGGGTAGGAACATAGATCCTGGTTACCACGGTGAGGGTAGAAACGTAGATCCTGGTTACCATGGTGAGGGTAGGAACGTAGATACTGGTTACCATGGTGAGGGCAGGAACGTATATCCTGGTTACCATGGTGAGGGTAGGAATATATATCCTGGTTACCGTGGTGAGGGTAGGATCATAGATCCTGGTTACCATGGTGAGGGTAGGAACGTAGATCCTGGTTACCATGGTGAGGGTAGGAATATATATCCTGGTTACCATGGTGAGGGTAGGATCATAGATCCTGGTTACCATGGTGAGGGTAGGAACGTAGATCCTGGTTACCATGGTGAGGGTAGGAACGTACATACTGGTTACCATGGTGAGGGCAGGAACGTATATCCTGGTTACCATGGTGAGGGTAGGAATATATATCCTGGTTACCATGGTGAGGATAGGAACGTAGATCCTGGTTACCATGGTGAGGGTAGAAACATAGAATGAACTTACAGCACGAACTCCCTGAAGCTCCTCTCCCACTCGGCCTGGTTAAAGAAGTCATAAAAATGGCAGCCGAAGGTGATAAAAACAAAACCAAAGGCGAGGAATCCAAAAATCCCTAAAAATCAGAAACAAATGAACAAATATTAAACACGTTTTTACACATCTGGCTGTTTTTTCACATCTGGTGGAACAGTGATGTGCATACCCAGCCTCAGCATCGTCTCGTTGATTTTACTGGCTGCTTTCTCGCTCAGCAGCCCCGGGTGGTTGCTCTTTATAGAGAATAACGTCATCACACCTAAACAGAAATGAAAGATAATGATTGGCCCGTTGATGACTGGCAGTTTAAAATGAGGACTCACCCCTGATGAGGAAATAACCACCAACAACCAGCACCACACCAATGGGTGCGAGCACGAAACCCGCTCGGTACCGGTAGTTCTTATACCCAACGAAGCAGATACCGCTCACAGAGTCTCCGTCCACCTACAAGGAACATCAGTTCTAGTTGGTTCGAATCATGGCTTATGAGAACTTTTTAAGTTTGATCCGTACCTCAGCAAGGGCCAGGATAGCCACAGTGAGGATAAACGGGATGGACCAGGTGACCATATGGAAGTACGAGGTCCGACCGGAGAGCGGCTGGTGGGTCGTCCCTAAAGCTTTGAAGGAAGTGTGCCAGGCGTAGGTAAGCATTACAAACCAAATGACTCCAGACATCAGCGAGTAGTAGACGATGATAAAGATGATCACACATGAAAGTGTTTCTGAGGATCTGATTGGAGCAAAGCAGAAGGAAAAAAAATAAAGTTGTGGTTTTTTTTATAAACAAGCACAAGGTCTCGTAACTCACGAAGGTTCTCCGAGTCTCATCGTTTGGTCGCTTTTGCAAACTATCTCTTTACGAGCTCCATCCAGGAACTGAGCCAGCCAGCCGATGCTACCCACGAAGAAGCAGGCGTTAATGTAGAAGAGAATGACGGCTGGGTAACGGTTCGAGTTCTTCCAGTCTGCAAGAAACGTGGCCTGAAGGAGAGAAAAAGAAGATGGTGGTTAAAAACATTAAATCAAACTAATAGCTTATAAAACGCAGGCAGGTTACACCCTGAACAGGTCTCCAGTCTGTCACAGGGCCAAACACACACAACCATCCGCACACACTCATTCCTAGGGGCAATTTCATAGCAGCCAATCAAACCTAACATGTATGTTTATGGAGGATGGGAGGAGACTAAAGGAAACCTACACATACACGAGGAAAACATGCAAACTTCACACAGAAAGGCCAGTGTTCCAAGCCGAGTCCCCACCCAGGATTCGTTCCCTGACCTTCTTGCTGTGAGGCCACTGTGCTATCGACCTAATCCAAACTAATCTTGGTCACCTTCTTATCCGTCTATTCCTAACGGGGTTGCAGGAGGTGGGGGAGCCCATCCCGGGTGATTCAAGGCGAGGGGCAGGGTACACCCCGAACAGGTCTCCAGTCTGTCGCGGGGCCACGCATACCCAACCATCCACACACACACACTCATTCCTAGGGCCAATCGACCTAGCATGCATGTTTTTGGAGGGTGGGAGGAAACCAGAGTACCCGGAGGAAAACCACGCAGACACGTGGAGAACATGCAAACTTCACACAGAAAGGCCAGTGTTCCAAGCCTCGTCCCCACCCGGGATTTAAACCCTGACCTTCTTGCTGTGAGGCCACTGTGCTATCGACCCAATCCAAACCAATCTTGGAAACTTGGGTGATATTTTCCGTAACTGGCATTGAACATGAAGCCCAAATCCAACCCGCCTACGTATGGCTTCATCATAGCTAGAAATACCTATTGATTGACAGGCTCTCGGCCAATCATTTTTGTTCAGCATCAAATACGATTGGCTGAGGTTTTCAATTTTTGTCTGGACTCATTTCCCAGCTGGTAGAGGGGTACATGATGTCTCACCAGAGTGAAGAAGGTGCACAGAAGAGTGATGATGCCAAAGTTAGCTATGTAGACGTGCATGTTGTTGTGTTCCTCCTCTGTGAATAACGGGTTGTCACACTGGATCCCACAACCCTCCACGTCCTTGTACCAACTGGACTGGATGTCCGTCTTCACCAGAGGAGCTTCACACTGGCCGGACGTGTTGAACTTCAACTTCTGGACTTCATTCTGAAACACAAGATGTAAAGTATGAAGTAGGTTTGATACAGATGGAGGGAAAGAGTCACCTTTAAGATGTTTGTTCCGTTCCGTCATCTTCCGCTTATTTCGGGGTCGGGTCGCGGGGGCAACAGCCTCAAACGGGCAGCCCAGGCCTCTCTCTCCCCGGCTGCATCCTCTAGCTCACCTGGAGCCAGAGGCCAGCCGTGATACATAGTCTCTCCAGCGGGTCCGGGGTCTGCCTCTTGGTCTCCTCCCGGTGGGACGTGCCCGAAACACCTCGCCTGCGAGGCGCTCAGGGGGCATCCTGACCAGATGCCCAAACCACCCCATGTGGCTCCTCTCGACCTGGAGGAGGAGCGGCTCGACACCGAGCTCCTCCCGGATGGCAGAGCTCCTCACCCGATCTCTGAGTGAGAGCCCAGCCACTCTGCGGAGGAAGCTCATTTCAGCCGCTTGTACCCGCGATCTCATTCTTTTGGTCACCACTCACAGCTGGGTAGGAACGTAGATCCTGGTTACCATGGTCAGGGTTGGAACGTAGATCCTGGTTACCATTGTGAGGGTAGGCACGTAGATCCTGGTTACCATGGTGAGGGTAGGAACGTAGATCCTGGTTACCATGGTGAGGGTAGGAACATAGATCCTGGTTACCATGGTGAGGGTAGGAACTTAGAACCTGGTTACCATGGTGAGGGTAGGAACCTAGATCTTGGTTACCATGGTGAGGGTAGGAACGTAGATCCTGGTTACCATGGTGAGGGTATGAACGGAGATCCTGGTTACCACGGTGAGGGTAGGAACCTAGATCTTGGTTACCACGGTGAGGGTAGGAACGTAGATCCTGGTTACCATGGTGAGGGTAGGAACATAGATCCTGGTTACCACGGTGAGGGTAGGAACGTAGATCCTGGTTACCATGGTGACGGTAGGAACGTAGATCCTGGTTACCACGGTGAGGGTAGGAATGTAGATCCTGGTTACCATGGTGAGGAGGAACGGAGATCCTGGTTACCACGGTGAGGGTAGGAACGGAGATCCTGGTTACCACGGTGAGGGTAGGAACGGAGATCCTGGTTACCACGGTGAGGGTAGGAACATATATCGACTTGTAAATCGAGAGCTTTAAGATATGAAATAGATTTTTACCGAACAGCCAACTGGGAACTTATCACATGTAAGGAAACTGGGCCAGCCTCTGTCCCGGTCCACGATGGTGCAGGGCTGTCGTGTGGCCTGGCACAGACTCTGACTGGGCAGCTCCACTTGTCCATTCTCACATTTGGGCATGTAGACTGCACAGAGCAAGGGCTGGATGACCGACCAGCAGCGAGGAGCGTTCCTCAAACCTGACAGAATGTAATAACATTGTTTATTAGTAATAAGATGGTAATTAAATAGATGTAGATTATTTAATCCTTTGGGTTAATAATTTCTTACCAGACCACATGGTAAGCTTCTCAAAGGCTTCTTCTTGAGAGCTGGAATCCTCAGCCAGGATTAGAGAAGTGTGTGTGTAAGGTAGAGGGGACCCCAGACAGGTCTGATATTTTAGGGGTTCACATGTTGTTGGTTTCTTACAGTTGTCTTCAAACACTGTCCCGTTAGGAGACAGGACTGCCCTGCAGCCCATGAGCAAGGCAGTCAGACCGTAAAGCATCCAGAAAAATCCAACAAAGGGCTTCTTAAACTGGGAGGACATTTTGAAAAAGAAAATAATCTGTTGTTCTTTTAAAAGAAATAATTTAAAATTTGTCGCGTTTTGTTTGATTTAATCCATTAAAAGATGTTTTTTTCTCTCCAAAAACAACATTTTCAGGGAGAAAAAAAAGTTGAAGGAATCAAAGTTTTCTCCCAAACTTTTTTTCCCCTCTCTCCTCTGATCGTCAGAAGTTTGCAGAAGCGAATAAAATTCCTTCATAATCCAAAAGCATTCCTGGAAGTGGATCCAAAGTCAGAGAAAAGTGTCTTTAAAGCAGGAAAACGTCCACATTTGGAGTGTTTGGATGGATGTGTAAAAGGAGAAAGTTCCCCTTCCCCCACTTCCAAAAAAAAAAAAAAAAAGCCTGCTGTAACCAGAGCTTGTCTTCACATGCACCACCCCTTCTTTATAAAACATCAGGAATCTTTCTTTTTATCATCCCATCTGGGATTCTAACCTCTGCCTGATCAACTCTGGAACATGTTGGCATTTTAGGGAACAGCAGATCTTTTTTTTGTTTGTCTCTGGTATGCACAAAAAGGGGGGCAACAAAACTCTTCATCCCATCCCCCAACTGGAAAAATGCGTTATGGAGGACCAGCTCAGACTTCCACATCTCAAGATGGATCCTTTAAGACTGAACATGTTCAACTTAAGATTCTATTCAAAACAATCAAAATGATTCATGTAGTTATCAAGAAATCTTAGAAGAAATTTAAAAAGTAAAACATTGTCATTCAGTCATTGTTCAACCTGTCAACACCCAAACAGACTGGCGACCTAGTCAGGTTGTACCCTGCCTCTTAGGTTTAAAATAAGCTGGGATAGGTTCAAGCGGGTACAAGCAGCCGAAATGAGCTTCCTCCGCAGGGTGGCTGGGCTCTCACTCAGAGATCGAGTGAGGAGCTCTGCCATCCGGGAGGAGCTCGGTGTCGAGCCGCTGTCCTCCTCGGCGAGGGGAGCCAGATGGGGTGGTTCGGGCATCTGGTCAGGATGCCCTTTGAGCGCCTCGCAGGCGAGGTGTTTCGGGCACGTCCCACAGGGAGGAGACCGAGGGGCAGACCCCGGACCCGCTGGAGAGACTATGTCTCACAGCTGGCCGGGGAACGACTTGGGATCCTTCCAGGTGAGCTGGAGGATGCAGCCTGGGAGAGAGAGGCCTGGGCTGCCCGTTTGAGGCTGTTGCCCCGCGACCCGACCCCGGAACAAGCGGAAGATGACGGAACGGAAGGTTCAAGCACCTCACAACCTGGTGGGATAAACTGTTTATAAAATGAAGACAATATGGAATTAAATCGTCTCAAGTGATTTTTTTTTCTCATAAACATTTGAACCAATCATATTCTGTTCTTTATTTCATCAAAAATGTTTCTAAAACTCTTAAAAATTGGTTTAAATTATTTTTCTGTTGAACAAAAAACGGTCTGAATTAAATCTTTAATGTAAATAAACAGAATAAAAATCCCAACAAAATAAAAGCTTAAATTATGTTGGTTTGAATTTAATCAAATGCATTTTTCTTAATGACTTTTATTTTTTAAAAAATCTTGTTTACATGTATTTTTGTAATTTATCTTTTTTTTTTCTTGCTTGTTGTTTTGAGAGTAAAACAGGACAAACTGAGTGTGTGAGAGAGAGAGAGAGAGAGTGTGTGTGTTGGTCTTTTTAAAACAAAGAACAACATGGCTGCCCAGTGAGTCAGAAACTTAAAAAAAAAGGGACCACACACAGTGCCCTGGCGCCCACACACATGAACGCACACATCCATACACACGCACACAAAGCTGTCAAATCATATTCACCACAATAAAAGACTCCCACAGAGATTTTCTGTCAGATTTCCACCCGTTTTTCTTCCTAAACATTAGACTAATCATCTGAAACTTTCACCTTTTTTTTCCAGCCAGAAGGAGAAGCTCTGCAGCTGTAAACTAACAGAGAAATGTCATGTTTACATTGAAGACCTGCGTCACACATTCAGGACTGTTTCTGCTCCAACTGATGAAATGAAAACATAGTGTGTAACATAACGTCTGGAATCCTGGGTTAAAAACCCTGGGATGACAAAGACAGGGATCTGCCCCAGGTGGAGGAGTTTGAGTATCTCAGGGTCTTGTTTACGAGTGGGGAAAGGATGGAGCTGGAGATTGAAAGATGGATCGGTGCAGCGTCTGCAATAATCAGGACGCTGCATTGATCTGTTGTGGTGAAGAAAGAGCTGAGCCTAAAATCAAAGGTCAGGATTTACAAGTGTATCTACGTTCCTCCCTCACCATGGTAACCGGGATCTACGTTCCTACCCTCACCATGGTAACCAGGATCTATGTTCCTACCCTCACCATGGTAACCAGGATCTAGAGTCCTACCCTCACCATGGTTAACAGGATCTACGTTACTACCCTCACCATGGTAACTGGGATCTAGAGTCCTACCCTCACCATGGTAACCAGGATCTACGTTCCTACCCTCACCATGGTAACCAGGATCTACGTTCCTACCCTCACCGTGGTAACCAGGATCTACGTTTCTACCCTCACCGTGGTAACCAGGATCTATGTTCCTACCCTCACCATGGTAACCAGGATCTACGTTCCTACCCTCACCATGGTAACCAGGATCTACGTTTCTACCCTCACCGTGGTAACCAGGATCTATGTTCCTACCCTCACCGCGGTAATCAGGATCTACGTTCCTACCCTCACCATAGTAACCAGGATCTACGTTCCTACCCTCACCATAGTAACCAGGATCTACGTTTCTACCCTCACCATGGTAACCAGGATCTACGTTCCTACCCTCACCATGGTAACCAGGATCTACATTCATACCCTCACCATGGTAACCAGGATCTAGAGTCCTACCCTCACCATGGTAACCAGGATCTACGTTCCTACCCTCACCATGGTAACCAGGATTTACGTTCCTACCCTCACCATGATAACCAGGATTTACGTTCCTATCCTCACCATGGTAACCAGGATCTACGTTCCGACCCTCACAATGGTAACCAGTATCTGCGTTCCTACCCTCACCACGGTAACCAGGATCTATGTTCCTACCCTTACCATGGTAACCAGGATCTACCCTCACCATGGTAACCAGGATCTACGTTCCTACCCTCACCACGATAACCAAGATCTACGTTCCTACCCTCACCATGGTAACTAGGATCTGCGACCCTCACCTATAGCTGGGGACCAAAAGATTAAGGTCACAGATACAAGCGTCTGAAATGATCTTCCTCTGTAGGGTGGCTGAGCTCTCACTCAGAGATAGAGGGAGGAGCTTTTTTTTGATTGGAATTTTCTGCAAACAGGATGTCAGTACTTTAGCCTGATTACCTTATCTGAAAAGATGAAGCAGAGGATTTCAGCAGCAAGCTGCAGAATGAAGATCTGAAAGAGATGCAAATATGACAGAAAAATGAAAATGAAATGAGGGCCTACGCCCTGAAGGCATGAAGAGACTAAATAAAAATCTGTTGTGGTGTGGAAGAATGGTGGAAAGAGGAGGACCCAAATGCAGGACTTGGAACATGGTTTATTTAGTTATTGCAGGAAAGTCTGTAAAGAAAAACTGATTAACTTAAGGTTTTCAAAAGTCCAACTAAATCCAAAATAACAAACATGGTCAGGCAACCAGGGTGACCTGGCTGGGAAAGGTGGTAGTAAGACCTGACAAGGAAGGCTGGTGAGGCTGCCTTTAAATAGGCAGCCGGGAGAGTAGGTGCAGGTGTTCCAATCAGATGCAGGTGTTCCAGTCAGCCAGAATTGGGGGAAAGGTAAGATGGTCCCTGGCTCCCTCTGATGGTGGTTGAGGGAACCACAACAAAATCATTACTCATAGACAGGCATTGTGTAAAATTGGCATCTTTTTCAATGTAATTTCCGCATAAAAACATTCCTAAAGTGGTTTAAATTTAATTCTGCTCACACTTGGTTCTAAAACATGCATAGGTTGGGTTAGGTTGATTGGACACTTTGAAATTGCTCTAGGACTGATTGTGTATGTGTAGCCCGGCGACAGGCTGGTGACCTGTTTTGGGGTGTCTCCTGCCTCTCGCCTTCAATCAGCAAGAATAGACTCCCATAAAAGCAGTTCAGTTTAATGTGATCGCCATCATTTAGACCCCAAAAGAGAATGTTTATACCCATGTTATGTCAAAAACTGTGATCACCGTTTAAATTATGATCCTAAAACCCAAAGATTCCAGAAGTAAGATGTTTATTTTTTAATTATTTAAAGATAAAAGCCTATCTGACTTTTTCAAGATGGATGTTTGTTTTTTTTTTTGACTGGTGAGACGGATCAGGACTTCTTCCACACTTCCATCCAAATCACAAAGTATTTTGGTTTTGCAGAGAGTAAGACAAACACTCTACCACTGAGCCAACGCCTCTCCTGAAATGAATGTATTATGAGTATCATGTTTTGTAGTTCCGGTCCATTGTCTTTCGAGGTCTTTCTATTTGGGGCCGGGTTGCGGGGGCAACAGCCTTAGATGGTAAGCCCAGGCTTCTCTCACTACAGCTGCATCCTCCATCTCACCTGGAAGGAGTCGTTCCCCAGCCAGCTGTGAGACATAGTCTCTCCAGCGGGTCCGAGGTCTACATCTTGGTCTCCTCCCGGTGGGACTGAACACCTCACGAGCAAGCAGCTCGGGAAGCATCCTGACCAGATGCCCCAACCACGAATCTAGGACATTTCAGCCTCGGACATTTTCAGCCTCGGACAAGAGGAGCGTGGGATCCGTCCTTCCAAGCGTGGGAAGATGGTGTACCAGGAGCTTCAGGTTCGTCTCCACAACCTGGTGCTTGACTTAAACACAGGCAAGAAGACCATCCCTGCCTTCCTTCGTGGCATCAGTCACAACCTTCGTGGAGGACAACCCAACTTGTAAAAAATTGTGATATTTTATGTAAAAAATTGTGATATTTTTTTACAAATTGTGACATTTTATGTACAAAAAAATTGTGACATTTTATGTAGAAAATTGCAAAATTTTATGTAAAAATTTTATTGTAAATAAACAGTTGCACTACAGAAAATAACTGCTTTTAGTCATTTTTATCCCATGGCTCAAATAGCCTAGGTTGCAGTTTTTCGCCCCCAACCACCCCATCTGGCTTCACTCGACCTGGAGGAGGTTTTGTAGTTAAAAAAACTACAGCTAGGCTCATTTTTTTGATGCAGAAATTGATCTCTTTATGTAAAACCACAGCTGTTTAAATCTAGAAACGATCTTCTAGAGGAGCGTAAAGAAGGATCAACATGTTTTTATGGCCTGAGATGAACATGTACTACTATTGTGAAGGATGAAGAAATCATCCCTCATATGTACAGGAAGGGGAGGAGAATTAAAATTATTGTGTCATACTTCCAGAGAAACGAAACTTGACTTCTTCGGGTAAAGATTTCCATTTTTAACTCTTTTTTTTAAACCAAAGATAAAAGCTTGAATTGTGTGGTTTTTTTTGCATGCATTGTTGTTAATTAATGTAAATAATTGAACATATGTGTATGAAAAGTAGAAATGTCCTATTTTTTAGTTTAACCTCTCTAATGTTTTCAAAGACCTTTAGTCAGGCTTATGTGTAGGTTGAATTGGGTGAATTATGTCTGGGAAGTCAAACTCAACCCGCGAGAGTTTTTAATACGGCCATTTAATTATAAATTTTTTTTTCATAAATAAATTCTATGGTTGCAGTTCTGGCATCTGCCACAAGATGGTGAGTACAAAGCCTTGAGCCCACATCTTGTCGATTATCAGGGTTAAATATGAAGCATATGAGACACAAATCCAGAAGAAGTTGAGTCTTAATGATCGCCCAGTTTCCACAAAAACTGCTAGATTGTCAGAGTTAGAGTTTTCATCCTGCCTGAAAGACTGCTGCTGAGTTTTTTTTTCCTTCTTCTTTCCAGACATGGCCACAGCGAGAAACGTTTCACACGAGGATCATTTCCTGTGCTCCATCTGCCTAGGTGTATTTAATGAGCCGGTCTCGACGCCTTGCGGACACAACTACTGCAAAAGTTGTATTTCAGACTACTGGGACAGAAATAGGTCGGCAGAATGTCCCCTCTGCAAAGAAAAATTCTCCAGGAGACCAAAACTGAGAGTCAACACAGAGTTCAGAGACATGGTGGACTGTTTCACCCGCCTGATGGGGAACGATGAAGCTGGGGTTCCTGCCAAACCGGGGGAAGTAGCCTGTGATCTCTGCACCGCCCCAAAGCTCAAAGCCTTAAAGACGTGTCTGGTTTGTTTGGCGTCATATTGCCAAACTCACCTGGTGCCTCATCAAAGTCTAAAGAAGCACAAAGTGGTTGAGCCCGTGTCTAACCTGGACGACAAAGTGTGTAAGACACATGATAAGCTGTTGGAGTTTTTTTGTTACGAAGACCAACAAATAGTATGTCTAATGTGCTTAAATGATGACCACGCAGGTCACAGAGCTGTCCCTGTGGAGCAGGCTGCTGAAAAGCAGAAAACCATGATCCGTTGGATGAATTCCTTCATGGAAGCAATGGAGAAAACCAGAATAGAGCGGGTGAATGAAATGAAGGGCTCGCTTCAACAGATGAACACAACAGCAGACGGTTATGTCGCACAGATTGACGAGGTCTTCACAACTCTGAAGGCGTCTTTGTTGGATCACCAGGGGAAGGTGACCGAGATGATAAAGCAGACGCAGAAAGAAGGGAATAGGAATACAAAAGACGGTATTTCACAGCTGGAACGAGAAGCAGCAGAGCTCAAACAGAGAAGGTTCGAACTACAACAAGTTTTAGCAAAACAAGATCAACATTATCTCCTACGAAACTGCCCGTCCTTTGTCCTCCCTCAGTATCTGGGATGTCTCCGACCGACAAACGGGTGTGACCCCATCTCTGCATTCACACAACAGACTTCTGGTGTGAGTCCACCCGTTTACATTGAGATGATGAAGAAATCAGTTGAAGACATTGAACAGAAACTCAGTCAGATCATGGACGTGTTTGTTCACGGTGAGAAGTTGCAAGTTAGAGAAGCGTGGACTCCACCTGAGGACAGGTTGATGATGATTCAGCAGTGCGATACCGTGAACGTGACGCTAGATCTCTACACGGCCAAAGACACACTCGTTGTGTCTGAAGACGGGAAACAACTGAATTTTCGTAAGAGTAATTTTTTTTTGCCGTACGTGTTAGGAAGGAAATTTCAATACTTCCCCTTTGTACTTGGAAAAGAGGGCTTCTCCTCAGGCAGGTTCTACTATGAAGTCCAGGTTAGTGGATGTGAAATGTGGCTTTTAGGAGTCGTCAAAGAGTCTATGGAAATGGGATCACTTTTTCACCCTCAGCCTCATGATGGAGCATGGGTATTTCAGGGATTTAGTGACATTGTGCAAATCTTTTCTCCTCCTATATTCGTCACTAATTCTGTCCCTTACGTGACAGAGAGACTCCAGACTGTTGGTGTCTTTGCCGATTACGAGAAGGGTGAGGTCTCCTTCTACGACGTGGTTTCTAGGAATCTGCTGTATTCCTTCACAGGGTGTTCCTTCACTGAGACACCAACGAGACTGCAAGCTTTAGTTTCCACGGTGACGGGTTCTTCATCCAGCAGAGCAAAGCTTTACCCCATTTTGGGAATGTACAGAGAAAATTCTGATGACACGCTCATAATCTCACCTGGAGGTGAAACAACCTAACACACCACATGTAAGAATAAGTCCACGACAAAGGATCAAACAATATGCCTCCTTCATCTTCTTTCGGCATTTTCCTTCAGGGGGCACCATCTAACCCTATCTGCTGCATCCTCTTTGGTCACACCAACTATCTTCATGTCTTCCTTCACTGTATCCATGAACCTCCTCTTTGGTCTTCCTCTAGTCCTCTTTCCTGGTGGTTCCAAACCCAGCATCCTTCTTCTGATGTACTCTCAAAGATCTCTCTCCTCTGCACATGTTCAAACCATCTCAGTCTGACCTCTCTGACTTTAAAACCTCTAACATGTGCTGTTCCTCTGATCCTGTCCATCCTGGTCACTCCCAGAGAGATCCTCAGCATCTTCATCTCTGCTACCTCCATCTCTGTTTCCTGTCTTTTCCTCAGTGACACTGTCTCTAGACCAATCAGCAAGGCCACTCTCACCACACTGTCTCTAGACCAATCAACATGGCTGCTCTCACCACACTGTCTCTAGACCAATCAGCATGGCTGCTCTCACCACACTGTCTCTAGACCAATCAGCATGGCCGCTCTCACCACACTGTCTCTAGACCAATCAGCATGGCCGCTCTCGCCACACTGTCTCTAGACCAATCAGCATGGCCGCTCTCGCCATGGTTTTTTACACTTTCCCTTTTATTTTATCTGAAATTCTTCTATCACACATCACACCTGATACTTTTCTCCACTCGTTCCAGCCTGCCTCCACACGCTTCTTCACCTCTTTTCCACACTCTCCATTGCTCTGGACTGTAGATCCTAAGTCGTTAAACTCCTCCCCCTTCTTTATCTCTTCTCCCTGTAACCTCACTTTTCCCTCTCATTCACACACATGTACTCTGTCTTACTCTGACTAATCTTCATTCCTCTTCTTTTTCGTGCAAACCTCCACCTCTCCAGCTTCAGTATTAAATACAGTAACGATGACTAACTAACTGTCTTAACATAACTAAGACTGGACCTTTTAGCACGGTGTCCCTTATGGTTGTATCACCATCTGGTGGGGAGGGCAAACATCAGATACCCTCCATAATCTATCCCATCAGTCCTTATGAAAGAAAGCGTCACAAACTACCACGCAATTTTCTGTTCCGTCATCTTCCGCTTGTTCCGGGGTCGGGTCGCGGGGGCAACAGCCTCAAGCGGGCAGCCCAGGCCTCTCTCTCCCCGGCTGCATCCTCCATCTCACCTGGAAGGATCCCAAGTCGTTCCCTGGCCAGCCGTGAGACATAGTCTCTCCAGCAGGTCCGGGGTCTGCCTCTTGGTCTCCTCGCGGTGGGACGTGCCCGAAACACCTCGCCTGCAAGGCGCTCGGGGGCATCCACCCCATCTGGCTCCTCTCGACCTGGAGGAGGAGCGGCTCGACACCGAGCTCCTCCCGGATGGCAGAGCTCCTCACCCGATATCTGATTGAGAGCCCAGCCACCCTGCGGAGGAAGCTCATTTCGGCCACTTGTACCCGTGATCTCATTCTTTCGGTCAACACCCACAGCTGGTTACCATGGTGAGGGTAGGAACGTAGATCCTGGTTACCATGGTGACGGTAGGAACATAGATCCTGGTTACCATGGTGAGGGTAGGAACATAGATCCTGGTTACCATGGTGAGGGTAGGAACGTAGATCCTGGTTACCATGGTGAGGGTAGGAACGTAGATCCTGGTTACCATGGTGAGGGTAGGAACGTAGATCCTGGTTACCATAGTGAGGATAGGAACATAGATCCTGGTTACCATGGTGAGGGTAGGAACATAGATCCTGGTTACCATGGTGAGGGTAGGAACATAGATCCTGGTTACCATGGTGAGGGTAGGAACGTAGATCCTGGTTACCATGGTGAGGGTAGGAACGTAGATCCTGGTTACCATGGTGAGGATAGGAACATAGATCCTGGTTACCATGGTGAGGGTAGGAACATAGATCCCGGTTACCATGGTGAGGATAGGAACATAGATCCTGGTTACCATGGTGAGGGTAGGAACATAGATCCTGGTTACCATGGTGAGGGTAGGAACATAGATCCTGGTTACCATGGTGAGGGTAGGAACGTAGATCCTGGTTACCATGGGGAACATAGATCGACTTGTAAATTGAGAGCTTTGTTTTTCGGCTCAGCTCTCTCTTTACCACCACGGACCGATGCAGCGTCCTAGTTATTACCACGCGATTTTAATCTCATGTAATTAATATGTAATTATCTGCGTCTTTTTCTAGATTTGGATGCACCGGAAATGGATTTTTTTTTCTTAACTTGTGACCAATCAGCATGGCCGCTCTCACCACACTGTTATTGTGACGTAATATTGTGACGTAATAATTTTTGTGACGTAATTTCCCCCCCCAAATAAACCTCATTGTTACTGAACTTGTAAGAATTCTTTCATGTGTTGCATTAAAAATCTTGCGAGAGCGAGAAATCTGCATGTATGTGTGTGTGTGTGTGTGTTCGTGACGTGGGGACTAGACTGGTAGATAAAGGAGGTTTGAAACTTATTAACCCTCTAAAGCCCACCCAAAGAAATAAATGTCAGAAAATTCTCATTTTTAAAAAAAAATAATTAAATGATAATAATAAAAATAATAAATGAATAATTAATTAATTATTTATTAATTAATAATAATAATCAAATGCATATCAAATATGATACGTGGCTTTATAGGGTTAAAAAGTAGATTTTAGGTCTAAAAATGAATGTTGGACACACCTGATTTAAAGGATTACTAGAAACACTTGTCCGGTTTTTTTTTTTTTTTAATTAAAAGACATAAAAATAAACAATTTTAATCTATTCCCCTTTTTTGTATTTTCTATTAATAAAAAAGATACTTTTTTATCAGATAATTTTATTTTACGGTGAAAAAAAATACCTTTAAATAAAAAACTTCATATTGTTTTTTAAGACTACGGAAGCCGCGCAGGTCAAAATTCTTAAAACCGCGAAATTATAAAACAATAATTACTTAAAAAAAAAAAAAACAGAGAAAGAAACATTATTTTTAACTTTCATTTTGAAAAATTCTGTTTCAAACACTTTACAGGTTGAATAATTTGTCAGAAACATTTCAAAGGGATTGTTTGTGTGTTTCTATGGAAACAGTTTCTGTGAAGCAGCATTAAATTATTTAAATATTAAAAAACAACCGGATTAAAATCCACTAAAATGTCTCAAGATAACTGTAAGTAAATTAATCTCAGATTTTAAAGCATTACTTTAATGTAAACCTGTGTTGTTTTTACAACTTGAAGCATAAAATTGTCTTTAATTCTCTGTTTTTTCTGTTATTTTTGATCATTTTTATAAATTTCTTTGTCTTTTAAGTGCGACTAAATCAGTTTACAGACAACTTAGATGAAGAGGAAGCTGAAAAAGAGCGATTTCTATTAAAACCAACATGTATCTTTATCATTGGAAGGCCTGTAAGTTCATTTAAATCTATCAAACACGCAAACAATCACACATTTAAACTAAAGAAGTAAGACTTCATGAGCAGAAGGATGATTTTATGCCAAAAAAAATAGCACAACAGATAAAGTATTTGCCTCGAAGAAGCTGAGAGAGAAGTACAGGAAAGGTCAGAGGGAGCTGACCCTCTGACACCTGTTAATTAACTGTGTCTTTAAAGATCAGGGAACCCAGAGAAGAACTAAGAGGTAGTCTGGTGTGATAGATAAGTATGTTAGAGTGGAGCAGGAGGTCTGTAAGAGTGATGAGGTGGGCTGTAGGTGAGACATAGGAGTTCAGAGTTAAGGTGGGCCTGTTGCTATGGTGATGAACAGGCTGATAGAGGAATGAAGATTGGTCAGAGTAAGACAGAGTATGTGTGTGAATGAGAGGAGTGAGGTCACAGAGAGAAGAGAGAAAGGAATTAGGATAAATGAAGAGAAAAGAGGTGAAGAAGCGTGTGCAGGCAGCCGGTAACGGGTGGAGAAAAGTATCAGGTGTGATGTGTGATAGAAGAGTTTCAGATAAAACGAAAGGAAAAGTGTAGAAAACCGTGGTAAGAGCGGCCATCCTGATTGGTCTAGAGACAGTGTGGTGAGAGCGGCCATGCTGATTGGTCTAGAGACAGTGTGGTGAGAGCGGCCATGCTGATTGGTCTAGAGACAGTGTGGTGAGAGCGGCCATGCTGATTGGTCTAGAGACAGTGTGGTGAGAGCGGCCATGCTGATTGGTCTAGAGACATTGTGGTGAGAGTGGCCATGCTGATTGGTCTAGAGACAGTGTGGTGAGAGCGGCCATGCTGATTGGTCTAGAGACAGTGTGGTGAGAGCGGCCATGCTGATTGGTCTAGAGACACAGTGGTGAAAGCAGCCATGCTAATTGGTCTAGAGACAGTGTGGTGAGAGCGGCCATGCTGATTGGTCTAGAGACAGTGTGGTGAGAGTGGCCATGCTGATTGGTCTAGAGACAGTGTGGTGAGAGCGCCCATGCTGATTGGTCTACTAGAGACAGTGTGGTGAGAGTGGACATGCTGATTGGTTAGAGTCAGTGTGGTGAGAGCGGACATGCTGATTGGTCTAGAGACAGTGTGGTGAGAGTCGCCATGCCGATTGGTCTAGAGACAGTGTGGTGAGACCGGCCATGCTGATTGGTCTAGAGACAGTGTGGTGACAGCGCCCATGCTGACTGGTCTAGAGACAGTGTGGTGAGAGCGGCCATGCTGATTGGTCTAGAGACAGTGTGGTGAGAGCGGCCATGGTGATTGGTCTAGAGACAGTGTGTTGAGAGCAGCCATGCTGATTGGTCTAGAGACACAGTGGTGAAAGCAGCCATGCTGATTGGTCTAGAGACAGTGTGGTGAGAGCGGACATGCTGATTGGTCTAGAGACAGTGTGGTGAGAGCGGCCATGCTGATTGGTCTAGAGACAGTGTGGTGAGAGCGGCCATGCTGATTGGTCTAGAGACAGTGTGGTGAGAGCGGCCATGCTGATTGGTCTAGAGATAGTGTGGTGAGAGCGGCCAATGTGATTGGTCTAGAGACAGTGTGGTGAGAGCGGCCATGCTGATTGGTCTAGAGACAGTGTGGTGAGAGCGGACATGCTGATTGGTTAGAGTCAGTGTGGTGAGAGCGGCCATGCTGATTGGTCTAGAGACAGTGTGGTGAGAGTGGCCATGCTGATTGGTCTAGAGACAGTGTGGTGAGACCGGCCATGCTGATTGGTCTAGAGACAGTGTGGTGACAGCGCCCATGCTGATTGGTCTAGAGACAGAGTGGTGAGAGCGGCCATGCTGATTGGTCTAGAGACAGTGTGGTGAGAGCGGCCATGCTGATTGGTCTAGAGACAGTGTGGTGAGAGCGGCCATGGTGATTGGTCTGGAGACAGTGTGGTGAGAGCGGCCATGCTGATTGGTCTAGAGATAGTGTGGTGAGAGCGGCCAATGTGATTGGTCTAGAGACAGTGTGGTGAGAGCGGCCATGCTGATTGGTCTAGAGACAGTGTGGTGAGAGCGGACATGCTGATTGGTTAGAGTCAGTGTGGTGAGAGCGGCCATGCTGATTGGTCTAGAGACAGTGTGGTGAGAGTGGCCATGCTGATTGGTCTAGAGACAGTGTGGTGAGACCGGCCATGCTGATTGGTCTAGAGACAGTGTGGTGACAGCGCCCATGCTGATTGGTCTAGAGACAGAGTGGTGAGAGCGGCCATGCTGATTGGTCTAGAGACAGTGTGGTGAGAGCGGCCATGCTGATTGGTCTAGAGACAGTGTGGTGAGAGCGGCCATGGTGATTGGTCTGGAGACAGTGTGGTGAGAGCGGCCATGGTGATTGGTCTAGAGACAGTGTGGTGAGAGCGGCCATGCTGATTGGTCTAGAGACAGTGTGGTGAGAGCGGCCATGCTGATTGGTCTAGAGACAGTGTGGTGAGAGCGGCCATGCTGATTGGTCTAGAGACAGTGTCACTGAAGAAAAGACAGGAAACAGAGATGTTTGTAGCAGAGATGAAGATGCTGAGGATCTCTCTGGGAGTGACCAGGATGGACAGGATCAGATAACAGCACATGTTAGAGGTTTTAAAGTCAGAAAGGCCAGACTGAGATGGTTTGGACATATGCAGAGGAGAGAGAGGATCTGTCAGGCAGGAGGTCTAGAGGAAGACCAAAGTGGAGGTAGGTTTCGTTGGTATAAACTTTTTTTCCCCGGTCGAAATGCAATCTTGAACTCAATTATTTTATTGACTTTTACTGAGTGAACACCTTCTGATTTATGTTACATTTCTGTGACAGAGCGTTGGGAAATCCACTTTGGCCAAAAAATTATCAGACACCTTAAGATGTGTCCTGATTGATGGTTTGTATCTTTTTTTACTCAAATGATTTCCTCTTGTAAACATACATACGTTCAAATTTGTCCGCTCCCAAAATTTTTCAGATACACATCTGATCAACTTTCACATTAGAACCAGATCTGAGGACGGTAGAGTGGTGAGTGGCACTTTTCACACTTGAAATGGTCGTTATTCTGATTGGTTTACACATAAGTGTAATTACTTGTTTTTTTTTACTTTCTATGCAACGATAGCTCCAGGAAATCTTAACTCAAGGACGAACCATCACTGAAGATGTGGTGCATCAGCTGGTTCTGGATAAGCTCAACTCACCCGAAGTTGCGCACTATGGTAACGTATGGCCAACCCTTTCATGTATAAGGGTTGGCTGAAAATTTCATGAGAAAGTCATGAGATTGTGATTCATGTGACACTAAAGCCCTGCTCACATAAAAAAACAATGGGTCGGTTGAAGTAGGAGCAAGGATCACAACATCGATAGGCGGACGATTATCTCCCGACAATTGACCTCATTTCAAGTGCCTCTAAAAGTAGGCATTAAAATCCAAATTCTTCTGTATGTAGATCTGTCGTGGTGTGCTGTGACGTTCAGGATGCCACCAAGGAGAATGCTGTGCACTGCATTTTAAACTTGGCCGCCTCCATATGAAGCACAACCATTGTGTCGCTTTTCTTTTTCACACATTTTCTTCTTTGTGGAATCTTGTTTGTGTAGTTTTGAGAAAGTGAGGCGGACTGATGTGAAAGGGTTAGACTCGTGATTTATACTAAAGACGCAGACGCTCCCGTCGCATACGCATCGACGAAGAGACTATGTTTCACAGCTGGCCGAGGAACGACTTGGAATCCTTCCGGGTGAGCTGGAGGATGCAGCCGGTGAGAGAAGCCTGGGCTTTCCATCTGAGGCTGTTGCCCCGCAACCTTATAAGCGGAAGACGACGGATTATGATTTATTTGACGCCAATGAGTCTGTCACGACTCCCTCGCCCTCCACCAGAGGGAGCCCAGGATCTTCCTACCTCTCCCTGATTCAGGACACCTGTTAATTAACCTGCTGCCGTTTTAAAGGCAGTCTGTCTTGATTTCATTGTCGGGTCGTCATCACTTCCAGCCAGGTCTTCCTGACCTGCCCGACCAACAGATGCTTTTAAACATTGACCATGAGACATTCCTCTTGAACAGTGTGTTACCTCCCACAGCGGCACTGGTCTTCTAAGTTAATAAATATTGTTTGTCGTCCTTGCGATTGGGTCGTCCTCCTTTGGCATCCTCACCTATTGCGTCCCAAGCGATTCACACACACAAAAAAATCACCACGATTTTATGACAAGTCAATGCGTCTCATTGTATGTGAGCAGGGCTTTAGAGTAACTGAGAAATCAAAGTTGAGGAAAGGGTTCTGTTTTAACATCCCGATGTGTGCAGGCTACGTACTGAGCTGCCTTCCGTTCTTATCCGGAGATGCCGAGAACATCCAGCAGCAGATTAGATTAATCAAAAATCTCAAGATGTCTCCAGATTTCATCATAAATATTAAGGTTTGTTTTAAATCTGTTTGAATTGATGCAATTTTGTTTTGTTCAGACTGTTTCTCACAGTAGGTGGGAACAGTCTGACCTCAAAGCAATGGGGTCAGGCTTTTTTTTAAACCAATCAGCCTTTTCTGGTGGTGACTGGATGTGACGTTTGTCATGCACCTGAACGATCGGTGTCGTCCAGAAAACAGAGTGTTAAAAGTTAAACTTTTACTGAATAAAATTTCTAATTGTTACATTTAAATTCATTAAACTCGTTTCCAACACGGACCAGATTACAGCTGTAATCAGGCCTGAAAAGTTCGGCCCGAAAGGGTCGAGCCCGACAAGAACATTTTGGTTTACAGCCCGAACTTGTTTAGAGCCCGAAACGGGGTGGTGAGGGAGGGGTGAGCGGGGGGCAGGGAAAAAGAAGAGGTATGGGTGCAGAAGAAGAAGAAGAGAGGAAACCAGATACACATGCAACCCGGGTCTGCGCTCATCCAGAGCCGAGGAGCCGCCCACCCGCTCAGCCAGGTGCATAAGAGACACCCCTGCTGGGATTCCCCAAGCACCAAGGAGCACAGGCGTCCCAAATGCCTGGACCCCCAGGTTAAGGGGCAGAAGTTGCAACTGTACCCTACAGCTGCAGGCGAGCCCAGGGGGTGTCGGAAGCCAAGGCCCAGACCGAGAGGGGAGCACTCACCCCAATTGCCCAGGAGCTCCATTCTGCCAACCTGGGGCTCAGCCGGTGGTCCAGCAAGGCCAGGCCACCCTATTTGCAATCACCACTGCCCCAAACACAACCAGGTCCCCGACCCAGGTAGCTCAAAAACCCCCTCTGCACACCCAATGTCCCTCTTCACTACCCTAGCTGGTACCTGTAGCCCTACCAACTCTCCCATGTTGCTCACCCCCATGCACCTCTTAACCCCAGCAGGTGACAAGGGGCTCCTCGCGTGTGACCCCGACCCAGCATGAGTAAAATGTCAGAAACTGAGCCCGACCCATCGGGTACTCAACAGTTGGGTCGGGCTCGGGTTAAGAATTACAGCTCTAGACCAGATCACACGGTTGATCTCCTTTTTTCAGCCACAGAACTACAAACATGGCGGACAGTCTTCACATCAAGCCATCATCTCTGTTCTCTGATTGGGTAGGACATTTTCCCAATTTGTCCTACCCAATCAAAGAACAATTGAGTAGATTGGCCTGTTTGCTAAACCTGTTGCGAAAGCTTACAGGCTTTAGCAATTGTAAGCTAAAACCTGTATTCCCTGACCTAGTTGCTGGGGTTATACGAAATTGAGCGGAAGCACGAGACGGCGCTGTCCTGGCTATTTTGATAGCTGAGTTAATTTCAATGTAATTCTTGTATCCTTCACCAGTGCGCGGACACAGACCTGCTCCACAGGGTGACACGCTTCAGGCAGAGCCCGCTGACAGGAGAGTTCTACCCCGAGGAGGTGTGGAAATTTAACCTGACTGATAACAAAGACAAAAACAAGGAGGAGGAAGAAGAGGAGGAGGAAGAAGAAGAAGAGGATGATGATGATGACGATGAAGAACGGGTACGGCTCGCAAGTACATTCAGGCAGTTTTTTTTCTTCACAAAGTTGTGAAAATATGACGTGATTCATTTTCTAGCCTCGTAAACGTAATGAGGATCTACCCCGAGAAGTCCTCGACCAGATGGTTTGGGTGCCGGAAAATCAGCCTGAAAATATATGTAAAAACCTTTCCAAGTACAAGGAGACGACGCTTCAACCGCTGGAGGTGAGTTTCATGGACAAACACCCTGAAAATACATCTATCTATTCCAATAAAGACGGATAAACCTGGAGAGGATGATCTACGGCTGGGTTTGACTCCCTCCTGGTGACTTTATGCTCATGTTTTTATGTTGGCATTGTTTGTGGGCATGTTTTGGGTTACTCCTAAGGTCGATTCCACACTAGAAACGTGATCGAAGTGGGTTTGATCTGTACCAACCCTGACCCGAACGCCCAAATTGTTCTGGAAAGTTTTTCATTAACTGTTTTTCATTCAAAAATGTTTCATTTTGTCTTTTAAGCCGCTTATCCCTAACGGGGTCACGTAGTGCAGGAGCCTATACCGGCTGATTTTAAGGCAATAGGCAGGGAACACCCAGGACAGGTTGCCAGTCTGTTGCGGTGCCACACACGCTCATTCATAGGGGGAAATTTTCATGAAGCCAATCAACCTAACATGCATGTTTTTGGAGGGTGGAAGGAAACCCACGCATATACGAGGAGAACATGCAAACTCCACAAAGAAAGAGCTGTGTTCTTAACCTCGTCCCCATACCGAGACTCAACTCCCTGATCTTCTTGCTGTGAGGCCACTGTGACAACCACTGCACCACTCACACCTAAGCTGTAAACACTTCAATAGATTACCAAACCGTGGTGAGAGCGGCCATGCTGATTGGTCTAGAGACAGTGTGGTGAGAGCGGCCATGCTGATTGGTCTAGAGACAGTGTGGTGAGAGCGGCCATGCTGATTGGTCTAGAGACAGCGTGGTGAGAGCGGCCATGCTGATTGGTCTAGAGACAGTGTGGTGAGAGCGGCCATGCTGATTGGTCTAGAGACAGTGTCACTGAGGAAAAGACAGGAAACAGAGATGTTTGTAGCAGAGATGAAGATGCTGAGGATCTCTCTGGGAGTGACCAGGATGGACAGGAACAGCACATGTTAGAGGTTTTAAAGTCAGAGAGGTCAGACTGAGATGGTTTGGACATGTGCAGAGGAGAGAGAGAGAGTACATCAGAAGAAGGATGCTGGGTTTGGAACCACCAGGAAAGAGGACTAGAGGAAGACCAAAGAGGAGGTTCATGGATACAGTGAAGGAAGACATGAAGATAGTTGGTGTGACTGAAGAGGATGCAGCAGATAGGGTTAGATGGAAGAAACTGACTTGATATGGCGACCCCTGAAGGGAAATGATGGGAGGAGAAGAAGATGAAACACTTCAAGCACAGTAGCCTCATAGCAAGAAGGTTGTGGGTTTGAGTCCTGGGTGGGAATGAGGCTTGGAACACTTGCCTTTCTGTGTGTAGTTTGCATGTTCTCCCTGTGTATGTGTAGGTTTTCTCTGGTTTCCTCCAAAAACATACATGTTAGGTTGATTGGCCACCACATGATTGCCCCTAGGAATGAGTGGGTGTGGCCCAGCGATAGACTGGCGACCTTTTCGGGGTGTTGAGAAGGAGAAGAAGACTGCTTGAATGCTGACCAGCTGTTACAAGTTGTTCTCAGAATGATTTTTTTTTTTTTTTTACTCACTCTACTCATCACTCACCGGGGAAATTTGTGTGCTGCATCACACCGCAGCAGGCTGCCACGACGGCACCAATGGTAGGAGAAACAGGGGGTTAGGTGTCTTCTCCAAGGACCCTAGACATGAACTCAGTGGGATGCAAACCCGCGAACTTCCGGTTGACTTCCGGTCCGCAGGCGAACACTCTAACCACTGAGCCAGCGTCTCCCCCTTGGGTTACCTCTTGGTATCTTTGGTTACGTCTGATATTTTAATAGTTTTTTTGTACTCTTTGCTTGTCGTTCGTCGTCAGGATTTCATGACAGACCACAACCCGCTGTACGTCATGGACTTGGACGGGAACAATCCACCTGATGAGCTTCTATGGGTAAAAAAAAAAAGAAAAAAGAATGAGATGTTAACTTTTTAATTTTGACCAAAAACAGTTCTGTGAAGAGTTTTTTTTTCTTGCTGCTCTTCTCTTTCTACCTTCTAGGTGGTCATGTCCCGCTTTGGTTCCTTGGCTCTGCCGTACGTCTCCATGCCAATTCACATCCAACACCCGGAACTGGAGGGCACGATAGAAAATGATCCATCGGTCAGAAAAAGTTTCTTTAAGATACTTGTTTAAAAAGGCTGCAAAAAGTGTTTCAGGCATTTAGTACTCGGGCCATCTGTGCTTCCCAAACACCTTTGTGAATGCATTATCCCCCAAACCACAGAAGGGACTATAACGAAACCGTCCACAGATACTCAGTACCAACTACATGTGAACTAATTTGGTATCGAAACGTGCAACCAAAGGTCAAGGCTTTAAAAATTAAGGTCACAAATTCTGGTCCCCCAAACCACCGCAGGGATTTTAATGAAACTACCTGCATTACTCAATACATTGTATTGATGAACTGATGACGTTTTCATAGTCCTGTGACCAAAGGTTAGAGTAAAAAAAGTTCTGTTTCGTTGTCTTCTGCTTATCCGGGGCCGGATCAAGTGGCAACAGCCTCAGACGGGAAGCCCAGGCTTTTCTCACCCCAGCTGCATCCTCCAGTTCACCCAGGACGATCGTGAGGTGTTTCCTGTCCAGCTGTGAGACGTCTGGGAGGTCTGGGGTCTGCCTCTTGGTCTCCTCCTGGTGGGACGAACCCGAAACACCTCACAAGTGAGGTCCTCGGGAAGCATCCTAACCAGATACCTGAACCATCCCATCTGGCTTCTCTCGACCTGGAGGAGCAATGGCTCTACTCCGAACTCTTTTTATATGGTAGAGCTCCTCACTCTATCTCTGAGTGAGAGCCTCTACAGGGAGCAGAGGCAGCTCATTTTGGCCACTTGTATCCACAATCTCATTCTTTCGGTCACCACCCAGAGTTTGTGACCATAGTGAGGGTAGGAATGTAAATCCTGGTTACCATGGTGAGGGTAGGAACGTAGATCCTGGTTACCATGGTGAGGGTAGGAACATAGATCCTGGTTACCATGGTGAGGGTAGGAACGTAGATGCTGGTTACCATGGTGAGGGTAGGAACGTAGATCCTGGTTACCATGGTGAGGGTAGGAACGTAGATCCTGGTTACCATGGTGAGGGTAGGAACGTAGATGCTGGTTACCATGGTGAGGGTAGGAACGTAGATACTGGTTACCATGGTGAGGGTAGGACCGTAGATCCTGGTTACCATGGTGAAGGTAGGAACGTAGATCCTGGTTACCATGGTGAGGGTAGGAACGTAGATCCTGGTTACCACGGTGAAGGTAGGAATGTAGATCCTGGTTACCATGGTGAGGGTAGGAACGTAGATCCTGGTTACCATGGTGAGGGTAGGAACATAGATCCTGGTTACCATGGTGAGGATAGGAACGTAGATCCTGGTTACCACGGTGAGGGTAGGAACGTAGATCGACACTCAATCTGAAATCTCCCAAACCTCTCACAGTTACTCAGTACAAACTATGTAAACATCCTATTGGTCGAGGTCACAAAATTTAAAACGCTTATCCAGAACACTGCTAATTGTGATGAACAGCAGGGTGGCATGGAAGCCAGACGCCGTGGCATCAACTTATTCTTGCTTTTTCTCAAGGACTCTTTTATGAAAATGTTGGCCAGCTCGAGTAATGTGGTTCCGGGATTTCGATGGGTAAGGAGTCTCTGGGGCGACCTCTGCCCCGTCGCTCTGAAGCGGGGCAAGATTATTCACGGCAGGCTTGAATTCGCCGTCGGGTGAGTATTCATTACAACTGGCACAAAAATAGGAACCAAATTTAATCTCAACTACTTTGCAGCTTCCAGAACAAACTGTACCTCCTTTCAACAAGAGAGGCTTTCGATAAGTTTTTCCTGAACGCCAGACGATACCTGCTTCCTCCCATGCCGAGACTGCCATGCAAAATTTCCGTCATCGGGCCGGAAATGTCCGGAAAGACCACCTTAACCATGCTTATCGCGCAGTACTTTGGTGCCGTCACACTCGACATGCAAGAGATGCTGCAGCCAGTGCTGTCCGAGTCTGAAGAGGACCGACTGGAACGGATCAGAAAGGACACCTTAGAAAAGGCTATAAAGTTAGTCACCGCCGCCTACGAAGAAGAGGGCGACGTGGAGCTTGGCAAGTTACGTTTTGTTTTTGGGATCTTCAATACGTCTTCTTTTTCTTTCGGCATTTCCCTTCAAGGGTCGCCACAGCAAGTCAGTTTCTTCCATCTAACCCTATCTGCTGCATCCTCTTCAGTCACACCAACTATCTTCATGTCTTCCTTCACTGTATCCATGAACCTCCTCTTTGGTCTTCCTCTAGTCCTCTTTCCTGGTGGTTCCAAACCCAGCATCCTTCTTCTGATGTACTCTCTCTCTCTCCTCTGCACATGTCCAAACCATCTCAGTCTGACTTCTCTGACTTTAAAACCTCTAACATGTGCTGTTCCTCTGATCCTATCCATCCTGGTCACTCCCAGAGAGATCCTCAGCATCTTCATCTCTGCTACCTCCATCTCTGTTTCCTGTCTTTTCCTCAGTGCCACTGTCTCTAGACCAATCAGCATGGCCGCTCTCACCACACTGTCTCTAGACCAATCAGCATGGCCGCTCTCACCACACTGTCTCTAGACCAATCAGCATGGCCGCACTCACCACACTGTCTCTAGACCAATCAGCATGGCCGCTCTCACCACACTGTCTCTAGACCAATCAGCATGGCCGCTCTCACCACACTGTCTCTAGACCAATCAGCATGGCCGCTCTCACCACACTGTCTCTAGACCAATCAGCATGGCCGCTCTCACCACACTGTCTCTAGACCAATCAGCACGGCCGCTCTCACCCCGGTTTTGTAAACCTTCCCTTTCATTGGATCTTCAATAGAATTTTCTACATTTTTATGCTTAATTTTTACAAAAGAAACCCATCAATAATCTGTGTTTGTTTCCTCGTTTGTTTTCGTCCGGCGACTACTAAAGAATTTACAGGTGAGCTGTCAGTGCCGCGTGGCTTGTTTTAAACGTACGTGCACTGCGAGCTTCTAAATGGAACGTGCTCGCTGGGTTTTTCAGTGACAGAAGATCATCCAGACGTCCAGAGCATGGTGATGACCGCGTTAGAGAGAGCCCAACGTCACACATCACTTTACCACCTTTCTGCCGAGGCGCTTCAGAGACGTTTAAATGAGGTACGTCAGAAAACTTAAAGGCTGATTTTGTTTATGATATACATCAGGAGTGCTTGACCAGTCGATCGTGGGCTACCGGTTCCAAGTCAACCACCAGGTGTGTCGAAAAAAGGAAATGGAGTCAGTGTTGTCAAATCAGCGACTTTAACGCTATATGTGCCATGTATTCAGACCCGCTAGAGTTGCTAAAATTTAGTGATTTCTCCGTTTTTTTCCCCCCAAAAAAGCGCCAATCTGGCAGCTTTTTGGACTCTTTGACGTGAAATTGCGTGTCTCAGTCCGAAATCAATGCGTTCACGTGGAAAAGGTCTGTGTGTGTGTCTGTGTTAGAGAAAGAAGGGTTAGAGATACAGAGGAATTTGTCTGTGTGTGTGTTTGAGAGAGAGGGGCTGGCTGGATATGATCTCTATGGGTTTTGCGATAGTACCGCCGGTGTACCAGACGGGTAGATCTCAGCAGGGTTGATATTTGTAGATCTTGGGATAAAAAAGGTTGGGCACCCCTGGGTACATGATGGGTAAGGTTGACTCAAGTTGACATTTTGATTTCAAATTTTTTGTTTTTTTTTTAAGTGAAACACTCATAATCAAAACATATTAATCTCGTAAAAAAATTTAAACTTACACTTAAAGTTTTGATTGGGTGAGGAGTTCTGCCATCCGGGAGGGGCTCGGTGTCGAACCGCTCCTCCTCCAGGTCGAGAGAAGCCAGATGGGGTGGTTTTGCTCCCCGAGCGCCTCACTTGTGAGGTGTTTCGGGCACGTCCCACTGGGAGGAAACCAAGAGGCAGACCTCGGACCTGCTGGAGAGACTATGTCTCACAGCTGGCTGGAGAACGACTTGGGATCCTTCCGGTGAGATGGAGGATGCAGCCGGGGTGAAAGAAGCCTGGGCTACCTGACTGAGGCTGTTACCCTCGCGACCCAGCCCCGGATAAGCGGAAGATGACCGAACGGAACTTAAATATGAAGTAACTGTAGATACTTTAGTTAAATTCTGTTTAGGTTCCGTTCCATTATCTTCTGCTTATTTGGGGCCGTGTCACGAGGGCAACAGCCCTACACAGGAAACCCAGACTTCTCTCATTCCGGCTGCATCCTCCATCTCACCCGGAAGGATCCCGAGGCGTTCCCTGTCCAGCTGTGAGACATACTGTAGTCTATCCAGCAGGTCCGGGTCCTGTCTCTGGGTCTTCTCCCGCAAGGACGTGCCCGGAACACCCCATCAGCGAGGCGTTCAGGAGGCATCCTAACCAGATGCCTGATCCATCCCCATCTGGCTTCTCTCACCCCGGCAATGGCTCAGAGCTTTTCTTTTTTTTTTTAAACCCCGATGCCAACGTGACAATGTACTTCATCTAACAGCTCGAACAAGCGATCTCGGATTCTGAGACCAGCACAGGGTGGGTGCTCGATGGCTATCCCCAAAACTTCCAAGAGATGGACGCCCTGCACCAACACGACGTCATGCCGACAGTCATCATCTGTCTGAAGGACACCAAGAAAGCAACAGGTGTTTCCTGCTAACCGCCATCATCCACGTCTGACCTTAAGAGTATAAACAATGTCTCATTTAAAACATGTTGTTTTAAACAGTGGTAAAGAGGCTGTATGAGAGGCACTACGGGGTAGACCTTGATACTCTGAGCACCGATCCTGAATGGTCACAACCTACTTTACCCCTGTAAGCTAAGAAGATGCTACATATTTGCCTTTTTCTCCTTATTTCATCACTATTTTAATTTGTCTATTTCAGGGAGCCGGTGATGGAGGACCAAGATGAAGACCAAACAGGATCACAAACAGGTACCGAAGAGCCAAACCCGGATAAGAGGGAAAAATAATGGAGAGAAAATAAAACCATGGAAAAGTAGCTAGTTTAGAATTTATTCTTATGGTAGAGAATGATCGCGCGCAGGGCCGCGCTATGGTCAGCACAGTAGCATTCAGCAAGAAGGTCAGGGTTCAAATCCCAGGTGGGGACGGGGCTTGGAACACTGGTCTTTCTGTGTGGAGTTTGCATGTTCTCCCTATGTATGAGTGGGTTTTCTCCGGTTTCCTCCCACACTCCAAAAATATTCATGTTAGGTTGACTGGCCGCTATGAAATAACCCATAGGAACGAGTGTGTGTGTGTGGATGGTTATGTGTGTGTGTCCCCACGACAGGGAACCTGTTCAGGGTGTACCCTGCCTCTTGCCTTGAATCAGCCGGGTACCTCCCGCGACCCCGTCAGGGAATAAGCGGTTTAGGACATGGATGGTAAACTGCCCACAGTTACTCAATCAGAAAAAATGGACTGATTTTTCATTTGGATTTTAAGAATCAAATGACCAGAAGTTGAGAGGTTTCCCAAACCGGTGAAGAGAACTGCCTACAGTCACTCAGTACCAACTATACATGAATTGACTGGGTTTTGAGGATGGTTACATGGCGTAACAATTCTCATCTCGTAGCATAAATAGATAAACATCTGGTCAGGATGCCTCCCCGAGCGCTTTGCTGGTGAGGTGTTTTGGGCACGTCCCACGGGAGGAGACCAAGACGCAGACATTGGACCCGCTGGAGAGACTATGTCTCACAGCTGGCCGGGGAACGACTCGGGATCCTTCCGGGTGAGCTGGAGGATGCATCCGGGGTGAGAGAAGCCCAGGCTTCCCTTCTGAGGCTGTTGGCTCTGTGACCCGGCTCCAGATAAGCGGAAGGAGACAGAACGGAAAAGAAAAACCAAAACGCAATACAAGACAAGCCTATAGAAAGTCTTACGACTTTGATGCGGAATACGCAGGAATAACAAAAGCAAACATCAGCTGATCAAAGTCTACTGCACTTTTTGTTCTTTTCACCTTTGACATCAGATGAAGAACCGGAGCTCGGCTATCCAATTACCCCAGAAACATCCAGATTAGTAAACGAAGTCCTACATTTTGAGGCGGAATGGGAGCAGATGCAGCTTGTGATGGGGTCCACCTGCTGTGTGGTGGAGATCGGCAACAAAACCCCTGAAAACCTACGGGACGAGGTCCTTCAGGAGATGCAACGTAAGAACGTTAAGCATAGAAAGAAAATTTAAACGCTTCACTTGTTTTTTTTCCAGATGCAAGAAGCTTCTGTGATTCTTTACTCTTCTTAGGGCTGAACTGGCATGTACATGTAGGTGTAATGGTATGAGAATGTATCGGTCTGTTGTGGTACAGACAGAGCTGAGCCGAAAAGCAATGGTCTCAATATACCAGTCAATCTACGCTCCTACCCTGACCATGGTAACCAGGATCTACGTTCCTACCCTCACCATGGTAACCAGGATCTACGTTCCTACCCTCACCATGGTAACCAGGATCTACGTTCCTACCCTCACCATGGTAACCAGGATCTACGTTCCTACCCTCACCATGGTAACCAGGATCTACGTTCCTACCCTCACCATGGTAACCGGGATCTACGTTGCTACCCTCACTATGGTACCCAGGATCTACATTCCTACCCTCACCATGGTAACCAGGAACCACATTCCTACCCTCACCATGGTACACAGGGATCTACGTTCCTACCCTCACCATGGTAACCAGGATCTACGTTGCTACCCTCACCATGGTAACTAGGATCTACGTTCCAACCCTCACCATGGTAACCGGGATCTACGTTGCTACCCTCACCATGGTAACCAGGATCTACGTTCCAACCCTCACCATGGTAACCGGGATCTACGTTGCTACCCTCACTATGGTAACCAGAATGTACGTTCCTACCTTCACCATGGTAACCAGGATCTACGTTCCTACCCTCACCATGGTAACCAGGATCTACGTTCCTATCCTCACCGTGGTAACCAGGATCTATGTTCCTACCCTCACCATGGTAACCAGGATCTACGTTCCTACCCTCACCATGGTAACCAGGACCTACATTCCTACCCTCACCGTAGTAACCAGGATCTACGTTCCTACCCTCACCATGGTAACCAGGATCTACGGTCCTACCCTCACCATGGTAACCAGGATCTACGTTCCTACCCTCACCGTGGTAACCAGGATCTACGTTCCTACCCTCACCGTGGTAACCAGGATCTACGTTCCTACCCTCACCATGGTAACCAGGATCTACGTTCCTATCCTCACCGTGGTAACCAGGATCTACGTTCCTACCCTCACCGTGGTAACCAGGATCTACGTTCCTACCCTCACCATGGTAACCAGGATCTACGTTCCTATCCTCACCGTGGTAACCAGGATCTACGTTCCTACCCTCACCATAGTAACCAGCTGAGGTTAGTGACTGAAATCACAGATACAAGCGGCCTACATGAGCTTCCTCCGCAGGGTGTCTGGGCTCTCACTCAGAGATAGAGTGAGGAGCGCGGCCAGTTGTTCCTCCGCATCGAGAGAAGCCAGATGGGGTGGTTCATGCATCTGGTTAGGATTCCACCCGAACACTTTCCTGTAGAGGTTTTATGGGTACTGCCCACCAAGAGGAGACCTGCGGGTTGGTTTTTGAAAGACATAAAACACTCCTTTTGATGTAAAACATTTTTTAAAACGTTACGTTCAATGACTGCGTGTAAAAAAGACCGCCTTGTGTCTTAATTTTTGTACTATTTTTGTCCACAGTTTAGAATTCAAACTCGCGTTGAAGCTTCACTGAATTCCTTAAATTTAATCTACATCTGGTTAATTAAACTTTTTCTTTGTTTAATTAGTTATTATAATAACTAGTTTATTGTGGCCTAATTCATAATAAATTACAGCGGTGTTTTTTTCCTTTCTCTAGAAGTCTTCCAGCACATTGCTGTTGAGTTCACTGACGCGGACAAAGAGAACGACGCAAAAGACATCGAGGCGTTGATGGAACTTGAAAAAGCCGAAGACGAGACCAATGAAGACGAAGATGAAGAAGACGACGAAGATGAAGACGACGAAGAAGGCGTCAGTTAAACTGAAATGTTCTTGAAACACTTTGGCCCTGTGCACACGTAGCCGAATATCTGGTAAAACAAATACATTTTTATCTGTTTTGGCCTGTTAATAATACGAACCCGTCGTTTTTTTCGCTACAAACCGTCGTTTTTCACCAAAGTGAAGATTTTGGAATACTCAGGTTTTGCATGTGGACATGCGTAACCGGCGTCTTGCGTTTTTTAACGTCACTACCTGCGATAATTAATGCATAAACATCATTTGTGTGCGTCTTTGTTTTTAATATCAGACAGAGGGCAGCATGGATCCTCTTTTACGTTCTTTTCTTGCTTTGTTTTCACACTGAACTGCTCTTGCTTCTTGTCGAGGAGAAAAGGAGGAGAGGTACAGTCGGCTATTATCATCACATAAGCCTTCCAAGCTCAGAGCTTACGTTTAGAGAAATAGTGCCCACTACTGGTCTGGCATGCTTATAAACGCACTCAGAAGCATATTTTTCCGGGTTTGTGTGGATGTGGTTAGATTGAAAACGGTTACATGTGAACACGAGGGTTTTTCTAAAACGGAGGACATATGTTTTCATAAATACCCGGCTACATGTGGATATGGCTTAAGAAGCAAAAGACAAACAAATCTCTAATGGCTCGTCTGTTTTGTTTACGTAAACAGAGTGGTATTTTGGCAAGAAGGATATTAGGAGATACAAAGCATTTCTGCCCGGTCGCCTTAAAACAAAACAACGTCCTGCTGCCGTGTTTGGATGACTACGCTGCAAAGTACCGAGAAAAAATCTACTACTTCTCCAGCCCGGACTCCAGGCAGCTCTTCCTTCAAAGTCCTGAAGAGTTTGTTACACACGACTCACTTTTGAAGGTGTCGGATGTCATTTGGAAGTGCTGGGTACGGAAGGGGAAAGAATCTCACGCTCCCCGTCTTTATTTTTCAGCCTCCTCCTTTGAGAATCTTCCTTCTGGGTGTCAGAGGATCAGGGAAAACGGCTCAGGGTTCGTGGTTGGCCAAGAAACTCGGGCTTTTCCACATTGAGTTCAGACAGCAGCTCCAAATGCTGATTCTGCCCAGGACAAAGAAACCGGTGCCCTACGCCGACGAGGCCGTGCCTTTGGAAGAGGAGATCGCGCAAATAGAGTTGCAAATACAAGAAGTGAGACTGGAACACCTGCAGCAGCTTGGAAAAGAAGAAGAACCAAAGGAGGATGAGGTTGTTTTGGTATTTTTTTCGTAGCTTCTTTTTTTTTGTGAGACATTATCTCTGAATATTTTGTGCCTGTGTTTTTGTATCTTCATCAGGAAGAAGAACTTAACGATAATGAAATGGCTGTGAAAGCGTATCTGTCAGGGGAAGCGTCCATGGATCCAGAAATTCTGGAAACGATTATCCCAAAGTTCTGGAATGAAGAGCCATACGCGTAAGCTTCTTCTTTCTCGAAGGACTCAGAGAACTCATACCTGCTTTGACCGATTATTTACATGATGCTCTGCTTTAAAGTTCCACAGGGTTCATTCTGGAGGGCTTCCCTCACGATGCGGAGGAGATCGAGTTTATGGTGGACAGACAGCTCTTTCCTGATCTGGTCATGTTTCTGGAAGTGGATGTTTCCAACGTTCAAAAGCGCCTGTTGCCGTCTCACATGGAAAAGTGGAACGAGCTCCTCAAAAAGCAGGAAGAGCAGATAAAAACGCTTCGGGAGGAACGCAACAAAATTCGTGTGAGACATCAATCAATCTAACCCCCGTTTCTCCAGCTCACCCAGGAGGATCCTGAGGTGTTTCCTGTCCAGCTGTGAGACATAGTCTCTCCAGCAGGTCCAGGATCTGCCTCTGGGTCTCCTCTCGGTGGACGGAACACCTCACCTGTGAGGTGTTCATGAGGCATCCTAACCAGATGCCTGAACCACCTCATCTAGCTTCTCTCAATCCAGAGGAGCATTAGCTCTACTCCGAGCAACTGCCGGGTGGCAGAACTCCTCTCTATAACTGAGTGAGAGTCTCGCCACCCTGCAGAGGAAGCTCATTTCAGCCGCTTGGATCCACGATCTCAATCACCCACAGCTGCTGACCATAGGTGAGGGTAGGAACGTAGATCCTGGTTACCATGGTGAGGGTAGGAACGTAGATCCTGTTTACCATGGTGAGGGTAGGAACATAGATCCTGGTTACCGTGGTGAGGGAGGGATTGTAGATCCTGGTTACCATTATGAGGGTAGGAACTTAGATCCTGGTTACCATGGTGAGGGTAGGAACATAGATCCTGGTTACCATGGTGAGGGTAGGAACATAGATCCTGGTTACCATGGTGAGGGAGGGATTGTAGATCCTGGTTACCATGGCGAAGGTAGGAACGTATAGATCCTGGTTACCATGGTGAAGGTAGGAACGTAGATCCTGGTTACCATGGCGAAGGTAGGAACGTATAGATCCTGGTTACCATGGTGAAGGTAGGAACGTAGATCCTGGTTACCATGGTGAGGGAGGGATTGTAGACCCTGGTTACCATGATGAGGGTAGGAACTTAGATCCTGGTTACCATGGTGAGGGTAGGAACATAATCCTGGTTACCATGGTGAGAGTAGGAACATAGATACCTGGTTACCATGGTGAGAGTAGGAATGTAGATCCTGGTTAGCATGGTGAGGGTAGGAACGTAGATCCTGGTTACCATGGTGAGAGTAGGAACATAGATACCTGGTTACCATGGTGAGAGTAGGAACGTAGATCCTGGTTAGCATGGTGAGGGTAGGAACGTAGATCCTGGTTACCATGGTGAGGGTAGGAACGTAGATCCTGGTAACCATGGTGAGGGTGGGAACGTAGATCACCTTGTAAATCGATAGCACAGCTTTTCTGCTCAGCGCTTTCTTCACCATGATGGATCGATGCAGCGTCTTGATTATTGTGGACGCAGCACCGATCTGTCTGTCGATCTCCCGCTTCTTTACCATATTGTCCAAAATTTTTTTTTTTTTTACAGGAGTGGAACATCGCCACCAGAAGGGCTGAACTACTTACAGAACGAGTTGACATGCACGTGAGCCAACCATATTTCTCCCTGGTGGTCTCATCTGACTCACTGCTTAAAGCTTTTGTTCTACGTTTTCTGATTAAACTTTACCACCAGGGTGGAGACGACGACGACGAAGAGGTTGGAGACGCCGAAGATGAAGAAATTGAGATCCTGTTGGAGGAGGAGTTTCCATTGGAGGAGGACATCGAAGAACTACCCACCGAGACTGAGGACGAAACTATTTTACGGCTTGAGATGGAAATACACGAGCGATTTGAAACCGATGAGGGCACCCTCAGCACTGTGATGGTGAGTGCCAGACAGCTACAAGATCTTTGGGGGTTTTGTTTTTCATACCCGCTTCTCTGTTTTGACAGGAGCTACTCGCAGAGCAAAATATACCCAGAATAATGATCGACGCAGACCGCAAAGCCACCATCGTCCAGAATCAGATGTTCCAGAAAATCCAGCCCCTCGTGATCAACCGGGAGGCGCTCTTCCTGCAATGCCAACCCATCACTGCCCAGCTGGCACAAAGACTTCTGATGTCCTGCTACAAGTTTTACAGCAGCTTTGGCTGCAGGGATCCTGTTCAGGTGTGCATGTTTCAGGCTGGATGGTTGTTCAAAGATTAGGGATGGAATATCAAAACAGGTTGGCAACCATCTTAATAACCCTACCAGCTTAGTGGTATGGCAGCGGCGTAAACACAGCATGCACTACGTTGTTTCAATTTGCCAAACACTGGCCATCTCTCCCTCTTTGCTTTCCTGCTGCAGTGCGTAAGGGACGGACTGCTCAGACTTCGAGAGAGCAACCGCAAAGTCTGAAGTATAGCATTGTTCAACATCGCAATATATCTAGTCAGAAATCTCAATTTACGAGTCGGTCTACGTTCCTACCCTCACCATGGTAACCAGGATCTACGTTCCTACCCTCACCATGGTAACCAGGATCTACGTTCCTACCCTCACCATGGTAACCAGGATCTACGTTCCTACCCTCACCATGGTAACCAGGATCTACGTTCCTACCCTCACCATGGTAACCAGGATCTACGTTCCTACCCTCACCATGGTAACCAGGATCTACGTTCCTACCCTCACCATGGTAACCAGGATCTACGTTCCTACCCTCACCATGGTAACCAGGATCTAGTTCAGACCCTCACCATGGTAACCAGGATCTACGTTCCTACCCTCACCATGGTAACCAGGATCTAGTTCAGACCCTCACCATGGTAACCAGGATCTACGTTTCTACCCTCACCATGGTAACCAGGATCTACGTTCCTACCCTCACCATGGTAACCAGCTGTGGGTGGTGACCGAAAGAACGAGATCGTGGATACAAGCGGATGAAATAATCTTCCTCTGCAGGGTGGTTGGACTCTCACTCAGAGATCGGGTAAAGAGTTCTGCCATCCGGGAGGAGCTCGGAGTAGAGCCGCTGCTTCTCCTGGTTGAGAGAAGCCAGATGGGGTGGTTTGAGTATCTGGTTAGGATGCCTTCAAATGCCTCGCTGGTGAGACCCAAAGGCAGAGCCCAGACCCAATGAAGAGACTATGTCTCACAGGGAAACAACTCAGGATCCTCTCTGGTCAGCTGGAGGATGCAGCTGGGGTGAGAGAAGCCTGGGTTTCCCGTCTGAGGCTGAAGCAGAAGATAACAGAACGGAATTTACTTGTTGAGTTTCGCTTCCAATGATCGTCAGGATCAGTAGCCCGGCTACCAGTAGCTCATCTCGATGAAGCAACACATCTCGACAAAACACTGAGTCTGTCGAGCAGCCAGTGTCCCATTGGCGCGAAAAGCAGTATAGAGGACAAGAGTAGAGTCTATAAAATATTGTGGATACCCAACCCTGCTGAAGTGACAATACAGGATGACAAGCTTATCCTCTCATGTGACAAATGTTCTTTTTATTTCTGTAACTTTTGGTATTTAGATATATGAAAACCCGGGCATAATTCAGCCCGTGCTGTGGCCTCTGACCTCATCGCTGATCACCATCTTCAACCAATACATTTACTTTTTCTCATCCTTGGAAAACCGCACCAAGTTTATGCTCAACCCGCTCAAATACCTCCGTCAGCCCAAGCCCATGCGAATGCTGCCCATGAGAATGGCATTTATCGGACCTCCCAAATCTGGAAGATCCACCTGTAAGCCGAACAACACCTCAAACTGATTGGTCAAACTGTCGCTTTTATTCTTATACAATTTCTGCTTTTTTTTCAGTGGCTCGAATATTTGCTGAAAAATACGGCCTGGCTCGGATGTCCATCGGCGTGGCCATGCGTACAGTCCTGGATACTCAGGGCCACACAGATCTGGCTATGAGAATGAAAGAGTATCTCATTCAGGGCTTGACAGTGCCCGATGAGCTCGCCATTGAATGCCTGGAGTTGGTAGTAATGCACGAAGAGGGCAACTCGAAAGGGTACGAGTCCAGACTCGAGTGGCTTGACCACTGATTTGTAGTCGTGTCGCTATAAGACCTTCTTCTTTCGGCATTTCCCTTCAGGGGGCGCCACCGCAACTCAGTCTCTTCCCTCTAACTCTATCTCCTGCATCCTCTTCGGTCACACCAACTATCTTCATGTCCCTTCACTGTATCCATGAACCTCCTCTTTGGTCTTCCTCTAGTCCTCTTTCCTGGTGGTTCCAAACCCAACATCCTTCTTCTGATGTACTCTCTCTCTCCTCTGCACATGTCCAAACCATCTCAGTCTGGCCTCTCTGACTTTAAAACCTCTAACATGTGCTGTTCCTCTGATCCTGTCCATCCTGGTCACTCCCAGAGAGATCCTCAGCATCTTCATCTCTGCTACAAACATCTCTGTTTCCTGTCTTTTCCTAAGTGACTCTGTCTCTAGACCTAGCAGCGCTAGGTTTGAAATCTAAGCGCTTGATGTAACATTTTGCTTGTTTTAACATCTAACACACTTGTATACGTGCGTGTATTGGGCCTGATGGCTTTCCATATCTATACACGCTGTTCATTTTGACAGCATCACGGAGACACACATTTTAATTGGAGCAGTGTTGTTGTATTTTTGGCACCATCTAGTGACAAAGATTAAAATTACAGAAAAAAATCAAACTAACATGGTTTAATTATTTATTTTTTTCAAGTTCGGCAGGCTGGATTAAAACGTTAAACGGGCCGCATGTGGCCCGCGGGCTGTAGTTTGCCCATGCCTGCTCTAGACCAATCAGCTCAACCTCACTCTCTCCACCTCTCGCTATAAGATGAAGTGAGTAATTCTTACCGAGGTTTTGTCCCAGGTTTATTCTGGACGGCTACCCGATAACCATCAAACAAGCAGAGATGATGGACACTCGGAATGTCATCCCCATGATTGCTGTTGAACTTGAATTGAGCACCAAGGATGTGCTGAGGAGGGGCCTCGTGGACAAGATGAAAACCAACAAGTGAAAAAAACACACTCTTCTCCACATGATTACTTTATAGTTATTTGTATGCTTTTGAGTCTTAACCTTTGTTTTTTTTTTTAAACCAAGGCCTTACTTGATGCACGACAGTCCCCAGATCCTCCACATTAGTAACTCCTTTTATAGAAGGGATGTGGCGAGAGTAAGACCGTTCTTCCAGGAGCAGTATCAGAACTGGATCATCCTGAACGCTATGAAGAGCAAATGGTGGCTATATGACCGAATCCTGCAGGCGATCAGCGCCAGCATGATCCAAATTCATCTTTACCTGGAGCGGAGACTGAGGGGTAAGGGCTAGTGCGTTGCTGTGGTACGATGAACCGAAAAACACTGGCTGGTCAAAGAAAGTCACCCACAAAATTCAGGCTGAACTATCCTGATACATCCGACTGTTTGTTTCACTTTGTGGGAACACCCTGATCTCTAGGTGTCAGGGTTTGGACGGGTCTTTTTTTAAACGAACCAATCATTCCTTTCTGGTCAGTACCGGATGTCAGTGACGTGTGTGGTGACATCCAGTCGGTGTAGTCCAAGACACCCACATGCAGTGAGGGCAGACTGTTCTCACGTAGTGATGAAACCCTCTGATGAATCAGGCTAACTTTGGTTGATCTTAGAATCACTTATTTCTGTATTTCTGTCTTTAAAAAAAAGAGTGAAACTGGACACAAACACTGAAACACCACCTGCTAATGTTGGAATACGTCCGCTATGGAGAACAGAATCCATGACAAGGTGACGTTTCCCTCCCCGAAGGGAAATTTTATGCTGCAGTGCAAACATCTCGATGCCCTCATCCTTCCATTGGTCCTTCCCTGTCTGCTTGGAGGGTGTGAAACCTGGTGTCACTCCGGAATGAATCCATGGAGTCAGGCTTCAGTGAAGCTGAAACTAAACTGGCATCTTTAAATTCTCACTGGGTCAGAGCAAGCGCCCCAAGTTCCTCCATTTTGTTTGCCAGCGAGCGGATGTTACCCATGACAACCATAGGGACTCTGGGCTCAGAACACCTCTTTTCAGATCGTCTCCCCCTCGGCTCTGTCAGGACTGCACTAACTCCTCCAGCCACGATGGATCTGGTTCTGAGAGCTAGCTGCTGGTCAGGCATGTAAACAAAGCGGGACGACTCCATGACCAGTAAAACAAGCCAACGAGGAGCCAGCCGGGCAAGACGTCTGAAGTAAACAATGTAGTCCAAAGTCACATCTCCAGAACGGGACAAAACACAAGTCAAATATGGACAGAAATTCAGTGAAAAAATGTGAAAATAGACGACGAAACACGAGGTAGCAGGCAGCTGGCCAGGGGGCAGCCAGGTAACCGACTAGGCCTGCGCCTTTTCACAAAAAAAAAATTTATGAATGGGAATATTTGTGGGCACGTCCCAAGAGGCAGACCCCGGACCTGCTGGAGAGACTATATCTCACAGCTGGCTGGGGAACGACTTAGTATCCTTCTGGGTGAGATGGAGGATGCAGTTGGAATGAGAGAAGCCTGAGCTTGTTGGACGAGCCGGATGACCCGGCCCTGGATGAGCTGAAGACGACAAAACGGAAATATTCATGAATGAAAAAATAAAACCTGGTTGGTTTTGTTATTAGTGTAAAAAATCACGTAAAAATGACTTTAAAAATTTTTGTAATCCTGGAGACGGGGCAGAGCTCCCTGACGGGGCAGAGCTCCCCGACGGAGACAGGGCAGAGCTCCCCGACGATGGGGAGGGGGCAGAGCTCAAACGCTACCATCATCACTGTAAACCCTGTGGCAGTGAATGGCATAATCAGAGTGGCATGAGCGTCAACACACCATAAACAGGGCATGACTGTTTTTATAATTTTGTTGTTCGACGCTTCAGCGCCGACTTGTTCTTGTTCCAGTGAGGCAGTGCTAAACCGGTGTTAAGACGGTGTGGACATCTGTGGGTTTAAATCTAACGCCTCATTTACTTTGTTTAACAGACCAAGCAGCGTCCATCGTTGGGCTGTGCATCACTCCACGAGAGCTGGAGCGCGGGTTTGGAGAGTTTGGCCACTATTGCCCCGTCTGTCTCGCTCTCCATCGGCACTTGGTGGATTGCTCAGAAGACAAGACTCCCAATCTGATCGCTGAGTACTTAAAGAAGTTCTACAAGATGTGTAGTAAAGAACACCTGGAGGTTGGCAGATTGATTGACGTGTTCGTAAGGGAATCCTTTAAACCAATGGTTCTTAACCTGGGTTTAATCGAACCCTAGGGGTTAGGAGTCAGTCTCAGGGGTTCAGTGGAGCCTCCGCCGCAGAGGTCCACCCCTCAGTCTAGTCTGCAGTTAGTGGCCACAGTCATTGAAAGCTTCCTGTTCTGGGATTTCCTACCAGCAGAGTGAGACCTCCCTATCAGACTGCTTAGAGAGGGCTGTATACAGTATGTGTCTGAGTGAGACTCCCTACCGGTCCGCTGTGAGAGCGCTGGATAAGCAGCAGAGTGAGACCTCTCAACCAGACCTCTTAGAGAGGGCTGTATACGTATGTGTCTGAGTGAGACTCCCTACCGGTCCGCTGGATAAGCAGCAGAGTGAGACCTCCCTATCAGACTGCTTAGAGAGGGCTGTATATGTGTCAGAGTGAGAATCCCTACCGGTCCGCTGGATAAGCAGCAGAGTGAGACCTCCCTATCAGACCGCTTAGAGAGGGCTGTATGTGTGTCTGAGTGAGAATCCCTACCGGTCCGCTGGATAAGCAGCAGAGTGAGAACTCCCTATCAGACCGCTTAGAGAGGGATGTATGTGTGTCTGAGTGAGACTCCCTTCCGGTCCGCTTTGAGAGCGCTGGATAAGCAGCAGAGTGAGACCTCCTTCTCAGTCGGGTTTAACAACACTTTCTTTAATAACCCTCCGTCTGACCAGCGGTGTGCGTCAGTGACGTTGGGTTAGGGTTAGTGACGCTACTAAAGAAGGGTTCGGTGCCTCCAACAAGGTTAAGAACCACTGCTTTAAACGAAGGGCTCGAGGACTCGTTCCGCTTTAAGTTTTACAGACAAACAAAAGAATGTTTTCATTTTTCTCTATTTCAGATATTCCTGGCAAATCCAAGTCAGTTCGTGGAGCCCCACTGCCCATACCCACTCCCACCGCCTCACGAGCTCCCACAGAAACGGACCGAGATCCAGATCAAAGAGAGGTTCCCACTGGAGATGGAGATGAAAGGCTTCTGTCCTGTTACCTACTACGAGGGAAATCACAGGTAAATTATTCACCAAATAAATCTAACAAGGAAGGTTCCAATATGTGCCCCTTAAGAACTCGAGGGGCGGACGTTTCTCCGAGTACTCCGGTTTCCTCCAACCCTCCCAAAATTTACATGTTAGGTTGATTGGCCCTAGGAATGAGCGTGTGTGGCCCCACGACAGACTGGCAACCTGTTCGGGATGTACCTTGAATCAACCGGATAGACTCCGACATTCATGCAACTCCGCCAGAGAATAAGTGGTCCAGTAGATGAATCAACTGGGATAGGCTTCAATCACCTTCTTAACTGTCTATCCCTTATGGGGTTGCAGGAGGTACCGGAGCCCATCCCGGCTGATTCAAGGCGAGGGGCAGGGTACACCCCGAACAGGTCGCCAGTCTGTTGCAGGGCCACACACATACAACCATCCACACACACACACTCATTCCTTGGGGCAATTTGGCACCAGCCAATCAACCTAACATGTAAGTTTTTGGAGGATGGGAGGAAACCGGAGTACCCAGAGTAAAACCCACGCAGACACGGGGAGAACATGCAAACTCCACACAGAAAGACCAGTGTTCCAAGCCTCGTTCCAACCCGGGACTTGGACCCATGACCTTCTTGCTATGAGGCCACCGTGCTACCCGCTGCACCACCGTGCCGCCCCCCCAAATAATTCTAACATTCTCATTTGTTTCCAAGATACGAAGCTTTGGTTCAAGGAAAGCTGGAGTTCGCTGTGGAATACAAAGGAAAGATCTACGTCTTCCAATCCAGAGAGAAACAAGAGAAGTTTATGAGGTGTTTTTTTTATCTTCTTATGTTTTATTTTGATTAAATTTGTTACATTTTCTAATCTGTGAAATTATGTTTTATCTAGATCACCTGAAACCTACCTGGGCCAGATCTTGCCCAATAAGATACCGGCGCTGTGGGAGCCTTTACCACTTGGTTCCCTGCCAACGCTGGGATACGTAGAACAGGTTAGTCCAGGCATGGGCAAACTACGGCTCGCGGACCACATGCGGCCCTTTAAAATTTGAATTCGGCCCAACGAACTTGAAAAAAATTAGATAAATAAACCTTGCTAATGTTTTATTTTCCTGTAATTCTGATGTTTCATCACGAGATGGCGCCAAAGATACAACAACACTGCTCCCATTAAAATGTGTGTGTTTCCGTGATGCACCCGCCTTCAAAATAAACAGTGTGCACAGATATGGAAAGCCATCGGGACCAAAACACGCATGTAAACAAGCGTGTTAGATGTTAAAACAAGTAAAATGTTACATCAAGTGCTTAGATTTCAAACCTAGCACCGCTAGATTTGAAACCTAACGCTCTTGATGTAACATTTAACGCTTGTTTAAAATCTAGCGTCATTCTATCGGTCTGATCTAGAGGTTACCAAGCATGCCATCCATCTGTTCCTGTTCCGGCCCCCTGGTCAAATGTTAGAACTCAAACCAAAAAGTTTGCCCACCTATGGGTTAGCCCCAACTCAGAGTATTTACTTCACAGTCAGTTTACCCATGCCGTGCTAAGTTTGGATGAATGTTTTGAAGGGTTTGGCGGTGCCAGTGATCAAAGCCTTGACAGCTGCTGGGCTTCTCAAACCAAAGCTTCCGTTCGTAAGCGTGAGACGATCCGCTCTCCTTTATGTAGCGCTCTATTTAAAAGGTAAGCACCTCACTAGAGGTAGTGCAAGTCCGGACATCAGTGTTCACTGGTCACTTATTTTGTTCTGTTTTTTTTTAATAGCTTTTAACAGTAAAAGTCCGGACTCGACTCGTCAGAGATACAAAAAGAAGCTGGCTGTGTTTGAAGAAGACTGTACGCTCATCCCGTACCTGAGCGGTGAGATGAACGGCCTGTACAAGCCCCCGCATGAACGCGACCCAGCTTTTAAATACAAACTTGACCGCTTCCAGGCTATGGCGGCCACAAGAGGAAACATATTTTAGCAGATATTGTAATTAACAATGTTTGAAAATTCAATCAAATCTCTAACTTTTGTTTTTATAAAAATAAAAGCGTTCCTTTTATTATTTGTTTTGAGGATTTTTTTTCTGTTGAATTTCAATAAAGAAATATCAGACCCAGTTTTATCAATCCAAATAGTTGGTATTGTTAACGATACAGGCATCGTTGCTCGGCAACAAGGAACGGATTCGGTCAGAACCAGTCTGGGATCAAACCCAGTTTACAGACCAGAGGTCCAGAGTCTCACTGCAGGTTCAGAACAGAACCTCCACCAGGACTCGGCTCTGAAAGCAGCAGCAACATTAACGGTTAACTGACGGTGGACGAACCTCTTCGGGCCAGCGTGGACAGAGACAGGAAGCTGAATCCGGACGCAGGTTCATCTTCTCCTGTTTCCCGCAGGAACCAGGTTGTCGGCTCTGAAGAGCTGATCCACAAACAAGCTGTTGGGTCTCAGGTCTGCACAGAGGATCCTCTGTAAAGAAAAAGATGAGGATCTTCTGAACCTCTAAGAAACCAATGGTTATAAAGGATGAAGTCTTGAAACTCCGTGAAACTGAGCCTTCTGAGAAGAGGACTAAAGACCAATAGTAACGCTGTCCTGTCTGACATCAGAGGCGACGCCCACCACAGAGCCCACACAACACCTGATCCCTACAGCCCTAATGGAACACCCGATGTAAGGAGTTTTCTTTACTCTTGGACCATTTGGGAACTCGTAACCCTCGAGTATCCACCCGACTTTCTGGTTTTAACAGCATTAAGTTGAAGGCAAATGTCAATATCGATCTCAGTGGGTCACACCTCCGTCAGTCAGTCACCTTCTTAACCGTCCATCCCTTACGGGGTGCCGGAGCCCATCCCGGCTGATTCGAGGCAAGAGCCAAGGTACACCCCAAACAGGTCGCCAGTCTGTCGTGGGGGTCACACCTCTCTAAACATAAATATTAAACAGGTAAACTCTTTAAAGCTCCACATTATTTAATGAAATTCAAACTATCTTTGATCCCAGCAATAAAAGGATAATCTGAGGAACATGTAAAGAAGTCTGTCTTGGTTTAACAGGGTTGTGTAACACTGAAACATACTCTCCAAACCAGCTGTCATTTAGTCTGAAAACAAGAGAAAAATGGGACACCAGGAGGAGACCAAGAGGCAGACCCGGTACCAGCTGGAGAGACTATGTCACACAATTAGACAGGGAACACCTCAGGATCCTTCCAGGTGAGCTGGAGGATGCAGGCAGGGTGAGAGAAGCCTGGGATTTCAGTCTGAGGCTGTCGCCCCTGCTACCTGGCCCTGGATAAGCAGAAGATGATGGAACGGAACACCTGGATGTTGGCACCATCCTCAAAAAAACCCCAAAAAACTGAGCTCAATTCCGGAACAACAAAATTTTAAAGTAGCTAAACTATTTAATTTTCTCTGTTGTTTTTTTTTTTCTCTCTTTCTAAAAATTTGACCTAAAGTTTCAGGATTAATTCTATTAGAGAGAAAGAAGGTGGAAGATTTTAATTATTTAGGATCAATGGAGAGAAAAGAGATGAAGAAGCGTGTGCAGGCAGGCTGGAATGGGTGGAGAAAAGTATCGGTGTGATGTGTGATAGAAGAGTTTCAGATAAAATGAAAGGAAAAGTGTAGAAAACCGTGGTGAGAGCGGCCATGCTGATTGGTCTAGAGACAGTGTGGTGAGAGCGGCCATGCCGATTGGTCTAGAGACAGCGTGGTGAGCGCGGCCGTGCTGATTGGTCTAGAGACAGTGTGGTGAGAGCGGCCATGCTGATTGGTCTAGAGACAGTGTGGTGAGAGCGGCCATGCTGATTGGTCTAGAGACAGTGTGGTGAGAGCGGCCATGCTGATTGGTCTAGAGACAGTGACACTGAGGAAAAGACAGGAAACAGAGATGTTTGTAGCAGAGATGAAGATGCTGAGGATCTCTCTGGGAGTGACCAGGATGGACAGGATCAGAGGAACAGCACATGTTAGAGGTTTTAAAGTCAGAGAGGCCAGACTGAGATGGTTTGGACATGTGCAGAGGAGAGAGAGAGAGTACATCAGAAGAAGGATGCTGGGTTTGGAACCACCAGGAAAGAGGACTAGAGGAAGACCAAAGAGGAGGTTCATGGATACAGTGAAGGAAGACATGAAGATAGTTGGTGTGACTGAAGAAGATGCAGGAGATTGGGTTAAATCGCTTCTCGGACTTTTGGCTAAGATCAGTAGTACTGCCTGGTCTTGGACTTTAGATCGAGTCGTGATCAACTCCATAGGGCGGTGATTCCAGTGTCTTTGTGACACCTGAGTTAATTCCACGTGGGGAGATCTTTTTGTTTTGTTCTTTGTCTTTTTTTGTGTCTGTGTGTGTGTTTCTTTGTTTTGTTTGTCCTTTTATCTTGTTGTTTTTACAGCTTTTTAAGGTAAGTTATTATTTTATTGCTTTTATCTTATTTATTGTTATTTATTTTTTAGTTGCGTTGTGGTGCCTCCAGCATGTCGGCAAACTTTGCCGGGGTGCGGAGGCACCACAGTGTGCGTTTTATTTTAAAAACCATCAATGGAAAAGCCATGGAGATTTCCCGCCTGGATTTCTCCAGGAAATACGTCCAGGGGTTGTTGAAATTCAAACCCGTTGACCTGAATTGTATTTTGTCACTTCCTTTCAATAAGGGATTTGATGTCAGTTTTGTTTCCGGAAATGTTTTGAAAGAGTTTTGGACCCGGTACGAGAGCGTGGAAACCCAGTTTTCTGCGTTCACGGTTGAGAAACTGACTGACAATAGCCTTAAAACGGTTATTGTCAGGATGTTCAATGAGACTGTGAATGCAGAGGATATTAAGACATGGCTGGGGAGATACTGCACGGTGAAAGGCCAGCCTACCAAGGTTATGGATGTAGACGGTATCTGGAACTGTGTTTGGAGGGTCCCCATCCAACAATGGCAGGACCCTTCAGGCTACCAGGGCCTGAAACACCTGCCTTCTATGGTAGTGCTGGGTGACAACCGTGGCTACATTCACTACCAGGGAATGCCCAAGCTCTGCCGCAAGTGTGGTGAGCACGGGCACCTGGTAGAAGCTTGTGATAAGATAATGTGCGGAAAATGCAGAGAAATTAGGCACACTTTTGAAGAGTGTCCCAATGGCAGACGGTGCAACCTCTGTGGGGAGACGAACCATCTCTTCAGAGACTGCCCGAAGTCTTTCGCCAACAAGCTGAAAGCGTCCAAAACCGGTACAGTGGGTCAAGTGATTTTTACGGGAGAGGAGGAGACGGAAAGTTCCGCTCCCCCTCCGCAAACCGAGAGAGGGCAGCGGAAGTCAGGTGAGGAGGGTGAAGGGGTGGTGGCTGCGCAACCCCCGACCACATCCGGTAACGGTGTGGATGGCGACGTGCAGTCATCAGGTGGAGCTATGTCTGTGTCCGGGGCGGAGGAAGGAACAGAAGATAGCGATGAAACCCATATCCCCGACGCCCAACCGACAAAGAGGCCAGCGTCAGAGTTGTCTTCGGACTCTCCCATGTCTGTGGAGAAGAGGGGAAGAGCTACGACTTTCTCAGACAGTTCATCTGTGGAGGAGTCTAGAATCATCTCCCCTAGCTCACCGAACGAGGCTCCCTTCCTGACCATCCCGCAACAATCAACCCCGAAGGACAGGAGGGAAGGCCCTCCGAGGTCGACCCACCGAGTCCACAAGGACAATGGAGCTCAACCCCCTCCGCCTCCACCGCATGAGACGGAGGAAGAGCTCCATTTACACGATTCGTCCTCTCTCGTGTGAACCAGGTTTGTATTCATTTTTTAAGTTGTAAGCATCTTTTAAATGGCGTACCTTTTTTTAACCGTACTCATGGCTCTCACCTTCTCGACCATCAATGTCAGAAGTGTGAAGTCGAGAGTAAGAGCCCAGAGTGTTTTTAGTTCTTTACTGTCTTTTAAGTCGGATGTGTTTTTATTACAAGAGTGTGGTTTACCCTTTTTAAAAAATTATACCCAGTGGGAGAAAAAGTGGCCCCACACCTCACTGTGGAGTGGCTCCAATCAAAATAAAAACGATGGAGTAGCCATTTTAATCAAGAATCCCCAGATTTTGGTGAAGGGCAGCACTGTGGTGAAGGAGGGGCGGGCACTTTTAACGCATCTGACTTTTATGGGACGGGATTTTAAACTTTTAAATATTTATGGTTTTACTGATAAACAAGAGCGGTACGACCTTTTAGAAAGCCTGCAGCCCCACATGCTGGGTCGAACCCCGTTGATTTTAGGAGGTGATTTTAATTGTATTTTATCAAGAAAGGATAAGAGAAGAGCGAGGGATGATTTTAAAGTTGATAATACATCGGTTTTACTGCAGGGCATGGTGAGGGATTTTAAACTGACTGACTGTTTTAAAACCATGCATCCCAGAGAGGAGGGCTTCACCTGGTTCAGTGATGACGGCACCAGAGCCTCTCGAATAGACTATGTTTTTACACGGGACTGCTCGCCAACCGATGCTAGATTAACCCCTGTTTTCTTCTCTGATCACCTCATGCTGTCTTGCACCCTGTCACTTTCTTCAGGTGGGGGTCTGTGGAAACTGAACTGCTCCCTGCTGGAGGACCAGAACATCGTCCAACAGTACAGGGAGCGGTATCAGGATTGGCAGACCCTCCAGGACCTATACCGTACACGCTCACAGTGGTGGGAGATGGTGAAGGGACGGACCCAGACCTTTTTTAAGAAAGTAGGTAGGAAGAAAAAGGTTTTAGAACAACGACGCATGATGGGGCTGCAAAAACGCTTACAACGATATTTTAAATTAAATGAATACGGACTTGATTTTAATAAAGAAATTAAAGAAGTCAAAAAAGAAATGCTAAAACTGGCAGAAATCCAAAGCAAAGGAATTATTTTACGAAGTAAAGAAAGAGACTTAGAAGAAGGAGAAAAATGTTCAAGGTACTTTTTTAAGAAAATTTTAAGCAAGGGGGTGGTTTTACATGTTTAAGAAGGGAGGACGGGATTTTAACTGAAAAGACTGAAGACATTTTAAAAACTGTTGAACTCTTTTATGACGATCTATATGAAGAAAAAACAGTTGACCAGACAATTATGACGGAAATCTTGGATTTTATTGACAAAAAAGTCACAAAAAGTGTTCTTTTAACCCAAGATTTTACTGTTTTAGAGCTCAACAAGTGTCTTTTATCTTTTAAGAAAGGGAAGTCCCCTGGACAGGATGGACTTCCCTTGGAATTTTACCTGACCTTCTGGGACATTTTAGCACCTGACCTACTTGCTGTTTTTAAAGAATTTGAGACCTTGGACAGACTGCCAGCAAGTTTTAGAGTAGGGATAGTGATGCTGCTCCACAAGGACAAAGACAGGACCGACCTGAAAAACTGGAGACCCATCACTCTTTTAAACGTGGACTGCAAACTTTTTAGCAAATTTTTAGCAGCACGTATGACGACGGTTTTAGAGACCTTGATTCACCCGGATCAAGCCTGTGCCGTGCCAGGGAGGAAGATCACGGACAGCCTCGTACTGATCAGAGACACCATCTGTTATGCGAGAGACAGAAACATTCGGCTGGTAGTGTTAAATCTAGACTTTGAGAAAGCTTTCGATCGGGTCTCGCACCAGTACCTTTTCAAAGTGCTGCAAAAAATGGGATTCCCGGACAGATTTATTGCGTGGGTGGGGCTGCTCTACCGGGATATCAGCAGCAAATTTGTGGTTAACGGGTTCCTGACAAAAGCAGTGGATATCAGCTGCGGTGTCCGTCAGGGGTGTCCTTTATCTGCCCTCCTGTACGTGGCATGCATCGAACCTCTGGCACAGGTCTTGAGAAGGGATCAACGAATCCAAGGAGTGGGCATACCAGGGAGCGGCGGATTACAGACGAAGGTGATTTTATACATGGACGATTTTAACATTTTATGTACCGACATTTTAGCAATCCACAGGACCTTGGACCTGACCGACTGGTTTGGACGCGCCTCCGGCTCCAAACTTAACCGAGACAAGACTAAAGCCCAGTTCTACGGACCTTGGGGAGAGACGGACACGACGGGACTCCCACTGACCGTGACCCAGACCGACCAAAAGATACTGGGGGTCACTTTCGACAAAAACGGGGGAGGAAGTACGAACTGGGCTGACCTTACAGGGAAAGTCAGACAGAGACTAGGATTCTGGGGACTTAGAGGACTGACAATAGAAGGTAAGGTTTTAATCATCAAGGCAGTGATTTTACCTTTGCTTTTATTAGTCAGTTCTGTTTTTATGCCGCCACGGAGTGTGATTTTAGACCTGGAAAGAGCCATTTTTAACTTCATCTGGTCGTCCAAGTGGGAACAACTGAGGAGACAGGAACTGAAAAAGACTAAAGATAAAGGAGGTAAAGGAGTTCCTGATCTCCTCTTGTTTTTAGGAAGTAGGTACGTGGCTCTTAGTTTTAATCAGATAACGGACCCATCCAGAAACCCAAAGTCAGCAGCCTTTACAAGGTTCTGGATGGGCTCCTTTTTAAGAAAGAAGAAGCTGTTTAAAACTGATCTTAGAGTTCCAGTGTCTTTTAATCTGCCCCCGTCTTACGCTTTTATAGAAAAGTTTTTAAAAGATTTTAAACTTGAGGAAGAAGGATTGCATGTTTTTACTAATCATCGTTTTATGATTTCTGTTGTGCAGGAGCGGGAACCGGTGAGTCGAGTGCGCGGGCTCACACTAGGTGAGTCCGCAACCGTTTGGCACAACGTGAACCACTCCGTTCTTCCAAACAGACTCCGGGACCTGTCGTGGATGGTGGCTCACGGGATCCTCTCGGTCAGGGACGTCATGCACTCCCGGGGCATGTCGGCGATCTCAACGTGCCCCCGACCTGGTTGTGGCGCGCCCGAGTCGGTGAGGCACCTGCTCTGGGAGTGCAGCGCTGCCGTCGACCTGTGGGCATTGGCCGGCTCCCAGAAATTCCCGAACTTGCCAGCAAGGGGGGTCCTATCAGCACAGCTGGTGCTGTTCGGGGTGGGCTACAATCTAAGTAAGGAAGAGTTTGGGAGGCAGTGGCTCGCCCTGGCTGCCATTAAAGACGCCATGTGGACCTCCAGAGACTTGCTGGTAAGGAGGTACAGGCAGATCCCCCCCGCAGCTGTGCTCCGAATGGCCGCAGACAACATGAACACCATCATCTCTGCCGGCAGCAGGCCTAGGACACAGCTGCAAAGAAGAATCGTCTGTACCTCGTCGGACGTGGGAGCCGGTGTTACACGAGAAAGGTCGAGGCAGCGGCGACCTGGCTCTCCGAGTGCGGACGGTGGGAAGGAGCAAGAAGGAGGGGATCCCCTCTGAGCACCGGACGGGTTCCCGAGAGACCAAATGCTTGGAGGAGCGGAGAGGTTCATCTTTAGAGGACACGCCCTCCCGCTCCTGCAGAAACTGTTCTTCATTTTACTTGATTTTAAAGACTGTAATCCTTCTTTTTTTAGTACATGTAGGTTTTTAAATAGTATTACCTGTTTTTAAACATTCTGTTTTTGTAGGTTTTTACTTGTATTTCCGTTTTTACAAACATAGAAATGGTTTTACAGTAAATTTAAACAGATTTTAGAACAAGAGCAATGTTTTTAAAGGTGATGCTATTTATGATGTAAAAAGAACCAATAAACATGTTAAAAGAAAAAAAAGGAGATTGGGTTAAATGCAAGAAACTGACTTGATATGTAGACCCATGAAGGGAAATGGAGGAAGAAGAATAATAATAGTGAACATTAAGACCTCTGCTGGTCGATCAGGAGAATTTCTACCTGGATTTAAATCTCTAAAATGAAAATGAAAGTGTTTTATTTGAACAATGGCGTCTGCTGCTTGTAAGTAAACCTTAAAAATAATCTTAATGTATGTTATAGAGAAAAATAAAGGCGTTAATTATTTATCAACTACTTGTTTTTCTACTTTTTAAAAGCCTTTTCTTTTAATAATTGATTTCTTCAGATTTACTTTTGTTTCTTGAGGCTTTTTTAGTTTAAATCCCGACATAAAACCTGTAAATCTGGCCTTTTTCTTTACTTTTTTTTTTTTTTTTTTAGTTTTACTTGTCTAAGGGAGGGTTTCAAACAAAATGAGAGACTTTAAACACTTTTAAAAACCTGCTGAGTCTGAAGAATCATTTAATTTAGGTTCTTTTTAAAACTATTTTTTATTCTTAAAGTCAATTTTTATTCTAAAAAAAATCCCATTTTAGAGTTTTTCTTTAATATTTGTATGAAAAAAAAGTAAAAATTTAAAGTGATCCGCACTTCACAGGGGCGAGTCTAAGGAATGCATTTTGGGGGGCCATTAAAACCAAACAGGAGTTTATATCACTGATCAATCAGTAGTTTTTTTTTTGTTTTTTTTTTTACCTTTCTTTAGAATAAGTTTTTTTTTGTAGTTGTTTTTTTTCAATATAAAACTTTAGAGGTGTAACAGTACAGGTATAGCCTTCCGCTTATATGGGGCCGGGTCACGGGGCAACAGCCTCAGACGGGAAACCCAGGCTTCTTTCACCCCGGCTGCATCCTCCATCTCACTTGGAAGGATTCCGAGTCGTTCCCTGTCCAGCTGTGGGACATAGTCTCTCCAGCGGGTTTGGGATGTGCCTCTTGGTCTCCTCCCAGTGGGATGTGCGGAAGACGACGGAACAGAACGGAAACCAGGATTTCAGGATTATACCTGGCTTGTATCTTCCTTTATTTTTCTGTTTGTGTATTAATGAAACTTGAGTCTGAAAATAAAGAGGATTAATTTACCATGACATGTTTCATATCACAAATAAAACACATGCTTTGACACTAAAAAGAATTGTGTTGTTATAGATTGTTTTTTTTTCTGATGGTTACAGACGGGGACACATCAGAGAGCGAGAACGATGAAACCCAGATGGACAGCGATCAGTTCTCTGATTTAGACGCTGATCAGGTTTGTTTCTGAAAATGACACTAAAACAATCTGACCGAAACACCTGCACGACACTAGGAGGGCTGCACCATACACAGGGACACACAGGGATGGGTTAATCCCAAAAAATGGGGGGTGGAGAAATAATCAGTCAGTCACCTTCTTAACCGTCTATCGCCTACGGAGGATCCGGAGCCCATCCCAGCTGATTCAAGGCGAGGGGCAGGGTACACCCCGAGCAGGACGCCAGTCTGTCGCAGGGCCACACACACACAACCAACCACACACACACATATTCCGAGGGGCAATTTGGTACCAGCCAATCAATCTAGCATGCATGTTTTTGGAGGGTGGGAGGAAAACGGAGTACCAGGAGGAAACCCACACAGACACAGAGAGACCGGGACTCTAAACCACGACCTTCTTGCTGGTTGAAACAGGAACGCCGGACCAATGACCATGTGGTTTTCTTCTTTCAGGGTTCCAGGAACGAGCCCTGCAGGTATTATAACAGTGGTGGCTGTAGGAACAGAGAGAAATGCTCCTACCTGCACACCTGCAAGTTCTTTCTGAAAGGAAATTGCCGGTATGGCTCCAAATGTAAGCTAAGCCACTCTGTGGGAGGAGGGGCATCACCTAGAACGGACCAATCATCAACCAGCAGTAAGGAAATGGTTTTAACTCATACGTGACGAGTCAGTTTCTTTCATAATTAAGTGAGGATGAGACACAAAACGCAGTGTGACCAGCGTCATAAATAACGTTTAAATATAAGGGAATTACAAAGTAATCTAATTACTTTACTTTTCCTGTAGTTACAACACCGTTCCGTTACTAAGAATATAGCGTGATGTGTGATATGATATGATGTGTTAAAATAAGGCAGCATAAAGCCACTCTGTTCTCCCGTGCTGCAGATTTACCAACAACAGTTAAGAAACATTGTCTGGTTTGTTTTATTATTCTTTTTCAGACAGAAAAGTACTAATAAAAAATACTGTATTTAAAAGCAGAATCACTAAAGGAAGTGTAGCAATAAAACCTTAAAGTTTCCCATCACTAGACTTTAATGATTTTTATGGTCCAATAAAAACTAAAAGTTTGAATGTTTCAGGTCCAAGGCTTACTGACGGGAGGTTCTATCAGTGGCAGCTAAATGCTGGAAATGGATGGAAAGATGTTCAAAATGACCACATCATAGAAGCCCACTACTCACTCCCTCAGAGTAAAAGCATCAAACTTTACAACACACCATACGGGTAGGAACTCATCTTTTATCACAGACTACGGGCGCTTTCTGTTCCAACCCATTCTGTTATCATACTCGTATCTGAGGCTCAGTTACAGGGGGCAGCAGCCTCAGACGAGAAGCCCAGGCTTCTCTCATCCCGGCTACATCCTCCAGCTCACCTGGAAGGATCCAGATTCGTTCCCCAGTCAGCTGTGAGACATAGTCTCTCCAGTGGGTCCTGAGTCTAGCTCTGGGTCTCCTCCCGGTGAGACATGCCCGAAACACCTCCCCAACAAGGTGCCTGCTCGGGAGGCATCCTGACCAGATACCTGAACCACTACATCAGGCTTCTGTCTACCTGGAGGAGGAGCGGATCTACATTCTGCTCCTCCCGGATAGCAGAACTCCTCACCCAATCACCCGAAGCCAGATGGGGAGGGTCATCCAATCGGTTAGCATGCCTCCTGAATGCCTCGCTTCTCGCACGACCCACCAGGAGGAGATGAACTGTGCAGCAAGAAGCTTTTTAAATACTGTAGTGATCATCACAGGGGGTGATGATGCCTGGTCACCGTCACTGTTTTATTCACTAACCTCTTCACAGTTCCTGCCATCTGTTGCCCTGCTTTTAAATGCCCACATTAAATAGATGTTTATTTTGATTCCCCTTCAGGACGGTGAACATCGACTTTACCAGGATGAGAATTTCTGAGAAGAACCTGAAAATAAGACGTTTGGATGATGGAAAAACTGTGTGGGCCTGGTACGGTACCCTGCAGCGGAAATGGGTCAAGTATGGAGACAAGGTAGGTTACCATCCCTCCTCTGGACGTCCACTGTCCTGCAGGTTTTTAATCTACTCTGAACAGGCGGGCAACCTTGGTCCTGTGAGTACGTCTGATATCGAGATGCAGTTCCAGAGAAACCCGAAAAGTTCCTTCTCATTCAGCCGCAGTGGTGAAACCTTTGAGATCAAATTCTCAGGTAAAACTCCTCCCATTGCTACACACCTTAAAATAACTGCTTCATTCCACCTTACTGCCTCCATCTGTTGGCAGAAATGCAGCAAGTGGGCGAGAAGAAACGGAGGAAAGTTTGTCGACGGCCAGAGTTTAGACACCGAGCAGAAACAGGGTGAGATAGAAAGTACACCAGAGGTGGCATGGCATTTGCAAACTAGCGTGTACCTGTCCCTTTAACTGACCTGATCTTGATAAATGTGGTGGCTGATAATAGATGTAATTATGATAAACATGTCTACATATATTCAGATCTAAGCTCAGTCACAAGGTAACCAGGATCTACGTTCCTACCCTCACCATGGTAACCAGGATCTACGTTCCTACCCTCACCATGGTAACCAGGATCTACGTTCCTACCCTCACCATGGTAACCAGGATCTACGTTCCTACCCTCACCATGGTGACCAGGATCTACGTTCCTACCCTCACCATGGTAACCAGGATCTACGTTCCTACCCTCACCATGGTAACCAGGATCTACGTTCCTACCCTCACCATGGTAACCAGGATCTACATTCCTACCCTCACCATGGTAACCAGGATCTACGGTCTTACCCTCACCATGGTAACCAGAATCTATGTGCTACCCTCACCATGGTAACCAGGATCTATGTTCCTACTCTCACCATAGTAACCAGGATCTACGGTCCTACCCTCACCATGGTAACCAGGATCTATGTGCTACCCTCACCATGGTAACCAGGATCTATGTTCCTACTCTCACCATAGTAACCAGGATCTACGGTCCTACCCTCACCATGGTAACCAGGATCTATGTGCTACCATCACCATGGTAACCAGGATCTACGTTCCTACCTTCACCATGGTAACCAGGATCTACGTTCCTACCTTCACCATGGTAACCAGGATCTACGTTCCTACCCTCACCATGGTAACCAGGATCTATGTTCCAACCCTCACCATGGTAACCAGGATCTACATTCCTATCCTCACCGTGGTAACCAGCTGTGGGTGGTGACCGAAAGGATGAGATTGCGGATACAAGCAGGCGAAATTAGCTTCCTCTGCAGGGTGGCTGGGCTCTCACTCAGAGATTGGGTGAGGAGCTCTGCCATCCGGGAGGAGCTCGGTGTCGAGCCGCTCCTCCTCCAGGACGAGAGAAGCCAGTTGGAGCGGTTTGGGCAACTGGTCATGATGCTCCTGAGCGCCTCGTTGGTGAGGTGTTTTGGACACGTCACACTGGGAAGAGACCAAGAGGCAAACCCCGGACCTCCTGGAGAGTCTGTGTCTCACAGCTGACCGGGAAACAACTCAGGATGCTTCCAGGTAAACTGGAGGATGCAGCCGGGATGAGAGAAGCCTGGGTTTCCCGTCTGAGATTGTTGCCCCTGCGACCCTGCTCTGGATAAGTGGAAGACGACAGAACGGAACCTTGATTTATTCTTGTTTAAGTCAGCAGAGGAGTTCATCACGTCCTTGATTTTCCACAATCAGATTTCTTAGAATAAAAAAGTCTTGTTTCTTCTTCCAGAGTTTCTTCAGCAGCCTCAGCTTTACAGCGACTGTCTCTGGGCTCTAAAGCACTATGGCAGTTTGAAGGTGATAGAGGAGGATGGCATGATTTCAAACACAGGGTGGGATGATTTCTACTTTCAAACGTCTCATTTTCTCCCTGCGCTGCTGAAAAAAATAATCCTTCTGTTTTTACAGAGAGGTACTTCAACTGAGTGCTCGGTGTCCAGCGACGACATCGAGACGAACTACCAGCTAAACAGGAACATGACCTTCAAAGTGAACCAACAGGACTACCAGCTGGACTTCAGAGGTGGGGTGTGTTTCACAGGGATTAGAAGTGATGTGAACGTCTCAGACTAAAGAAGGTGTTTGATTTGTTTCAGCCATGATCCAAACCAACATAAAAACGGGCTATAGGCGGAGGATAAGACGCGTGCTGGTGTGAGAGAGAAGACTATAAAAACCCACGTTCATCATGTTCAACAAAAGTTTTATTTACAGTCAAACGAGATTTCTCAGTTTCTTTGTTCTCAGGGATTTTTTAAATACTTGTTATTTCTGCATGTTTTAACCAAAGAAATGCGATGCATTATATTTAAACAGGGTGGGTGGGCTCTCACTCAGAGATCGGGGAAGGAGTTCGGACTAGAGCCGCTCCTCCTCCAGGTCGAGAAAAGCCAAATAGGGTGGTTCAGGCATCTAGGCAGGATGTCTCCCCAGCGCCTCGCTGGTGAGATGTTTTGGGTACATCCCACTGGGAGGAGACCAAGAGGCAGACCCCGGACCCGCTGGAGGGACTATGTCTCACAGCTGGTTGGGGAACGATTCGGGATCCTTCCGGGTGAGCTGGAGGATGCAGCCAGGGTGAGAGAAGCCTCGGCTTCTCGTCTGAGGCTGTTGCCCTGCGACCCGGCCCCGGATGAGCGGAAGATGAGGGAACGGAACATTTAAACAAATATAAAATGATGTTTTACTTTGTTTAGTTTTTTAAAAAATCCACAGGGAGAAAAATTATAATTTTTAAATGTGTTTTTATAATGAAGCAAATCAAAGAAAAGTTTTTAAGATCAATTCTATGGTTTAATTTAATGTGGGAATTTTAATGTTTTCCATCTATAGTTGGTACTGACTAAGTTTCAGCAGTTGTATTAAAATTCCTTTGGTTATTTTTTGAAGATATGAAATAAAATGACTGTAAAACATTCAAAATAAATGAGTAAATAACAAAACAACATGACTGCTAATTGTGTTTGGTTATACTGTAAACTTTTCTGTTGTAGAACTCTGAGAACCTCTTGGAACTTCAGGAACAGGCCTGCAGATGATGACTAGAGTCAGGACTAAACATGGAGACCAAACTTCCTGAGACAGACCTCTACTGTTATAATGTTTAAATCTAGGATGAAAACAGTTGAGTTTAATTGACTTGTAATTGCTTTGGGTATGAATTGTGCTCCAAATAAAGCCCCACCTGTAAGGTATTAGTTTTACACTTAGTGTAGTTTGTGTGCAGATATTAGAATGAGTTCTGAAACACTCACGCCACGTCTGTTTTCCTGGTGGCTTCATTTATCTCCTCAGGTTCCTCCGGAATGAAGCAGCTTCCATCTTTGTTTTACTAGTTTAAACATGTACATATGTTTACTTTATGTTTCTATAAATGATAAGATAAATACAATGAGTTTGTTAAATCAGTGAAAACTGTTTGGTCTCCAAATGACGACACCTGAGAATGTGAAAATTCAGCCTGAACAGCACCGTCTGGTGGTCACAGTTGGGAATAAAAAATAACAGCTTTTAAAAAGTTCGGGGTGGATTTTTTTTTTTTTTAGGATATATTCACAGTGGGAAGATGAAGAAATTATTAAATTTTGGGGGTAATTCGGGTCACTTTTTGGGTCCAGGAGTGTTTTAAAGATTCTGTTTAGATTTATTTTTTACTTTATCATTTCAAAGTGTATTGCTAGTGGTTTCCGGTTACCATGGTGAGGGTAGGAACGTAGATCCTGGTTACCACGGTGAGGGTAGGAACGTAGAACCTGGTTACCACGGTGAGGGTAGAAACGTAGATCCTGGTTACCACGGTGAAGGTAGGAACGTAGATCCTGGTTACCACGGTGAGGGTAGGAACGTAGATCCTGGTTACCACGGTGAGGGTAGGAACGTAGATCCTGGTTACCACGGTGAGGGTAGGAACGTAGAACCTGGTTACCAGGGTGAGGGTAGGAACGTAGATCCTGGTTACCACGGTGAGGGTAGGAACGTAGATCCTGGTTACCATGGTGAGGGTAGGAACGTAGATCCTAGTTACCACGGTGAGGGTAGGAACGTAGATCCTGGTTACCATGGTGAGGGTAGGAACGTAGATCCTGGTTACCACGGTGAGGGTAGGAACGTAGATCCTGGTTACCATGGTGAGGGTAGGAGCGTAAACCGATTGGTAAATCCACGGCAGCTTTTCAGCTCATCTCTTTCTTCACGACGGATCGATGCAGTGTCCAATTATTGCAGACACCGCACCAATCTGTCTGTCGATCTCCTGCTCCATCCTTCCCTCACTGCTAACAAGACCCCAAGATACAAAAGACAACAAAACAGATGATGGAAAGCCTGCAGTAACTCAGTACTAACTGTAGATTAACTGATTTGGTTCATGACCGTACAGTCAAGGTCGGAGACATTTTCTTTCTGTTTGGTTAAAAAATAAAAGCAGCGGTTTGTTTTTTTGTTTTTATATATTTACAGATTTTCACCTCCACACTTCACAAACAGGACAGCAGTAGTTTACAAATGATTCCGTAGAAGAATAGTTTTCTGCTAAAATATGCCACCACATCCGCTCACTCACACACACCTGTTCAAGTTTACCTGGAAAACATAAAGAAAAGTTGAGATGATCAATCAGTTGTGAGGAAATCCCACTCCTAATGTTTACATAAAGAAAGTTAATCATCAAAACAAACACAAGAAAAGTGCTTTTAAAAAACATCAAATCTTCTACATGATTATTTTCTGATTAAACGTGAATGTTTTTTCGTCACCCTGGAAACCAACGGGAATTATTGCACTCCGCTCGTGTAAGGCCTCGGTCATCGCTTCATGTTACCTGCACAGGTGTGCTGAAACTAAACATATTATGTGTCTGAAACACGGATAAATATTCACTTCATACTTTAAAAACTCCTTTTAAATGGAAATAGTTGCAGTTGGTCACAAAGAAATGTTTAAAACTGTGATTAAAAAAAAAAAGGCAAAGTGGAAAAAATTCAGTAAAAATGAGTGAAGTTTAAACACTAGAATGTTCGTACGCAGCCTTTTAAAGGCACAGTAACATCCGCTCTGCACACGCTCAGTGCGTAGCATCAGCGTAACAGCGGCTCCATGGTAACCCCGTCGTGTAAAAAGCAGGAAGTGGAACTTTGCTACACAAATATAATTTAAAGTGTTAGTGACGTGAAGGGAGAATCGCCACGGCGACGAGATTCATTGGTGCTTCGTTTGTTCCAAAACGGGGGTTACGTTAGGTCGCCCGGCTACCTGATGCAGCAGTGGGCGTGGCTTCTCTGTGACGACTAAAGAAAAACTGATTCCATTCGCTCGTCATTCATCACGTGATCCGAAAGCTTTATAAGAAAAAAAAAAAGCAAACTGCAGTTTGTAGAAAAACGGTAGGAAAGGCTGCGTTCAAAGACTCTACACACGGCTCAGCGTCTCGTCCAATCAGAGAACACGGCTGTTTACCCAAACAAGTCTTTCAAGTCGTCGTTCATAGACGTGCTCTGTTTGACCCCCGCTGGTGTCATGGTGGCCGGGGCCGGCTGTGAGAAGTTCTGCGGGCTGAAAAAGGGGTTAGCCCGCATGCCGAAACCGGCAGAGACCCCGCCCATTCCCATCTGGCTCTGAGCCATCTGGTTCTGAGCCATCCATGGCGTGGGGTTCTGCGGTTTAGGAGCTATCTGGTTAAGCGGAACTTTAGGCGTGGTGGGCGTGAACAGACTGTCCAACGCCGACATGTCCGGCGCTCCGGGGTTCTTAGTGAGAGCTCCAAAGTTTGGGGTGCTGTTAGTGGTTGCCATGGGAGCGTACAGGCCGGGTGCAGAGGGCATCATTGTCATTCCTAGGCCTCCTGTTTGGAAGCCCATGGTTGGGTTGTAACCGTTAGACATGGGGGGCGCCATGGTGGGGAAAGTGGATCCCTGAACCGGAGCGGGACGCGCTGGGTTGCTTAGAGACAGGTTGCTTAGTGATGTCATATTGTTCAGCAGGCTGCTGGTCAGGTCCTTGGTCTGAAACAGAAGAAACGAGGCATCAGGAGGAGCTTGTGTTTGAGCATCAGTGTGTGTGTGGGATGGATAAAGGGAGGGGGCTTACCTGGGCGCTGGCAGAGGAAGGGGGTGCTTTGATTGTTTGCGGCGCTAACGGTTGCTGGCTCCTCAGCTTGGCGGCCTGCTCCTGTTCCTTCGCCAGGCGCTGCTTCTCTTCCAGGGTCAGGGCCATCTGGAAGAAATGTTTTAATAGGGTTCCAGAAATCAGCATCGACCTTTTATCACAACTCAATTCTAATTTATGTGAATAATAGAATATCTTTTGGCCAAAAAACGAGGCGTGTCTGCCGTCCCAAATCCTAACGATTAATATAAGGCTCCTCTGTTACCTGCTCTTATCGGGGCCCAAAACTGGCACTGCCCAACGTTAAGCTATCCAGTGAACAGTATTAACCTTTGCTTGATTTAGTTTTTAGATTCATTTAAAGAGTATTTTTTTTAATCAAAATAAAAAAGTTGCTTCATCGGTCCGTCATGGTAAAGAGAGAGCTGAACCGAAAAGCAAAGCTCTCGATTAACAAGTTGATCTACGTTCCTACCCTCACCATGGTAACCAGGATCTACATTCCTACCCTCACCATGATAACCAGGATCTACGTTCCTACCCTCACCTTGGTAACCAGGATCTACGTTCCTACCCTCACCATGGTAACCAGGATCTACGTTCCTACCCTCACCGTGGTAACCAGGATCTACGTTCCTACCCTCACCGTGGTAACCAGGATCTACGTTCCTACCCTCACCATGGTAACCAGGATCTACGTTCCTACTCTCACCATGGTAACCAGGATCTACGTTCCTACCCTCACCGTGGTAACCAGGAATTACGTTCCTACCCTCACCGTGGTAACTAGGATCTACATTGCTACCCTCACCATTGTAACTAGGATCTACGTTCCCACCCTCACCATGGTAACCAGGATCTACGTTCCTACCCTCACCGTGGTAACCAGGATCTACGTTCCTACCCTCACCGTGGTAACTAGGATCTACATTGCTACCCTCACCATGGTAACTAGGATCTACGTTCCTACCCTCACCATGGTAACCAGGATCTACGTTCCTACCCTCACCGTGGTAACCAGGAATTACGTTCCTACCCTCACCGTGGTAACTAGGATCTACATTGCTACCCTCACCATGGTAACTAGGATCTACGTTCCCACCCTCACCATGGTAACCAGGATCTACGTTCCTACCCTCACCGTGGTAACTAGGATCTACGTTCCTACCCTCACCGTGGTAACTAGGATCTACATTGCTACCCTCACCATGGTAACTAGGATCTACGTTCCTACCCTCACCATGGTAACCAGGAGCTACGTTCCTACCTTCACCATGGTAACCAGGATCTACGTTCCTACCCTCACCGTGGTAACTAGGATCTACATTGCTACCCTCACCATGGTAACTAGGATCTACGTTCCTACCCTCACCATGGTAACCAGGATCTACGTTCCTACCCTCACCATGGTAACTAGGATCTACGTTCCTACCCTCACCGTGGTAACTAGGATCTACATTGCTACCCTCACCATGGTAACTAGGATCTACGTTCCTACCCTCACCGTGGTAACTAGGATCTACATTGCTACCCTCACCATGGTAACTAGGATCTACGTTCCTACCCTCACCATGGTAACCAGGAGCTACGTTCCTACCTTCACCATGGTAACCAGGATCTACGTTCCTACCCTCACCGTGGTAACTAGGATCTACATTGCTACCCTCACCATGGTAACTAGGATCTACGTTCCTACCCTCACCATGGTAACCAGGATCTACGTTCCTACCCTCACCGTGGTAACTAGGATCTACATTGCTACCCTCACCATGGTAACTAGGATCTACATTGCTACCCTCACCATGGTAACTAGGATCTACATTCCTACCCTCACCTATGGTCGCTAGCTGTGGGTGGTAACCGAAAGAATGAGGTTGCAGATACAAGCGGTTGAAATTATCTTCCTCCGCAGGATGGCTGGGCTCTCACTCAGAGATCAGGTGAGGAGCTCTGCCATCCGGGAGGAGCTCGATGTTGAGCCGCTCCTCCTCCAGGTCGAGATGCGCCAGATGGGTGAGCGCCTCGCCTCACGAGCCTGAGCGCCTCGCTGGTGAGGTGTTTAGGGCACGTCCCACCGGGAGGAGACCAAGAAGCAGACCCCGGATCTGCTGGAGAAACTATGTCTCACAGCTGGCCGAGGAACGACTTGGGATCCTTCCGGGTGAGCTGGAGGATGCAGCTGGGGAGAGAGAAACCTGGGCTTACCGTTTGAGGCTGCTGCCCCTGCGATCCAGCCCCAGAACCAGCGGAAGATGACAGAACGGAATAAAAAAGTTTCACATAAATTTCAATGTTGACTCTGATATTGAATTTCGGCCCATTTGATATTTTTGTTTTGACACCATTACTCCAAACAAACGCACCCGGTTGGTCTGTGAGTTGGTCGCAGCCGATCCGTTCTCCTTCCCGTTTACGCCGGCGCCACCGAAGATGTCATCAATCTACAAACAAAACACAGAGGATGTTTAAGGCTGAAAGGAGACAATGGGAAACACCAGCTCCTACCTGACTCCCGGAGCTCGGTGGGCTCTTGACCTCATCCGATTGACCGCCAGGGTTTGAGATGTTTAGACTCCTGTTTAAAAAAACATGTTAACTTATAGTTGGTATTGAGTAACTGCAGGCAGTCAGGAAGTAGAAAATCTCTGACCTCTGCTGCTCCTGCATGACGTGTAGCTGCTCCAGCTTGGTTTTGTGCTCGGCCTCCATTCGACTCAGCATTTCACGGATAACCATCATGAAAGAGTTAAACTGGAACAAAGCGGGCATCGATTGGTTAGAAAACAAAGCAAACTAAAAAAAAGTGAAGATCTGAGTCCTCGTTTAGACAGATTTGAATAGATCTAAAGCTGGGGAATGTGGTCACATCACGTAAAGTCTGGATTTATAAAAACCTCTAACTTCCTTTATAAATCACACCTGGGACAAACCTCAGGTGGAAGCCAGTCTGTTCTCCATCTCGCTCCAAACACGTCTCTAGAGTCCAAATATGGATCAAGGAAATGATGAGATTTATTCAAATGAACCGCCTGTCGTTACTCATGTGCAACAGTGAGGAAGTGGGATTTCACAGACGCAGTTCCAAAGGGAAGGAGAGACGTAGTGGTGTCTCCCACAAATAAAACACAGCGGAGCAGCATGCGGTCACCACAACAACGGTGTGAGGGGCACACCAGGAATCCATGTCAACCACTGGAGGCGATCCAAGTGGTTCCCAGCTTCATGTTTTATGTGTAGGATGTAAAATATTGGATAGAAGATAATGTACGATGGCATACGGTTTCAAAATAAGAGCAAATGTGGGGATTGACTATGTGCATTTCCACATTACAAGACCGACCTTTAACTTTCTTAAAAACCGACAGTGCGCCTTATAACCTGATGGATTAATATTGGCTAATCATGGCTACCGTAGTCAGGAAGTGTCCTTGAAGTAACAGCGGTAAGACCACCGGTAAAGGTTCTGTTCAAATTCCAGTACAAAGACCCCGAAAGAGACACGCTTATTAAACAGAATTCAGTTCCAAAGTAGAACATGAGAGCAGAGCAGCAGCTAGAACAGAAGAGGAGGAAGAAACAAGATGACCTGCAACAAGTAAATCAGACTAAACAGAATCAGATGAAAACAGAGGACAAACTGGAACAGAGAGCAGCGAGTAGAAACGTCTCTACACGTATTCCAGGCACTACAGCAGCTTCTATCTCCATGTGCCCAAGCATGTGTTATTAATGAGGCACCTGGTTGAGATTGAGGTTGTTGTCTATGCTGAGTGAGACGAGGTGAGGGAGGCTCTTCGTGGCGAGGTGCTCTTTGGGAATGCCGAGCTTCTTGTGGGCGAAGGTGCACTTATAGATACCTGAAGGAAAAGAGATTATTTTAGACCATAAATACCTGATCATTAGGTTCTCTGATAGAATGAGGTTCTACCTAAAACCCCCATGAGAACAGCGGGTTCTCTGGAGGGGATTTGCTGCAGGAATGGGAGGATCTCGTCAATCACAAACCACTTGTCCATGTATTCCAGAATCTTCCCCAGACAGACCAGAGAGTTCACCCGCACCTACGCCATGATAAAAAAAAAACATCTGTTAAACCAGCTGGAATAGAATAGACACAGTGGTCAGAAATTTTCCTTCCAACAGAGTTCACACACAAACAAGCAGACATAAAAACATTTAAAATCGCTGGTCCCAGGGGGCGTTGGCCTAGTGGTAGGACTACCATATTTCGACCGGGAGAACTGGGTTCGAATCCCACCAGGCAAAAGCTCAACCTGGGACTACGGGACTGAAAACTGGGAGGACAAACTAAAAAAAAAAACAAAAAAAAACATAATAATAATAATAAAAAAATCAAACGCTAAAAATGTGTGGAAATAAGAAAATCACATCCCGAGCGCCTCGCTGTTGAGGTGTTCTGGGCACCTCCCACTGGTAGGAGACCAAGAGACAGACCCTGGACCTGCTGGAGAGACTATGTCCAACAACTGGACAGGGAACACATCAGGATCCTTCTGGGTGAGCTGGTGGATTCCCGTCGGGGTGAGAGAAGTCTGAACTTCCCGTCTGAGGATGTTGCCCTAGCGACCCGACTCTGGATGAGCGGAAGACGACAGAACGGAGAAAACTGTTCGTTCCGTCGTCTTACGCTCATCCGGGGCCAGGTCGTGGGGGCAACATCTTCAGACAGGAAGCCTCTCTCACCCTGATTGCATCCTCCAGCTCACTTTGGAGGATCCTGAGTCGTTCCCCGGCCAGCAGGGAAAATCACTACTTTTTTTTTACCCATCTTGGGCTACCGTAGCCATTTCTATGATCATTCTAATTACTCTTTTTTATGTTTGCACACATGCAGCCTTCAGTATATTTGATTATCAGCCCAGCATGCGTTTTAACAACATACTGATACCGGTATGTGGCCCCCCGCCCCGAGAGGAATCCAAGACTCACAGCAAGCGAAGAGGTCTGCAGGCAGGCTGATTTAATCCGAGGGATGAGGGAATTCTTCATGGATGGATACTCGATCAGGTTGGCAAACGTTGGGATAATGTTCAGGCAGAGCTCCTGCTCAATCAGACAGAACACGATTAGATGTTTGTGAAACAGATTATAAACCTTTAATAATACCTGGATTTGGACTGAGGGAGCCTCCAGAGCTCTGTACACCATCGGTAACACACTGTTCTTAATATCCTCTGGTGGGGTTTTGGTCAGAAGGAGGTCCATTTTTTGAAGGAATATTAGCAGGATCTACAGAGGAGGAACAACATGAGCAGGGTTGGGAATATAAACACTGTTAAACAGAGTAGTCTAATCAGTTACAACGCTGTTCATGAATACGTTATGAAAAATAAAAGTGGTTTTCATTGGATGATCTCCTTCATCAGCTCCTTCATGTGGAGTCTTCATGGACGTGTGGAGATGTTCCTGCTGGAGTGAATCAGAAGGAATGAAGACAGTGATTCCTGTCTGAACATAGCCGGCTTCACTATGGAACTAAAGATGGTGGACTGCTGGTGTTGTTCCACCACAGTGAAGGATCAACATGTGGAGCTTTTGGAGACAGTTTAACATCTTATTATGACTCACTGGAGCTGAAAAACCTTGTTACCACGGTAACCCACATTCCACCCAGCATAGAGCCAACTGTCCTGTGTTCCTCCAACAGATGTTCTAGCTCTGTTCCATCACTATTCTACCGAGCAGCTGTTCGAGCTCCGCCCCACCCAGCTCTGTAAATGGTAAATGGACTCTACTCTCACCAGCGTTGGTTTTCAAAGCCCTTTAGAGTATAGCTCACATTCACCCATTCACAGCTCACGGGGATGCTGCCAAACAAGGTGCAAACCACCATCAGGAGACATTGGGGGTTAGGTGTCTTGCTCAAAGACACCTCAGCATGAACTCCTGGCTGGAGATTTAAAACGGCAACCCTCCGGTTACAGGGTGGTCGCCGTACTCACTGATCCATCCTCCCTCTTCACCCCCTCCTTCAGCCATCCTGTACCACCTTGCAGCTGTTCTGAATCTGTTTGATGCTCTCTGTTGATCTGCTTGGGGCTACCAGAGACACTAATTTCTCCAGTAGGGAGTTAATAAAGTATCCTGTATCTGTAAGATCGATACATTTCATAACTTTACACCACATATAGTGACACAAAAACTATGAGTAGAAGTAAAAAATAACCATAAAACCTCTGAAAACATGAATGATTTCTTACAGGGTATAATTTTAGATTATTTGAATGAACTCTTTTGTCAGACGCTAATAATCACGTTAAAACCGTCTCGTCTAAACGTCTGGTTAAAAGTTGCTTTTTAGACACTAAGGCAGGGGTGTCCAAATCCGGTCCTCGAGGGCCGCTGTCCTGAAGATTTTCTTGCATCTACACACCTGATCCAGTTTATTGAGTCACTGTGCCAAATTCTATTGGCTGTTGATTTCACTTTCTGTGCATCAGCTGTAGTGAACCAGGAACGTGTGGAAAACCATCACGACACCAGCCCTCGAGGACCGGCTTTGGACACCCCTGCACTATGGAAATCATTCTTTCATCTTCTCAACCGTCCATCCGTGGGGTGTGCCGGAGCCAATCCTGGCTGACTCAAGGCGAAAGGCAGGGTGCACACCAAACAGGTCCCCAGTCTATCGCGGAGCCACACACACTCATTCATAGGGACATTTCATAGCAGCAATTAAACCTAACATGAATGTTTTTGGAGGATGGAAGAAAACTGGAAAAAAAACAACACACATACACAGGGAGAACATGCAAACTCCACACAGAAAGACAAGTGTTTAACACCTCGTCCCACCCAGGACTCAAACCCCAACCCTCTTGCTGTGATTCCACCGTGCCGCCCTTTAAAGTTGTATTCCGTAACTCTTGTTTATTTTTTAAAAGTGCTGTTTACGTTCCGTTAAGATGTGAAATCTCTCTTGGTTTGACTGAATGTTGATGATCATTAAAATATAAAGATGAAGTTTTGTGGTCCCAATGAAGCATAAATGAAAATGTAAATGGATTAATGTTGTTTTAATATTTTAATATGACATGTTTAATTAACTAAAACAGGGGTGCCCAACTGGTCGACCGCGGTCTACTGATAGATCGTGGACTGGTCTTGAGTTGTCCGCGAGATGTGTTGAAAAAAAAAATTATGACAATTTGTTTAATGACAGAAAGTCAGTGTTGCCAATTTAGCGACTTTGACGCTGAATTTAGCGACCATTCAGCCGCTCAAAAAAGCAACTAGCGACAACCTAGCGCCTTTCTTGCATTATGGAGCGCTTTCACCCACGTGACTAAAACCCGGAAGTCGGCTGGGATCAGGATGACATTTGACTGGTGGAGAAGATCCTTATATAATTCTAAATCATTTATTTTCAAACAATACCGATTTGAAGCCTGCAATTCACCCCAAATTTCTACTCAGCTGCAGATCTGAAGGCTAATAAAGGAGTGGATGCATACTTCCGGGTTGATGACGTCATGTGAGACGTCATCAACCCGAATGTTGATTGGATAATCAACTGTAGTTTTTCTAAATAAGCTTTCTAATTGGCTGTGAATCTGGAGGAACTACTCAGGACTGATAGTAGTTTTAATACAGGCTGGAAAAATCTGTGATGGTTTGCAATGTTGCCTTGGGACTGGTAGATCTCAAGAAGTTTGCTACTTGAAAAGTAGATCTTGGGACAAAACAGGTTGGGCACCCCTGATCTAAAACGTACTTAAACTAGTTTGATTCAGTTTTATTTTGAAAGAGTAAGATTATAACACAAAGAAAATGTGTTACTTTTTTTTTTCTAACTAGGAATTAATAAATGTATTAAGTTTTAGAAAAAATGGCGCAAAACTAATGGAGTAAAAACAGGATTAGTTCCACTCACCATGTTACTAGCCTAAAGAAGCATGGACAGAAAAATAAGAGAAAAACATCTGATAAAGTGACAGAACTTTGAAAGTCAGTCTGTTTTATTCACAAGCACAATCTCCATCACTCATTTGAGCTTCATGTCTACCTGGACTGGCTCCTGCTGCTTGAAAACAGGCGTCAGGTCTGGCAGGATGAGCCGGGTGTATTCCTCCTTGGTGCACTCTTCAGCGATCAGCAGCACGTTGGGAAGGACGAAGGGAACCATGTCTGGGTTGACGAACTCGGAGGTTAAAGCTGGCAGGATGCGATACACCACCACTCTCTGGGAAGAAAAAAAAAATCCTATGGTCACCAGCTGTGGGTGGTGACCGAAAGAATGAGATCGTGGATGCAAGCGCCTGAAATGAGCTTCCTCGACAGGGTGACTGGGCTCTCACTCAGAGATCGGGTGAGAAGCTCTGGTCAGGATGCCCCCAAGTGCCTCGTTAGTGAGGTGTTTCGGGCATTACCCACCGGTAGGAGATCAAGAGTCAGATCCTGGACCTGCTGGAGAGACTCACAGCTGGCCGGGGAACGACTTGGGATCCTTCCGGGAGAGCTGGAGGATGCAGCCAAGGAGAGAGAAAGCTGGGCTTCCCGTCTGAGGCTGTTGCCCCCTGACCCGGCCCCAATAAGCGGAAGACGACAGAATGAATCCAAAATAAAGTCTCTTGTTTTCTCCATCTTTTTCACCAAAGTAACCAACTCAAGATTAGATCATAACGAGTGCTGCGTTTCATCTCCGGGACTGAGAGGAAGTGTTTTAAAGGTAGAATAGAAAATCTTCTTGGAATCTCTGTGAAGCATTAATTAAGACTCGTGTTTGTTTTTTATGGATTCTTCTTCTTTTTTATGGTGTCGTCAACTAATAAAAACTCTTAGTTGTTACCAAACCTGTGATCAACAAAGTGGGCACCAATGGTTTTTGTTCATTCATTGATCTTCTGAACTACTTATCCCAAATGGGGTTACGGTGGGAATCAGAAGGGGTGGTGGATCCTATTCCTGCTGAGTACACCCAGAACAGGTCACCAATTTTATTTACTGTATAACTATAAGCAAATATTGCAGTTCAGAACTAAAAAGATACCATGTTTATCTAAAAAAGTTAGGGGATAAAAATTATTACCCTACAAAAACACAATATTCCGTTGTCTTCCACTCATCCGGGGTCGGGTCGCGGAAGCAGCAGCCTCAGACGGGGAAGCCCAGGATCTTACAATAACCCCTCTTTAAAACCTCCACCACCTTGTCCCTCACTTTGAGAGAGGACTCCACCCTTTACGTTGGTTTTAAAAGCTCAGAACCAACTGGTGGTGTGTGAAAAGGTGCTGTTTTACCAGCAGATCAGGTGGATGATTTTCCTTTGCTGAAGTTTACCTTTGGTAGTTTGGGCAGCACTTTGGGAAGGCCTTTGAAGAACTGGGACTTCTGCAGGTTGTCCCTTTGAAAGAGTGAGTCGAAGTACTGCAGAGTGACCGCGCCAACGTCATCGAAAAATGGGATCTAAAAGTCACACCCAAAAGAAAAATGTGAAACACCAACCAAGATTTAAACAGATTTTTTTCTAAACTTTGCCACACGTACTTTCGTCATCTGGTCTGCATCGGGCCGAACGTTTGGCGTGACGCTGAGCAGCATCTTCACATGCTCCCGGACTTCCTCTGGAATCTTGTTCAGTACTGCTGGATTCATGGTGCTCAGCTAGAAGACATGAAGGGCTAAATTTACAAAGCGTTCTCGCATCAAAATTTATGTGTACAAATTTATGTGTGTGTTTTAGTTAGCATTTGTTAGTTATTTTTCTTGTTGTGTATTTGTGTTTATACATTCCTCTTTTTCTTGTGAAGCCCATTGAGATGGACATTCTGTGATTTTGGGCTATACAAATAAAATTGAATTGAATTGAATGTGTACGTCTTCTGGGTAAACTGGGAGGTGGAACAAGATGGTGGAGGAGGATTCCACCACTAAAACATTCACGCAAATCCATCTGGAGGCGTTAATGTGAGAAAAATAAACCTGATTTATAAAAACTGGGCAGAAAGTAGGTATTTTTTATGTTGCGAGAATGCAGGACAGTGCTGGAACCGAGCCTGAGAGTCCAAATAATGGTTGGACTTTTGGAAGACGAGGATCAGTAAATATTAGAGATGCATCTGAAGCTGAATTATACAGAAACTTTGAACAGATTCAGAGTTATGTTGCATGGTTTGAATGTTAGAATACTTTTGTTTAGAATCGTTTGATCTTTTTAAGGACACTCTTAATGGCTGCCTTTTTTTGTGACGATTACAGTGACCAGATGACAGTGTTTAAAATTGGGAAATCATCATTTATGTGCTTTCGTCACAAGAGGGTTCAAACTTTAAATTTTAAAAGTATAAAAAACTCCATTCATTAAACATTATGCTTAAAAATGAACTCCTAAGAGCATTTGGTTCTGTTTTTTTTCACTCTTCTCTAACTGATTATTTTGATTTTAGATCCTTTGATGTCGATTCTTCTTTATTATGAATCAGAATTCACCAAACGCTGGATTGCTCACCCACCCACAGGGCTGGACTTAGACCTTTACAAGACAGGTTGGTTTTACCCTACTCGTGATGTGCTGTTGCTATGGTAATCCTGCCTTAAACTTTACACATGCCCCGCCCTCTGGAGCCGTATAACCCCACCTGTTTGGCTGGTTCAGTCACTTTAAAGTGTCATTCACATAAACCTGACAGGCTGAAGTGATGTTATTGTTTCATAATAAACTGCCAACAGGCCGTGGCTCACAGGTTTAAGAGCACTGTTAAACCCTACCGGGTGTTATAGAAGCTTTTCCTCCTTGTTAGGCTATAAACACATCGACATTATGGTTCTCGTTAGTTATCACTGTGCTGATTGGGATACTTTGTGATGAAACTGGGATGTATGTGATGGTATCTCACCTGGTCCAGCTGCCTACTGAAACTCTTAAAAATGTCGTGCTTGTTCACTTGAAATACAGGCTTGCCCTCATTGAAGACGGCGTGCATCACCACGCCGAGCGAGTACATGTCAGAGGCGGCGTCGCAGCTCACAGACAGGATGTACTCAGGAGCCAGATACTCGGGGTTAGGCAGACACAGAGGAGGAAGGTTGGGCTCCCACTCTTTACACGTGTATTTGGGCTAGAGTTTGGGAGAGGAAAAAAAATGTTAGAATTCAAAAAAGGACGTCATTGATGATAAAAAGAAAGAAACACACGTCTGCATCTGAGGGGTTGTTGGAAGAGATGCTGAAGTCGAAACCCATGATCTTCCAGGCTCCGCTCTTGTTGAGGATGATGTTCTCCGGACAGAGATTTCCGTGGACCATTTTAACCCCACTGTGAAGGAAAGACAAACCCTCCGAGATCTAGAGAAAGACACAGACAGAGACCAAATCAGAGGTTAATACCTGAAACAGATTATGTGGATGTCATAAAGAAAAAAACTTCACCAAGTTAAATTGGTCACCAAAGTGGAATACTGATTAATTGCAAAAAAAACTCAACTTTCACTCTATTTTTTGCATCTCCACCAGTTTGTACGACTGAGCAGCAAACTGATTAATCAGGCTGTTCACAGCTGGTCAATCAGCTCAGTTGTAGGAGGAACAAAAGATGGAACCAAGTGACCCCAGGTGGAAGTAGTTCCATCTGCCAGAAAACAATGCCACCTTCTTTTAAAACCGTCATTTTGTATTTGTTGGAAATGTTACGTTCCTACCCTCACCATGGTAACCAGGATCTACGTTCCTACCCTCACCATGGTAACCAGGATCTACGTTCCTACCCTCACCATGGTAACCAGGATCTACGTTCCTACCCTCACCATGGTAACCAGGATCTACGTTCCAACCCTCATCATGGTAACCAGGATCTACGTTCCTACTCTCACCATGGGAACCAGATCTACGTTCCTACCCTCACCATGGTAACCAGGATCTACGTTCCTACCCTCACCGTGGTAACCAGGATCTACGTTCCAACCCTCACCATGGTAACCAGGATCTACGTTCCTACCCTCACCGTGGTAACCAGGATCTACGTTCCAACCCTCACCATGGTAACCAGGATCCATGTTCCTACTCTCACAATGGTAACCAGGATCTACGTTCCTACCCTCACCATGGTAACCAGGATCTACGTTCCTACCCTCACCATGGTAACCAGGATCTACGTTCTTACCCTCACCATGGTAACCAGGATCTATGTTCCTACCCTCACCATGGTAACCAGGATCTATGTTCCTACCCTCACCATGGTAACCAGGATCTATGTTTCTACCCTCACCATGGTAACCAGGATCTACGTTCCTACCCTCACCGTGGTAACCAGGATCTACGTTCCAACCCTCACCATGGTAACCAGGATCCATGTTCCTACTCTCACAATGGTAACCAGGATCTACGTTCCTACCCTCACCATGGTAACCAGGATCTACGTTCCTACCCTCACCATGGTAACCAGGATCTACGTTCTTACCCTCACCATGGTAACCAGGATCTATGTTCCTACCCTCACCATGGTAACCAGGATCTATGTTCCTACCCTCACCATGGTAACCAGGATCTATGTTCCTACCCTCACCATGGTAACCAGGATCTATGTTTCTACCCTCACCATGGTAACTAGCTTTGGGTGGTGACCGAAGGAATGAGATCGTGGATACAAGCAGCCAAAATGAGCTTCCTCCACAGGGTGGCTGGCCTCCCTCTCAGAGATAGAGGAAGTAGCTCGAAGTAGAGCCGCTCCTTCTCCAGGTTGAGAGAAGCCAGGTGGGGCGGGTTCAGGCATCTGGTCAGGATGCCTCCCGAGCGCCTCGACGGTGAGGTGTTTTGGGCACGTCCCACCAGGAGGAGACCAAGAGGTAGATCCCTGACCTGCCGGGCGTCACGTCTGAGGCTGTTGCCCCCACGACCCACCCCCGGATAAGCGGAAGATGGCGGAACGGAGCTCTACTTACTCTGGCTTAACCTCTACGTATCCTCATGCCCTCTCACCTGTAGAAGTCCATATTTGGTCTCCACATCGTAGAGTTTGTATTCTTTGATGTCAACGGGAACAGGGCTGGGCAGGTTATCCCATTGACCAAGCACGTTGGACAGACTGGCAAACACTGGCTCGGTGCAGAATGCCAAGCAGTCCCTGTAGGTGTCAGAGTAAAGTCACATCATCGTGGGTTTAAATGAGGATGTTTCAAACCAGCTATCAAACATCAGAGATGGAATATAATCACCTTGACTCCTCCAGAGGATGCTGAACAGTCAGGAGGCGGGGGTGACGTAGCCGGGTCAGCTGCTGTACCCCTCTTTTTAGCGAGTCAATAATCTGGTCTTTATCGAACTTCTGATACTTGTCAACAGTCTTCTTATCAAAGACGAAAACGGCCACTTCCTGTAGGGTTAAAAACAAGATGATTAAGTCAGGTTTTCACCTGTGAGTCAGTCTAAAGAGAACACACACCTGTTTGGTTGACTTCTTTGTGCCGTTATAAATCCTCCAGCACAACCCAGGACCTCCACTCGCTATATGTCGACCAACTTCAAATTCCCTGGTTACTGGGTTACCCATTACAGCGCTGGTGACGTCTGCCGTCACCTTGGTGACGGTGCTTTTTAGCTTGTTTAGCATGGACTCCATGTTCAGTAACCTGAAAACTGAAAGCAGACATGATGCAGTTGAGAGATAGAGTTTTTTTTAATTGATCACAATTTAATTGACCAAAAATTGATCACCGAACTTCAGATTTACAACAAACTTTACTAGATGCGATTTGTGAACAGGACACGTTATATTAAAAAATTCAAATGGTTATATAGACACATAGTCCGGTCACAACACGACCAGATGACATTGTGATCTGTAGTGAGAGGAGGGAAGAGGTGGAGGAAAATCTGGAGACTAGAAAGAAGAGGAATGAAGATTAGTCAGAGTAAGACAGAGTACGTGTATGAATGAGAGGAGAGAGGTTACAGAGAGACTAATGCTGATTAGTCTAGAGACAGTGTGGTGAGAGCGGCCATGCTGATTGGTCTAGAGACAGTGTCACTGAGGAAAAGACAGGAAACAGAGATGTTTGTAGCAGAGATGAAGATGCTGAGGATCTCTCTGGGAGTGACCAGGATGGACAGGATCAGAGGAACAGCACATGTTAGAGGTTTTAAAGTCAGAGAGGCCAGACTGAGATGGTTTGGACATGTGCAGAGGAGAGAGAGAGAGTATATCAGAAGAAGGATGCTGGGTTTGGAACCACCAGGAAAGAGGACTAGAGGAAGACCAAAGAGGAGGTTCATGGATACAGTGAAGGAAGACATGAAGATAGTTGGTGTGACCAAAGAGGATGCAGCAGATAGGGTTAGATGGAAGAAACTGACTTGCAGTGGCGCCCCCTGGAGGGAAATGTAGAAAGAAAAAGAAGTCTGGTCACAACATGGACCCCAGCCACCCTCATCTGGGTTCTATCGATTTAAAGGAGCAACGGCTCTACTCCGAGCTCGTTCCTCTATCAATGAGTGAGAGCCAGAAAAAGTAAAGAACAAAGTCTAATTTTGTGGAATTCGGTTTGCTTTTTCTTCTTTCTGGGCGGCTCTTAGTTGATTATATTTCTGTTATGTTTGTCAAGCTGGAAGAAGATAAAATTTTGTTACCTGCTCGCCTAAAACAAACACAGAAACAGATTAAATATATAGATCTTAAGTGGTTGAGCAAAAAATTCCAGAGGACTTATTGAACAAAGTGAAATGTAAAAACAAGCAGAGCCTCCAGCTGTACGAGTTTTAAGAGTTTCTGTTTGGTAGTAAAGCATGAACGTGTCTGTCCAGTTGATTCCAGATATGTAGATCTTTCTCTTCCTGCCCTCTTCTTTAGTTAAGAGAGCTCTCAGACTCACGTATTTGGATAAGAAAGTTTGAATGTTTAAGCTGGTGATTACAAAAGGTGATCTAGCGTCTCTAAAAATGAGCCAATCAAAGAGCTCGCCGACATCATGCATGAGAAGAAGAAGAAATATTCTATTTTGTTTAGATAAAAAAGCTACAATCGTGTTGTGTATTTGATTTCAGCAGCATTTCGATCAAGGTTGGAACAGTTTTAAAGTAAGAAAAGGTTCATTTAAAAAGTGAAAAAAATGCTGGTTAATTTATTGTCAGGGGGCAACAAAACAAAGTAATATTAAAAATTAAATTTCTCAGTAAGTCTATAATCATATTAAGTTTTTTTTTTCCCTAAATAAAAGTTAATGTGCCACTCGTGATGGCAGCAGGCCGGAGTAGTGCTCTATATTTTTGTTGGATTTTTGAGTTGATGATCTTCTTCATCAGTGAGGAATGTGGAGTCTTCATGGACGTGTGGAGATGTTCCTGCTGGAGTGAATCAGAAGGAATGAAGATAGGATCTTCTGAGTGACATCATCAGTGATTCCTGTCTGAACATACCCGGCTTCACTATGGAACTAAAGATGGTGGACCGCTGGTGTTGTTCCACCACAGTGAAGGATCAACATGTGGAGCTTTTAGAGACACTTTCAGATTAAAGCGAAGTTCTCAATTGCCAAGTCGATCTACGTTCCTACCCTCACCATGGTAACCAGGATCTACGTTCCTACCCTCACCATGGTAACCAGGATCTACGTTCCTACCCTCACCATGGTAACCAGGATCTACGTTCCTGCTCTCACCATGGTAACCAGGATCTACGTTCCTTCCTTCACCATGGTAACCAGGATTTACGTTCCTACCCTCACCGTGAAAACCAGGATCTATGTTCCTACCCTTACCATGGTAACCAGGATCTATGTTCCTACCCTTACCATGGTAACCAGGATCTACGTTCCTACCCTCACCATGGTAACCAGGATCTACGTTCCTACCCTCACCATGGTAACCAGCTGTGGGTAGTGACCGAAAGAACGAGATCGGGGATTCAAGCAGCTGAGGTGGGCTTCCTCCGCAAGGTGGCTGGGCTCTCACTGAGAGATAGATGGAGATCTGCCATGAGGAACTCGGAGTAGAGCTGTTGTCATCCGGGTTAAGGGGGTCTAGATGCAGTGGTTCGGACAACGGGTTAAGCTGCCTCTTAAACGCCTCTCTGGTGAGGTGTTTCGGGAGGAAAACCAGAAGCAGACCCTGGATCTGCTGTAGAGACTATGTCTCCCAGCTGGACAGGGAACACCTCAGGATCCTTCAAGGTGAGCTGAAGGATGCAGCTGGGGTGAGAGAAGTCTGATTTTTTTTTTTGAGTCTGTCACCTCGATGACCCGGTCCAGATAAGAGGAAGACAACATAACGGAACCATGATTCACTGAAGCTTACAAACATCTTTAACCCACTTTAAGCCCAGAGCAGAACCAACTGTTTTGTGTTCCACCAAGCAGCTGTTCCAACTCCACCTAACTCCGCACCACCAAGCAGCTGTTCTGAAGGTGTTTGTAGCTCTCTCTTGGTCTATTTAGAGCTACATGAACTGATCGTGTAGGGATTAATAAAGTTACATGACAAGATATCCCATGTTTAACCATCAAACAGCTGGAGTAGCACGAACTAAATATTACACTAGAAAACCATCATGAGTACACTTGTTTAAAGCCTAATTTAAGCATTTAAATGTGTTTTATTGATTATATTTAAAATCTAAACGGTTTATTCTAAAAAATAAGATCAGAAAACCTTTATTTTTGAAAGAATGGTTGTAATTTAACATGATGAAATATCATGTTGGGTAAGTTAATGGTTATGTTCAGCCTTAAACCAAATAAATACAGCTTGTCAGTCCAATAACCTCTAAATATAATATAAATTAAACTAGATTATATTTAGTTTTAGTTAATTTTACTCGTAAAGAGTTCAAAATAAAGATAAAAACAGAATTTATTGAGGAATAGAGGAAGCTAACTAGCAAACAACGCGTCTGGAAACAGCTTCGTTACACAAAGAACGATAGATTTCTATCAAATAAAACTGACCTTAAAGAGGAAAGACGGTTTGAGCTTTCAGGCTTGTTTTGACTGTACTCTGAATTATCCTGCTGTCAGTATTGATGAAGAAACACACACTCCATGTTTTCAAACAGACAAAATTAGCTTAGCTGTTAGCTCCGCTCAGCTTCACTTCCGGATACGTCACAATGTAGCGTCATCACTCTCCCATTAGTGGCTTTACAATTCATACACGAGGTAATTCAAAGTGTTTTTTAATAGAAAAATGCATTGAAATGACAAAAAGAGAAAACAAAATAAAAGAGTGATTAATCTTCAGTCAAATGCATGATTAAATAGAAATAACATCACTCTGATCCACACAGATGGCTCACAATACATGACAACTGAAGCTGGCCCTCATGTAGAAAAGTTTTTAAAAAGTCTTCTGGACAGTTTAATTCTTGATCGAGACGTTTCGACTTCCATCCAGAAATCATTTTCAATCTGAATGAAATGGACAGAAAACTGGATCTATTTATACTAACCTGAGTAAAAGATAAAAAAAATAGTAAGGACGGGCTTGACCAATGAGCCCGTGTTACCTAAGATGGGCTCGACCAATGAGCCTGTGTTACCTATGATGGGCTCGACCAATGAGCCTGTGTTACCTAAGATGGCCGTGAATGGCTCCTATTGTAGCCACAGACCAGTAAACGAACCTATTATAAAAATGCTAAAAGCCCAGTGAATAGAAATTCCTGCTAACGAGAGGCATGAAACTGGAAAGAAAATCCCTCACTGAATCGGAGTGGAGGCGTTAGATACGATTTGCCCGGTATTTACAGCAGCCTTTTGAAGCCATGGACTAAAGATGACACCTCGTGACCCAGTTTCACGACTCTAGTTAGCAGGAATTTCTATTCACTAGGCTTTTAGCATTTTTATAATAGGGTCGTTTACTGGTCTGTGGCTACAATAGGAGCCTTTCACGGTCATCATAGGTAACACAGGCTCATTGGTCGAGCCCTTCTTACTATTTTTTTACCTTTTACTCAGGTTAGTATAAATAGATCCAGTTTTCAGTCCATTTCATTCAGATTGAAAATGATTTCCGGATGGAAGTCGAAATGTCTTGTTCAAGAATTAAACTGTCCAGAAGACTTTTTTGAAACTTTTTCTACTATGGATCACTCCTGGATGAATGAGGGACTACGCGGATTTCTGGCCCTCTGGTATTAAAAATTAAACTGTCTGTATTACACTATATATTTATTTTTTAAAGGATTTTAATGTTCTGTTTGATTTCTTTTTTACTTTGACTAATTTATATTCATCACAATTTTTGGATTATCCATTTATGGAGCTCTAGAGGCGTGGTTGGGGCAGGATGAAGAGCTCATTTGGTAACAACACTTAGTAATAGGGTTTATTAAGCTTGATTTGATTCCAGGTTTGATCAGACCAAAAACACACTAGATAACACACCAGAACTTCAGCTCTTTCTGGTGCTGTGTAGAGGTAGGGAGTTGGATGAATAGATGGAGCTTTAACACAAAGACTGAAGATCTAAAATTTTATTATTTCAAATCACATTCAGAAAAAGGGAAAGTTTTACAAACCAAATAAAGTATAAATAATTCCAGCAGGTGTTGCTGTTGCAGCCTATTCACACGTTTATTCCAAACTGATGCAACAAGCTACAAATTTCTCCATGATTTCTTCTCTTCAAGGTGGACCTGTGAGTTCCATCTACTGGGGCCACATTCCCCAAGCTAGCCCTGGTAAGACCAGAGCAATGAGGACGGAAGAAAACAGGTTCACCCCATTGTTGTCCAGGATGGGTTTCCCACAGATTCTCCGTGTGGTGGCGGTCTCGAAGCTCACAACTTTCCCGATGCTGGCGTCAAAACCTAGAAACGGAGCAGATAAGGGATGGATCAGGACTGTGTGATACCATGGTAACCAAAGACTTTAACCCCTAATGAGCCCCTAACCTGAGTACTGCATATGAGCTCCCAGGAAGGAATCCAGCATGGAGCCTAGAAGCCCGGCCACGCCCCCGTATACCACCACCGGCCATTGTGGGTCAGCCAGGTGGAGGTTGCTGACCATCAGAAGCTGGGTCAGGAAGTAGGCAATGCCCACTGCAGCACCGCCACAAAAACTGGCGACTAGCCCGACCGGAGTCACGCCTCCATTGGTTCCTGAAGGATTAGAGTATAACACACTGGCACTCATTCATCAAAATTATACGCAGAGCAGTGTCAATTTTTAGTCAGATACATCAGACTGTTTCTTTCATTTTGTGAAAACAGCCTGACCTCACAGCATTGGGCACGCGTGGTCTACGGTGGGCGGGGACTTTTTTTATTCAACCAATCGTTTCTTTTTGGTGGCGTACGGATGTGTAGATTTTAAACAAGCGCTAAATGTTACATCAAGACCGTTAAATTTCAAATCTAGCGGCGCTAGGTCTGAAATCTAAGCCCTTCATGTCACATTTTGCTTGTTTTAACATCTAACACACTTGTTTACGTGTGTGTATTGGACCCGATGGCTTTCCATATCTGTGCACACTGTTTATTTTTACAGCATGTGCATCACGGAGACACACACATTTTAATGAGGGTAGTGTTGCTGTTTCTTTGGCGCCATCTAGTGATGGAACATTAGAAAATGAGGGGAAATAAAACTAACAAGGTTTTTTTTTTCCAAGTTTGGCGGGCCAAGTTAAACATTTAAAGGGCCTCACGTGGCCCGCGGGCCGTTGTTTGCCCATGCATGTTCTAAACACTGTCTTTAAATTCTCAAACTAGGGAATTGTTTCCAACACGGACACAAAATATACTCATGCAAGACACTATGTGTCTGTACGCAGCACCTTGAGAGCCAATTAGAATCGGCAGGGAAGTTTCGGGGGTGAAACTTGTCTTTGATTAGTTCATGATTGGTCTCATCTTCCATGTAGCGGCTCACGCAGTAGTGGGTTGTAAACGCAACACTAAGTGTGTGCAATCATTCATGCACGGTCCTTCATCATAACCAAACATCTTGTATCGTAGTTGTTCGGGATGGATCATGAAGAGTTTGGATCGTCAGGACTATAACTACCAACGGAAAGTTTCAGATTCCTCTTAGAATCCGGGTCAAAGATAGAAGCCGTTTCTACCCCCTATGTTAGGGTTTCTACCCCCTAACATGTCCTTATATGGTAACTCCTACCTGCTGGGACCTCCTTCCAGGTGGTGATGAGCCTGGGTGGGTTTTTACTAAGAACGGGCCCCACTTCCGATGCCCAGGTGTCCCCTGCGCTGCAAGCCAACGCCCCCAGGAGAGAGAGACACATCCAGGATCCGCTGTACTGTTTCCCAAAGTCAATGGGGATTTCACCTGGACCCACCTGCAGCACATGGAGGAGTCATGTCCCTAGAACAGGTTCTGTTGTCTTACTGTGGACTTACCTCTATCATATAAAGCAGAGCCAGCTCTGTAGGAACCCCTCCATTACAGAACACCTGGATCCAGTTCCTCTGACCTCCTGATGAACAGATTAAAGACGTCAGGATGTGTTGCGGAAACTTTTTAGTTCGTTTTCTTACCTTCCTTATAGTCCACGTCTATTTTCTTCTTCTCGGCTCCGCCCCAGCGAGTCAGTTTGGAGGAGGTGATGAAGAAGACGAGGAGAGAAGAGAAGAAGCTGTAGTTGGCCATGGTCAGGACGAAGCCCACCAGGAGGGCTGAAGAGAGGAGTAAAAGTCAGAATGAAAAGTCTAAGATCATCTGTCCAACCCTCTGTTTTACATCTTCCTCTCTTACATCATCTCCCTTCATGGCATGGCTGCACAAACTATCAGTACTGATAGATAATTGATATATACGTATGGTCTGAATCGCTTATTCCCTGACGGGGGAATCTAATATTTATTTATCCAACTGTGTAAAATTAGAATAATTAAGGAGTTCATTCACTCGTCTTCTAAACCGCTTATCCCTGATAATGATGATGGAGTGCCGCAGCTGATCCCGGCTGATTACAGGCGAGAGGCAGGGTACATGCCAAACAAGTCACCAGTCTGTCGCGCGGCCACAGTGAGAACCCCCACCTTCTTGCTGTGAGGTCACTGTTTTAACCACTGCTCCACCGTGACGCACAAAAACAAACGTTTGTATTAAAAATTAAAGATCAAATTAACAGTCTAACTTCAAGTTATGTGATCTCCTCTTTGGTGTTCCTCAGAGTTCCTGCCTGGCAGTTCCAAACCCAACATCCTCCCTCTCACTCTCGCTCTGTCTCTTCTGGACATGTCCGTGCCGTCTCAGTACTACCCAGGCTTGAAAAAAAGCAACAAAGCTCTTATTTCATGTCCGCTGAGCATCAGCAAAAGCAACTTGTGACATTTGTTAAACGGACAGTTTCCTGATTTATTTTGGTTGTTTCGCTTCAGAACTTCTAACTGGTTTCCCTCCGTGCATGAAGGAGGGGTTTCAGAGAAAATCAGATTCAGAGAAGAATTTACTCATAAAAGGATGTGTTTATTCATTTATTAGTTTTATCAAAATTAGGGAAAATTGGTTGATTTTAGACGTTTTATTCCATGAAATAACGAAGAAAATCTTCTTCAAACAGAAACTGGGACGACGACAACAGGGATGGGACGTGTGTGAAACACCTCACCAGCGAGGTGCTCAGGGGGCATCCTGACAATGCCTGAACCACTTCATCTGGCTTCTCTCGACCTGGAGGAGGAGCGGTTCTACTCCGGGTCGAGAGAAGCCTAATGCCTGTGAATAAACTTTCTGGTGAGGTGTTTCGGGTACATCACATCGGGAGGAGACCAAGAGGCAGACCCTGAACCTGCTGGAGAAACACTGTCTCACAGCTGGCTGGGGAACGACTTGGGATCCTTCTGGGTGAGCTGGAGGATGCAGCCGGGGTGAGAGAAGCCTAGGCTTCCTGTCTGAGGCTGTTACCCCGGCAACCTGGCACGGATAAGCGGACAACGACGGAACGGAACATTTACCCAATTGTATAACCGCGTTGAATCAAACTGTTGGTTTAATAAACATAGAAATAAAAAAACAGGCAGATAGTTTTGCATTTTGTTCTGATACTGTACTGAAAATAAACCGAACTGTGAGGTATGTAGCGGAAACGTGTACGTCACACCCTATCAGGGCTGTGAGAGACTGACAGACAGACAGATCAATTGATCAATTTTACCCCCGAGAGCTCCGGATCGGTCCAGACTTCGTCTCTTCAGCGCCCGCACCGTCAGCGTGAGAGGAACCAATATGGAGAGCAGCCATCGCCATGGCGACACAGGCTGGAGATTTCCTGCAAACACACAAAAGTCTCAAAAGATGTTCCAGGACAAACATGGCTGTTCAGGAAGCAGCAGATAGAGTCTCAGGGGTGTCAAACTCCGGTCTTTGAGGGCCGGTGTCCTGAAGGTTTTCAATGTGTTCCTGGTTTAATACAGCTTCACATGAAGTGAAATCAACAGTCAATTAACGGCAATTTTAACGGCTCGTTAGAAGGCGATGCCCCGGGCGGCGGCCTGCTGCGGTGTCTCATGTTTGTTTGGCGTCTGGTCGTCTATTTTTGTATTTTTTCCACTGTTTCTGTTCGTCTTTGGTCTGTGTTTGGTCCCGTTCTGGAGATGGGTCATTGTGCGTTCTTTGGACGTCGTTTTGGATTGCACTGTTCTACTTCAGACGGCTATTTTTAGGCTAGTCGTTTTTTGGTTTCAACGGCTCGCTCTCTGTTTTATTGGTCATGGAGTCGTTTCGCTTTGTTAGCGTGGTCTCAACCAGCAGCTAGCTCTCTGAACCAGATCCACCGTGGCTGGAGGAGTCTATGCAGTCCTGACAGAACTGAGAAGGAGACGATCAGAAAGGAGGCGCTTTGAGCCCAGTGTCCCTGCGGTTGTCATGGGTAACATCCGGAAGTTCGCTGGCAACATGGAGGAACTGGGGACGCTCGTTCTGACCCATCAGGAATGTGGAAAGGCCACTTTGGTGTGCTTCTTTGAAGCCTGACTTCGTGGACCCATTATAGATGGTTTTTAACTGTTCAGTTGCCAGCTTTTACACCGTGTAAGCAGACCGGGAAGTCATTGAGATGTCAGCACAGCAGGATCAAAATTTCCATCGGGGATTAATAAAGTATTTTCAAGTCAATAAAATTTGGCAAAATTTGACTTGATAACCTGGGTTAGGTGTGTCGGTTCAAGAACACATAGAAAACCTGCAGGGACCCACCAGGAACTGAGTTGCTGTGGCGACCCCTGAAGGGAAATTCCGAAAGAAGAAAAAGAAGGAATGTCGGGACATTTTTTAGTTTCTTGGAAGATAAAGTATGAACTATCAAACTGAACATGTCCAGCAGGGATGATTTACAGCTTCTTTTTCTTCTTTTATGTTTGCTTGTGTGCCTCGTGGCCTCTGTGAAATGTTGTGGTGTGTTTTCTCTGAATTATTTCAGCCACTTTTTCATCTTGCCCATCTTCTGTTGTAGCTCGAAGGGGCTTCACACGGATTTCCATCTAGTTTTTCTGTAGATCCTCCCCACAGAAACTATTTTCAAATCTAATGTGACAAACCAAAATAAATGAAGGAGATCTTTACAGCTATAAATGTGGCTCTGTAGAGCAAAGCTGAAACATGTGAGGGGACTTCAGAAGTGAGATAGAATCACAGCAGATAAAATCACCTTCAAAATAAAACCACTTTATAAAAAATAAAGGTCAAGAATCAATAAAGATGTTAATGTTCATACTTTAAAAAAAACTCCTTGGAGACGTCCATTGGTGGTTGCACTCCTTGAACCCATACACATACGGGCTAAATAATTGACTGTTCCAAGCAGGTTCAACCAGTAAGAGACCCTACATGGACCACATTTCCCATCCAGCGTGTGAGGTGGGGTTGTACCGATACCAGTATCAGGTATTGAGCTGATACTAAGGCTCTGTATCAGTACTCGTACTCGCTAATGAGGGGCCGAAACCACGATAAAATCCATGTAATTTATTCATCCAACCAACGACAGTGATAAAGATTAATAAAGATTAATGTCTATGCATTTAATCATGGACTACTTGCGGTTGTTTTATGGCAGTGAAGACGTGCGCATGTGCTATTCTCACCCCAAGCACACGCGTGTGCCGTAAATCTCATGGAAGCAGTTCTTTCAGATGCTTCAGTTCAAAAAAAGTTGACTTAAGTGTTAATGATACCATGTTTCTGATTGGCTGCAGGGTGTTCATTACCCTGGTCCCAGACTCTGGAACAGAGAACCAGAGGAGACAGAGCCTTCACTGTGGCTGGTCCCAGACTCTGGAACAGAGAACCAGAGGAGACAGAGCCTTCACTGTGGCTGGTCCCAGACTCTGGAACAGAGAACCAGAGGAGACAGAGCCTTCACTGTGGCTGGTCCCAGACTCTGGAACAGAGAACCAGAGGAGACAGAGCCTTCACTGTGGCTGGTCCCAGACTCTGGAACAGAGAACCAGAGGAGACAGAGCCTTCACTGTGGCTGGTCCCAGACTCTGGAACAGAGAACCAGAGGAGACAGAGCCTTCACTGTGGCTGGTCCCAGACTCTGGAACAGAGAACCAGAGGAGACAGAGCCTTCACTGTGGCTGGTCCCGGACTCTGGAACAGAGAACCAGAGGAGACAGAGCCTTCACTGTGGCTGGTCCAGAGGAGACAGAGCCTTCACTGTGGCTGGTCCCAGACTCTGGAACAGAGAACCAGAGGTTGTAGCCAGGGTGAGAGAGGACGTCTGAGGCTGTTCCCCCGTGACCCGGCCCCAGATACGCGGAAGACAACGTTTTGAAAAAGTGATGATGAGAAAAGATTCATTAAAAACAATGAATAAAAGTGCATAAAATCCGTGTTTTTAAGAGGCCACATAATTAAACGGTTCAGTCCTCAACGAGTCCTGCAGAGTACTTACCGGACACGGCGCTCATGGTGATGGACAGCACCCAGAAGAAGAGGGACAGTGCCAACGTGGCACACAGCACAATAATATCAGTCATCATCTTGATAAACTCGTTCACCATCAACTCTTTCTCAGAGTTCATTATGAAGAACAACCTGAGCTGCAGGACAGAAAACAGCAGGAGATCAGAGGAAACATCTCACACACAAACTGGCTTAGACGGGACTCACACTTGTAACCTTTTTATTCTGAAGCTAACCACCAAACCTCAGCAGCACAGTTCTCACACATGTAGCGTAAGATGCCTTTATGGAATAATTACACTTAAAAAGTGGGTATTGAAGTCTTGATAAGGCACGGTGGTGCCTTATACTTTATTAATCCCTGACTGGGAAATTTGTGTGCTACACTACACCACAGCAGGCTGCCACCTATGACAGCACCAATGGTGGGAGAAACGGGGGTTAGGTGTCTTCTCCAAGGACCCTATATGTCAACTCAGTGGGATGCGAACGCGCGAACTACCGGTTAACTTCTGGTCCGCGGGCCAATGCTCTAACTAGTGAGCCACCGTCTCCTCTCACAACGTTCTGATTACCATAATTTCACGACCATAAGGCGCACCAAAAAGTCTCACATTTTCTTCAAAATGAGCGCTGCACCCTATCTGATTTGTGATTTACGGACGTATTAGAGAACCATCAGGCAGACGCAGTTGAAAACATGAGAATGTTAAAGGGTGAAGTGTGTGTGTGGATTATGTCTAAAAGAACAGGTGCGTGCTTTATGCAGAACATTGCTGTTTTAACAACACTGAAAATGGAAAAGAGACACGCTTATGAAGCTCAGTTTAAACTGATGGCAATCAGCTGCACCGGGCGAGTTACGCCACAGTTTGCCAGTGGATTGTAGATGCTTGGGCTAACGTGTCTGCTGGCACTGTTTTCCGAGCTTTCCCAAAAGCAGGCATCATTTCCGAGGAGATGCACGGTTCAGAAAGTGACTCTGACTGCGAGGAAAGTGAACCTGCGAGGTTGGATTTAGAGCAGCTGTTAGATTCTGAACCAGAGGATGAGGACTTGGATGGATTTAATAAATGACTTTATGACGACTGTAAATAATATTTAAATAAAACCAACCAAACTCAGTTTTACTCCCGATCTATTTTAAATACAAACGTGTATGTGCGTATGCACGCGCGTCTATGTGTATGTGTATGTTGTTGTAAGGCGGACTTACGTAGTAGAGGATCTGTATATAAAACCAGCGCCCTATCATCAGAGGCGCCTTATGTGTGTGTTAAAAACTGAGCAAGCAAAATTTGGACTGCACCTTTTAATACGGTGCGCCCTATGGTCGTGAAAATACGGTAGTTTGTTCAACTGTTGTATAACCTAAGTAGTTAATAACTAGGGGTGGCACGGTGGTTGGTACAGTGGCCTCACAGCTAGAAAGTCAGGATTCATATCCTGAGTGAAGTCCTCCTAATGGGTACGCGGGGATACCGGAGCCAATACTGGCTGATTTAATATGAGAGGCGGGGTACACCTCGAACAGGGCGCCAGTCTGTTCAGGGGTCACACATACAGACAGACAACAATCCACACACTCATTCCTAGGGGTAATCTCGTTCTGGAGGGTGGCAGCATATGAGCAAATAAAACTTATTGCATAACCTACGCATAAAAATAATTTATTTAATCAAGTCAATAAAATAAAGAAACATTAAAAAACACAAGTGTCGGCAGTAAAGCTGATTTTTTTTAAGGTATACATTTGTTTTCATATCTGACCTTTTTAGTTTCTACCCACAAATTCCTGTGGTTTAATCACAGTTTTTAAAAAAAACGGAAAATAATCTTTTCTTTATCTTGTCATGGGATATGGTTCTGAAGAGAAGGAAGAAACAGAAGATTCATTCATTCATCAGTGAGATTAAAAAACACACTCATGCTGAAAATTCTGATGCCAACAGATCTGATCGGACTCAGTTTCTGACAGTTTTATTCGGGCCTGATCGGACGGGAGTGGACATGTGATGATCTTTTAAAAACACACTGATTGTATTTTTTTTTCTTTCTCGTTTAGTTCATTGTGTTCAATAAACTGAGTTAAATCATGTAGAAAGGACTCATTCTTGGGCCCCGTCCACACGTATAGCCGGGTGTTTCTGCTGTCCTCCGTTTTTGGAAAACGCTGCGTCCACACGTAACAGTTTTCAAAATATCCGCGTCCACACGGAGCCATATACACAGGTAAAAGCTGTGTACGTGCGACATTTTGACTTTGAGCAGTCAGTCAAAATGTTCTCGCCAGGCTCGGTGGAACTTGGTGGAACTCGGACCCTTTCGGGTCGAACTTTTCAGGCCCGATTACAGCTTTACTTCAAGGATCAATTCCTGGGCCAAAAATGTTATTAATCTGTGCTAAATAATATTTGGAGATGATTGAAAATAATACATTAGACACTTTTTTCAAATAAATATTTATAGTCAGGAGTGAATTCGGAAAAATTGAGAGAAACAACTTGAGAATTTTACATATGAACTTCTTCTCCTTTCAGAATTTCCCCTCAGGGGCCGCCTCAGCAAGTCAGTTTCTTCCATCTAAGCCTATCTGCTGCATCTTCTTGGCTTCATGTCCTCCTTCACTGCATCCATGAACCTCCTCTTTGGTCTTCTTCTAGACCTCCTGCCTGGTAGTTCCTCTCTCTCCTCTGCACATGTCCAAACCATCTCAGTTTGACCTCTCTGACTTTAAAACCTCTAACATGTGCTGTTCCTCTGATCCTGTCCATCCTGGTCACTCCCAGAGAGATCCTCAGCATCTTCATCTCTGATACAAACATCTCTGTTTCCTGTCTTTTCCTCAGTGACACTGTCTCTAGACCAATCAGCATGGCCGCTCTCACCACACTGTCTCTAGACCAATCAGCATGGCCGCTCTCACCACACTGTCTCTAGACCAATCAGCATGGCCGCTCTCACCACACTGTCTCTAGACCAATCAGCATGGCCGCTCTCACCACACTGTCTCTAGACCAATCAGCATGGCCGCTCTCACCACACTGTCTCTAGACCAATCAGCATGGCCGCTCTCACCACACTGTCTCTAGACCAGCGGTCGGCAACCTTTGACACCGAAAGAGCCATTTGAACCCGGCTTCCACGGAAAAGAAAACACTGGGAGCCGCACATCTAAAATGAAAAAAAAAAAAAAAAACTTCTACTACTTTACCGCAGCATGTTTCTTATGAAATCCACGTGCTACAGAGAAAATTACATTTTATTCATTTAATGAACACATTTTGAACATTTTGAATTCTTGAAAAATAATAACAATGAATGTCTCTTTCAAATAAATTAAAAAGCTGAATTTAAATTGTCCATGTAGCAAACGAAAGCAGAAAAATGCCATGAGGCGTCATCCTTATATCCATTTATCTAAAATGAAGATAACACTGTATATATTGCTTTTTCTTACCTTTACACTTTGTATAAACAACTATAGTGTGGTTATGTCTTATGAAGTGCTACGGAGAAAATTAAATTTTACCGATGTAATGAACACATTTTGAATTCTTGAAAAAATAATAATGTCTGAATGTCTCTTTCGAATAAATTAAAATGCTGAATTTAAATTGTGCATGCAGCAAACAAAAGGGAAAAATCCATGAGCCGTCATCCTTATATCGCCTTGGGCTTTCAAAGTATGCAGCGGAGCTTACTTTGTGATATTTCAAGATCACAATAATCTTCAAATTTAGAACTAAAATAATATAAAAAAACTAACACAAATAAAACACACTTCAATTAAATACAAAAAATTTTTTTTTAGTAATTTATTTTCCCAAGCCAATCAGAGCCGCATTATGAGGATGAAAGAGCCGCATGAGGCTCCGGAGCCGCGGGTTGCCGACCGCTGCTCTAGACCAATCAGCATGGCCGCTCTCACCACACTGTCTCTAGACCAATCAGCATGGCCGCTCTCACCACACTGTCTCTAGACCAATCAGCATGGCCGCTCTCACCACACTGTCTCTAGACCAATCAGCATGGCCGCTCTCACCACACTGTCTCTAGACCAATCAGCATGGCCGCTCTCACCACACTGTCTCTAGACCAATCAGCATGGTCGCTCTCACCACACTTTCTCTAGACCAATCAGCATGGCCGCTCTCACCACGGTTTCATACACTTTCCCTTTCATTTGATCTCAAACTCTTCTATCACACATCACACCTGATACTTTTCTCCACCCTTCCAGCGAAGAAGCGTGTGCTCATAATTAATGAGCACACGCTTCATTTTCCACACTCAAACCTCCTTTTTCTAAAGGTGTGACTTTTCCTGCCAAAAATAAATCTATAGGATTATTGTAGTACATTTAGGTCAGTTTTTAAAATATACACTAGTTTATGTTCAAATATGTTGAAAAACAGGATATATTTAAATAATGAGGGAAATAATCATGTTTAAAACACTAATTCTGATTGGTTAATTTTAACAGAGCGGCCATGCTGATTGGTCTAGAGCAGCGGTCGGCAACCCGCGGCTCCGGAGCCTCATGCGGCTCTTTCATCCTCATAATGCGGCTCTGATTGGCTTGGGAAAATAAATTACTAAAAAAAAATTTTTTGTATTTAATTGAAGTGTGTTTTATTTGTGTTAGTTTTTATATTATTTTAGTTCTAAATTTGAAGATTATTGTGATCTTGAAATATCACAAAGTAAGCTCCGCTGCATACTTTGAAAGCCCAAGGCGATATAAGGATGACGGCTCATGGATTTTTCCCTTTTGTTTGCTGCATGCACAATTTAAATTCAGCATTTTAATTTATTCGAAAGAGACATTCAGACATTATTATTTTTTCAAGAATTCAAAATGTGTTCATTACATCGGTAAAATTTAATTTTCTCCGTAGCACTTCATAAGACATAACCACACTATAGTTGTTTATACAAAGTGTAAAGGTAAGAAAAAGTAATATATACAGTGTTATCTTCATTTTAGATAAATGGATATAAGGATGACGCCTCATGGCATTTTTCTGCTTTCGTTTGCTACATGGACAATTTAAATTCAGCTTTTTAATTTATTTGAAAGAGACATTCATTGTTATTATTTTTCAAGAATTCAAAATGTTCAAAATGTGTTCATTAAATGAATAAAATGTAATTTTCTCTGAAGCACGTGGATTTCATAAGAAACATGCTGCGGTAAAGTAGTAGAAGTTTTTTTTTTTTTTTTCATTTTAGATGTGCGGCTCCCAGTGTTTTCTTTTCCGTGGAAACCGGGTTCAAATGGCTCTTTCGGTGTCAAAGGTTGCCGACCGCTGGTCTAGAGACAGTGTGGTGAGAGCGGCCATGCTGACTGGTCTAGAGACAGTGTCACTGAGGAAAAGACAGAAAACAGAGATGTTTGTAGCAGAGATGAAGATGGTGAGGATCTCTCTGGGAGTGACCAGGATGGACAGGATCAGAGGAACAGCACATGTTAGAGGTTTTAAAGTCAAAGAGGTCAGACTGAGATGGTTTGGGCACGTACAGAGGAGAGAGAGAGAGTACATCAGAAGAAGGATGCTGGGTTTGGAACCACCAGGAAAGAGGACTAGAGGAAGACCAAAGAGGAGGTTCATGGATACAGTGAAGGAAGACATGAAGATAGTTGGTGTGACTGAAGAGGATGCAGCAGATAGGGTTAGATGGAAGAAACTGACTTGCTGTGGCGACCCTGGAGGGAAATGCCAAAAGAAGAAACATTCTGATTGGTTTATTTTGGTTCTGTTATATTCATAATCATGATCGTATCCTTTGGTATCTACCTATCCATCAGAGGCTCCAGCCACAGATAATTAATGAATAATTAATTAGATACTTTTATTCAAATAGATTGCGATACTTTTTGAGAATAATGTTGAGGATTTCATTCATTTGTCCTCTGAACCTTCCATCCCTAACGGGGTGGCAGGGGTTGCCGAAGCCTTGGGGTTTACCCTACCCCAAGGCGAGAGGTAGGGTACACCTGAACAGGTCGCCAGTCTTTAGCGGGGCTAAACACTCACTCAACCATCTACACACACACACACTTATTCCTAAGGGCAATTTTATGGCAGCAGATCAACCTAATGAGGGACACATTAATCAAATGTAAATACACATTAATTACATTCACATTCATTGTAATATATATATATACATACAGTATATATAGTGTGTGTGTGTGGTGACACACACACCACACACACACACACACACACACACATATATATATATCACATTTATTTACCACAATATTTTAATAATAATAACATGCAAATAAATATTTTGTTGTGCACTTTTAAAAAAATATTTTCATAATGTTTTTTTGGGATTTAATTTTATATTTTTTAGTTAGTTTTTTTTTATTATTACAAAAATAAAAAAAATATCAATTATTATTAAAGTCATTAAACAGAAAATATTTTTAATATAATTTTTAAAGAAAAATACAGACAATAATTTATTAATTAAAAAATAAATAAAAGCTATACAATAAAAAATGTGAGTTTTTTCAAGTATTAGATAAAAAAGCACTAAAAATGTCTTTTTATTTCTACTAAAACAGATCAAATGGATTTTTTTTTCAGATTATGTTCTGTTTTTAAAATATAAAATATGCCATGTTTAAAGAACAGGTTTTATTATTAATTCTAAATAAAATAATAATGTTTTAAATGAAACTTACCAGCCATCCTGATTTAAATCTACCACTCCCTTTAGTAGAAACACAACGATTTAACACCTCAGAGATGGAACGCTTCAATTAAAAAATACCTTCAATCAAATAAAGAGATTTAAATCATAAAAATAATATTTAAAAAAAGAATCAAATGAAATGTTTTGACAGCAAATGACTTAAAGTGGGAAAAAAATGACACGGATGAAATTAGCTGACGGACTGCTAGCCGGAAGCAACGTCATTTTGAAGTTTTTGATGTTTTTTTTTTTAGATAAATAAATGTCATAAAATGTTTTGTTGATTAAATTTATTTTTTAACATAGAAAAATAATTTGATTTTAATAGATTTTTTTCAGTGTTATTTTAATTTTAAAACTTTACGAGCGCCCTCTTGTGATTTGAAAGGATATTTACCAGTCTTACACATCCTATGATAAATTAATAAAAGTATTAATTATGGATATAAATTTGTTTATTTATGAATGAATGACTTACTTTTTCCTCTGATCCTTGGAATCGATTATGAGAAAAGAGAAAAGAGCAGAACAAGCTGATCAAATAAAAACTTTGCCCTTATAAATAAATAAAAAATCTAAAATGTGGAAACATCATCTGACATGTTTGACCAACTCCTCCTGCTGCTGCTCAAAGATGTATCTGTAAGGTTTTTTTTTTTTATTCATCCATCATCTGAACGCTCCATCCCTGACAGGAGGCTGTCGTAGCCTATCCCAGTGGCCAATCACCCTACCATGTATGTTTTTGGAGGGTGGGAGGAAACCAAAGAAAACCCACACATCCACAGGGAGAACATCAAATCAAATTTTATTTGTAAAGCATTTTTCTAACTTAAAGTTACAGAAACTGCTGAAAAAAATAAATAAAAACTCAAACAACATGAAAATTCAGATCATTAAAAAAAACAGTGAGTCAAAAACAAGCATCCATCAAAAATCACACACTCACACAAAACACTGCACACATGCATTGACATTCACACTTCCTACTGTCCTCATCACCTCTGAACTGCTGGTTACTGTCTCTTTAAATGAAATAAAATAAACATCTGGCCTGATGCTGCTGTGAGGAAATAATAACTGGGGATCGATCCACATCTGCAGTCATCGGCCTCTGCTGATGACTGCAGAGGCCAAAACCACAGGTGTCAACCCAGCTCCAGGAGACACAGGCACCCACAGAAGCCACTTGGCTAAAGTAAGGCACCTGCACCACCCAGGCCAAACAGACGCCCCCAGGGAAGACCCCATAGATTTAGTAGGCAAAACTCATGGGATGGAGGATCCCCATGAGGAAACGCCGGATTAAAACAATAGAATAAAAACTAACACCAGTAAAACCAAAACCAAAGATTGGGTGAGGAGCTCTGCCATCCAGGAGAGCTCAGTGTCGAGCCGCTCCTCCTCTGGATCGAAAGAAGCCAGATGGGGTGGTTCGGGCATCTGGTCAGGATGCCCCCCGAGGGTCTCGCTGGTGAGGTGTTTCGGGCACGTCCCACCAGGAGGAGACCAAGAGGCAGACCCCGCACCTGCTGGAGAGACTATGTCTCACAGCTGGCTAGGGAACGACCCGGGATCCTCCCGGGTGAGCTGGAGGATGCAGCCGGGTTGAGAGAAGCCTGGGCTTCCTGTCTGAGGCTGTTGCCCGCGCAACCCGGCCACGGATAAGCGGAAGACAACGGAACAGTAAAACTGGTAAAAAACTATTTACGAAATTAATCAGAAAAATAAATTAGAAAAATAAAACTGTGTAAAAATAAGAAAGTAAACAAACAGATTTCATTAAAATCATCTAAGGCAGAATTAAAAATCAAGTAAAAGCCAAGTTAAAAAAGTGGGTTTTCAGCCTCTTCTTAAAAATATTATTGGACTCTGCAGCCTTGAGTTCCTCTTGCAGTCTATTCCACAGGCAAGGAGCATAAAACTGGACCGATGCCGAACTGTGAGTTTTTGTTTCAACATTTGGTACATCAGGGTCCGTGAGGTGTCGTACCTCACCAGGAGGTCAGATAAATAAGAAGGCCAAAGACTATTAACATGTAAACTCCACATAGAAAGCCCAGCGTTCCAAACCACGTCCCCACCCAGGACTCAAACCCCAACCTTCTTGCTGTGAGGCCACTGAAATGGAAACGTTATCTTAAACAGTAATATTTAGAAAAGATTATTAGTTGATCGTTAAAATCTGGACATTTTAGTTTCTGCTGAGGATCTCTCTGGGAGTGACCAGGATGGACAGGATCAGAGGAACAGCACATGTTAGAGGTTTTAAAGTCAGAGAGGTCAGACTGAGATGGTTTGGACATGTGCAGAGGAGAGAGAGAGAGAGTACATCAGAAGAAGGATGCTGGGTTTGGAACCACCAGGAAAGAGGACTAGAGGAAGACCAAAGAGGAGGTTCATGGATACAGTGAAGGAAGACATGAAGATAGTTGGTGTGACTCAAGAGGATGCAGCAGATAGGGTTAGATGGAAGAAACTGACTTGCTGTGGCGCCCCCTGAAGGGAAATGCCGAAAGAAGAAGAAGAGAAATAACGGTGTAACAATGATCCTGTGTTCTGCTGTGTTTCTCTGTTGTCTGGAATGCCAGGTGTCTTCGGGGGTGAGGAGATCCTCTGTTTTTATCTGACTCCATGGCTGAGATGACTCTGAACTTCAGTTGAACTATCTGGGGGAAGGTTAAACCTTCAGTACAGCAATGCATGTTGTAGAATCAGAAACCGAGGCTCTTCACGTGTGCACATGTGATCTATACAGTAAACTTGTAAAGACAGCAGTTGACTTTTTCTTCCACCGAGGCTGTACTCCACCATACCATCATGCCAACCACTGCACCACTGTATATTGTAGGACTTAAAGAAAGACCAGGTTGTGTATAGTTTAGTGTGAGTGAGTTCGGTGGCCTTTTTATGCCCTGTTTTGTTTTAAGGACATAAAAATAAGAGCTGTTCTTCATTCCCTTTTTCACTCATTTCTTATTTAGTTACACATTTATGTGCTTTTGTATGTTTTGGCTTGTTGTGTTGGTTGTTCTGACCCTCTGGAGGCACATCAGAGAATGAATATGTGTGTAAGTGTATATACAGTATGTGTCTGTGTGTGTGTTTCTATAGGAGGATAAGAATCCGTTTGTGCATGAGCGTATAAATGTGTGTCTAAATAAGTGTATGTAAGAATGTGTGTGTCTGTATGTGAGTGTATTATTGTGTGTGTCGTTGTTCAGATTTGACAGTGTGAAGCAGTTCAGAAGATGGATGAATGAAGGAAAGTGAGGAAAATGGGATTTCAGGGAAAAACATTCTGATTCTTTGGAGAAGTGGTGACATCAGATTGCTGGTCGGACCTCATGACCTTTTGTTTGGGATCTTGCAATGCTAGCTGTGAATGGACGGAAAGTTCTACCGAAACTAATGACAGATAATTTTATAAGCCTCTTATCAGAAAAACCATCTTATCTGATCAAGATTGAGAAAAAAAAAACAGAGAAGAGAGGATGGGGTCATCATCACTGCCTGGAATTTAGATTTTAACGACCAATTTCTTCTTCTTGAAAAATGAATCAACAGCAAAATATTTTCCAAAGAAAGTCCCTGCTGAAGCAGTGCTTCAATTTAATGAAATACAAACATTTTAGAACAATACCCCAGACTAAAATAATTACATTAAAAAAGAAAGAAAGACCGTTAGGATGAATAAAACCAAACATCTACTTTTTAGCTGGTCTTCCTCTTCTACGCTTGGTTTCTGCCTCTCCAAAGCGCTGCTTGCTTGAAGACGGCATGGCAACCTTTGCTCCGCATCTGCCTCTCTTAGTGACCTGGGTTTCACAACTGTCTCTATTTAGATGGATATTTCTTTATATTTTCCTCACTCTTCTAGCAGGGAAACTGTTTTACAGGACACCAGCAGGACATGAGAAAATAGTGGGTTAGAAACAATAAAGAACAATTAATTTTTGTAACAGCTCATGGAGGTTTTAATTATCAACCACACGGGTTGTCTGTGCATTCAGAACAATTTAAGGATAGCGATGTCACAATTACTCCATATCAACTGATGGAAAAAACTGACTTGCTGCGGCGACCCCTGAAAAGAAATGCCGAAAGAAGAAGAACTGTGGATGAGCTGATTAGGTTCTCAGGAGCATGAGGTCAGAATAGCTGAGGTCTCAAACTTTTGTGACCATCTCCCAAACAGCCCACAGTTACCCAGTTCAGCTATCGATGAACAGATAAGACCTCTTCTTCTTCTTCCGGCATTTCCCTTCAGGGGGCGCCACAGCAAGTCAGTTTCTTCCATCTAACCCCATCTCCTGCATCCTCTTCAGTCACACCAACTATCTTCATGTCTTCCTTCACTGTATCCATGAACCTCCTCTTTGGTCTTCCTCTAGTCCTCTTTCCTGGTGGTTCCAAACCCAGCATCCTTCTTCTGATGTACTCTCTCTCTCCTCTGCACATGTCCAAACCATCTCAGTCTGGCCTCTCTGACTTTAAAACCTCTAACATGTGCTGTTCCTCTGATCCTGTCCATCCTGGTCACTCCCAGAGAGATCCTCAGCATCTTCATCTCTGCTACAAACATCTCTGTTTCCTGTCTTTCCCTCAGTGACACTGTCTCTAGACCAAACAGCATGGCACATTTGGCGCCATGCTGTTTGGTCTAGCCATGCTGTACAAACACGACGCGTTTGTGCAGCAAACCATCCAGTAGATGTTCTTCATCCTGATGGATGCAGGATGGTTAAGCAAGCACGGGGCCTCTTCAGCCTGGCAACGCTTAGGATGGAGATGAGTAGATGGACTTCATCCTGATGTAGACGTCATTACTACCAACTTTACTGGATGAAGAAAAATTGGGATCTTTTTTTCATTTTTTCAATTGTTTTTCATAAATAATCAAATTTAAACTTTGTCATTTGAGCAAAAAGTTATGAAAAGTTATGAAAACACAAAACTGACATTACTTTGAAAAAAGAAAAAAAAAGCTTATCTCGTTAAAATATGAAGGTCGAAAAAGTAGAATACCAGCTTTAAAAGGGACCCAAACCTTTTTTTACAACCTCTTAAATACCAAAACGCTGTAAAAACATTTTTAAAGGTTGATGTTTAAAACCACATTTTACACAAGAAATTTTTTTTTATAACATGATGAATCACAATACATTAAAACTTTAACCAATTACAGTAATTTTAGTTCGTGAGTAAATTAATACGTCAACATTTAACTGATTTGCAAAAGATTAAAAATGCAAACAGCTTTTTATTCAAGTTATTTGTCAAGTTACTTTTAGAGAAGTAATTTATAATGTAATTAATTACACTTTTAAGTCAAATTTAAATACAACTTAATACAATTTAAAAACACATTAATACACATTTAAATACACATTAATACGCATTTATTTTTTTAAACAAATAAACTGAATTTACCACCGATCCTCAATTTAGGTTTTTTTTTTCTTTTTTCTTTTTTAATCATCATACCATGTTTTTTAATGTTTTAATCAAATATGTTTATTTTCTAAAAACTCAACGCATCATGTTTTTGGTCCTTCTTTCTTTCCGTATTGTTTACATCCTGTAAAGCCAACATGGCGGCCTCCTGACACGCACTGCATTAAATTCACTATTATGTAAAGATTTATTCATTTCCACGCTTTACTGTAACTAAATTATTTTCTAATAATGATTTACAACTTATTAACAAATAGAATTTCTGTAGAAATGATATTTTCTCGCTGTACGTTGCCTTTGCTGATACGGTGAGCTAACCTGTCGCTGCTAATCTCTGATTAGCATATTAGTATGATGGAGGAGCTACGACCTGTCCCGCGGGAAAGAGCAATCCTGGAGAGTTTTTTCACTCAACTTGGCTTGTTCTCTTTCGACCGAGCTAAAGATTATGTGGAGAAAGAGAAGGACCTGAGCAAAAGTGCTGGAGCGGTGTGGAGCGCCTTGTTAGCCGCTTTAGCTCACCTAGCTGCCGCAGAGAAGGTCTACCACAACATGACATTCCTGGGACAGAAGCTTGGTAATTTCTGATCAAATGTTTTAAAAAGAGCTCTTGGCAATATTACCTAATATCACTATTCTTAAGACCACTAGTATTAAAGTGATGTAAAAGCACAAATGTTACTAATACATAATAATGTGCATGACTACTATGCAGTTTTTGCCTTGAGGATGCTGATAGAGAAGTACAGGAAGGTCAGAGGGAGCTGCACTGTGTCTTTAAAGATCAGGGTACTTTGAGAAGAACTATGAGGAAGTCTGGTGTGACAGATAAGTATTCAGAGGGGTGGAGGAGGACTGTGACAGACAGTGGTGAGGTGTGCTGTAGATGTGGCAGAGGAGTTCAGAGTTAAGGTGGGACAGTTGCTATGGTGATGGACAGGCTGACAGACGAGGTCAGACAGGAATCTCCATGGACAATGATGTTTACAGATGACATTGTGATCTGTAGTGAGAGGAGGGAAGAGGTGGAGGAAAAGCTGGAGACGAGAAAGAAGAGGAATGAAGATTAGTCACCGAGGAAAAGACAGGAAGCAGAGATGTTTGTAGCAGAGATGAAGATGCTGAGGATCTCTCTGGGAGTGACCAGGATGGACAGGATCAGCACATGTTAGAGGTTTTAAAGTCAGAGAGGCCAGACTGAGATGGTTTGGACATGTGCAGAGGAGAGAGAGAGAGTACATCAGAAGAAGGATGCTGGGTTTGGAACCACTAGGAAAGAGGACTAGAGGAAGACCAAAGAGGAGGTTCATGGATACAGTGAAGGAAGACATGAACCCTAGAGGATGCAGCAGATAGGGTTAGATGGAAGAAACAGACATGCTGGTTACTCCTGAAGAGGAATGCTTAAAAGAGAAGACTTAAATGTATCAATCAAAAGAAAAAATGACCCCTTTGAGTCAATTTATGCAAGTAATTTGATTTAAAAAAGTACTATTGTGTTTTTATAAGGTATTAAATCTTATGTCATAGCAAATTAAAGAAACCAGGCAGCTTGGTTTCTTTGATAAAAGATGCAGTATGTCTAAAACAGAGCTTGTAAATACATTTATTCAGTTTCACTTCAGTTTTTGCATCTCTCAATCTACTGAGTTCAGACCAATGTTGTGGATCTGACTTAAAAATGTAATTAGTTGCATTACATATTACCTCTCTGAGTTACTTACTGCATTACTTTTTGAGAGAGGTTGTTTTTAATGCTACTTTTATGGATATCATTTGGAATAACGATCAAACTATTTAGATTTTTACCTCCTAAATTTTAATGTAGCATTATTCTTAGTGTTACAAAATGTGCTTCATGCCTTTGATTGTTGGTAAAAATATAACTTTGTTTCTTTTTTTTTAGTTTGTGGGATTAATTATGTAATAATTATAGGTAATATGGATGATTTTTATAGGTAATTTTTGTTTTGCATTAATACTGAAATGTCAAATGTTATGTAAACTCAACTGTTGAGAGGTTTTGACTTGCCAAAAGGGATTTTTGTCTCTTCTATTTTGTCATCAAAGTGTCCCTTTTTTTTATTAGATTATTAGATTTATTAGATTTTTTTATGTTTAATAAACGTAACATTTGGCACTTTTTTTGTATTTTTCTTAGTAAGTTAGAATTATTTTTAGATCTGTCCAACAGCAGATGGCGCTGTAAGGCCTGATAACTCCTACACTCATTTATTTATCTTCTTCACTCTGCAGGCGGTCAGTCTTTCTTCAGCCGGAAGGACTCGATCCGTACGGTCTACACCTCCTTGAACAATGAGTTGAGGAAAGTGGTGACGACGGGGCGACACAGCCAGCCAGCCTCCTCCGCGTCCTACCTGGAGGACCTGCTTTCTCACCTTTCAGAGCAGCTCTGTCACTTCACGCAGGCCCGCATGGAGATGGCCGACCTGTACGAGAAGCTGCACTCACTGGGCAGCCAGAAGAGTATAAACTCAGAGGAGCTAGTCACCACGCTGGAGGCCGTCCTGCAGAAATACAGCTCCAAGTATGTGTCTGAGGGTAACCGCACTCCAGAATCATACAGCTAGATTTATAAGTCTGGCTGCAGTAATGTGACAGAAAGAGGTTGATGGAGGAAAACTTTTTGCTTCATCTAGCTTTTTTTCCCACGTGAGCGTCGGCAGGCTGTTGGCTGGGATGCAGCAGGTCGCCGTGTGCACGTCGACACTCTGCAGACGATCTGCAGAAACACTGAAGCAGCAAATCCTGTTTCAGACACTAGCGCAGCGGCTCAGAATCTGCTCACACCTGTCAGGTTGTGGTAAATTAGGTCAGCCACTGCAGGACAAGATGGATGCACTGCAGCGGCTCCTCAGAGGGATTCAGATCAGACTCTGGAGTCCTCGTTTGTAAAACCTCCTGTAAAAAAATGTCCTGAATCTAACGTTAGTAACCAAACTGAAAATAACAGCGAAGCATGTTTGAAAACCACACGTTGGTCTCTAAACCCTACAGACCTGGTTCTGAAAAACAAGACGGTTATTGCTGAGAAATTAAACATTGAACTTCATGAGAAAAAAAAATTCACTCAAATCAATGGAATTTAAAGCTGTTAGCGGTGATAAAAGTACGTAGCAGCTCAGCACCACCCCCGCCTTTAGACGAACTCCTAATAATAGAGCTCTCATGTTGTTCGTTACTCAATAAACTGCTTGCTCGAATGAATGAGGCCGCCTTCCAATCCAGTCATTTTGAATAGTGTTTTTCCTGTTTTAAAGTTTCCCAATCCTTTAGTGAGGTGCTTGGGAGGCATCCTAACCAGATGCCTGAACCACCCCATGTGGCTTCTCTCGACCCGGTGGAGCAGTGACTCTACTCCGAGCTCCTCCTGGATGGCAGAGCTCCTCCCTCTATCTCTGAGTGAGATCCCAGCCACAGCTGGCCAGGGAACGATTCAGAATCCTCCCGGGTGAGCTGGAGGATGCAGCCGGGGTGAGAGAAGTCTGGGCTTCCTGTCTGAAGCTGTTGCCCAGCGTCCCGGCCCCGGATGAGCGAAAGATGATGGAACGGAAAAATGATTTGAAAGGAAAATAAAAATAACATTTCCAGAAAGTCGTGGTGTCAGACAGATGGCACACTGAGTAAGACACAGTGGGATCATCCATCATGGAAACAAACTGCAGCTTCTGGCTGTTTTCTGCTTAGTGAGCAAATGTGCTCAATGTCAAACTGATATCCTTCTTTCAGTCTGTTTGGTTTCATCTCGTACGACTGAAACACCTTGTGTAGAAGTCTGACCTCCGAGTTTCTACTTCCAACACTTGTTTGGATCGAGTTGAGGTGAAAACTTTAACCTCATTCATCTCCATGGCGATGATAACAATGATGTAATCCACATCACTAGTGTTTAGAAAATGTCTCATTTGCACATCAGTGACCCTCTTATAGCAGAAATCCTTCAGATAAGAGTCCGAAATAATAAATACTCATTCTGAAGAGAAGGTTACCAGAAAACACGAGGTCAGGATCGACCAACCTACAGCTCAAAATACAGCCAGTGTTGGAACTATGCAGTGGAAGGGTAACAGAATCACAAGCAGTGTTAGTTTTTAAAACGAAGTAATAGATTACTTCATTTTTTAGTTACTTTTCTACAAGTACATCAGCATTATGTTACAAAGACAAGCGTTTTGTTACTATATGTTACCTTTTTTTAATTAAAAATGTTTCCACACTTCAAACAAATTCGTTCATTTACTTCGTACATCATGCTTTGTCTACTTTTTTTGTCTCCTGAACCGCCTTCTGACACTCGTCTCAACCTCTGTGGCAAATTCAGCATGCTACAGCGGTGCGTCCGTGTGGAGGTTCCACTCCGGCATCACAAAGAGAGCGTTGAATGAAAATAAAACCAGGCTCAAAAATAGAAAATAGAGGATTTTCTTTCCGTTACATCGTCTTCCGCTTATCCGGGGCTGGGTCGTCGGGGGTAACAGCCTCAGACGGAAGCCCAGGCTTCTCTCATCCCAGCTGCATCCTCCATCTCACCTTGAAGGATCCTGAGGTGTTCCCCGGCCAGCTGTGAGACATAGTCTCTCCAGCAGGTCCACGGTCTGCCTCTTGGTCTCCTCCCGGTGGCACGTGCCCAAAACACCTCACCAGCGAGGCACTCGGGGGCATCCTGACTAGATACGTAAACCACCCCATCGGTACCCCTTCTAATGAATAAAATAAAACTGAATTAAACTTACTGTTTTTTTTCTTTCTTCTTTTCCAGGTTCCATCATCCCATCCTGGGTCGTGTGGAGGAAGGTTTCCAGACCGAAGTGGACGTGGTGATCCAGCTGCTGCGGTGCCAGGCCCAGGTGTCGGAGTGGTGCTTCCTGCCCGCCTTGCTCAGCCTTCACGGCGCGCACACCAAGCTCACCGCCTGGGGGCAGCTCTTCCAGCGGCAGAAGGAAACGCGTAAGAATCTGTTTGGTGGTCAGTCGCAGAAGAGCGTGCAGCCTCCACACTTATTCCTGTGGCTGCAGCGTTTCCAGGCGGCACTGCTCGCCAAGTTCAGCTTCTACTTCCACGAAGCTCTGAGCCGGCAAGCGGCGCCGGCCGACATGAGAACGCTGGCAGCCCGCACCACGCCCGACTACCACGGCAAGATCTCCGCCTTCATCCGCAAACACGATGCCAGCAATGTGTCGCTGGTGTTTGATAACCGGGGGTTGGAGAGCTTCCAGGGGCACGGGTACCACCACCCGCACTCCTATCGTGAAGCGCCAAAAGGTGTGGAGCAGTTCCCCGCCGTGGTGTCGCTGCCATCTGGAGAACGCCCGCTCACACACTGGCCCAATGTCATCATGATGATGGGCGACCGCGCTGCCGAACTCAATACGCTGGACAAGGTGGTGCATTTCTACGACGACAAAGTTCAGAGCACCTATTACCTGACGCGGCCCGAGCCACACTTCACCCTGGTGGTGATATTTGACAGCAGGAAGTCAGAGAAGGACCTGCACATCGCAGGCTTCCTGCAGGAGATCTCCGGCTCGCTGAGGAACTCCAAACCTTTCAGCATCCTCAAACCAGGCTCAAAAGGCTGAACTTCTTTTAATGTTTCTGAGGTCCAATCTCAGCCAATCAGACCAAAGACAGTTTGTTTTACTCATAGACTACTTTTCTTTTAACAGATTTGTATCTAAAAAGCACTTAAAACCTGAAATAAAGTTGGGAAATTTAAGATTTTCCTCTGCTCAATATTTACTGTACTTTGGTGTGTTTCTAACAACAGTTCAAATTGGTAACAGTTTTTTTTGCTAATGTACAGGAACAATTTAGAGAAGAACGTCTAGATGTGCAGGAATGATTTTAAAAAGAACATCCTGACGTGCAGGCACAATTTAGAGAGGAACGTCTTGATGTGCGGGAATGATTTAATGTATACTTTATTGATCCCTCAGCGGGGAAATTTGTGTGCTGCATTACACCGCAGCAGGCTGCCACGACAGCGCCAATGGTGGGAGAAACGGGGGTTAGGTGTCTCCTCCAAGGACCCGAGACGGGAATCGTTAACTTCCAGTCCAATGGCGAATGCTCTACCACGGAGCTACTGCCTCCCCCCAAGAGGTAACGTCCAGATGAGCTGGAACAACTTAGAAAGGAACGTCTAGATGTGTAGAAGCCATTTAGAGAGGAACGTTAAGATGTGCAGAACCGGTCTGGAAATGCAGGGCTGATTAAGAGAAAAACATTTGAAAGTAAAGGAACTATTTGGAGGGGAACCTCAGGACAAGCAGGAGAGATTTAGAGAGGAACGTCAGGTTGAGCAGGAGGGATTAAGAGAGATACGTGTGAATCTACTGGAATGATTTAGAGAGGAAGGTCTGGCAGTGCAGGAGCAGTTTAGAGAGATACATCGGAATGTGCAGGAATAATTCCAAGAAAAACGTCTGGACCTTCTTGACTCGGCATCCTCCTGGGTGAGCTGGAGGATGCAGCTGGGGTGAACAGCCTCAGATGGGCTTCCCGTCTGAGGCTGTTGCCCCCGTGACCCGGCCCCAGATAAGCGGAAGACGACAGAATGGAACGTCTGGACGTGAAGGAATAATTTTAGTACAGGTCTACTCAAAAGGAAGTTATGATTGTAGCACAATTTTTTTTTCTATGTCCACTTGGGAGGTTTTAAAATAAACACTTCCTGTAAAAAAAAGGAACATATTTCCTGGGTTTTACATATCAAACCGTCCATTTTTAGACGGTCTCACCTCTAGAAATCAAGACTTTAAACCCAGAACAAAGAAAGTTTTAACTTTAAATAAAACATTAGGCCTGAAAAATGGCTTCAGTTCTAATTTATTCAGGTTTATATTATAAATACAACACGTTGATACAATCCAGTTTGGCTATATGAGCTGAGTCAGCTCAGGGTTCAAACACGGCAACACTAAGACAAACCCGCCCCACCCTCCGACCCCTGGTTTCCTTTATTATCAAACACATTCAGAGAAAGCTCGTTTTGAGTTAAAATGCACCAACATGTTATGATGCTACATGCCAAGTACACGATCCTATACATCAAAGTGCACGATGGGTTAATGCTAGAAGTCAGTAATCTACGAAAACACTTGGGTTCATTCAGAGTGCTGCTGCTCTTCTTTCAGGACATGCGTGAGTGGATTCACAACTCCCAAAAAAAGACAAAGATTAAAAAAAAAGGCACTTCCACATACACACACACACACAGTACGGTTTGCTCATCACATTCAGTGTGCTGTTCAAGTGTTTGTTGGGCCTTCACACACACAGCCCCACCCTGTTAGCTTATTGTGAATTTAAGGTTAATTAGTGACTTCAGTGTTAAGAAGCAGTAAACCGTTCTGACACACACACACACACACACACACACACAGAAAGTGGCATGCGTTTAGCACTCATCTGTCCTGGGTCTGCAGGCAGTAGGGATGGGACGATATGGAATAAAAAAAAAAAAAACAATCATTTCTGGGATTTAGTGAAGTCACATTAAAATGAGACCTCACAGCAAGAAGGTCAGGGTTTGAACACTGCCCTTTCTGTGTGGAGTTTGTATGTTCGTCCCCTCGAGGGCTACTCCAGCTGGAGTAGTTGGGCATAAGCTCCAGCTACTCCAGTTTCCTCCCACCCTCCAAAAACATGCAAGCTAGGTTGATTGGCTGGTGCAAAACGGCCTATAGGAATGAGTGTCTGTGTGGACCCGCAACAGACTGGCGATCTGTTCAGTGTGTGCCCTCCCTCTCGCCTTCAATCAGCCGGGATAGGCTCAGGCAAACCCCGCGACTGAGCCAGGTCGAAGCGGTTCAGAGGATGAAAGAATTACATTAAAACGACAATTACAACCCAACAGCGCTTTTAGAGAAATGAATAACATGGTTCGTCGTGGTGAAGAAAGAGCTGAGCCGAAAAGCAATGCTCTGGATTTACAAGTCGTCTATGTTCCTACCCTCACCATGGTAACCAGGATCTACGTTCCTACCCTCACCATGGTAACCAGGATCTATGATCCTACCCTCACCATGGTAACTAGGATCTATGATCCTACCCTCACCATGGTAACTAGGATCTATGTTCCTACCCTCACCATGGTAACCAGGATCTATGATCCTACCCTCACCATGGTAACCAGGATCTACGTTCCTACCCTCACCATGGTAACCAGGATCTACGTTCCTACCCTCACCGTGGTAACCAGGATCTATGTTCCTACCCTCACCATGGTAACCAGGATCTACGTTCCTACCCTCACCATGGTAACCAGGACCTATGTTCCTACCCTCACCATGGTAACCAGGATGTACGTTCCTACCCTCACCATGGTAACCAGGATCTATGTTCCTACCCTCACCATGGTAACCAGGATCTACGTTCCTACCCTCACCATGGTAACCAAGAGCGACGTTCTTACTCTCACCATGGTAACCAGGATCTATGTTCCTACAAGAACAAGATTCCATAAACAAGTGGCTTAAATGAGGTTCCTCTGCAGGTTGGCTGGGCTCTCACTAAGCGATAGAGTGAGGAGCTGTGCCATCCAGGAGTAGCTCAGAGTTGAGCTGTTTCTCCTCCGGGTTGAGAAGAGCCGGATCGGGTGGATTGAGCATCTAGTCAGCATGCTTCTCTTGTTGGTGAGGTGAGATGACACCTAAAGGCAGACGTAGAACCTTCTGAAAAGACTGTCTCACAGCTGGACAGGGAATGGAGGATGTGGCCAGGGTGAGGGAAGCCTGGGCTTCCTGATGAGGATGTTACCCTGCAACTCAGTCCTGAATGAAGCATAGGATAATAGAATGGAACAAAAGACATATCGCCCATCCCTACAAGGCAGGCATGAATAATCTATCCCTCTCTATTCGGGGGCTTCTGCACTAACTACACACAACTCCACCTGCACACTGCAAATGAACAAGTCACACACACATCCGGGTAAAGCTGGCTCCTGCTAGGGCATCCAGCAGCAGCCTGCTGAACATTCAGTCGGACGGCCGAACAGTCGTTAGAAGCTCAAAACATTCAATAAATAGCAACAATTTGGGTGGGAGAAAGTCTTTTTTTAGTCACTGATCACCTCAGGGGGTTAGAGATGCAAGTGAACTTAGCAGCTGAACTTAGTGAAAAAAAAACTGAATAAAAAAAGTCCGAGAGACATTGTAGATCCATCGTTCGTCCTCTTCAGCCGTAGCAGCTTCTCACATCACAGATTCACATCACTGAAACTACATTTTACCGGAGCAGGACTACATTTCCCACGCCCCCTCCCGCCCCTGCCTGCACCTCTTAGAGCTAACCTTTGATAAAATGCTTCGATACATGGAGAAAGTAAACTCCTACACACCAAGAGAGTACACAGCAACCCGACGACACAGAAATATCATGGCATATCATATTTTATATTTTATTACTACATTAAAAGCCTTTTTGTCTCTACTACTCTTTTCTACCCTCATGTTGATTAGAATCGTTACCCTGATCTCCTCTTCCGGCCCGTTTTTGGCCTGGGTAGGCCTGATTCGGCCTCGCTTGGCTCACATGGTGCAGGATTTGTCCAGCGGTGGAGGCAGTGGGGGCGTGCTGCTCTTGGGTGGGACCATCGGTTTGGGCCTCAAGGCCGGTGGACGCAGGGGAGCCCCAATCCGGGGAGCTGCAACAGGCTTAAAAGAGCCTATGGCATCTGGGGAAGGGTTGGTCGGTCTGGGAGGTCCAGGTGGAGGACCGGGTAGGGGACTGATGGGGCTCAGTGGGCTGAGAGGGCTTGGGGTGCCAGGAGTACCCGGAGTCCCAGGGGTACCAGGTGTACCAGGAGTGCCGGGTGTACTAGGGGTGCTGTGAGGGCTCGGAGACTCAGAGGAGCAGGTGGTGACAGGGCCGTTCTTTACCTGCTCCAGAGTATCCAAGACCACGTCCGGAGCTGGCCGACAGCCCCTCAGCTCCCCCAGAGCCACCGTCACACTCTCCTCAATGTCCTGATGAAGGAGAAGGTACCGTTAAAGTTCACAGAAGAAGACCGGGGTCCTCTTTAAAAACACAACTTTCTAAGTCAGACCAGGCGTAAACAATTTAATCTCCATTCCACCCAATCAACCCTAGAGTCCCAGGGAGCATTGGCCTAGTGGTAGAGTTACCATCTTTCGACTGGGAGAACCTGGTTCGATTCCCACTGGGCCCAAGACGTCCCTGGGACTACTAGAGAGGCAACTTTGAAATAAAAAAAAACAATGACCCTAGAACTCCAAATATAAATGATGAAAAAAGACGTGATGCTCGTGTGGACACACCCTTTCATACTTTTATAATGACCAAGTTGAAGTGTTCCAATAAAGAAATGTAAAACAGTAAGTAGGTACAATAGCCTGACTAAGGCCCTGTCCACACGAAGGCGGGTATTTTTGAAAACGCATATGTTTTTATCAGTCTTTTATCCACACGAAAACGGACGTTTTTTTTCACTCAAAACCAGAGTTTCTGAAAACTCCGGCCAAAGTGGAGATTTTGGAAAACTCTGTTTTTGCGTGTGGATGTGCGAAAACGGAGAGTTTCTTTTTTATGCGTCGCTACCTGCGACAAGTAATGCACATACGTCATTCGTGTGCGTCCTTGTTTACAAAAGCAGACAGTGAGCAGCATGGATCCACGGACCCTGTCGCAGACCTTCTTTTTGTCCACTCTCAACTGCTCTTGCTTCTTGTCGAGGAGCAAAGGAGGAGATATGCGGATATTTTGAAAACGGTTTCTGTGTGGACACGAGCGTTTTTCTAAAACGGAGGACAACAAATATGAGTTTTCAAAAATACCCGGCTACATGTGGACGGGGTCTAAGATGGTGCTGCCTGTCATTACTCGTGCCTGATGCATGAGTAACCCCACAGATGATGATCCCACAGAGTGGATACAGCCGAGGGGCCGTCTCTCACAAGGGAAAGACAACAGAGTGGTTGGCTGTCACCATGGCAACTCTGTCAGTCTGTCAGTAAAATGTTCTGACCTTAATGTAGTGACAAAAAGAAACTACTCACAGCACCATCTTTTCCATGATGTGCTCCATTATTTCTTATGTACGGTCCTACTCTGAGGGGTGTTTATGTGTGTTTTCTAGTTGTTTCCTCTGCTTCAAATGCTTCATTTCACTGTCCTCAGTTCAATTCAGCTTCTACCCATGACCAACCAACAGGCAGGCTCTGACTTTAAAGTCCACACACTCTGCCTTCTTTATGTATCATTGGAGATGCAAGGCAGTCGAGGTCCAAGTGGATTTTAAACATACTTGCTAAATGAGGCCCCTAGAAGAACTCATCTCCTCTTATATGAACCCTGAGCATCTCCTTGTCTGGATTAAACCCATTTGCTCCATCCTTCATGGACAGTGAGCCTTATTAAGTTTCAAGTTCTGTTTGTGTGTTTACCTGGGCGAGCGTCTCTGGGTCCATGGTTCTGGATCTCAGCGAGTCAGTGAAGCTGTGCTGCCCGCTGCTGGAGCGTCTGATGGGTGTGTCCTCTGGCCTCCGCAGTGAATCGTGGCGGCTCACCGTCATGGTAACGGCTGCAGAACGGCGGCGGCGCTCGGGGCTGTCCAGAGGTGGAGTCATGCCCTGGGTTCTGCCCAATAGCAGGTCTCTCGGGCTGAAGTGGCCGGTCACAGGTGGAGAGCTCCTGTTGTCTCCGTGGTTGTCGTTGGACCGGCAGAGCGGGCGGCGAAACAAACCATCTGTTCGCTTCCTCCTGTGACTTTAAGAGCAAGGGAAACAGAATTAGTCACAAAAGATATAACTGTGGTATAACCAGTTTGGTATAACAGTGGGGGCAACGGCCTCAGACGGGAAGCCCAGGCTTCTCTCACCCCGGCTGCATCCTCCAGCTCACCCAGGAGGATCTCGAGTCATTCCCTGGCCAGCTGTGGCTGGGTTCTCATTCAGAGATAGAGGGAGGAGCTCAGAGTAGAGCCGCTCCTCCAGGTCGAGAGAAACCAGATGAGGTGGTTCAGGCATCTGGATAGGATGCCTCCCGAGCGCCTTGCTATTGATGTGTTTCAGGCTCGTCCCACTGGAAGGAGACCCAGAGGCAGACCCTGGATCTGCTGGAGAGACTACGTATGTCTCACAGCTGGACAGAGAACACCTCAGGATCCTCCTGGGTGAGCTGGAGGATGCAGCCGGGGTGAGAGAAGCCTGGGCTCCCTGTTGAGAATGTTGCCCCTTCGACCCGGCCCCGGATGAGCAGAAGACGATGACGGAATGTTTTGTTTACTCATGTGATCAACGTTTAGCAGGAAGTTATCTGATGAAAGCATCAGACTCTGAGTCAAAGAGAAAAACACTGGAGGAAATGAAAGTCTGTTTTTTTCAGAGCTACACATACAGCATAAAAGTACTTCAAAACACAAACTGTAAAGGACGAAATGCTGATTCCGCTGGTTTTGAACATTTCATGCTCCAACTCCCATAATTCAAATGAAATGGTTCCAGCTGCTGCACTGCAGACACGCAGCGACAGACTCTGCTTTGGTTGAAAACATGGAATAAAAGGGTACATTATTACCCCTCAAGTTAACAAATTAACATGAATAAATTGTCTCTGCAGAAAAACAAGCGCCAAGAGGTGCCCTTTTCCTTTGAAATTGTCATGATGTGGAATGAGAAGGAGGACCCAAACAGGGTCAACAAACAAGATTCATTAACCAAAAGTCCGGCAAGGCTTTAAGGCAAAAGCACAGGAATAAAAAGAAATGTCTTTTGGTCAAAGTTAAAAAAATATATCACAGCAAATGTTTTAATTAGGTCTGATATTTCATTTTGGCTGCCAGCCAATATTTTTCCCCCTTATTTGTTCGTCTATTGGACAATCTATTCAGTTCCTGATTGGCTGATCTATTCAGCTCCTTATTGGCTGACCTATTCGGCTCCTTATTGGCTGACCTATTCGGCTCCTTATTGGCTGACCTATTCGGCTCCTGATTGGCCGACCTATTCGGCTTCTGATTGGCTGATGACAATGATTGTGTAATAGATGAACAGTTTGGGAAAAAAAAATATTCGCAGCCAACCCTGACTGGAAGGGACGATGACCCAATGAGGGAGGCAGGGAGTCCGCCTTTAAATAGGTATCAGGCTAACAATGCACAGATGATCAGCATTAGGGTAATGACTACTGGTGTTTGGGATCAGGCTGAAATACAGGAGAGGAGAGGACACCTTTGGAGGCATCCATTATCCAAATTTAATAGACTCTGCTTGCATTGGATGGATGATGCCTCCAAGTTGAGCATTAATTTTAGATAATGGACACCTCGAAGGGCATTAACCTTTACTTGTAACTGTTTTTTTTATTACCTTTTTGAAAAAACCCACTGACCAGAACACAACATCCTCTCTCTAAATAACCAAACCATGTATTTTTCCTTCTTCAGACTTGTATTTTTTTGCTACCTTTTCTTCCATCTTTGATTTGTGGTTGTTAATGAATCACAGTGAATGAGTGAGACGTCTCCAGAGTAAGAAGGTGGGAAGGAGGTCACATGAGAGACAGTTGTGATCGCACCATGATGAGATTTCTAGGTATTTTTAGAGGTGAGAAAAAAAATAATCTGAAAAATAGGTTTGAATTTCCTTCTTCTCGCCTGCTGATGAGTTTTTCCATGACAGACCTGTTATAGTTCTCAGGAGGTCGGATGTCGGTGGGGGAGCTTAGCTCGCTTCTGGAACGCTTATCCTCGGTGCTGCTGCTTCCACCGTCGCTGTCTGCTTTCTGACTGAGCGTGTCGGACATGGCATCGGTCCTACAGACACAGAACAGCCACTCAATCAGGAATAATCCCTGCTGAACTCGCACAACACAGCAATCATCAATGAGGCGATCGATAGTTAGAGACGACCGCTGGATAAGAACAAACACGAGCCAGTGAGACACAAAATCACTAGGATCCATCACCATCCTGGAAAATGAACTGAAACACCGATAACTATACAGAACATTAAATCTACATATGTATGTACCAGTGGTGCAATAAAACAAACAGTAGAATCATAATTAAAGTATTAGGTAAACAAATAACACATTTTGTGGAAATTTCTTTTTAATTGACACTAAAATAGTATTAAAAAAACAGAAAAAAAAAACTATCCAGACTGCGCCGTGGAGGTAACAGCCTCAGATGGGAAAGCCAGGCTTGGGTGAGCTGCATCCTCCAGCTCACCGGGAAGGATCCTTAGGTGTTCCCTTTCCAGCTGGGAGACATAGTCTCTACAGCAGGTCCGGGGTCTGTCTCTGGGTCTCTTTCTGGTGGGACGGAACACCTCACCAGTGAGGGAGGCCTCCGAACCAGATGCTTGAACCACCGCGTTTGGCTTTTTTTGACGCGGAGAAGCAACGGCTCTACTCCAAGCTCCTCCAGGATGGCAGAGCTCCTCATAGGAACGTAGATCGTGGTTACCATGGTAAGGGTAGGAATGTAGATCCTGGTTACCACGGTGAGAGCAGGAACGGAGATCCTGGTTACCATGGTGAGGGTAGGAACGTAGATCCTGGTTATCATGGTGAGGGTAGGAACGTAGATCCTGGTTACCATGGTGATGGTAGGAACGTAGATCCTGGTTACCATGGTGAGGGTAGGAACGTAGATCCTGGTTACCATGGTGAGGATAGGAACGTAGATCCTGGTTACCATGGTGATGGTAGGAACGTAGATCCTGGTTACCATGGTGAGGGTAGGAACGTAGATCCTGGTTACCATGGTGAGGGTAGGAACGTAGACCCTGGTTACCATGGTGAGGGTAGGAACGTAGATCCTGGTTACCATGGTGAGGGTAGGAACGTAGATCCTGGTTACCATGGTGAGGGTAGGAACGTAGATCCTGGTTACCATGGTGAGGGTAGGAACGTAGTTCCTGGTTACCATGGTGAGGGTAGGAACGTAGATCCTGGTTACCATGGTGAGGGTAGGAACGTAGATCCTGGTTACCATGGTGAGGGTAGGAACGTAGATCCTGGTTACCATGGTGAGGGTAGGAATGTAGATCTTGGTTACCATGGTGAGGGTAGGAATGTAGATCCTGGTTACCATGGTGAGGGTAGGAATGTAGATCCTGGTTACCATGGTGATATTAGGAACATAGATCCTGGTTACCATGGTGAGGGTAGTGATGTAGATCCTGGTTACCATGGTGAGGGTAGGAACGTAGATCAATATGATTAAGTAAAATATTCAGATTGATATAATCTGTCGTGTATAATAGTCATCATGTAAAAACAAATATTTTCTCAGATTGATTTTATTTGATGTCTGAAGTGTACAAACCATCTGGGGCTGTTCACTCGCCTGTCCTTCACCATGATGTACTGATGAGGCACCAGGCCGCGGCTGCCGTTGTGACGACCCTCCCACCAGTCGTGTGACGCCCGCTGGAAGAGCTGCAGAGATGCTCCCTTCTTAAAAGAGAGCTCGCGGCCAGAACGGCCTACGTAGTCAAACCTCGCCACAGCCTCCACCGCCTCTCCCTCTGGAAGTATTAACCAAAATAAAAAACAAGAATGAGTCGACGTAAACGGGTCGAACAGAATCATAAACTGTCTTGATAATGTAAGGCTGAAGGTCTGTGTGAAGCTGAAGCAGCTATATGTGTAAACCTCATACTGTATTCATCCCTCATCGGGGAATTCCTATGTTGCATTGCACCACGGCAGGCAGCCAATGACAGTGCCAGTAGTGAGAGTAACTGGGGGTTGGGTGTCTGCTCGAGGCACACCAAGGCATGAGCTCAGCAGGATTCGAACCATTAACTCTTCGGTTCGTTCCGTTGTGTTATGCTTATCCGCTGGCAACAGCCTCAGACGGGAAGTCCAAGCTTCTCTCACCCCGGCTGCATCCCCCAGCTCACCTGGAAGAATCCTGAGGTGCTCCCTGTCCAGCTGTGAGACATGGTCTGCCTCTGGATCTGCTCCTAGTGGGACAGAACACCTCACCAGCGAGGCATGAGGCGTCCTGACCAGATGCCGGATCGACCCCATCTAGTTTCTCTCAACCCGGAGGAGGACCAGCTCAACTCCCCCCTCCTCCCAGATGGCAGAGCTCCTCCCTCTATCTCTGAATGAGCGCCCAACCCAAATGGAAATTCACATCTAAAACATTCCTGAAGTGTTTTTTTTTTCATTCATGCATGTTTGAGTCATTTATAAGCTCTGCCGTCTAATGTTTGGATATCAGAATCAGAATCAGAATCAGAATGCTTTTATTGCCATGTCAATGAGAATATCAGAGACTAGGAACTTGCTTTGATACAGCTGTGCAATATTATAAGATGAAAATAATAAAAAATAAAATAAAATAAATAAAAATAATTTTAACAAAACAGAGAGCTCAGAAAGAAAAAGAAAAGTAGTGCCATGTCATAGAAAATAATAAAAAATAATAAAGATAGTAAAGTGACAAGAGGGAGGTGACTAAGAGATGTGGGGTTCAGGTTATAAATATATAATATATGTCTCAAATAACAAGTTGTTCTTGGCATGGATTTTGTTTTCTGCTACACCCATATTGGAACATAATCAGGAATTTTTTTTAGTCCATGTGCTCTGATTTTTATTTTGATGCACCAAAAAATAGAGGCTTTGAATCTAACGGTATTTCTTGGCCTTTTGGGGGTTGGTTATGAGCTACAAAAAAAAGACTCAGGTTCGTTTCTAAAACACTATGTGATGAGAATTATTAACCCAAGAATCCCTTTTAAACATGTGAGACAGAGAAAAAAGGAGAGAGGGAAGGATGGGATGGAATAAGGTGGTGTCTCCATGGCTGCTGTTGCCGTAGCAACCGCTCTCCACCAGACGGAGTAGAAGGAATGGAGAGTGGGTGGAATGTGTGAAAGTCAAAGGTCGGTCGTACCCTCATCGCTGGTCTGGGTCTCTGTACCAGCGTCGGGCTCGGCCTCCTCCAACGCGCCCGGCTCGCTGAATGGACTCTCGCTGCAGAGAGAGGAAAAGATCAGGCAGACTGGAACAAAAGGAGGCGCAGCAGGAGGTGCCGCATCTCATCAGACATTAGCAGAGACATCCGGATGTCTGTCACTGTGGGAGGAGATGGGTGGTCCACCATATTTGACTTTTCTCAGAGTGGATTTGGTTGGCACAAAAAGAAATTCAGTGTTTAACAGAAAACAAATATACATAGAAATACAGCAAGAAAATGTATCTATTATAAGCAAGATTGGCCCGTCAAGCGTCAACAAGGTGGATAGGTTTGTGATGCTGGAACACGGTTTTACCACCACGGGCGGTTGGAAGTTAAACTCCAACCTAAACTGATCAGGACCTGGAACATATGCGTCTTTTCGGGCGCAGAAAACAATGCACTATAGAAAAACAGCTGCAAAACATCAAGGCCATGAAAAGTAGAATCTTTTTCTGAGGTTTTATCATTTCAGGACAAGTCAGTGTCTTCCATCTAACCCTATCTGCTGCATCCTCTTCGGTCACACCAACTATCTTCATGTCTCCCTTCACTGTATCCATGAACCTCCTCTTTGGTCTTCCTCTAGTCCTCTTTCCTGGTGGTTCCAAACCCAGCATCCTTCTTCTGATGTACTCTCTCTCTCTCCTCTGTACATGTCCAAACCATCTCAGTCTGGCCTCTCTGACTTTAAAACCTCTAACATGTGCTGTTCCTCTGATCCTGTCCATCCTGGTCACTCCCAGAGAGATCCTCAGCATCTTCATCTCTGCTATAAACATCTCTGTTTCCTGTCTTTTCCTCAGTGACACTGTCTCTAGACCAATCAGCATTGCCGCTCTCGCCACACTGTCTCTAGACCAATCAGCATGGCTGCTCTCACCACACTGTCTCTAGACCAATCAGCATGGCTGCTCTCACCACACTGTCTCTAGACCAATCAGCATGGCCGCTCTCACCACACTGTCTCTAGACCAATCAGCATGGCTGCTCTCACCACACTGTCTCTAGACCAATCAGCATGGCCGCTCTCACCACACTGTCTCTAAACCAATCAGCATGGCCGCTCTCACCACACTGTCTCTAGACCAATCAGCATGGCCGCTCTCACCACACTGTCTCTAGACCAATCAGCATGGCTGCTCTCACCACACTGTCTCTAGACCAATCAGCATGGCCGCTCTCACCACACTGTCTCTAGACCAATCAGCATGGCTGCTCTCACCACGGTTTTGTACACTTTCCCTTTCATTTTATCTGAAACTCTTGTGTCGCACATCACACCTGATACTTTTCTCCACCCGTTTCAGCCTGCCTGCACACGCTTCTTCACCTCTTCTGTTTTCTCTCCTGTCAGTGAAACACTGGCATGACGTCACTTCAAAAGTGTGTCCATGCTGGATGAATTACCACTGCCGAACCGCCAACACATTGTCAGTTTTATCCACCAAGATCTTTCCCACTGTGAGAAATCTGACAGGAAAAGCTAAATGTTTTCATTCAAGCAATTTAAATGGCGTGGGGCGTTCAAGTTCCTCTGCTTGCCATAGCCACGCTATATGCCAGATCAAAAGAGCAGCTGCAAGACTGATATGACAAAGCAGAAAACTTTGTCAATGGTCCTTCACCATGACAATGGTAGCCCGAAGAGGCTTCCATTGTCCAGAAACAGGCTGTTAGATGGAAGCCTCACACACCATCCAGACAAGACAACAAGGGTGAAGTGTCTTGCCCAGGGGCACAGCGACAATTTAATCTCAACGGCCATCCCAACGTGGCACCTGTGGTTCCGGCGGTCTCCCATCCAAGTACTGCCCGGGCCCCGCCTGCTTCGCTTCAGAAGTCAGACAGGATCAGGCATGGACAGGCTGGTATGGTCTAGTATGATAGGTTTTAAGAAAACAGGGAAGAAAACCATTTTTCAGACCATTTTATCAGATTGAAAATGATTCCGGATTGTAGCCGAAACGTCTCGATCAGAAAACACACAGACAGACACTTAAACAGAAACATGAATCAGTAGATAGAAGTCTCACCAGTACTGGTCCCCCGTCATGCATTTCTCATAGACCGGACCGGGAAGCTCTTTAGTGTCGGGGAAGATGTTGTCGTGGTGCAAAATGACTGTTTTTATGACCTCATTGACGTGCGCCTGGCATGCCACCTGATCCAGAGTGTCAGGTGTGGGTAGGAGGGTGGGGCCGAACACGATGGCCAAGTTTCCAGCGTCCATCATGTTCTCATCATTGTACTGGGAAAGACTGTGGAGAAAAAAACAGATGAAAAATGGCTTTGATAAAAATCAGTTTGATGAAACTTAAACTGCAAAAAAAAAAAAAAAAAAAAAGGTTTTAAACTCAAACTCTAATTTATAGAAACAAAACAAGAAGAATATTTTCATACGTAACTTTTGGAACAAACGCTTTGAAAAGAAACTCTGCTTTATGGTTTTTATTTCTGCTGTGTTAATAATAACAGTAATGAAATGAAGCGTCTCCCCCATCTCCTCCGTCTCCTCCGTCCCACAGTAATAAGACTGTGTGTGAATGCGTTCCATCCAGCCGGTGCATCACACTTCCTGCTCACACCTCCTGCTCCCTGGCTGCGTTCTTTCTAAATATAAGATCAAAATGAGCTCGTTTTATTGTTTCCCTTATCCATCCAACGTTAAATCACAGGAGTACCAGGAAAAAGGCGGGGTACACCCTGGACAGTTGACCAGTGTAAGGGCAGTTTAACAACTCCCACTAACCTAGTATGTTATCCACTCTCCAGCCTACAAGCAACCACACCTACACTACATTTCCCAGAATCCCTCTGGCACCATTTTGGACAGCAAGTCCAAATAAAAAGAAACCGGTAACTTTCACTGACAGATTGCTGTGCAACACTTACTGTACAAAGTTGTCATGGTGACCACCTCCCACTCCACTGGTAGGAGACGTTACCATGGCAGCAATGTCCCCGCCCACCTCATTAAAATTACTAGAGATGAAGGAACGGCGCTTACTGGTTGAGGAAGGCGAACAGGTATCGCATCACTACCAGCGTGGCCCTGGGGACGCCCAGCAGGATCTTACGGATGCACTGCGCTCTGTCGTACAGGTTTTCTATTCCTGTGGTGAGAAACATGCAGAATAAGGTCATCCTGGGTGCTGAGACAGAGGGTTATGTGTGTGTGTGTCTCACGGATGCAGGAGAGGAGGTCATTGAAGCGCTCTTTGGGAAACAGAGGGTTCTCCAGACCTCTGAAGTACAGCTTCAGCACTCCGGCCACAGAGTTGATGTCGTGGTTACTCTCCTCATCGATCAGAGGGTCGTTACCTTGGCGACAACAGTAAAAAAAAAACATGCTCAGCTTGTGGTTTTCCAGCAGGGATTCCTGAAGGTGAGCTCACCTCTTTCAAATGAGTTCTTGATGTCGTTGACCTCAACCTGAGATCCTGAGACACGAAATATGCCCTGATGCTGAAGACCTGGGTGGGAGGAAACGGAGGAGGGAGCCAGTTAAAAAAAATGTATTGCTGTTTGGATTTTCTGAGAACTAATGAACCACCATGAAGAGTAAGTGGGACAAACATGGAGCTGATTAAATGAAAGATGATGAATCCACTGTGATGCTGATTTGTAGAAATATGAGCATGACTTGTGACATTTTTTTCTAGGTTTAATGTTCGTCCTCTTCTTCGTCCTTATCCTGGTTAATCTGGAAGTAACGTAACTCGTAGCTCTCCTTGGTGTTGGCTACAACTCTCAACCAATCCCTGAGGTTGTTCTTTTTCAGATATGTGAGATATTTCAAATACCTCTTGGAGAAGAGGACTTTAGAGTTCACGGCTATTTTACTCTTGCTCCTCTCAGTGGATACTACACCTCCATCAAGTTGTCCAGCTTTACCGTCCACCTTGATACGGGTCTGAACAAACTGCTTAAAGTTAGCAGCATCCATAATACCATCCTCCACTGGATGAGAACAATCCAGGGTGAACTTTAAGATCTGTTTCTTCTTCTTTCCACCTGGTTTTCTGACCACCTTAATTGGGGCCATGGCTGACATGTTCAGGAAAAAGTTCAGCAAAACTCCACTTCTCACACTTCTCATTCAATAATAAAATATAATATAATTGCAGGGGCGAATCCAGGATTTTCTAAAGGGGGGTGTGAGGTCATTGACAAAGCTAGTATAGGGAGAGCGGTGGACATTCCCACTCCCCAGTCAGTCAGTCATCTTCTTATCCGTCTGTCCCTTTCAGGGTAGCGGGGGGTGCCGGAGCCCATCCCGGCCAATTTAAGGAGAAGGGCAGACAACACCTAGAACAGGTTGCCAGTCTGTTGCAAGGCCACACACATACAACCATACACACACACTCATTCTTAGGGGCAATTTGGCACCGGCCAATCAACCTAGCATGCATGTCTTTGGAGAGTGGGAGGAAACCGGAGTACCCGGAGGAAACCCACGCATACACGGGGAGAACATGCAAACTCTACACAGAAAGGACAGTGTTCCAAGCCTCATCCCCACCCAAGACTCGAACCCACAACCTTGTTGCTGTGAGGCCACTGTGCTACCCACTGCGCCCCACTCCCCTGGACATTTTGAAAAAATAAGAGCAATTTTTCTGTATTTTGGTGGACCATTTGATGGCCCTTTAAGGGGTTAGCTTGACTAGTCCCATTTCCTTTCTTCTTCTTTTTTTTCTTTGGAACAAAAGGGGGCATCCGCCCTTACGCCCCCACCTGGATCTGCCCCTGAATTGGATATGAATTCACTTTTATTGTTAGAAAAATAAACAGACAGACGGACGAACGGACGGACGGACGGACGGACGGACAGATAGATAGATAGACAAATAGATAGATTGCTCACCGTGCAGATTGATGTAGCGGATGCAGCTCTCCACCAGCAGAGGTATGGCTTTGGTTGAGTCCTGAAAACAAAAACGAGAACATTTAAAGAGAAATCAAAAGAATAAAAGCTCCTTTTAAAATGATAAAAAACACTAGAAGCTACTGTTTGAGTTTAAAAGATGGAAAAAGAAAGAATTTTAAAGAAGTTTGGAACAAAAAAGAAAAACTGAAACAATCCAAAATATAAAACCATGTGGTTCTCTGGTTGTGACAAGGTGGGAATTACATTCCCAAAAAGTTCATTTTACTGAGAATTCTGTCTTTGATAAAAATGGATTCTGAATGTGAGGGTGACAGTGATAGCCTGGATCCCCCCTGCAGCCTGACTCAGGTTAAACTCTACCTGATGCTTGCTATGGGAGTTCTTCCGCCCACGACTGTGATGAGCAGAGAAGAGAAGAAGAGACAGAGAAACGAAAGAGTCTCAGTTTCACAGAGTTCAAACTAAAGCGACTGAGAAGAGAAATCAGACTTCTTATTAACAAAACGTTACCTGGTAGTCAGAAGCTCAGCTTTATATCCTGTAGGAGGAAAAAAGGAGGTTTAGGTTTGAATGAGACGCAAGAAATACAGTAAACAACCAGTCTCACCTTCTGCTAAGGCTTTCTTTAATACATCATGTTTGGCTTGAAGTTTGGAGATGAGATTACTTCCCTCCAGGTACTCACGGAATTTCTACAAGATGACAACAAATTAAAAAAAAAAACAGTGACAAAATACACAGATCAGAAGCTGGTAAGCCAGGTTAGAAAAGAGGTTGAAAAAAAAAGACTAGCCGAAAAGCAAAGCTATGGATTTACAAGTCGATCTACGTTCCTACCCTCACCATGGTAACCAGGATCTATGTTCCTACCCTCACCATGGTAACCAGAATCTACGTTCCTACCCTCACCATGGTAACCAGGATCTACCCTCTTACCCTCACTATGGTAACCAGGATCTATGTTCCTACCCTCACCATGGTAACAGGATCTACCTTCCTATCCTCACCATGGTAATCAGGATCTACATACGTTCCTACCCTCACCGTGGTAACCAGGATCTACGTTCCTACCCTCACCATGGTAACCGGGACCTACGTTCCTACCCTCACCATGGTAACCAGGATCTACGTTCCTACCCTCACCATGGTAACCAGGATATACGTTCCTACCCTCACCATGGTAACCAGGATTTATGTTCCTACCCTCACCATGGTAACCAGGATTTATGTTCCTACCCTCACCATGGTAACCAGGATTTATGTTCCTACCCTCACCATGGTAACCAGGATTTATGTTCCTACCCTCACCATGGTAACCAGGATTTATGTTCCTACCCTCACCATGGTATCCAGCTGTGGGTGGTAGCCAAAACAACGAGATCGCGAATACAAGTGGCCAAATTTAGCGTCCTCTGCAGGGTGGCTGGGCTCAAAGATAGAGTGAGGAGCTTTGCAATCAAGGAGGAGCTCGGAGTAGAGAGAACACCTCGCTGGTGAGTTTTTTTTGGGCACGTCCCACCAGTAGCAGACCCAGAGGGAGACCCAGACCTGGTCACAGCTGATCAGAGAACTCCTCGGGATCCTCCCAAGTGAGCTGGAGGATGCAGCTGGGGTGAGAGAAACCTGGGCTTCTTGTTTGAGGCAGTTTTCCCCGCGGCCCGACCCCGGATAAAGAGAAGACGACGGAACGGAAATAAGAAAACTAACCAAGGGAACTGAATCATTTTGCAAAACTCGTGACATGATAACAGCACGAGCATGACCGGTGGTACAAACATGATGCTTTAGAGGTCACTCACATTGAAGTAGAAGAGTTCAGTCTCGTGCTGATTGGCACGTCTTTTAGCCAAGCTCGGCTTGTTCAGGTACCCGTCTGACACGCTGGATTTGACCGACTCTGAGGACGGACTGTGTGTGAAGCTCTGAGAGACGTCGTAGTCGTCCAGCACTGTCATGTCCTGCAGGGTGGTCAGAGTCGCTCCCCAGGTTTTCTTCACCTGAACGGAAACACAATGACTCATCAACTCCTTCAGATTTCAATCAGCCTTACTTACGTATGCAAATCAAGCTACTATTTACAGCTGGGAAATGGATGTGAGGTTGTTTTAATTTGCTTCTAATAATCAGGGTGTGTGTTAAAAGCTGCTGGGATGTGTAGACGCAGCTCATTAATCCTGAATGTTTCAGCATTTTTATGCCCTTCAGGCTGAGTTACCAGCTGCCCTCTGTGCTAGACATCAGCGAGGGCACAGCTACCCTCACATTTTATCCTCACAGGTCACATCTGCTACATTATCACCACATTAGAACAACATAAATTACCACCAGTCAGAATAAAAAAGGAACAAGTCAACTAGGGTGCCAATTCAGAAAGTTAAAACTCCAGTGTACAGGTCTAGAAAAAGTAGCACTGAGGAAAAGACAGGAAACAGAGATGTTTGTATCAGAGATGAAGATGCTGAGGATCTCTCTTGGAGTGACCAGGATGGACAGGATCAGAGGAACAGCACATATTAGAGGTTTTAAAGTCAGAGAGACCAGACTGAGATGGTTTGGACATGTGCAGAGGAGAGAGAGAGAGTACATCAGAAGAAGGATGCTGGGTTTGGAACCACCAGGGAAGAGGACTAGAGGAAGACCAAAGAGGAGGTTCATGGATACAGTGAAGGAAGACATGAAGATAGTTGGTGTGACTGAAGAGGATGCAGCAGATAGGGTTAGATGGAAGAAACTGACTTGATGTGGAGACCCCTGAAGAAGATGAAAACTCCAGTGGTCTCTTGATAATCGAAGGAGATGTGTTACAATAAGAATAAATTCAGGCAGGGTGTCTTCTGGTGTCTTATGTCACAAACTTGATCAGTTCATCTATAGCTAGTAATAACTAACTATGTGGAATTTTTTAAAATTCTTTGTTGGTGTTTTGAAGAAATCGCGTTCATAAGAATTTATGACTTCCAAAATCTGAAAATGTTCAATGGGTGGAGACGTAAAAGACAAAACTCAGCCATTTTTTCTTCCTTTAAAGGTGGAATTTGAAAGAGTAGCTGTCTTCCATCAGTAGAGACTGGCATAAAAATGCAGGCATCGTCAGACTGAGGAAGCACTGGTGCTTGATATAGCCACATTATTTTTGGTTGATTCCTGGCTTTTCTGTACTCTGGCCCTAATTTGATCTGTTTTTTTTCCAGCTGTGCCCAAAGCTACCATTCATGTCCTTCCAGATGAATTCCATTGGCTGATTTCTTCAGATCCATAGCTTTAGAACTAAATTAGATTATAGTTAGTTAACAGTCTTAGTTAAATTGTCCGTCTGTCTCATGCAGGGGTGGGCAAACGTTTTGGTTGGTGGATCACATTGAGTTCTAATATTTAAGAAAGGGGCTGGAACAGGAGCAGATGGATGGCATGCTTTGGAAACCTCACCTCCATCTTGGGATTCGGAGGAAACATGGGATTCAATGTGCAATGAAAATGAAGAAGCTGTGGGTGGTGACCGAAAGAATGAGATCGCGGGTACAAGCGGCCGAAATGAGCTTCCTCCGCAGGGTGGCTGGGCTCTCACTCAGAGATCGGGTGAGGAGCTCTGCCATCCGGGAGGAGCTCGGTGTCGAGCCGCTCCTCCTCCAGGTCGAGAGAAGCCAGATGGGGTGGTTCGGGCATCTGGTCAGGATGCCCACCGAGCGCCTCGCAGGCGAGGTGTTTCAGGCATGTTCCTCCGGGAGGAGACCAAGGGGCAGACCCCGGACCCGCTGGAGAGACTATGTCTCACGGCTGGCCGGGGAACGACTTGGGATCCTTCTGGGTGAGCTAGAGGATGCAGCCGGGGAGAGAGAGGCCTGGGCTGCCCGTTTGAGGCTGTTGCTCCCGCGACCCGACCCCGGAACAAGCGGAAGATGACGGAACGGAATGGAAAATGAAGAAAAGTATCACAATTAAATTCAATGATGAAACAGCATAGTTCGTCAGTCTACCGGTATGGTAAGCCATCAGGATCACTACACGCACGTAATGAAGCATGCTAAATTTCAAATTAAGTGCTCTGAGTATTTTCAAGTGGAAACAATTGATTTTAATGCGATTTTTTTTCAGATTCATGGATCAGAAAAGTAAAACTTTGGTGAAGTTTGATGGAGGTCTGGTAAACATGTTGTTGTGTCTGTGGCTCTGACCTCTTCATTCTCTATTTTCAGGGACGCCAGGCGGGTCTGCAGCTGAGTGAGGCGGAGGGTGAGCTCAGCCTGGACCTGTGGCTGGGATGTAATCTGACCGACCTGGAAGAAAGGAACACAGAAGATTAACTGATCCAGTTTTCAGGGTCACATGTCCAAAGATCAACATCACAAATTCACAGGTTGGTAGAGAAAAATTATTTTGATGCCTTGGCATTGTTTAAATTGTTGTTTTTCACGTCTTTTAAACACTTTTTTATGATGTTTTAAGTAATAAAAAAGCTTTTTTAGATCATGGAAACTGCATTTTTTTTCTCCCTTGCGCAGCATGCAATATGACAACACGCAGGCGAGTTATGTGCAAACGGGCATGTTTTAATACTGACTGCATCTCCCATGTGGGCCTGGAAACTAAAGCGCTGCGGTGGGCAGAAGGCGGTGGGGTAAAGCCCCAGCAGGCGTTGTCTGTCCCGTGCTGGATCCAGGTTTTCCACGGCTCCTTCCAGCACCTCCAGACCTGCTCTCCTGGAAGCTTCAAGGCTCAGTTCGGCTGATAGGTAGGTCCTCAGAGCCCGGCTCAGACTGGAGTGGTACCCTAAGTCACAGCACTGAAATTAAAAGGATCAAATCAATAATTAAATGAAGGTTATCTTGAGGTGACAGATGGAGGCTCAGTGTCGTTACTATAGAAACAGAGGTTATACTCACGTCTATAATGTCGGGCAGATCATGGATGTAGTATTTAAAGACAGAAGCGTTGGTGGCCTCCAGAGTCAGTAAATACTCATTTCTGGCTTTTAGGGTCTTTAGTTTGTTCTCTGAATATTTGGCCTTTCTCTGAAAAAAAGATCAAGATGTTCATTTTTAACGTTCCTACTCTCACTATGGTAACCAGGATCTATGTTCCTACCCTCACCATGGTAACCAGAATCTATGTTCCTACCCTCACCATGGTATTCAGGATCTACGTTCCTACCCTCACCATGGTAACCAGGATCTATGTTCCTACCCTCACCCTGGTAACCAGGATCTATGTTCCTACCCTCACCCTGGTAACCAGGATCTATGTTCCTACCCTCACCATGGTAATCAGGATCTACGTTCCTACCCTCGCCATGGTAACCAGGATCTACGTTCCTACCCTCACCATGGTAATCAGGATCTACGTTCCTACCCTCACCATGGTAACCAGGATCTACGTTCCTACCCTCACCATGGTAACCAGGATCTACGTTCCTACCTTCACCATGGTAACCAGGATCTACGTTCCTACCCTCACCATGGTAACCAGGATCTACGTTCCTACCCTCACCATGGTAACCAGGATCTACGTTCCTACCCTCACCATGGTAACCAGGATCTACGTTCCTACCCTCACCATGGTAACCAGGATCTACGTTCCTACCTTCACCATGGTAACCAGGATCTACGTTCCTACCCTCACCATGGTAACCAGGATCTACGTTCCTAACTTAACTTGGTTTTCATTTTTTCTACATGTGAATATTTTAAAGAAATGGTAAAAGGATTAAATACATTTAAAATGATAATTAAAGCATTACGTTTACCTTCTCTCTCATTTTCTCCATCTTACGGGCGGCGTTGCGTCTCTGGTGGCGCTCCTCTATTCGCAGGCCGAACACAGGCTCCACCCCTCCGCCAGTTCCAGACACGCCTTTCACGCGACCCTCTTGACGCTCGGCCTCACGCAGCTTTGCCTCCGCGTTGATGGTCTCAACGTGGTACATGTGGTACGTCTTCATCACCTAGGCAACAGCAGCCAGTCAAACAGAAGCACAACGCTGGAGTGATGCTGAGCTCTGCCATCTTTTAAGAGCTAATCAGATAGATACGTTTCTCTAAGAATTCAAAGGGCTTCATCTACTAGAACAGTACAGATCTCAGGCTGAGCAGGCCGTTTTGTTCAGGTCAAGAACGTCAATAACATTGTTTTACAATTTGTTTACGTCAAATTATTAAAAAGTCAACACACTTCTTTCAGTTTTATAGATTGCCGTACATGCATAAAAGTCAGCGTACACCCAGATTTTGGCGTAAGAGCGCTTTATAAATGAGACCCCAGAAGGTTATGATTCTACAGAAAATCATTCTGGAAATAAGACATTGCAAACTACTTTTAAATTTCAAAATAAAAGGGAAAGTGTCCAAAACTGTGGTGAGAGCGGCCATGCTGATTGGTCTAGAGACAGTGTGGTGAGAGCGGCCATGCTGATTGGTCTAGAGACAGTGTGGTAAGAGCGGCCATGCTGATTGGTCTAGAGACAGTGTGGTAAGAGCGGCCATTCTGATTGGTCTAGAGACAGTGTGGTAAGAGTGGCCATGCTGATTGGTCTAGAGACAGTGTCACTGAGGAAAAGACAGGAAACAGAGATGTTTGTAGCAGAGATGAAGATGCTGAGGATCTCTCTGGGAATGACCAGGATGGACAGGATCAGAGGAACAGCACATGTTAGAGGTTTTAAAGTCAGAGAGGTCAGACTGAGATGGTTTGGACATGTGCAGAGGAGAGAGAGAGAGTACATCAGAAGAAGGATGCTGGGTTTGGAACCACCAGGAAAGAGGACTAGAGGAAGACCAAAGAGGAGGTTCATGGATACAGTGAAGGAAGACATGAAGATAGTTGGTGTGACTGAAGAGGACACAGGAGATAGGGTTAGATGGAAGAAACTGACTTGATGTGGCGCCCCCTGAAGGAGGTGTAAATAAATAAACTTACGGTGTAAAGTTCGTTCAGAAGCTTCATGAGATCTTCTTGAAGCTGGAAGATTATTTCTTTACTCTGTGGAAAATAAACAGGAAGCATACGTTTAAAAGAAGCACGATATTTAATTTTCTAAGTTTTTAAAACCAAAATAAAAGACCAGGAAATACATTCATTTCAACCTGAAAAGTTACGTTTTTTTTGTTTAAAATTTGTCTTAAACTTGGAAAAAATTTAAGCTAAAATTAATCAAATTCACAGTTTAACAATTAATCAAATGATTCTTTTGTTCAATTAATAAAATAACCAAATAAGGCTTTTTTTAAAACTGTTATTTAATGATCGTAATATATCTTATAAGCTAGCATCTTTGCATTTCTGTGTGTAGTTTGCTTGTTCTCCTTGTGTATATTTGGGTTTTCTGTGGTTTCCTCCAAAAACATGCATGTTAGGTTGATTGGCTGCTATAAATTTGCCCCTAGGAATGAGTGTGTGTGTGTACATGGTTGTCTGTGTGTGTGTGTCCCCACAATAGAGAGTGACTTGTTCGGGGTGTACCCTGCCTGTCACCCTAAATCTGCAGGAATAGACTCCGGCACACCCTGCGACCCTGTAAATGAAAAGCGGTTCAGAAGCCGAAACAAAACTTCTTTGCATGTTAATGATTAAATCCCTTTAAAAAAAGAGAATTTTTTTATTAAATTATTCAATTTGCTCGTTGAATAATTTTGTTTAAAATAAATTTAGAAAAACCTAAATAAGTTTAATTGAGTTGTAGGATTTTTCTTTAGGTGTGAATGAGCAGTTAAAACGTTGCAGTGTTCCGTCCCCTGTTGGGCTCCCCGATGTTTAATAAAAAGTAGTTAGTATTCCCCGGGGCTCTGCTGCAGAGTTAAACAAATTAAACGCACCCGCACGCTCCGAGCTGCTTCTAACTTTAGCTCTGCCTTTTCATTATTAATCTGAATTCCTCTTTTATTCATGCCGACTAAAGTGCAGCGGCAGCTCTGAACAGCAGGACCTCCATCACATCCTCCATCCGCTCAGACATGGGAGAGACAGACGGCTGAGTGTCCATGGAAACGCCAACAGCACCGTGTCCATGGCGACAAGCTCATAGGATGGGAGTGGGATTCATCCGTCCTGGGATTTCGGTCGTTTAGCATAATGTAATATTGATGCTGGCACATCTCGTCTCTAACCTGCAGCTGTTTAACGTCTGAGAAGATTCACATCATTCTTTTATTTGTTTGAGTTGTGGATCCGCTCAGCACGCCTGGCTAACACGCCTCTCTGGTGTGTGGAATTACACTCAAGCAGATCTCAGTCAATACTTTCACGCTGATGAGGAATCAAATCATCTCAGCCATGTGGGCTCAGACTGCAGAACAAGCTCAAGGACAAAAACACTCAGTTTGAATTAAGATTCAGGACAAATCTGTAAAAAGTCTGATCATAACAAGTGGTGACTGGAGGCTCCAGAGCTCCATGTGCCGGTTAAATCTCACATTTAAAATATTCTTATGACTTTTATTTTACAAACACAAAATAATAAAATTATTAAAATTAATAAAATTTATATAATAAAATGCTGCATTCTGTTCCGTTCCGTCGTATTCTGCTTCCCTGAGGCTGGATCACGAGGGCAACAGCCTCAAACAAGAAGCCCAAGCTTGTCTCACCCTGGTTGCATCCTCCAGCTCACCTGGAAGGATCCTGAGGTGTTTCCTGTCTAGCTGTAAGACATAGTCTCTCCAGCAGGTTTCTCTCGACTCAGAGGAGTAACAGCTCTATTCCGAGCGTCTCCCAGATGGCAAAGCTCCTCCCTTTATCACTGAGTGAGAGCCCAGACACCCTGAAGAGGTAGCTCATTTTGTCCGCTTGTATCCGCGATCTTGTTCTTTCAGACACCTGGTTAACGTGGCGAGAGTAGGAACGTAGATCCTGGTTACCATGGTGAGGGTAGGAACTTAGATCCTGGTTACCCTGGTGAGGGTAGGAACGTAGATTCTGGTTACCATGGTGAGGGTAGGAATGTAGATCCTGGTTACCATGGTGAGGGTAGGAACATAGATCCTGGTTACATGGTGAGGGTATGAACGTAGATCCTGGTTACCATGGTGAGGGTGGGAACGTAAATCCTGGTTACCATGGTGAGAATAGGAACGTAGATCCTGGTTACAACGATGAGGGTAGGAACGTAGATCCTGGTCACCATGGTGAGGGTAGGAACGTAGATCCTGGTTGCCACGGTGAGGGTAGGAACGTAGATCCTGGTTACCATGGTGAGGGTAGGAACGTATATCCTGGTTACCATGGTGAGGGGAGGAACGTAGATCCTGGTTACCATGGTGAGGGTAGGAACGTAGATCCTGGTTACCATGGTGAGGGTAGGAACGTAGATCCTGGTTACCATGGTGAGGGGAGGAACGTAGATCCTGGTTACCATGGTGAGGGTAGGAACGTAGATCCTGGTTGCCACGGTGAGGGTAGGAACGTAGATCCTGGTTACCATGGTGAGGGGAGGAACGTAGATCCTGGTTACCATGGTGAGGGGAGGAACGTAGATCCTGGTTACCATGGTGAGGGTGGGAACATAGATCCTGGTTACCATGGTGAGGGTAGGAACATAGATCCTGGTTACCATGGTGAGGGTAGGAACGTAGATCCTGGTTACCATGGTGAGGGGAGGAACGTAGATCCTGGTTACCATCTTGAGGGTGGGAACATAGATCCTGGTTACCATGGTGAGGGGTAGAAACATAGACCGATTTAAATTGAGAGCTTTGCTTTTCGGCTGTGCTCTTTCTTTTACCACTACAGATCTCCACAATGTCGATCTCCACATGAAGGCTACATGAATAAAATTATTCTTTTAACACAGACATCATTAAAAACTAACTGCTTCACTTTTTGTAATTCAAAGCTTTTCCAGCTTCATAGAAGCAGAACAGTAGCAGACAGGTTCTATAGAACTCAGCAGAGATGATTAACAGCAACTGCTGTTGAGATCGTTTCAGACTGTGTCAGTTTAATTTAAACTTTAAATTAAAATCCAAATGTCATCGTTTAACATCTAAAGAAAAATCAACGTGGAACTCATAACCCAGCAAACAGAGAACCTCCAAGGAACGTTAGCATGAAGTTCTCCAAAGTTTTGCTTTTACCAAGAACTAATGATCCTTAAATTTTAGTCGGTGGTTATGTTAGAACCTAATCTTCCCAGAATGTAGAGCATTGTTGTTTTTGGCAGCCATCTGAGTTTTCGTTTTAGTCTTTGTCTTTGGAACAAAAATTTATTTAAGTTTTAGCCACATTTTCGTCCTCTCTTTATATTTTTGTTTTAGTCAACGAAAACCCAAAAGAGTTTTCGTCTAGTCTTAGTGTAAGAAGATAAAATTCTTACTTTAACGATCGTGTCTTTATTACTGAGAATGATGCAGGTTATATGTTTTTAAAAAAACTCTGCCGAGCTTTAACTTAAGCAAAACAGCAAACATTGTAAAACAACGTAAAAAAAATTGAAATTCTTCAGTGAGTGAGGAACGTTGTAACTTATGAATACTTAAAAATGACACCTCTTAGTAACCGTGTAAACAAAGTAAACATTGTACTGTCTCTTTAAAGCAGTCGTTAGGGCAACCAAGCTAACCAAGCATTAGCTTGAAGTTAGCATGCTGTTTGCGCAAAATATGTGTAAAACTTTAATTTTCTGACCACCAAGCTCCTTTGTTACTGTTGTCACCATGGTGTGTGACTTTCTCGTGGCTGCAGGTGTGTTGTGTAGACGGTGTGAACGTGCAGCATTGTGGGGGGCGTGTCTCCGTGAGAGACAGATGCAGCAGCAGACAGAAATGTTAAAGTCTGACGTCTATTTCGTCACATTTTCGTCACCAAAATGTCGCTTTTATTTTGTTATCGTTACGTCATCGTCATTAAAAAAAAAAAACTTTGTCAACAAAATCATTCCGTTATTGTTGACGAAAACAACTCTGGTTGAGAGAACCAAATTCCAAACGGTTAAAATTAAGATTAGATGAACATTCTGAAAACCAAAAAATAACCAATAAAGAACGTTGTGCTAACCTCTGAAAAAGGTCAGAATGTTCTGGGACGTTAAATTATTTGTTGTGAACTCATTGTTTAAATAAAACTGTTATGTGAGTTAATTAAGACTCACTCTCTTCAGCAGACGAGCAGAATCCTCACTGATGTGCGTCAGCCGTGTGATAACGTTGTTCAGGTAGAGGTCACTCAGGGTGGCGTGGTCCTTACTCTCTCTCCTTACCTGTGGATTTATCATAAATCATCCTTTTTATTTCATCTTAAATCACTTTTATAAAGAATCTAATCCACACAAACTCACCTGGTTTAATAATAAATACCAGCAGTTGACAGGAGACAGGAGGTTCTGGTCCTTTCTAGAAAACAATCAAGAAACATTGAAGAGATTAATCTGGAGTTTAACGCATGGGGAGAACATGCAAACTCTACACGGGAAGGACAGTGTTCTATATCTCGCCCCCACCTGGGATTCAAACCCCCTACGTTCTAGCTGTGAGGCCACTGTGCTACCCACTTCTCCAAAGTGCCCCAAATTATTCTTGTTATCTTTATGCTTCCGTTCAAAGAGTGTGGAGGAGGCGTTAAATCCCCAAGCTGTCCGTGTGTCTGTGCTTCTGGAACACTTTTATGAGCTTTTAATGAAACTACCCGCAGTTACACGGTACCAACTATAGATGAATTGATTGGTTTCAATTTTTTATTTTTATTTATTTATTTTTTTAACCAGGATCTATGTTCCTACCCTCACCATGTTAACCAGGATCTACGTTTCTACCCTCACCATGGTAACCAGGATCTATGTTCCTACCCTCACCATGGTAACCAGGAGCTACGTTCCTACCCTCACCATGGTAACCAGGATCTATGTTCCTACCCTCACCATGGTAACCAGGATCTATGTTCCTACCCTCACCATGGTAACCAGGATCTATGTTCCTACCCTCACCATGGTAACCAGGATCTACGTTTCTACCCTCACCATGGTAACCAGGATCTATGTTCCTACCCTCACCATGGTAACCAGGATCTATGTTCCTACCCTCACCATGGTAACCAGGATCTATGTTACTACCCTCACCATGGTAACCAGGATCTATGTTCCTACCCTCACCATGGTAACCAGGATCTACGTTCCTACCCTCACCATGGTAACCAGGATCTACGTTCCTACCCTCACCATGGTAACCAGGATCTACGTTCCTACCCTCACCATGGTAACCAGGATCTACGTTCCTACCCTCACCATGGTAACCAGGACCTACGTTCCTACCCTCACCATGGTAACCAGGAGCTATGTTCCTACCCTCACCATGGTAACCAGGATCTACGTTCCTACCCTCACCATGGTAACCAGGAGCTATGTTCCTACCCTCACCATGGTAACCAGGAGCTACGTTCCTACCCTCACCATGGTAACCAGGATCTATGTTCTTACCCTCACCATGGTAACCAGGAGCTACGTTCCTACCCTCACCATGGTAACCAGGAGCTACATTCCTACCCTCACCATAGTAACCAGGATCTACGTTCCTACCCTCACCATGGTAACCAGGAGCTACGTTCCTACCCTCATAGATGTTGGCTATAAATTTATTGGTGAGATATTGGCTCCGTGGTAGAGTGTTTGTCCTTGGACCGGGAGACACCGGTTTGAATCCCACTGAGCTCCTTGGGTGTCCCTGGAGAATACACCTAACCACTACCTGCTCCCATCATTGGCACCGTCGTTGCTGCCTTCTTCTTCTTCTTTCAGCATCTCCCTCCAGGTGGCGCCACATCAAGTCAGTTTCTTCCATCAAACCCTATCTGCTGCATCTTCTTTGGTCACACCAACTATCTTCATGTCTTCCTTTACTGTATCCATGAACCTCCTCTTTGGTCTTCCTCTAGTCCTCTTTCCTGGTGGTTCTAAACCCAGCATCCTTCTTCTGATGTACTCTCTCTCTCTCCTCTGCACATGTCCAAACCATCTCAGTCTGGCCTCTCTGACTTTAAAACCTCTAACATGTGCTGTTCCTCTGATCCTGTCCATCCTGGTCACTCCCAGAGAGATCCTCAGCATCTTCATCTCTGCTACAAACATCTCTGTTTCCTGTCTTTTCCTCAGTTATTCTGTTCTGGTCACTGCATAGCAGCACCTCTAGGTGTGTGTAACAGTTAAACTTACTTGTATTGCTGATGATCTTTCGTGCTGCGTGTCTTTGCCATGAACCTCTCAGCCAGCTTCTCCAGATTTCTGGAATATTCCGTTTCGATCTCGGCCTTCTTCCTGAAGAAGTCCTGCAGGTCCTGAAGCAGCTGGACCCGCATCTCTGTCTGTTGCTCCAGACAACGCTGCTGCTCCACCAACTGGATCCGAACATCTGCAGAAAACAACAATACACACGTTCAGATGGCCACACCCTCCTTTTCACATGTTAGATCTAGATGGGCATCTGTATACATCTGGCAGCAACAAGTTAAACTCAAACATGCAATGAGAGAGTTTCCTCTCACCCTCCAAAAACACACATGTTAGGTTGATTGGCTGCTATAAAATTACCCTTAGAGATGTGTGTGTGGTCTCACAAATACTGGTGACCTGTTCAGGGTGTATCCTGCTTAGTAGTAAGATATTAAGACCGAAACCGAGCCCAAACCCGACCCAACCTGAAATTTGGTTTCTAATGGTCCAAAGTCAATCCTGACTTTTTTTCAAATAAAGATATGTTTAGAAAATCTGTACTAAAAAAATTTAAAAAGCGTGTTCCTGAAAATGTTCCTGTTTATAAATAACCCTCCCCCTCCCGAGTCCTCACAAATAAAATATGACATTTCGGGCTTGTTTCAGGCTCAGGGCCGCAAATCAAGTTGATTGGTCAGGCTCAAACCGGGTCGGGATTTAGTACCCGCGGGCTGGTTCGGGTTGGGCTGGACTTTTTAGGCCCGATCTCAACTCTAACCCTGCTTTCTAGTCTGAAATCAGCCAGGATAGGCTTCGGCATCCACCGCGGCCCCGTCAGGGAAAAGCGGTTAGGAAGACGAAACGAAAGTTTCTTGTACTAAAAATAACCTCAGAATTTTTTTTTCTCTTTGAAGCAAAATTTTGTATCATCCTCTGGATAAAAATCAGCGATGAGAAGTCCTTCATATTGAAATGATACAGTAAATTATAACCTCATAACTCATGGACCAGCTCCAGGACCGTCTCCATGGCAAATTTATTGATTTAAACGGTAAATTAACGAAGTAAAGTACTCATGATTTCCAATTAGTCTTGATTTTTGATTGATTATTGAAATAATTTCAGATAATCTACACTCTTTGGGCCTTAATCATTACCTCAAACTTCCACTAAAATCTGTCCTGTGTTCCATGTTTGCCTAGCAGTACAGGTCATGAATGCACTGCAAGGAGGTCGTGGGTTCGAGTCCTGTGTGAGGATGAGGCTTAGAACACCGGTCTTTCTGTGTGGAGTTTGCATGTTCTCCCCGTGTATGTGTGGGTTTACTCACACATACCCTCCAAAAACATACATGTTAGGTTAATTGGCTGCTACAGGATTGCCCCTATGAATGAGTGTGTGTGTGTGTGTGTGGTTGTATGAGTATGGCTCTGTTACAGACTGGGGCCTTGTTCATGGTGTACCCTGCCTTTGTCTCTAATCAGCCGGGATGGTCTCCGGCTCGGTGACTCACATTCACAGAATTATCTTCGAGAGAAAAAAAAGTCCAATGTTTCCACACGTTCTCTCCAGCATCCTTTGGTCAATAATGAATTCTCTTGGCATCGATGTGAGCTGAGACAAGGACAACGCTCTAATAAAACGTCCAGGTCTAAATTTAACTCCATTACACGTCTAAATGCCCTGACTGGAGCAAACAGGATCGCTTTTCCTTCACTGGGAATCATCAGAATGTGTCCCAAACAACATTCAGCAAAGCCTGATTGGTCCGATGGCATGAACAGATTATGATCAATACAAAAGGTTCCCTTCGTAAACAATAAGATAAGTATGTACGTCTTTTTTTCATCTTCTATTAACGATATTTGACCCATTTTGTGATGCAAGTACTTGATTTAATTTGGAAGATTGTAAAAAAGTTGCCTACTTATTGTTTAAGCCCGACTGATCTCTCATGATGTAGTAACTGTTTGGAGTTTAATTTTTAGTTTTGATTGAATAGACATTAAACCACCTAAAATTAAACCATAAAATGATAGAAAAAAAGTGATGCATTAAAGTCAAGACTAAAGTGTCTTGGTCTCAGGAGGCGTTGGCTCAGTGTTAGGGTTTCCTTCTTTCAACTGAGAGAAGCTGGTTTGATTCCCACTGAGCCCAAGCCGTCCCTGGGACTACAGGGTGACCAACATGAAAAGGACAAAAAAAAAAGACTGAAGTTCCTACCCTCACCATGGTAACCAGGATCTACGTTCCTACCCTCACCATGATAACCTGGATCTACGTACCTACCCTCACCATGGTAACCAGGATCTACGTTCCTACCCTTACCATGGTAACCAGGATCTACGTTCCTACCCTCACCATGGTAACCAGGAGCTACGTTCCTACCCTCACCATGATAACCAGGATCTACGTTCCTACCCTCACCATGGTAACCAGGATCTATGTTCCTACCCTCACCATGATAACCAGGATCTACGTTCCTACCCTCACCATGGTAACCAGGATCTACGTTCCTACCCTCACCATGGTAACCAGGATCTACGTTCCTACCCTCACCATGGTAACCAGGATCTACGTTCCTACCCTCACCATGGTAACCAGGAGCTACGTTCCTACCCTCACCATGATAACCAGGATCTACGTTCCTACCCTCACCATGGTAACCAGGATCTACGTTCCTACCCTCACCATGGTAACCAGGATCTACGTTCCTACCCTCACCATGGTAACCAGGATCTACGTTCCTACCCTCACCATGGTAACCAGGATCTACGTTCCTACCCTCACCATGGTAACCAGGAGCTACGTTCCTACCCTCACCATGATAACCAGGATCTACGTTCCTACCCTCACCATGGTAACCAGGATCTACGTTCCTATCCTCACCGTGGTAAATTGTGTGGGTGGTGACCGAACGAAAGAACAAAATTGTAGATACAAGCAGATGAAATGAGCTTCTTCTGCAGGGTCGTTGGGCTCGGTTGAGGAGTTCTGCCATTTAGGAGGAGCTCAGTGTTGAGCCGTTCCTCCTCCAGGTCGAGAGCAGCCAGATGGGATGGTTTGGGCAACTGGTCAGGATGCCTCCTGAGCGCCTCGCTTGCGAGGTGTTTTGGGCATGCCCCGCCAAGAAGAGACCAAGAGGCAGACTCTGGACCTGCTGGAGAGACTATGTCTCACAGCTGGACAGGGAACACCTCAGGATCCTCCTGGGTGAGCTTGAGGATGCAGCCGGGGTGAGAGAAGCCTGGGCTTTTCATCTGTGGCTGTTGCCCCTGCGACTCGGCCCCAGATTAACAGAAGACGACGGAACAGAAAGATGTTAGAATGATTGTTTCTGTCTGGTGACGTCAGTCGTTGCCGGGCAGATGTGATGTTTAATCATAGGATTGATTTTAAATGATCTCATCTCTGTTTGTTTGATAAATTATTTCTCAATATGTTTCATTTTAATGGTCTTTGTGTAATTATTTAAAGCATTTTTCTGCACCTCACACACACATACACACACACACACACACACACACAGGAGTGGGCATGGCAGCACGGCACGCTTGGATGCTTGCTGTGTTTTATCTGCAGCAGCCTGATGAGAGAGCCAGCACCAAACACACACACACAAACACACACACACACACGCTCCCTCTCTCTCCGTCTCTCATACACACACAAATCCCCAGAGAAGCAATCCACTCCACTACCTGTTGTCTTGGTAACCACACATTGTGTGTGAACCATGTGATGAGGAAGGTGAGGTGCTTGTAGCTGCCGCATCGACTCCAGCACACGCTTTGTGGTGTACACATGACGGATGGATTCAGGAAACTGCACAGTCTAGAAAACGTGTCGATTCAGCCATCTACGTTAAAATGGCTGCCGTCTCATGGTAACGTTATACATGTGAACATGTCAAAGAGGAGGAATAATCATTTTTGATTGGTGGAATCAGGCTTCGTTAATGTTTCTATCATCAGCTACATTATTGAGTCTTCAATAAGTCATTAGTCCAATCAAATGTCAGGAAATCAATTAAAAGAACACACAATATGGTGCCACAGCCAATCAGATGGCAGTATCGTTTAAGAAGACTCTATCCTGGCTGGTTTAAGGCATGAGGGAGGTTACACCCCGGACAGGTCACCAGTCTGTCGCAGGGCCACACACACACACACACACACAGAACCATCCACAAACACACTCATTCATCCGCTTACAATCAGCACTGGGTCTCGTCAGAAACGCAAATGTAATTTTCTTATTGCATGTATTCATTCGTCTTCTGAACCGTCCGTCCCTATGGTGGTTTCAGCGGGTGACTGAGCCCATCCCAGGTGATTTAGGGTGAGAGGCAGGGTACAGCCTGAGGAGGTCACCAGTTTATCATCGGGTCTCACCCACAAAAACCCACTCATTTCTAGGGCAACTTCGTAGCAGCCAATCAACCTAACATGTATGTTTTTGGAGGAAACCAGAGAAAACCCACACATACACAGGGAGAACATGCAAACTACACACAGAAAGACTAGTTTTCCAAACCCCGTCCCCATCCAGGATTCGAATCCCGACCTACGGGCCCAACCACTGGAGTTTTCGTCTCCTTCTTCTTTCTGCATTCCCCTCCAGGGGTCGCCACATCAAGTCAGTTTCTTCCATCTAACCCTATCTGCTGCATCCTCTTCGGTCACACCAACTATCTTCATGTCTTCCTTCACTGTATCCATGAACCACCTCTTTGGTCTTCCTCTAGTCCTCTTTCCTGGTGGTTCCAAACCCAGCATCCTTCTTCTGATGTACTCTCTCTCTCTCCTCTGCACATGTCCAAACCATCTCAGTCTGACCTCTCTGACTTTAAAACCTCTAACACGTGCTGTTCCTCTGATCCTGTCCATCCTGGTCACTCCCAGAGAGATCCTCAGCATCTTCATCTCTGATACAAACATCTCTGTTTCCTGTCTTTTCCTCAGTGTCTCTTGACCAATCAGCATGGCCGCTCTCACCAAACCAGTTAAATGATACATTTTCAGAAGATTAAATAGTCTTGGGGGAAGCATGGCTCAGTGAGTAGGGTGACCGCCCTGTAACCGGACGGTTGCCGGTTCGATCCCCCGCCATGAGTTCATGCCGAGGTGTCCTTGAGCAAGACACTGAACCCCCAATTGCTCCTGATGGTGGTTTGCACCCTGCATGGCAGCATCCCCATCAGGTATGAATGTGTGTGTGAATGGGTGAATGTGAGCTACACTGTAAAGCGCTTTGAGTACCGATGCAGGTAGAAAAGCGCTATATAAGTAGAGTCCATTTACCATTTACCTTTGTTTCCCTTGTTCTAGAGTCAGATAAACACAGCCACGTCGTTCATGTTCAGTCGATTTCAATTCAATGTTTCCAACGTGATGTTTTATTTTTTACATCTCATTTTCATTGAAAAAATGAATGAAAACTCCATCAATGAACGAAGAGCAGAAAGAGGTTTTGTCTTGCAGGGATAAAGTTTTCAGGAGAGATTTTATCAATGAACCTCCTTGGATCTCAGACTGAAACACATCGGCTCTGCTCTTCCTTTGATCTCTGAAATGTTTCTTCTTTCAAACTCGCTGCTAACGCTCAGAACGACATCCTCTTAGATCAGACGGCTCGGTGCAGACAAACACTGACTAAGCAGACTAAAACTTGTCTGGTTAAATCAGATTTAATCTGAGAACTCCCCAGAGCTCATTTTACTGCTTTAAGTGAGGCTTCCTCACTGAGGCCGTTCCCCCTGCGGTCTAGGATGAGAGGAAAACGGCTGTACGTAACCGTGGAGGCCGAAGGCCAGAATAAAGCAGATAATCCTGTATAATTAACAGATTCATCAATTAGTTCTGTTGTTTTACCACAAGGAATGGATGATTACGGGCTGCACGGTGGGCTCACAGCAACAAGGTTGGAGGTTCGAGTCCTGGAGAGGGGGGTGTGGATTGAAACACTGGCTTCTCTGTGTGAGGTTTGCATGTTCTTCCCGTGCATGCGTGGATTTTCTCTGGGTATTCCAGTTTCCTCCCACCCTCTAAAAACATGGAGGTTGATTGGCTGCTATGAAATTGCCCCTAAGAATGACTGTGTGTGGCGATGGTTGTCTGTGTGTGGTCCCACAACAGATTGGCAACCTGATCAGGTGTACCCTACCCCTCGTCTTGAATTAACCAGGACAGGCTCCAGTGAACCCGTGACTGCATAAGGGATAAGCAGTTTGAGAGATGAAATGAAACCATGACTACTTGTAATCAGTTTCAGCCCCAGAAGCCAGATGGGGTGGTTCGGACATCTAAATGCCCCCCGAGTGGCTCGCTGGTGAGGTGTTTTGGGCACGTCCCACCAGGAGGAGACCAAGAGGCAGACCCCGGACCGGCTGGAGAGCCTATGTCTCACAGCTGGCTGAGGAACGACTCGGGATCTGTCCAGGTGAGCTGGAGGATGCAGCTGGGATGAGAGAAGCCTGGGCTTCCCGTCAGAGGCTGTTGCCCCTGACGACCCGGCCCCAGATAAGCGTAAGACGACGGAACGGAAAGTTTCAGCCCCGCTTGTTGTCTGTTTAGAAGAAGAATACCTTCATTAGTCCCTTAACGGGGAAATTTCTGTGCTGCATTGCACCGCAGCAGGCAGCCATGATGGCACCAATGGTGGGAGCAACTCGGGGGGTTAGGAGTCTGCTCCAGGGACACCAAGAGGGGTCAGTGGAATTCAAACCGGCTTTTCCCAGTCTAAAGACTCCTCTTTTTACTTTGAAAACTGAACGATATTAATTCCATGTTCCTATTGAACGGCATCGCCCTCACAGGGTTTATTAGCAGCATGTAATTGCGTGGCGTTCACTGAGTAACAAAAGAAAAAAGCTCAGATGAATGATGACACTGCAAAGTTTCCCAGATGAAAAATTGCAGCGCTGCATAAACTCTTTCCTCCTCCAGTTACACATAAAACATCCTGTAAAGCCGAGGAGAGCCCGGCCGGCTAAAACACAAGAAGGATTTTATTTATATCTCACAGCATCTGAAAGGCTTCCTTCTGACAAGGTCGCCCTGTGATGGAGAAGAGCCTCCTCTCTTTTTTTCCCCATTAATTAGCCTTGATCTCATCTGTCAATGATGATTAATCAAAAAGGAACCTAAGTGCTTCAATCCATCAGACGCTCTATTAATCAGTCTGAACCGAGGTTAGACAAACTACTCACAAAGCATCTTTAACTGCTTCCAACAACTTAGAAACCACAATGTCGGTACTTTTAGTCCGAGTTTCACCACATTTATATTCATTTTGACTCGTCACATGACCCATATGGGGATGGGTCTTCTCAAATAGCTTCCAGTGGTCTACCAGCTGGGGTGCCCATGCTCAACCCTTTATGTACGAAAATCTACTCTTCAAGTATCAAACCCCCTGAGATCTACCAGTCTATCGAGCATCGCAAACCCCCACGGATGGCTTCCAGCCTGTTGTAACTACCGTACTCTCACAACACGTTTTGTTGTTGTTACAGGCGGTGCATATCAACACTTCCTTGGTTCATCGTTCTCAGTGAGACAGTATGAAATACTTGTTCTTTTTAAAACGTCGCAGGTACAGACCGTCATGGTTCCCTTGTCCACCACCAGAGAGAACCTGGGGCCTTCCCTCATCTGCCTGATCTAAAACACCTGAAGCTCTTTGTGCAGCTTTCTTTAAACAGGCAGCCTGTCTTCCCTTCACGTGTCGGGTCATACCTTCCATCCCAGCCAGGTCTTCCTGGCTGCCTGACCATGATATACACTTTGAACAATAACTTCATGACATTTCCAATGATCCTTGTGTTTTTTATTTACAGCATTACTGGACTCCTTCATTAAATGAATCATGTTTCTTGTCCTGCAATTGGGTCCTACTCCTCCCAATTGCGAGCCACGGCGGGACATAGACAACTTATTTTCGACTTAGAGTCCGAAAATTCTAATCACCTACTTGGTCACAAACAGGCTCAAAGATACACTTCCTTTGAGTCCAAGAGTGCTCCTCAAGCAAGAGCAAACAGTACAATGTGAAGCCCAAAGTCCACGTGCATTCCTTATGCAGCGACAAACAGTAGAGAGTGAGACCCAGATTCACATGTTCCTTAAGCATGGACAAAAACAGTAAACAGAACGTAAGACCCAAAAATACACTAGCATGTAAACCCTGATTTATCCAGGAGGGATCCATTGTAGAAAAGGCTTCAGGGCATCATCTGGACACGTTTCTACTTCCATCTGGTTTTATCAGATTGAAAAGAATTTCCGGATGGAAGTCGAAACGTCTCAATCAGAAAATCCAGCCTCCAGAAGACACTTTGAAGTGTTCTCTACAACCAGAGATACATTTCCTGCAAGTATTTGAGCATTCCTCACCAAAGAACAATCAGGAAATAGTACACCATGAAGCCCAAAGATACATTGTCTTCAATTCCAAGAGCACTCTTCAAGCAAGAACAAACAGCAGGCTAAATAATGAGGCCCAAAGCCAGATGTTGTAATAGTCCAAGTGTCTGTCTTCGACAGGAACAAACAGTAAACAAAACAATGTCAGATCCAAAGGTACTTGTTTGAAAATAATTACACATTCCTGCCGAGAAAGATGAACCAGCCTGATGAACTGTACATAGGTATTTTTTTTCAACTCGTGTTGTTTTTTAGACTATGTTACCAAATACTTGAATTTCACCACTAGGGGGTGGATAAAGTTCCATTCCGTCGTCTTCCGCTTATCCAAGGCAGGGTCTCGGGGGGAAGAGCCTCAGACGTGATGCCCAGACTTCTCTCACCCCGGCTGCATCCTCTAGATCACCCAGAAGGATCACAAGTTGTTCCCTGTCCAGCTGTGAGACATAGTCTCTACAGCAGGTCCGGGATCTGCCTCTTGGTCTGCTCCCGGTGTGACTTCTCCAAAAAACCTCACCAGCGAGGCGCTTAAAAGGCATCCTGACCAGATACCCAAACCACCCCATCTGGCTTCTCTCAACCTGGAGGAGGAGCGGCTTGACACCAAGCTCCTATCGGAACGACTCAAGATCCTCCTGGGTGAGCTGGAGGATGCAGCCAGGGTGAGAGAAGCTTGGGCTTCCCGTCTGAGGCTGTTGCCCCTGCGATCCAGCCCCGGATGAGCGGAAGACGACGGAACGGAAAAGTTTGCCCAGCAAACAAAGACCCCTAAAAAGCGTGTATTTTGATGTCCTGATCCCAGAAACAGTTGGTTTTTATTAGACTTCTCTTGTGTGACAGTTTTATTAAAAAAATCTACAACAGTAACAAAACAATCAGATAAAAATCCAGGTGAGAGAGGACTTCTGTCAGGGAGAGTTTACCTTCAACTGGCGGTGACAACTCTGCAGGATGAGACATGATTGGATGTTTTTTATTACTGGACTGATTAGGCATATATGTTGTATGAGATGTCCCTGATAGTGTAAATAAAAAAAAAAACAAAAAAAAAAAACAGTTTCTGTTCTTTTTTCTGATAAAATCACAAAAACGGACACAGAAAGGCTTTTCTTAAGTCTGATTTAGCTGTTCTTTATTTGAGCAAATTTGCTCAATTAATGTCCAAATTAAATCCAAAAAACCCATTTCAACGACGGTATAATCTCCGCCCGGATAGACATGCTGTAAGGCGAAAAACACAGGGCCCAGAGGCTGCATTCGGCCCACTAGATGGCTTCATTCAACCTCAATCGTTCGGTTATTCTGTCGTCTTTTGCTTATCCAGGGCTGGATCGCAAGGGCAACAGCCTCAGACGGGAAGCCCAGGCTCCTCTCTCCCCGGCTGCATCCTCCAGCTCATCCAGGAGGATCCTGAGGTGTTTCCTATCCAGCTGTGGGACATAGTCTCCCCAGCAGGTCCAAGGTCTGCCTCCGGGTCTTCAGAGACGTGACCGAAACACCTCACCATCGAGGCGTTCAAGAGGCATCTTAACCAGATGCCTGAACCACCCCATCTAGCTTCTCTTGACCCAGAGGAGTAACGGCTCCCCTCTGAGCGGCACCATATCTTTTGGAATACTATTAAATATGTGTCACATTATTTACATGATCCATATATTTGAATGAGTTCCTTCTTTGACTCCAAACAGAGCAGCAGTACAGATGGAGTGACTCATCAGGGCCATGAGCTTCACGTCCACATTCATCTCTGTATTAAAACAAATTCCTTCCAGGATGCAGCAGCCACCTGTCATCCACTGCAGAGAGCTGGAGACAGAAACCTCCTCCAATCAGGAGTCAGAGAGAGGCAGAGGGAAGATTCCTCCACCTGGAAGCACCTCACACCGTTACAGAGGTTCTTACATGGTGAGGTATCAACAAGAAAGCCCTGAGATGACTGGACCGTTACTATGACGACCAGGTTCAAGGACACACGGGTCACACACACACACACACACACACACACACACACACACACACACACACACACACACGTGTATTAGTGTGTGTGTATATTAATGTGTGTGTGTGTGTGCGAGAGAAAGAGAGAGAGAGAGAGAGAGACAGATAAAGAGAGAGAGAGAGAGAGTGTGTATTAGTGTGTGTGTATATATTTGTGTGTGTGTGTGTGTGTCTGTCAGGTATCCAGATGACATCACTAATCACCTGCAGGCCCCTCCCTCTTCTCCTCCGATTTACATGATGTCATCAAACCTCCTCAGACCCTCTACCAGAACGTGTGTGTGTGTGTGTGTGTGTGTGTGTGTGTGTGTGTGTGTGTGTGTGTGTGTGTGAGGGGGGGGGGGTCACACACACTCACGTGCATTCCACAGCAGTGTAAATATGTACAATCAGCACTTTGCATCAGAATCCAGCAAGCTCACCTCTGCACACACACACACACACACATGGACCCCACCCACTGTGTAAGTGTGTGTGTATACATTACACACCACCTTCTGCATGGACCAATCAGGAGCCAGCGAGGAGAGGCAGACTTTAGAAGCACATAGTTACAAGAGAGGATCTATACATCAGGAACGCACACGGAGAGGACTGAGGGCCCAGCGTGGGGCGAGGGAGGGGGTCACTACAATGCAGGGCATCCCCAGCTACACACACACACACACACACACACACATCCTCTCCATCACTCAGAAACGTGCACACGCTCAGCGACAGAAACGTTTGTCACACGATACAAAAAAATTCTAAATGATTTCTGGAAGAAAAAACAGCAGCAGGAAAAGGATAGAGAAGATGGAGGGATGGAGGGATGGAGGATGAGAGGATAGAGGATGAAGGGATGAGAGGATGGGGGATGACAGGATAGAGGATGGCAGGTGTGAGGATGGATGAGAGGGAGAGGCTGGAAGGATGAGGGTATGGAGGCTGAGAGGATGGATGGAGGGATGGATGGAGGGATGGAGGGATGAGAAGGATGAGAAGGATAGAGGATGGAGGGATGACAGGATAGAGGATGGCAGGTGAGAGGATGGATGAGAGGGAGAGGCTGGAAGGATGAGGGGATGGAGGCTGAGAGGATGGAGGGATGAGAGGATGGATGGAGGGATGAGAGGATGGATGGAGGGATGATAGGATGGACATCCTTCACCATGATGACATGATGGATCGATTGAATTGAGAGGATAGTTGGATAGAGGGATGACAGGATGGAGGGGATGACCAGATTGAGGGATGAAAGGCTGGGGAGATGAATGGATGAGGGGATAATTGAATGGAGGGATGAATCATTGGATGGATGGTTTGTTAGGTTCATGAGGTGTGGATGGATGATAAATGGATGAATGGTTCGTTAGGTACATGAGGTGTGGATGGATGATAAATGGATGAACAGGTTGATGAATGGATGGATGATAAATGGATGAATGGTTCATTAGGTACATGAGGTGTGGATGGATGATAAATGGATGAACAGGTTGATGAATGGATGGATGATAAATGGATGAATGGTTCGTTAGGTACATGAGGTGTAGATGGATGATAAAAGGATGAATGGTTCGTTAGGTACATGAGGTGTAGATGGATGATAAATGGATGAATGGTTCGTTAGGTACATGAGGTGTAGATGGATGATAAATGGATGGATGGTCGTTAGGTACATGAGGTGTGGATGGATGATAAATGGATGAATGGTTCGTTAGGTACATGAGGTGTAGATGGATGATAAAAGGATGAATGGTTCGTTAGGTACATGAGGTGTGGATGGATGATAAATGGATGAACAGGTTGATGAATGGATGGATGATAAATGGATGAATGGTTCGTTAGGTACATGAGGTGTGGATGGATGATAAATGGATGAACAGGTTGATGAATGGATGGATGATAAATGGATGGATGGTTCGTTAGGTACATGAGGTGTGGATGTATGATAAATGGATGGATGGTTCGTTAGGTATATGAGGTGTGGATGGATGATAAATGGATGGATGGTCGTTAGGTACATGAGGTGTGGATGGATGATAAATGGATGAACAGGTTGATGAATGGATGGATGATAAATGGATGGATGGTTCCTTAGGTACATGAGGTGTGGATGGATGATAAAAGGATGAATGGTTCGTTAGGTACATGAGGTGTGGATGGATGATAAATGGATGAACAGGTTGATGAATGGATGGATGATAAATGGATGGATGGTTCGTTAGGTACATGAGGTGTAGATGGATGATAAATGGATGGATGGTTCGTTAGGTACATGAGGTGTAGATGGATGATAAATGGATGAAAAGGTTGATGAATGGATGGATGATAAATGGATGGATGGTATGTTAGGTACATGAGGTGTAGATGGATGATAAATGGATGGATGGTTCGTTGGGTACATGAGGTGTAGATGGATGATAAATGGATGGATGGTACGTTAGGTACATGAGGTGTGGATGGATGATAAATGGATGGATGGTTGTTAGGTACATGAGGTGTGGATGGATAATAAATGGATGGATGGTTCGTTAGGTACATGAGGTGTAGATGGATGAGAAATGGATGGATGGTTGTTAGGTACATGAGGTGTGGATGGATAATAAATGGATGGATGGTTCGTTAGGTACATGAGGTGTAGATGGATGATAAATGGATGGATGGTTGTTAGGTACATGAGGTGTGGATGGATAATAAATGGATGGATGGTTCGTTAGGTACATGAGGTGTAGATGGATGAGAAATGGATGGATGGTTCGTTAGGTACATGAGATGTGGATGGATGATAAATGGATGGATGGTACGTTAGGTACATGAGGTGTGGATGGATGATAAATGGATGGATGGTTCGTTAGGTACATGAGTTGTAGATGGATGATAAATGGATGGATGGTCGTTAGGTACATGAGATGTGGATGGATGATAAATGGATGGATGGTTCGTTAGGTACATGAGATGTGGATGGATGATAAATGGATGGATGGTCGTTAGGTACATGAGGTGTAGATGGATGATAAATGGATGGATGGTCGTTAGGTACATGAGATGTGGATGGATGATAAATGGATGGATGGTTCGTTAGGTACATGAGGTGTGGATGGATGATAAATGGATGGATGGTTCGTTAGGTACATGAGGTGTAGATGGATGATAAATGGATGGATGGTCGTTAGGTACATGAGATGTGGATGGATGACAAATGGATGGATGGTACGTTAGGTACATGAGGTGTGGATGGATGATAAATGGATGGATGGTTCGTTAGGTACATGAGGTGTAGATGGATGATAAATGGATGGATGGTCGTTAGGTACATGAGATGTAGATGGATGATAAATGGATGGATGGTACGTTAGGTACATGAGGTGTGGATGGATGATAAATGGATGGATGGTTGTTAGGTACATGAGGTGTGGATGGATGATAAATGGATGGATGGTTCGTTAGGTACATGAGGTGTAGATGGATGAGAAATGGATGGATGGTTCGTTAGGTACATGAGGTGTAGATGGATGATAAATGGATGGATGGTCGTTAGGTACATGAGATGTGGATGGATGACAAATGGATGGATGGTTCGTTAGGTACATGAGGTGTGGATGGATGATAAATGGATGGATGGTCGTTAGGTACATGAGGTGTGGATGGATGATAAATGGATGGATGATAAATGGATGGATGGTACGTTAGGTACATGAGGTGTGAATGGATGATAAATGGATGGATGGTCGTTAGGTACATGAGGTGTGGATGGATGATAAATGGATGAACAGGTTGATGAATGGATGATAAATGGATGGATGTAAAGGTCAAAGGTTTCCCTCCCTTTGGGGGGGGAGTCTTTAGAAAAGGTCATGATGGGGGAGGAGGGGTGTCTCTCTATCTCTCTCACGTGCACGCGCATAGGGATGTTGGTAACCATGGAGAAGGTGAACCAAAAGTCATGGCAACCAGCATCCGCCCCCCTCCATCCCCTCCTCACACAGCCCCCTCCTCTCTATGCAGCACTCAGGATGAACCTGAAATCCTCACAGTGGGGGGTCAGCCCCACGCGCACGCGCACACACACCCCATGCACGTAGAAAAAAAGAATTTCTCACCTTTAACTTGACTCTCATAATCTGCCAGGATTTCTTTGTCCTTCTTGCTTCTGTTTGAATTTGACATGATGCAAAAAAAATAAAAATAAATCCAAATAAAAAAAAAAGATGTTTTATTTCTGTCCACGCGTGCACATGCTCTCCTGCATGCACGCACTGCTGCAACCGCACATGTTAGTGGCCCCGCACCTCCACGCAGAGGAGCAGGGAGGGAGTGGATGCTGATCCACGGTGCAGACAGACCCTCTCTGTGTCTCTGTCTCCCCCTCTCTCTCTGTGTCTCTGTGTCCCCCTCTCTCTCTGTCTCACCCTCTGCTCACCCTCCTCACCCTCTCGGCCGCTCCGCCTGAAGCAGGTGCTCAAAGACAAAAAGGTGTGTCCACCAAAGGGGCGTGGCTACAGCATGACTGACAGCTCCACGGTGGATCGTGGGTTCGTGTTTTATGGATAAACTTTTCTCTGGTGGGTCATTAAAGGATCAGGACATATGTTAGGATACTAGATCATTAAATCAGCTCAATTAAATGGAGATTAATCATCAGAATAAAGAAAACGAGTTTAATTAAAGCGAAATTAGTTCAAAATTTATTAAATGATTCTCTACAACTTTCAACATGTCTACCATCTAGTGGACAATTAGAAGAATGCTGGAATTGCAAGATTTTTTTTTTTAATTTTTAAAAAATAATTAATAGTTTGCACACCTCTATTTTACATCAGATATTTACACACGCACGTGTGCAGGCACGTGGGAACACACACACACACATTGGGGTGTGTATGTGAAACTTTATTTCCACACCTTTAAAATCAAGAATCACTAGTATTTGTTTCCATCTTGTGGCCAAAATATGATATTACGGAAATGTGATTTAATCAAATGCTTAAAACTCATTTTAAATATATTATAATTAAAAAACAACTGCAGAGATTCAGATTTAATAAAAATACTTTTAAAATAATTTAGCAAATAATTAAATAATTTTATAAAATGATATTACAAATAAAAATTTATTTTTCCAATTTTTCTTTTCTATTTTTTTTTTTAATAATTTTTTTATTTTTTAGGAAATGTTTTAGATTTTTATTTTAAAACAAAACAATTTGAGTTGATTTTATTTTCATGTGTGTAAAAATAAATAATCTCATGTTTTTGTCTCCCTCTTGTGGCCAAAAATAGTAATTTGAATTTAGTTTTAACATCCACTTATAGCTCTTTTCATTCCTCCTCTATGACACTGATTGTATTAATTTAATAAGTAAAACATGGTGGGTAATATCAAGTCAACATATTTAAGATTATCTTCCGTTGTCTTCCGCTTATCCGGGTCGTAGTGCAACAGGTTTCTCTCCCCCCCGCTTCATCCTCCTGGAGGATCGTGAGGTCTTCCCTGTCCAGCTGTGAGACAATCTCTGGGTCGGTTCCTGGTGGAACCGGAACACCTCACCAGCTTCACTCCGAGCCCCGTGATAAATCAATTTCCCTTTAAGTGTAGCTTTAAAAAAACATTCTTAATACTTTCCATCATTTTTATTTTGCCAATATTGTGACAGAAAAAAAACCCCAAAATGTATTAAATATCAAATAACAGCTGGACATAGAAAAAAATCAATTAAAAATCAATTAAAAATATAAATCGCTAATAAATATGTTTAATTGCTGATTGAAGATGAAATAAAAATAATATTTTTCTGTTGCACTACAACATTTTACCACCAGACGGCAGCAAAGACCAGTTTAAAAGTTTTTGTTCATTTATGTTCATTTATTTTTATTTCTTGATTTTTTTTTTTTTTAATTTTATACCAGTTCTATTTTTTTTATCTTATTATTTAAATTTCTTGTAATTATTTTACAGTTTCTCTTTTTAAATAATTTTTTTTGTAATTTTTCTTATTTTTTTTAAGTAAATTGTTAATTTTGTTTATATTAAAATTGATTTGTTAAAGTTACTCAAATGAAAAAATTCCTAAAATAAAATTAATTTACATAATTTTTGTGATTTTTTTGTAAATCCTTATATTATAATAAAAAAATTCGCATTTTTTAAAATTGTTTTTGTGTAAATAAAAACTAATTTAAATTTTCTGTTCCTTTAAATAGTTTTTGAAGAAATTTTTTGCTTTATTTTGTGTCTTTTTGTAAAAAAAACCCAAACATCTCCACATTTGATAATTTCTAAATTCACCTTGTTTTCTGGTTGTTTTTGTTACATTTTTGATAAATTTAATAACTTTAAAGTCTGCTCGGTGTCCTCAGAGAAAGAAGAATGGCGGTTCAAGACCTGGAGTGGGAGCGAGGCTTGGAACACCTGCCTTTCTGTGCGCAGTTTGCTTGTTCTCCCTGTGTATGTGTGGCTTTTCTCTGGTTTCCTCCTAAAACATACACGTTAGGCTGATTGGCTGCTACAAAACTACCCTAGTAATGAGTGTGTATGTGGCCCTGCGACAGACTGGCAACCTGTTCGGGGTGTACCCAGCCTCTCACCTGAAACCATCCAGGCTCCGACCCCCCCGTGACCTGATTGGTTGAGAAGCTGAATGAACGTCCACGTCCGCTGGTTCTCCAGAGAGCTCCAGCTCTAATAAAAGCACCTTAACGAGTAGGAACTGTTTGTAGATTTTATCAGATTGGATCTTGTTGTGTCTCAGAGGGAGGGAGGGCTCTGCTGGTGCACGTTCATTACAACCACTAATGGTTGTGTTTGTTATAGAGCTTCCTGTTGTTCAGGCTTATCTGTCCCAACCTGCCGAATACGGTCTGCCAGCCGGCCATCTGAAATGTTTTACTGGAGTCCACGAACAGATGAAGATCAGAACGTAACCAGATGTTATAAAAATTACATCAAAATAAAACCTCTTAATAAAGAGAAGCTCAGAAGATTGTCTTCACTCAGGTCACTATCTCAGTCTATCCTGGATGATTCAAGACAACAGGCAGGGTACACCTCGAACAGATGACCAGTCTGTTGTGGTGCCACACACACAGACAACCATCCATACACACTCATTCCTAGGGACAATCTCATAGCAGCCAACCAACCTAACATGTCTGTTTCTGGAAGAAACCAGAAAAAACCCACAGATATATAGGGAGAACATGCATATTACACACAGAAAAAAAGGCCAGTGTGGTTCCAGGGGGCGTTAGCCTAGTGGCAGAGTTGCCGTCTTCCAACCGGGTGAACCTGGTTCGATTACTGCTGGGGCTACTCATAATCCATCACAAAAAAAAAAGTTCAGTGTTCCAAGCCTTGTTCCCATCCCAGGTTTAAAGCACGACCTTCTTGCAGTGAGACCACTGTCCTACTGACTGCTACCCACCGTGCCGCCTGCATCAACACATCAGTTGCAAAATGATCTCAAATGGTTCAAAAGGTCTTGAAAAACACTGACCTGTGGTCACAAATTTAACCAGTCCACAACTCACGATTTAGGAATCTTAAACTGTCCTCCATTTTAATACAGTCATGAATAATACATGATGATACATGATGATAATAATACATAATGAATTTATTCCATTTCATCCCACCTATCTGGGGCCAGGTCGTCGGGGGCAACAGCCTCAGACGGGAAGCCCAGGCTTCTCTCACCCAGGAGGATCCTGAGGTGTTCCCTGTCCAGCTCAGGAGGCATCCATGTCTGAACCACTCCATCTGGCTCCTCTCGACCTGGAGGAGGAGCGGCTCGACACTGAGCTCCTCCCGGATGGCAGAGCTCCTCACCCGATCTCTGAGTGAGAGCGCGGCTACCCTGCAGAGGAAGCTCATTTCGGCCGTTTGTACACGCAATCTCGTTCTTTCGGTCACCACCCACATTGAACTTATACATGTAGATAAACGGAGGCGGCAATAACTCAGTGGTAGAGTGTTCGACTTCGGCCCGGGAGAAGCCGGTTTGAATCCCACTGAGCTCATGTCTAAGTGTCCTTGGTGAAGGCTCCTAACCTAGTGTTTCTCCCACCATTGGCACCGTCCTGGCAGCCTGCTGCGGTGGAATGCAGCACACAAATTTCTGTTCCGTCGTCTTCTGTTGATACAGGGCCGGTTCGCCGGGGCTACAGCCTCAGACGTGAAGCCCAGGCTTCTCTCACCCGAGCTGCATCCTCCAGCTCACCCAGAAGGATCCTGAGTCATACCCCGGCCAGCTGTGAGACATAGTCTCTCCAGCAGGTCCAGTGTCTGCCTCTTGGTCTCCTACTGGTGGGACGTGCCTGAAACACCTCACCAGCCAGTGTTCTCATTAATTCACCAGATTTGGAATAAGATTTCTGACATGGAGTCACAGCCGACATGGATTCCTGGTTCATGGTCAGTTTCTTACGTCCTTAAAATCCTCTACCTTCTTCATCTCCTCCCTCACACCTCAAGATCTGTAACCTTAAATCTTTAGAAAATCTTCTACAAGAGTCAGGAGCGTGGACGATGAAGATGAGAATAAAAGCATGTTTGGAATGTTTCAAATAAAAATGATGAAAAACTCAGTTTGTTGGAGCTGATTTTTCTTTTTGGTAACAAATAGATTTTTTTCATCAGAAAGCAGAACCTTGACTTATAGCTGTTCTTAGAATTTACCAAACAATACAATTTATTTCAAACCGGGTGAAAAAAACAGATTGAAACAAGTCCATCTGAACATCAAACATCATGAGAAACGATGTTTATGAGCGTTCCGTCAGGAGTTAGACCTCAGATAAAATGTTTTACCTTCAAAATAAACCCACAGTGAGAACTATGAATCATTTCTACAGCTTCACAACGTGTCGAAGCAGAGGCCAAGAAGACAAAACCTTTCATTTGAGCCAAAATCAAACCGTTAGGGGCTTGTTTTTCTTTTGTTTCGTTCCGTCATCTTCCGCTTATCCGGGGCTGAGTTGCAGGGGCAGCAGCCTCAGACGGGAAGCCCAGGCTTCTCTCACCCCGGCTGCATCCTCCAGCTCACCCAGGAGGATCCTGAGGTGTTCCCTGCCCAGCTGTGAGACATAGTCTCTCCAGCAGGTCCGGGGTCTGAATCTTGGTCTCCTCCCGATGGGACGTGCCTGGAACACCTCACCAGTGAGATGCTCGGTGGGCATCCTGACCAGATGTCTGTGCCACCCCATCTAGCTTCTCTCGACCTGGAGGAGGAGCGGCTCGACACGAGCTCCTTCACTTATTTTTCTTTTGCTTCCAAAATAAAAGCCTGTAGATGCATGTTCTTTCAAGTAATCAATCAGATCAAACTTATCTGGACTATCAGTGGGAGACCCTGAATGCTGTGAAAGTCAAGGGATGGGCAGTGTCTGTGTGTGAACAAGAGTACTCAAAAAGTTCCCAAAGGTTTCTTTATTTGTACCATTTAGGTAGACTTGTTTTCAGAGGGAACTCCAGACCAGACATATTGGTTCGTTCTGGGTGGATCTTTAAGACATTTTCAGGATGGATCCACAATGGGAAGATGAAGGAGGGATTACATTTTGAGGGTGATCTGGGTCACCGTTTGGGTAGATAGATGGATGGATAAACTCCATTTGATTCAATTTTCAGTGGGCAGAATGAATGAGCGACCTTTTAAGGCTCTCAGTCTTGCAGCTCAGTGAGAGAAACCTGTTACATCTGGTACGTTTTTAGGGTAGTAGCCACATCATGCAGATGGTGACGGGGATTTTTCAGGATGGCCTACATCAGAGCCATCATCATCCTCTCATAAACAGCTCCCACAGAGTCTACGTCCCTCCGCAGCCAGCCCCAACCTTCTCGCTCTGAGGCCACTGTGTTAACCACCGTGCCATCGTTATGCATTTACACTAAAATTTCTGTTAAAACACATAAAAATATTCAAATATTCTTGTAGATTTTTCTATAAGCTTCTAAAGAGAAGAAAATAAAGATATAAAAGATCTGGATTGGTCCTGAAGTGATGGAGTTTATTCAGAGCAGAGTCTTTTGTTTCCTCTGCTTCACGTTCGGTGTCCTTGTTTCTTTATTCATACTGATGCCTCCAGGTCGTTCTTCTCTTTTCAACACTCATAGTTTCTTTAATAAGTTACTTTGAGTGTTTGAGTCAAGTTTCTAAGATGGATGAAAAACACAGATTTAAAAGTAAAGAATAAAATCAAATATTATCAGAGTTCAACGTTCCGTTCTGTCGTCTTCTGCTTAACCGGGGCCGGGTCGCAGGGGCAACAGCCTCAGACGGGAAGCCCAGGTTTCTCTCACCCCGGCTGCATACTCCAGCTCACCCTGAAGGATCCTGCAGTGTTCCCTATCCAGCTGTGAGACATAATCTCTCCAGCAGGCCAGGGTCTGTCTCTTCATCTCCATCCAAGTGGGACGTGCTCGAAACACCTCACGGGCGAGGCGCTCGGGGGCATCCAGACCAGATGCCTGAACCACTGAGCTCAACGTGTCCGTTTCACATGTTAAATCTACGGAAGCAACCATCTCCGTCCAGCAGCTGATAGGTGATACGTTCTGTCCAACTGCAGGATTTGAGTTGGCACACCTTCAGTTTTTATGATTAAATATCTCCTTTTTTCTTGGTTTGGACAACAAATCCTCCAAAAACTGTAGCTCAAGATCATCATCAGGACTCCATCATCTCTCCACATCACTCTCATCTTTTAGAAATGAACACTGCCTTCAGAGTAAACTCTTGAAACTCCTCCTTCACGTCCAGAAACCTATCCATAACTTGGCTACTTCATGACCTCCAATTCCTCTAGCTCTCCGCTCCTCCTCCTCTCTCCATCTCATCAGATCCCATCCTTTCTGGATCTGAAACTCTCTTCGTCCTAAACGACCCACGATTGACTCGTTTCCTTGGTTTAAATCCCGACTTAAACCAATCAGTCAGTCGCCATCTTATCCGTCTATCCCTACGGGGATGGAGCCCAACTCGGCTGATTCAAGGCGAGGGGCAGGCTACACCCCGAACAGGTCGCCAGTCTGTTGCGGGGTCACACACTCATTCCTAGGGGCAATTTGGCACCGGCCAATCAACCTAGCATGCATGTCTTTGGTGGGTGGGAGAAAAACAAAGTGCCCGGAGGAAACCCACGTATACACGGGGAGAACATACAAACTCCACACAGAAAGGCCTGTGTTCCTTGCCTCGTCCCCATCCGGGACTTGAACCCACAACCTTGTTGCTATGAGGCCACTGTGTTACCCACTGTGCCACCGTGCCGCACTCAAACTGGTTTGTTAAGAAGATTATGCACCCTTTCACTTTGGTGAAACTTTCCTTTTTTTTGCTATTTATTCATGTTTTGGGGCGGCATGGTGGCACAGTGGCCTCATACCAAGAAGGTTTGGGGTTTGAATCCCAGGAGCGGATGAGGCTTGAATCACTGGTCATTCTGTGTGTAGTATGCATGTTCTACCTGTGTATATGTGGGTTTTCTCTGGTTTCCTCCATAAACATACATGTTAGGTTGATTGGCTGCTAGGAAATCGCCCCTAGGATTGAGTTTGTGGGACCCCATGACAAACTGGCAACCTGTTCGGGGTGCACCTGCCTCTCGCCTTGAATCAGCGTGATAGCCTCCAGCATCCCCCGCAACTCTCTTAGGTATAGACGTTTCAGAAGCTGAATGAATGATATAAAGGATTTTCATTTCCGTTTCCGAGGCGACGTGTTGCTGAATGTAAGGATTAAAAGTCAAATAAAATATTTTGACATATTTATGTTGATAAAGTACGTTTTTCATCATGTTTTCAGTTCTTTTGTTTCCATCTCGTCTTCATCACCTCTGCTGTCCTTGCTCCTCTATTCTTACATTATTCGCCTGCAGTTGATTTTCTTCTTTCATCCCTCGTCCTTGCCTGAGTGAGTTGGCGTGAACGTTTGATTTGAATTTCAATGAAGAATAAAAAGCAGTGAAACTAAAGAATGCAATCAAACTTTTTGTTTGTTGATGAAGCTCAAATTAAATTTAAAACTTGAAGTACATATTGAGTCGATAAAGTCTGCACACTTCTAAATCTGCTCCTGCTCTTTAGAAGTGCTTCATTCCACACCACCATGACAACAAGAGTTTAACCAGCTCTTCTGATATCAGTCAGGTACAGATTAAAGCTGAGACCGCGTGCTTGTCTGCTGAACGTCTTCACAAAATGTAGGTCACAGTAAAAAAAACAAGAAGTCAATGCTGCAAGAAGTGAACAGGAACTCACATGGCGTTCTGATCATCCCCACATGTAGCAGACGTGATACACTCACTCAGCTGGCCTTGATGTCGAAGGCGTTGAGAGGGAGATGATTGAATAGTCTTGTTTTTATCTCTGAGCTGAAACACCTCGATAAACACACATAAAACATTCATTTGTTCATCTTCGACCAGAGATGGATAAACTACGGACTGGAGAGCCACCACTAAACCTTTTAATTTGGCCCCTAAACATGAGTAGATTATACCTATCAGTATAGACAGCGACAAGATGGAGGATGTCACGTCTCATAAATACCTGGGAGTGGTGTTTGGACAAAGCATCAGGTGTGATGTGTGATAGAAGAGTTTCAGCTAAAATGAAAGTGTAGAAAACAGTGGTGAGAGCGGCCATGCTGATTGGTCTAGAGACAGTGTGGTGAGAGCGGCCATGCTGATTGGTCTAGAGACAGTGTGGTGAGAGCGGCCATGCTGATTGGTCTAGAGACTGTGGTGAGAGCGGCCATGCTGATTGGTCTAGAGACAGTGTGGTGAGAGCGGCCATGCTGATTGGTCTAGAGACAGTGTGGTGAGAGCAGCCATGCTGATTGGTCTAGAGACAGTGACACTGAGGAAAAGACAGAAAACAGAGATGTTTGTAGCAGAGATGAAGATGCTGAGGATCTCTCTGGGAGTGACCAGGATGGACAGGATCAGAGGAACAGCACATGTTAGAGGTTTTAAAGTCAGAGAGGACAGACTGAGATGGTTTGGACATGTGCAGAGGAGAGAGAGAGAGTACATCAGAAGAAGGATGCTGGGTTTGGAACTACCAGGAAAGAGGACTAGAGGAAGACCAAAGAGGAGGTTCATGGATACAGTGAAGGAAGACATGAAGATAGTTGGTGTGACTGAAGAGGATGCAGCAGATAGGGTTAGATGGAAGAAACTGACTTGCTGTGGCGCTCCCTGGAGGGAAATGACGAAAGAAGAAGACTGTCATTCAAACTGTTGTACTGTATGACACCGTGTGCTGATGTTTAACGAGCAAGAAGAACCTCAAACATCAGGGGTACCAGCTCTGAAGTGGGACTGAAGCTAGTCTCAGTGGAAGAGGAAGACCCAAAGTGGAAGACACTCTCCATGATGAATGTTTCATACCTCCAGCATGAGGCTTTAAACCACAGAAGAAACAGTTTCAGTCACAGACTTTATCCAGACGGGCTACAGACGAGTGTCCAGCCATCAGACTGAATAACATACACTCGTATTGAGACATTTGAGGTTTTTCTTAGGTGATTTTAGGTAACTGTTCTTATCGGCGTGGCACGGTGGAGCAGTGGGTGGCACACTAAGAAGATCTGGGGTTTAAATCCCAGGTGGGGACGAGGCTTGAAACACTGGCATTTCAGTGTAGAGTTTGCATGCTCTCCCCGTGCATGCGTGGGATTTCTCCAGGTACTCTGGTTTCCTCCCACCCTCCAATATTATGTATGTTAAGTTGATTGGGCATGACATGATTTCTCCTAGGGATTAGTGTTTGCAGACACGCGACAGACTGGCAACCTATTCGGGGTGTATCCTGCCCCTAACCTTGAATCAGTCAGGATGGGCTCCGGCACCCCCCGCAACCCACAAGGGATAGACGGTTAAGGAACGTAGATCCTGGTTACCATGGTGAAGGTAGGAACCTAGATCCTGGTTACCACGGTGAGGGTAGGAATGTAGATCCTGGTTACCACGGTGAAGGTAGGAGCGTAGATCCTGGTTACCATGGTGAGGGTAGGAACGTAGATCCTGGTTACCATGGTGAAGGTAGGAACGTAGATCCTGGTTACCATGGTGAGGGTGGGAACGTAGATCCTGGTTACCATGGTGAGGGTAGGAACGTAGATCTTGGTGACCATAGTGGGGGTAGGAACGTAGATCCTGGTTACCATGGTGAGGGTAGGAACGTAGATCCTGGTGACCATGGTGAGGGTAGGAACGTAGATCCTGGTTACCATGGTGAGGGTAGGAACGTAGATCCTGGTGACCATGGTGAGGGTAGGAATGTAGATCCTGGTTACCATGGTGAGGGTAGGAACGTAGATCCTGGTTACCATGGTGAGGGTAGGAACGTAGATCCTGGTTACCATGGTGAGGATAGGAACGTAAATACTGGTTACCATGGAGAGGGTAGGAACGTAGATCTTGGTTACCATAGTGAGGGTAGGAACGTAGATCTTGGTGACCATAGTGGGGGTAGGAACGTAGATCCTGGTTACCATGGTGAGGGTAGGAACGTAGATCCTGGTGACCATGGTGAGGGTAGGAATGTAGATCCTGGTTACCATGGTGAGGGTAGGAACGTAGATCCTAGTTACCATGGTGAGGATAGAAACGTAGATCCTGGTTACCATGGTGAGGATAGGAACGTAGATACTGGTTACCATGGTGAGGGTGGGAACGTAGATCCTGGTTACTATGGTGAGGGTAGGAACGTAGATCCTGGTTACCATGGTGAGGGTAGGAACATAGATCCTGGTTACCATAGTGAGGGTAGGATCGTAGATCCTGGTTACCATGGTGAGGGTAGGACCGTAGATCCTGGTTACCATAGTGAGGGTAGGATCGTAGATCCTGGTTACCATGGTGAGGGTAGGAACGTAGATCCTGGTTACCTTGGTGAGGATAGGAACGTAGATACTGGTTACCATGGTGAGGGTAGGAATGTAGATCCTGGTTACCATGGTGAGGGTAGGAACGTAGATCCTGGTTACCATGGTGAGGGTAGGAACATAGATCCTGGTTACCATGATGAGCGTGTTAATAGCTTTTCAGTAAAAAAGGTGTGTTTTGTTTTTTTATCCTCTGAGCTGCTAAATCCGACAGTAGGCCGCCTTGGTACAGATTTCAGGCCAATGGAATGAAGGGAGGATTTCTCCAAACACATCCACAGGCTTCTGTTCTAAATGCTTTAAATTAGTAAATGAAAACAAAAGAGAAGCTTCTGGGAGAGATTTTCTTTGAAGTCTTGTGAAAACAGTCCGTTAGTTATAACTCACTGGTATCTATTTTCTCTCTGAGCTGCGTTCGAGATCTACACCAACCCAAAATCTCTGTGTTTACACTTGAGCAGCTTTTTTAGCGCAAAGCAAAACCATTAATTTGAGAGTTGGTAACCAAAGGCGTTAGATCAGAAGATTGATGAACAAGTTGGGTGTAAAATTGGGATATTTTCAGCAGGAGCCAGAAAGCAATCAATTTGGAATGTGATTCATAAGCACATGAATCACACTGGTTCACTTTGATGTAAAATGTTTCTCTGAGAATAAAGAATTCATCTTTAACCTCGCCTGGAGATCAGAGATGCTCCACTCCGTTTCCTCATGGATCAAACTATCTGAAGGATTTAGTTTCACTTATATTTTCTCTGGATGAACAAATAACAGCGAAGGAATTTCAGGCACAAAAAAATCAGATATTCACTGTAACTCTGAAAAGTTTTCAACAAGTCCAAACCCTCACATAGGCATGGTCTGTTTTTGTTTCAGTGTGGTTTGCTTTCCTGCTGCATTGCAAGGGAAAGAGCTGCTCACACTCTCTTTCTGATGTACATGGACACCAGAGCAACACTCCTTCCCTTCTATCCTGCACATAGCCCTATTTGGCACACCTTCTCCCTCACCTGGTCCCTCACTTCCCTGCTGGACCATTCCCTGGCTCCATTACTCTGTTTCATTCAGATTGAAAATGATTTCCGGATGGAAGTCGAAACGTCTCGTTGAAGAATTAAACTGTCCAGAAGACTTTTTTGAAACTTTTTCTACTTAATTTAAAGTAACTTTTATCCACCTAAAAACCGGGATCAGCTTTAACTGCTTCAACATGGCTCAAAAAGCTTTTCTATTTCTGGACCAAACAGTCTAATTCAGACCTTTATTCACCATGAAGTGTGTCTCCACACGGTGAAGTATGTCTCCGCACAGTGAAGTGTGTCTCCGCACGCTGAAGTGTGTGTCTTGACCCTTCATAGTGTGCCCACATGAAGCTCATGAGGTTTAATGCCTGCTTTGGATCGGCTGCAGGGATTTCTACGGTGGATTACCTCAGAATCTTCCAGCTCCATATCTTCTACCCCAGATTATCTAATCTAACATGATCCGTGTTTGATCCCAGTTTTATTACGACAGGAAAGGCTGTCAGCAACACTGAGCCATTCAGGGTTCTCCTGGAGAAACCACAAAGCAAATCAAACAAGAACATGAAGTCTCACATGTTTGTTTATGACCAGTTTTCTTACGAATCGATGCTAAAGACGTCAAACAAAAAGCCTCCACCTGCCGTCTGTCACAAACTGGTCTAATTCAAGACGGCATGACTCAGTAGAGTGGGTGTCTTTGAACCAGAGAGTCACAGGTTTGATTCCCACCATATGGTCATGCTGAAGTGACCCTAGAGAAGACGCCCAACCCTCAATTTCTCCCACCTCTGATACTGTCGTCGTGGCTGCCAACCGGGGTGCTTTGCAGCCCAGACATTTCTCTTTGAGGAATCAATAAAGTATAGCAGTAATGATGAATGGTGGAGGTTTAAGAGGTAACGAGGTGGAAGCAGTCAAGTCTTTAAGGCTTTTAAATTTTGTGACTTTGATTCTTGGTCCAATGACCAAAGTGTAACAAAAGTACGGACAGCTCGAGAGCTTGTCGCCTTCTCTACATCTTTTCTGTTCCTGCAAACATTGTCATGCTGTCGAGATCCCCTCCCCTGCCACCAGAGGAAGCCCTGGACCTTCTCTCATTACCCTGAATAGGGACACACGAGAGTGATTGGTCTGATAACACACACCTGTGGATCCTGCTGCCTATTTAAAAGGGAATCCCCCAGAATTCTTTGTTGGGTCGTCGTCATCAGCAACCATCCCTTCCAGCCAGGTCTTCCTGGCTGCCTGACCATAAGTTTGATCTTATGGTCGGGCAGCTTTACTAAACCTTACAGCTTAACTAAAACTTTTGGTTAATAAATCCTGTTCTGTTGTCCTGTATTTGGGTCCTCCTCCTCCCACATACCCACATTCTTCTTCTTTCATCATTCCCCTTCAGGGGTCACCACATCAAGTCAGTTTCTTCCATCTAACCCTATCTCCTGCATCCTCTTCAGTCACACCAACTATCTTCATGTTTTCCTTCACTGTATCCATGATCCTCCTCTTTGGTCTTCCTCTAGTCCTCTTTCCTGGTGGTTCCAAACCCAGCATCCTTCTTCTGATGTACTCTCTCTCTCTCCTCTGCACATGTCCAAACCATCTCAGTCTGGCCTCTTTGACTTTAAAACCTGTAACATGTGCTGTTCCTCTGATCCTGTCCGTCCTGGTCACTCCCAGAGATCCTCAGCATCTCCATCTTTGCTACCTCGTGTTTTTTCCCCACATCCCGACACATATATAATTTATGTAAATGATAAATGAGCTGGTTTACGTTCAAATGAACAGCAGCAGTGACAAATGTTAGCAACGTGTTTATGTGGACGTTAATTAGCGGCTGTGATATATGAAGTTTTCATTTGGCAGCCGTTCGGAGCCTGTTTGTTTTCCAACGTTTGTCCCGTGAATTCATAAAGCCTGTGTCAAAAATCCTGCGGGAAAGTTTGAGAAGAAATCAGTGAACAAATCCTGACATGCAGAAAAATTTCATTCATCCATCTTCTTAACCGCTTATTCCCTGTCAGGATCGCAGCCGGGGTGCCGGAGCCTATCACGGCTGATTCAAGGAAAGAGACAGGGTACACCCTGAACAGGTCGCCAGCCTGTCGCGGGGCCACATGCACATAACCATCCACATACACACTCATTCCTAGGGACAATTTCGTAGTGGCCAATCAACCCAACATGCATGATTTTGGAAGGTGGGAGGAATTCTGCAAACTCCACACAGAAAGACCAAGGCTTGTGTGTTCCAAGGCTTGTGCCCATCCGGGACTCAAACCCTGACCTTCTTGCTGTGAGGCCACCGTGCTAAAAAAGTAAAATAGTTGGTTTATGTTGTGTAGGAGAGGGAATGAGGAGGATCCAAATGCAGGTTTAACAGTTTATTAAGTGTTGAACAAAGGAATCCACAGCAGAGAGATAACGGCTTCAGGCAGTGCTGGATGGCCAAGAGGAAGGGCTGAAGGTTCCTGTGAGGAGAATAAGAAAATTAGTCTGAAATCAAAATTTGACTCAGCTTAGAGGTGGTCAGTTTACCACTAGAATCGTTGAAGACCTGACAGAGACTGTGGGTGACACCAGGTCTTTTATAGCCACCGGTAAGTCTGTGCAGCTGGGAGCAATCAGCCAATCCTCCCGTTAGAAGCCATCCAGCACCTGTGAGTTTTGGGGGAGAAAAGAAACAAACAAGCAGGCCTAAAAGGCCTCACACCACAGTACCCCCCCCCTCTACGGACGCCACCTGGCGGACCACCAGGCCTGTCCGGAAAGCGGCGGTGAAAGTCCCGGACCAAGCCAGGGTCCAGGATCGCTGAACGGGGCACCCAGCACCGTTCCTCCGGGCCATAACCCTCCCAGTCCACGAGGTACTGTAGACCCCGACCTCGGCGACGAACATCCAAAAGACGGTTGACCGCGTACGCATCTGAGCCGTCGACAAGGCGAGGAGGCGGAGGGGGAGCAGAAGGAGGCTGGAGGGGACTGGTAGAAACCGGTTTGATCTGAGAGACGTGGAACACAGGATGTACCTTCATGGAAGAGGGCAGGGCGAGCTTTACCGAGACCGGGTTGACCAGCCGCAGGATCCGGAAAGGGCCAATGAAGCGGGGTGAAAGCTTGCGTGACTCTGCCCTGAGGGGAATGTTCCTGGTAGACAGAAGGACAGACTGACCAACCTGATATGCTGGGGCTGGCTGACGGTGGCGATTGGCTTGGCGCCGAGCCCGGCCGCAGGCCTGTTGGAGGGCCCTCCTAGTTTTCCTCCAGATCCGACGACACCATCTGATATGGAGCTGCACCGAAGGGACGGCCAGCTCCTGTTCCTGATCCGGGAACAATGGGGGTTGGTAACCCAGAGAAGCCTCGAACGGGGACAATCCTGTGGAGGAACTAACTTGGGAATTATGGGCATACTCAATCCACGGGAGATGAGACGACCACGTGGACTGGGCAGAGGCCAACACGCACCGTAATGTGGATTCCAGGTGTTGGTTAGCCCGCTCCGACTGGCCGTTGGATTGGGGGTGGAAGCCAGATGACAAGCTGACGGAAGCCCTCAGCGCCTTACAGAAGGACTTCCAAACAGCTGATGTGAATTGCGGACCCCGGTCAGAGACTATGTCCAGAGGGATACCATGCAGACGGAACACATGGGTCACCATGAGCTGGGCAGTCTCCAAGGCTGAAGGGAGTTTAGGAAGAGGCACCAGATGTACAGCTTTGGAGAATCGGTCCACAATCGTGACCACAACAGTGTTACCTTCTGAGGGAGGGAGTCCGGTCACAAAGTCCAGTGCGATATGGGACCAGGGACGACTGGGAACCGGTAGGGGATGGAGCAGCCCCGCAGGAGGACGATGAGGGACCTTGCCCCTGGAACAGGCAGAACAGGCAGCGACAAAATTCCTAGTGTCTGCCTCCATCGTTGGCCACCAGAACCGCCGCTGAAGAAGCGCCATTGTACGGCGAATCCCAGGGTGACAGGACCACCGGGATGCATGTGCCCATAGGAGAACCTGGGAGCGGGCAGAGGATGGCACATACGAACGGTTAGCTGGACCAGTACCTGGGTCCGGATCATGCTGCAGACCATCCCTTATTGCAGTCTCGATCTCCCAAGTGATTGCCCCAATGACGCAGGAGGGGGGTAGAATGGGCTCCGGCTCCGATCTGGACTGATGACCATCATGCAGGCGGGAGAGGGCGTCAGGTTTGGTATTGCGGTTGCCCGGCCTGTAAGTGAGGGTAAAATTAAAGCGTGTAAAGAACAGCTGCCACCGGGCCTGTCGAGAGTTGAGTCTCTTAGCTGCTTGGATGTAAGCGAGGTTTTTGTGGTCTGTCCAGACCACGAATGGGTGTTCTGCGCCCTCGAGCCAGTGCCTCCATTCCTCGAGTGCCAGTTTGACTGCGAGCAGTTCTCTATTCCCCACATCGTAGTTTTGTTCAGCTGCAGAGAGACGCTTAGAGAAAAAGGCACAGGGATGGAGTTTGCCATCCTCCTGATGGTATTGGGACAGCACAGCACCCACCCCTGAATCCGAGGCGTCCACCTCCACAATAAACTGCCTCAAGGGGTCGGGCTGGACCAGAATGGGGGCCGAGGTAAACATCTTTTTAAGCTCAGTGAATGCACCCTCTGCTTGAGGAGACCAAACGAACGGTCTGGCTGTGGAAGTAAGCTGGGTAAGGGGAAGAGCTACCTGACTGTAATTGCGAATGAAATGCCTGTAAAAATTTGCGAAACCCAGAAATTGTTGTAGTTTGCGACGGGTGTTGGGTCGAGGCCACTCAGCCACCGCGCTAACTTTTTCGGGGTCCGGGCAAACCTGCCCAGCGTGTACAATAAAACCAAGGAAGTTGACGGACTGAGAATGGAACTCGCACTTCTCAGCCTTTACAAACAGACGATTCTCAAGGAGTCGCTGGAGTACCGCACGGACATGGACGATGTGCTCCTCAACAGTGGGCGAAAAAATAAGAATGTCGTCCAGATAAACAAAGACAAAACGATTAAGGAAGTCACGGAGCACATCGTTAATGAATGCCTGGAAGACTGCTGGAGCGTTAGTTAACCCGAAAGGCATGACCAAGTATTCGAATTGGCCCAGGTGGGTGTTGAACGCCGTCTTCCACTCGTCCCCCTCCCGCATTCGGACGAAATGGTAGGCGCAACGCAGATCGAGTTTTGTAAAGACCCGGGCTCCCTGAAGTAGCTCGAACGCCGAATTAATGAGGGGCAACGGGTATTTGTTGCGAACGGTGATGTTATTAAGACCCCGATAATCGACGCACGGACGGAGGGAACCATCCTTCTTACCCACAAAAAAGGACCCCGCTGCTATGGGTGCCGAGGAAGGGCGGATAAGCCCCGACGCCAGGGACTCATTGATGTACTTCTCCATCGCCCCCCTCTCTGGAGCAGACAGATTGTACAGGCGACTGGCGGGTAAGGTTGCCCCAGGGAGGAGGTCGATGGCGCAATCATATGGCCGATGAGGCGGGAGAGATTGTGCCCTCTCCTTACTGAAGACCTCTTTGAGGTCATGATACTCTGCCGGGATAGACGCAACGTCCACCGGGTCGACTGAGCCTACCGTGTCAGAAGAGACGGTTGTCACGGCAGATTGGAGGCAAGTTGCATGGCACTGATTGCTCCACCCGACGATACGCCGGTTTTGCCAGTCGACCTGTGGATTGTGCAACCTAAGCCAGGGGAAACCTAACACAAGGGGTGAGCCGGGTGAAGAAATAACGTTAAACGAAAGGTGCTCACGGTGATTACCCGATACCACCATCTCCAACGGGGAGGACTGGTGGGTCACCCTGGTGATAACGTGTCCATCGATCGCCGTGGCATTAATGGGTTCTCCGAGTGGTTGGGACTGGAATCCACACTGACGGAGAAAATCTGCGTCGATGAAGTTGCCGTCGGCCCCGGAATCCACCAACGCTTCGACCGGAAAAGAAGAGGAACAACCAGAGGTTAGTGTCACAAGAATCATAAGCCTAGGGGTACCATGACATCTAGTTGTGCCCAACCGCAACCCTAGGTCTACCGGTGGGCCCCGTCTTTTGGGCAACAAGGGCAAGCTGAGAGTAAGTGACTTCTCGACCCGCAATAGAGACACCTCCCTTCTTTTAGTCTAACCTCTCTTTCCTTTTTGGTTATATGCATCTGTCCCAACTGCATTGGTTCTGTGGAAGGCTGCTCAGCCTCTTGTGGAACAGATGCAATTGCCCTAGGTGGGGGGCAGACCGAGGAAGGCTGTCGATGGCTGTGAACTGGAGTAGGGTGTAGGGCCCGGGTGGTATTTTCATATCGTTTCTCTCTTTGACGATTGTCTAACTGTATTGCCAGCGAAATGAGTTCCTCCAATGTGGATGGGGTCCCCCTGCCAGCTAGCTCATCCTTCAGAGGATCATTCAGGGCATTTAGGAACACCCCTCTTAGTGCCTTCTGTCCCCAGCCAGCCTCTACTGCTAGGGTCCGGAATGAGATGGAGAACTCCGCCACAGATAGAGTTCCCTGGGAAAGGTGGAGTAGACGCTGGGAGGCATCTCCAGCCCGGTCCGGCACCTCGAACATGGTTCTGAATAAACTCAGAAAATCAGATGTTGAGCGATCAGCCAAGGGGGCTGCCGCGTCTTCGGCCTCGGCCCACTCCAGTGCCCTGCCCCGAAGAAGACCCACAATGTACAAATTCTTAACTTTGTCTGATTCGAAGGTCCGCGGTCTTAGAGCAAAGACATTTGAACACTGCAAGAGGAACCCACGACATTTCCCCAGGGTTCCATGGAAAGGTTCCGGGTCCGTAATATGGTGGTCCATGAGTGGGCTGGGCATAGCTGAAGGAGGTGCCGAGGCTGTGGACAGAAAAAGAGAACTTAGATTATTTACTTTGTCTGTTAAAGCCTGTAACTGTGTTTTTAATTGAGTATTTTCGTCCATAAGGGCCTTTATGGCCTGTTGTTGTTGTCCCAGGAATATTCCTTGTCGGGTCAGAATCTCTGACACTGAGGGTGATGCAGAACCCGCTGGATCCATTCTGGTCAGGTCTTCTGTTGTGTAAAAGAGGGAATGAGGAGGATCCAAATGCAGGTTTAACAGTTTATTAAGTGTTGAACAAAGGAATCCACAGCAGAGAGATAACGGCTTCAGGCAGTGCTGGATGGCCAAGAGGAAGGGCTGAAGGTTCCTGTGAGGAGAATAAGAAAATTAGTCTGATATCAAAATTTGACTCAGCTTAGAGGTGGTCAGTTTACCACTAGAATCGTTGAAGACCTGACAGAGACTGTGGGTGACACCAGGTCTTTTATAGCCACCGGTAAGTCTGTGCAGCTGGGAGCAATCAGCCAATCCTCCCGTTAGAAGCCATCCAGCACCTGTGAGTTTTGGGGGAGAAAAGAAACAAACAAGCAGGCCTAAAAGGCCTCACACCACAGTTTAGTACTGACAATAGAAAGAAAAGAAGAAGCTAAGCATGAAGGACTACATTTCCCAGCACAAAGGACTACATTTCTCAGGATGAAGGACTACATTTCCCAGCAAGAATAACAACATCTTTTCATGGCTAATTAATATAAAATAAGTAGCTATGGAGGAAAGTCTGTGTTCTGCTGTTCAAAGCGGCTTTTTCAAAGAACCATTCCGTTACGTCGTCTTCCGCTTATCCGGGGCCGGGTCGCGGAAGCAACAGCCTCAGACGAAAAGCCCAGGCTTCTCTCACCCCGGCTGCATCCTCCAGCTCATTCAGAAGGATACCGAGTCGTTCCTCTGTGAGACATAGTCTCTCCAGCAGGTCCGTGGTCTGCCTCTTGATCTCCTCCCAGTGGGACGTCCCCAAAACACCTCACCAGTGAGGCGCTTGGAAGTATCCTGATCAGATGCCCGAACCACCCCATCTGGCTTCTCTTGACCTGGAGGAGGAGCGACTCGACATCAAGCTCCTCCCAGATAGCAGGGCTCCTCCCCCAATCTCTGAGTGAGAGCCCAGCCACCCTGTGGAGGAAGCTCATTTCAGCCGCTTGTATCCGCCGCTTTAAGATAATTGTACTGTTTAAACTCTCTGGGCCGCCATTGGCCAGGATTCTGTTCAAAAGGAGAGACATGAGTCGTCCCATTGGCCAGGATTTTGTTAAACAGGAGAGACTTTCCCTTTTTAAAAACTCTTTACACTCATTTCAAACTAAATAAAAAGAAAGTTTTAAGTTAATTTGTGATTTTCTGCTTTTTTTTTTTCTGCTCAGCAGAATTTTTCTGCCACGTGACTCTTGGTTTAAATAGATTAATAAACAAAATCTAATGAAAGGGACCATCTTTGTTGCGTTGCCCCAATTTAAGCTTTGGTTTTGAATGATATTTATTTTCAATGTGGAGCTGTGGGCTTTATTTCTCTCTCATTCCTCTGCTTGGGAGTGAGAGGAGACGCTCGCTAGGCTGGAAGAATCTCACAAATTAAACTATTGGATGGTGAAAAGCTGGGTCATCAAGTTTTAATCTTCGTCAGCGGCTCAGACGGACATCATCACAACTCATCGTCCATTTGACTGGCTTCTGCATGTATAATTTTTTTGATAGAGAGCTTTATCTTTGGAATAAACTGCTTTGTAATGTGATTTTCTTCCAGCCTGAGATGTTGTCGACCACGCAGGCCCACTGGGGTAAAGTTTCCACTTCTAATAACATAAATATGACCCATTTTCACAGCCTGTCACGGCCTCTTCCCATGTTCTAGCTGCACGTGTAAGTTTCTCCTCTGTTTGTGTTGCGTCCATCTAATCCAGGGTTGGACTGTTTCATGAGATGTAAACGTGGGTCAGGGGGTCCAGAGGGTACTGAGGACACATCCTGTTCTTCCAATGTCTCCCATCATCTCAGTAACTCTGTCACGCTCTGGGTAAGTCCTCACCAACATTTCCCACCTTGATGTTTGCTTTTCATCTGGAAACATCTTGAAAAGCTGTGGATTGACGGGTTTACGTCTGTCCCAGAGGACAGATTTCTCTCTTTATGGTCTGGAGAAACACAGACTATCTCAGGGAACTGACATGGTTTCCTAAAATTCAAAAACACGAGCATTAACCCACATTCACTTCCTGCCTTCAACAAGTTTTAAATAACTTTTGGATGTTTTTGTGGAAAAAATAAACCACTAAGTTTCATGTTTATTGTCCAGTTTCTGGGAATTCTTTCAGTTTCCTGGAGAGCAGCCTGTCTCATCTTAAACAATCCCCTACAGTAAAAAAAACTGAACTCAATTAGTTCAGACTGTGATCGTTTTTAAGATCAATGTGGGGCTGTTTGTCGTGTCCGGAATGAACCCGACAACAAGTGGAAAAACAAAATGTAAGTGTGGAGTTTTGTGAGGAAAAGTCAGATGGATCAGTGCAGCGTCCTGAACAATTAGGACACTGAATTAGTTTGTTACAAGTGAACACACCCTGCTAATTCCATCTCCTGAATACAGCTGCTGTTGGTGATAAGATTCTGAAGAAATGAGCTGAAAGTTTTGGCCAAAGTAGAGAAGTCTGTGCTTCCCTGTTGAGGGTTGTTTCTCCACCAACTCGTCCTCTGTACGAAGTGAAGCACCTTTCATGACCTCCATGTTTCACTTGTTTTTTACTGTAATTTTTCTGCTTTATTTTCTATAACAGTGTCATGTTACGATACAAATTAGTTACGATACAAAGGATGTTTCCCACAAAGTAACTGACTGGCAGGAGACCCAAAGGCAGAGCCTGGACCTGCTGGAGAGGCTCACAACGAACACCTCGGGATCCTTCCAGGTGAGCTGGAGGATGCAGCTGTGGTGAGAGAAGCCTGGTCTTTCTGTCTGCCCCGCCACCTTGCCATACCAGCCTGTCAATGACCGATCCGGTCAGACCTCAGAAGCTTACCATTACCTGGTATGGTGTGAATGAATAATGTATATGTGAAGCGTCTTTGAGTGTCCTGAAAGGAGCTATATAAATACAATGCATTATTATTATAAGTGGAAGACGACAGAACAGAACAGAAGAAAGTAACTGAGTTAGTAACTCAGTAACTAGTTGGTAACTCAGTAATTAGGTAGTTACTGGTCTATGGCCAATCACAGACCACACCTTACATGGTCGATAACAGAATTCCAAATAGTTACTTTATATCCTAGCTGGGAGTTTCTCTAATCTGTTTCAGAGCAGCTTCAGGCGTCTACGTGGTCTTCTCTCTGCTGTGGACATATGGGACAGTAAAGCCTTCAGGAAATCAAATTTCACCCAAATCCGATGCAGTAAAGACGAGATAAGCAGTCAGAGATTCTCTCACTTTGAAAAAAAAGATAACTGTGGTCTCATGAAAACATGTGGAAGACCCTTCATTCCTCTTCTGGCTCATTCATTTAGTTTTTCTGCTTTATCTTAACAATGGCTCTTCATCAAAGGGTGTAGGAGGGGTGTCCCTGTCTCTTTAAGGTATACGGAAAGTGGCTGAAAAGCAGTGTCATTTCAATGAACACGCCTACATTTATTCACATTCACACTCCAACACACTCTTAATTCACTACATGAAGGAACGGAAGGCAGCAGTGTTGACACAATCCATCTGGGTGCTTTCCAATTTTGGCCAGATCCCAGATAAGTCCAACATGTCCTATCCTGAGTCTGCCCTTGGTGAAGACTGCACAGGGGATCGTAGGGTGCCAGATCTGGATTCGGTCTACAGCTCCTGAGTTCAGCAGAAGGCAAGACGGATAGTGATGGACTCCACCTACCCACCCACCCAGGTTATGGACTGTTTGTACCTCTCCCATCAGGGAAACGGACCATCAAAACCACCACCTCATGCCACAGAGCTGCGAAAGCAATCACCTATTCAACCTCCATCCTCGTGCACTCTCTTCTGACTACTACTATACCAGTACATGGTGGCGCAGTGGGTAGCACAGTGGCTTCACAGTAAGAAGGCTGCGGGTTCAAGTCCTGGGTGGGGATATGTTTTGGAATACCGGCCTTTCTGTGTACAGTTTGCATGTTCTCCCTGTGTATGTGTGGGTTTTCTCTGGTTTCCTCCAAAAACATACATGTTAGGTTGATTGGCCACTACATGATTGCCCCTAGGGATGAGTGTGTGTGTGGCACTGTGACAGACTGGTGACCTGTTTAGGGTGTACCCCCGCCCCTTGCCTTGACAGCCAGGGTGGGCTCCAGCACACCCTACTACTCCGGAAGGGATACACCGGGTATGGGCAAAGCAGCCGTTGAGGCTGCTGAAGTCTGTTTAAATTTCACTATGAGAATAGTGATGATAAAGAATCTTGAATCTTGTGTGTGTGTGTGTGTGTTTGCATGTGAGTGAGAGACTTTCCAAACGTTTCTTTCTCTGTTACTGTGCTTGAGAAGAAGCAGGCCGTTTCCTTGAATCCTTCGTTCCCATAGGAGGGATTACTGAGGACCAGCGGCTCACGTGAGAGTAGGGAACAGAGGTCAGGGGGAAGGTTTTAGGAGTAACACTAAAAAGTCACTAAAAAACTAAACAAACACACAGTTTTTTTTACACATTGTTAAAAATCTTTAAAACCTTTAAATCTTTGTGTTTTTAGATAAAACATTAAAACATAAAAATAAACTTTTAGAAGGTCTCGTTTTCCATTTTTTTTAAATTCATTTTGATTTGTGAACCGGCCCCGCGACAGACTGGTGACCTGTTCGGGGTGTACCCTGCCCTTGCCTCGAATCAACTGGGATGGGCTCCGGCACCCCCCGCTACCCGGAAGGGATCGACGGATAAGAAGGTGACTGACTGACTGACTTGTGAAACCTCTTATCCAGTGTCTGACACTATTCTAACACCAGATTGTTTTGTTCACCCAACATGACATCACGTGACATCATGACATCACGAAAATTTGCGATCTCCAACTTTGGTTGCATTTAAAGACCTATTCAGTTCATCCATAGTCAGTACTGATCAACAGTGGACTGTTTAATTATTCATTCATCTTCTGAGCTATCCATTCCTATCTAGGTTCCACGGGTGCTGGAGCCTATCCATGCTCTAGGATGGCTCAGTGGGTAAGGCGACCGCCCTGTAACTGGACAGTTACCGGTTCGATCCCCCACCAGGTGTTCATGCTGAGGTGTCCTTGAGCAAGACACCGAACCCCCAGGTGCTCCTGATGGTGGTTTGCAGCTTGCATGTCAGCTTCCACCATCAGGTATGAATGTGTGTGTGAATGGGTGAATGTGAGCCACACTGTAAAGCGCTTTGAGAACCAACACAGGTGGAAAAGCGCTATAGAAATAGAGTCCTTTTACCATATCCCGGATGATTCAAAGCGAGAAGCAGAATACACCCCGAACAGGTCGCCATCTGTTGCAAGGTCATACAGTCAGTTAACTATCCACACACACACTCACAGGGGCAATTTTATAGCAGCCAATCAACCTTACATGGCTGTTTTTGGAGGGTGGGATGAAACCGGAGAAAACCCACACATACACAAGAGAACATGCAAACTCCACACAGAAAGGAGAGTGTTCCAAGTGTAGCAGGTGGAGTATTTTATTGCATGGTTTTTATAGTTTCTTCTACATGTTTTAATTGCTTTAATTAATTTTATTTACTTCACCTGCTACTAAGACGTGGTGCAAGGAGCGGACTCAGTCCGAGCAAAGGTCCCGTCAAGATGCGGATCCGGTCCGAGGAATGGCCCCATCCAGGAGTGAACCTGGGTCATGGAGATGCCAGTGGACTAAACCCAACAAACTGTTTTAAGAACTGCCATTTTAGTATATTTTATAATTTTTTAAAATAAATATTGTTAAAACTGTTTTATGGTCTGTGCCCCTGCTTTTCTGGCGCACCCCGCCCGATCCTGAACCGGCGGACCCGGTCACACAAGCTTCATCCCCACCTGGGACTCAAACCCCTGACCTTCTTGCTGTGAGCCTACAGTGCTAACCACTGTGCCACCATGCCGCCCTGTTTAAGTTACAAAAGCACAGATGCACGGACAGCCCAAGTGATTAGTCCTTCCACCAGATTCTGAGGCAACACAACACTGTTTCCATGGAAACCACTGGGTTCCTAAGCAGTGCAAACATCTTGATCCCTTCTCCATCCATGAATGAGTCTGCTTATTGTTACCATGGTAACACTATTGGCCTGACTACAATGTAGTAGGTATAAAGCATGGTAAGGGGGCATCATGGTGTAGGATTGGTCCATCAGTTCCAGTGTAAAGACTTTAGAATCCTTTCTATACGAGTGAAACCGGTTTGGAATTGGTCTCTTCCAGCTGGTCACCAGAAAGTAAAATCCTTAAGAAGGTCTATAAAGAAATATCTAGAGAAATTCCTTGGAGATCATTCCAAGCTGTTTCGGACTCAAACAGCAGAAAATTATTATAATAAATGTTGGCATTTGGTGAGAATTTAATTTGAAACACACATGCGATCTGAGCACTCTGACCTTCAGAGAGTGTGTATACGGAACACTAGAAACTGCTTTCATTCTGATGGAGTCGTCTTAGTGATAAACAAAAAGAAAATTCTCACCTTTCTACACATTTCTTTTGTTGTGAGTGTGGGCTTTGAAGCAGAGCGGCGTGAGGTTCGGAAACAGCACACAGGTGTTTCTAATCATCTGCTCAGTGTGTACGAAGGTCTCCCTGACCGGTAATGTCAAATGAAAGAAAAAATCAGTCCAAAACGCAGTCAAATATTTACAGCGAGAAAATGAAACACATGATTCTTCTCTCCATAAATCTCAAGACTGAGAAATGAATTATTAAGAATTGTTTTTTAAAAAAGTGGTCTGACTTACCCGTTCTGTTCTGTTCCGTGGTCTTCCGCTTATCAGAGGCCAGGTCGCAGGGCAACAGCCTCAGACGGGAAGCCTAGGCTTCTCTCAACCCGGCTGCATCCTCCAGCTCACCCAGGAGGATCCTGAGGTTTTCCCTGTCCAGCTGTGAGACATAGTCTCTCCAGAAGGTCCGGGGTCTGCCTCTTGGTCTCCTTCCGGTGGGACGTGCTCGAAACACCTCACAAGCGAGGCACTTAGGAGGCATCCTGACCAGATGCCTGAAGCACCCTATTTGGCTTTTCTCAAACTGGAGGAGGAGCGGCTCTACACCGGGCTGGATGGCAGAGCTACTCACCTGATCTCTGAGTGAGAGCCCATCCACTCTGTGGAGGACGCTCATTTTGGTCGCAAGAGGTAGATCCTGGACCTGCTGGAGAGACTATGTCTCACAAGGAACGACTCGGGATCCTTCCGGTTGAGCTGGAGGATGCAGCCGGGGTGAGAGAAACCTGGCCTTCCCGTCTGAGGCTGTTGCCCCCACAACCCGGCCCCCAGATAAGCGGAAGACGACCCAAAGCGGTATTAATCTCTACGTGTAGATGTGAAATATTGCATAAAATCTCATTGTTTCAAGCTTTGACTTCTGTTCCTCACGTCTTACCAAATGGCTGTTTCTAACTTAGTTTACTCTCTCGTTTGTCAACTCATCTGTCCTGTTCCTGTCTGGTGTCATATGTGTGGTTCTCTTCTTGTCTCTCCTTGTTCCCCTATGCCAGGGGTGGGTAAACTTTTTTGGAGGATGCAGCTGGGGTGAGAGAAGCCTGGGCTTCCCGTCGGAGGCTGTTGCCCCAGCGACCCGGCCCCGGATGAGCGGAAGATGACGGAACAGAACGGAAAGTTTTCTATTAAAAGATTAACATCACTCACTTTATGATTAAAATCTACTCGTTTAAAAACATAAAAAAATTAAAGCAAATTAATGGTACATGTTTGATTTCATCGCTGTCCTGTTCTGACACCCCTTACTCTTTATTGACTCACCAGAATATTTTTACTCAAGCTGAAGGATAAACACCCGAGCACAGAGGAAAAAAAACAGCAATCTGCTGTAGAGTGCCAGAAAAAGCACAGAAACAGGCTGGTAATTGCAGATATAATTATTATCAGGATGAGGGGTTAAACAGAGCCCACTGAAACACTGCGATGGAGCTTTTCACCCATCCATTTCATCCATCACTGGGTCATGGAAGCTTATCGTTTGAGTACCCAGCAAACGGTAAGGTACGGTACACCATGTGTGAGTCAGAAGTTTGTTACAGGACCTCTCGGTTTAACGCTATGAGCAAACACTCTCATCCACAGAGACCAGTGTTCCAAAACTCCTCCAAATGGGCTCTAAACCAGCAACTGTTTCTATTGATCCTCTCTGTTTTTAGATGACCTGGTAACGAACTATCAAAGAGGAATTAAGTTTTAATCCTAAACATAAATATAAAACTGTGCCTGCCTCTCTCACACCAGATAGGAGATCACTCCATGAATCAAGGGCTTGATGGTTGAAGGCTCTGCCTCCAAATGGACTTTTTGAAACCTCTAACAACCCTTTGTTTTGTGTTTATTACAATAAGAATCTTTATATGGACTTTTGAGTTGATAAAAGCTCTCATAAAATCAGATTTTTAGTCCTAAATATCATCACAGATCAACTTGTATTATTACTTCAACCCACAGGACTCAGGCTGACCGGGCCTCCATCAATCTGTCTGTTCATAATGCTGAAAATACTCCGTGTAATTTCAGTTTTAAATCACACTCCGTGACTGAATGACCTATGATTTGATCTTCATGATTTAATGAAGCCCGGAAAAAGGTGGAGTGCCCCCTGCGGGTCAGGGACAGGGTCCTGCCCCAAGTGGAGGGGTTTAAGTGTTTCGGGGTCTTGTTCAGGAGTGGAGGAAGAATGGAGCGGGAGATCGACAGGCGGATCGGTGCGGCTTCAGCAATAACTAGGATGCTGCATTGGTCCGTCGTGGTAAAGAGAGAGCTGAGCCGAAAAACAAAGCTCTCGGTTTACAAGTCGATCTACGTTCCTACCCTCACCATGGTAAGCAGGATCTACAATCCTACCCTCACCATGGTAACCAGGATCTACGTTCCTACCCTCACCACGGTAACCAGGATCTACAATCCTACCCTCACCATGGTAACAAGGATCTACGTTCCTACCCTCACCACGGTAACCAGGATCTACGTTCCTACCCTCACCATGGTAACCAGGATCTACGTTCCTACCCTCACCACGGTAACCAGGATCTGCATTCTTACCCTCACCATGGTAACCAGGATCTACGTTCCTACCCTCACCATGGTAACCAGGATCTACGTTCCTACCCTCACCACGGTAACCAGGATCTGCATTCTTACCCTCACCATGGTAACCAGGATCTACGTTCTACCCTCACCATGGTAACCAGGATCTACGTTCTACCCTCACCATGGTAACCAGGATCTACATTCCTACCCTCACCATGGTAACCAGGATCTACGTTCTACCCTCATCATGGTAACCAGGATCTACGTTCCTACCCTCACCATGGAAACCAGTTGTGGGTGGCGACCAAAAGAACGAGAAAGAACCTCACCTCGCTGGTGAGGTGTTTTGGGCACGTCCTTTTGTTCCAAAACTCCTCCAAATGGGCTCTAAACCAGCAACTGTTTCTATTGATACTCTCTGTTTTTAGCTGACCTGGTAACAAACTTTTAAAGAGGAATTAAGTTTTAATCCTAAACATAAATATAAAACTGTGCCTGCCTCTCTCACACCAGATAGGAGATCACTCCATGAATCAAGGGCTTGATGGTTGAAGGCTCTGCCTCCAAATGGACTTTTTGAAACCTCTAACAACCCTTTGTTTTGTGTTTATTACAATAAGAATCTTTATATGGACTTTTGAGTTGATAAAAGCTCTCATAAAATCAGATTTTTAGTCCTAAATATCATCACAGATCAACTTGTATTATTACTTCAACCCACAGGACTCAGGCTGACCGGGCCTCCATCAATCTGTCTGTTCATAATGCTGAAAATACTCTGTGTGTTTTCAGTTTTAAATCACACTCCGTGACTGAATGACCTATGATTTGATCTTCATGATTTAATGAAGCCCGGAAAAAGGTGGAGTGCCCCCTGCGGGTCAGGGACAGGGTCCTGCCCCAAGTGGAGGGGTTTAAGTGTTTCGGGGTCTTGTTCAGGAGTGGAGGAAGAATGGAGCGGGAGATCGACAGGCGGATCGGTGCGGCTTCAGCAATAACTAGGACGCTGCATTGGTCCGTCGTGGTAAAGAGAGAGCTGAGCCGAAAAGCAAAGCTCTCGGTTTACAAGTCGATCTACGTTCCTACCCTCACCATGGTAAGCAGGATCTACAATCCTACCCTCACCATGGTAACCAGGATCTACGTTCCTACCCTCACCACGGTAACCAGGATCTACAATCCTACCCTCACCATGGTAACCAGGATCTACGTTCCTACCCTCACCACGGTAACCAGGATCTACAATCCTACCCTCACCATGGTAACAAGGATCTACGTTCCTACCCTCACCATGGTAACAAGGATCTACGTTCCTACCCTCACCACGGTAACCAGGATCTACGTTCCTACCCTCACCATGGTAACCAGGATCTACGTTCCTACCCTCACCACGGTAACCAGGATCTGCATTCTTACCCTCACCATGGTAACCAGGATCTACGTTCCTACCCTCACCATGGTAACCAGGATCTACGTTCCTACCCTCACCACGGTAACCAGGATCTGCATTCTTACCCTCACCATGGTAACCAGGATCTACGTTCTACCATCACCATGGTAACCAGGATCTACGTTCTACCCTCACCATGGTAACCAGGATCTACGTTCCTACCCTCACCATGGTAACCAGGATCTACGTTCTACCCTCATCATGGTAACCAGGATCTACGTTCCTACCCTCACCATGGAAACCAGTTGTGGGTGGCGACCAAAAGAACGAGAAAGAACCTCACCTCGCTGGTGAGGTGTTTTGGGCACGTCCTTTTGTTCCAAAACTCCTCCAAATGGGCTCTAAACCAGCAACTGTTTCTATTGATACTCTCTGTTTTTAGCTGACCTGGTAACAAACTTTTAAAGAGGAATTAAGTTTTAATCCTAAACATAAATATAAAACTGTGCCTGCCTCTCTCACACCAGATAGGAGATCACTCCATGAATCAAGGGCTTGATGGTTGAAGGCTCTGCCTCCAAATGGACTTTTTGAAACCTCTAACAACCCTTTGTTTTGTGTTTATTACAATAAGAATCTTTATATGGACTTTTGAGTTGATAAAAGCTCTCATAAAATCAGATTTTTAGTCCTAAATATCATCACAGATCAACTTGTATTATTACTTCAACCCACAGGACTCAGGCTGACCGGGCCTTCATCAATCTGTCTGTTCATGATGCTGAAAATACTCTGTGTGTTTTCAGTTTTAAATCACACTCCGTGACTGAATGACCTATGATTTGATCTTCATGATTGAACGTGTTTGTGACACAAACAATAAAAATAGAAAGACGGAAATATTTCCTCCTGACACATTGGAACAGCCTGCTGCCACACATCAGTCAGTCAGATTAACAGACTGCCTTTCTGAGCACATGTTGAGGTTACAAAGTTTAAAAATCTAAACAGATGATATGTCCGTTCATCGTCTTCTGCTTCTCCGAGGCAGGGTCGAGGGGGCAACAGCCTCAGATGTGAAGCCCAGGCTTCTCTCACCCCGGCAGCATCCTCCAACTCCCCCGGAAAGATCCCAGGTGTGAGACATAATCTCTCCAGCGAGTTCGGGGTCTCCCTCTTCATCTCCTTCCGTTGGGACGGGCCCGAAACACCTCACCAGCGAGGCGCTCGGGAGGCATCCTGACCAGATGTCCGAATCACTCCATCTTGCTTCTCTTGACCTAGAGGAGGAGCGGCTCAACATCAAGCTCCTCCTGGATGTCAGAACTCCCCACCAGAACTCTGAGTGACAAATGACATGTTCAATCTAATTATCACAGAGACCTTAACTCTTTGTTGTTGAGAAGTCGGAGACATTTTGCTCGACTTGTGTACGACACACACAGCTTGCTATTTCCTCGTCACTAAACCAGCATGCTGACGGAGCTACAATCAAAACCAGTGAAGTATGGAGTTATACGTGACTGGTTCTGCGCCTCGTAATGTCGTGTCTCCCGGCTCGCTCTGTGTTTATTACCCAGACTCTTTATCAGCTCATTACACATGAAGTTGTTCAATTTTCGTTCCTCTTCCTCACTGCAGAAACAAGTTAGAGAGAGAAAAAAACAGGATGGAAACAGCCTGAAGGGTTTGCTAATATTTACCTTTTAAATGTCCAACACGGATCCTAAATGACCTACTTAGAACCAAAAGAAAAACCCTGGCTCTAACCCAAAAGATATCAAAATAAAACAGAAAACAAACCCAAAATGAGACCTAAAATAACTACAATGAAAGTTTCACATTCAATGAGGATTTCTTATTATTATCCCCATGGAACACCCTGTGGCAAATCGTGCATGTCACACCAAAACAAACTCCTGGCTCCAGGGTCCAGACCACCCATAATCCAGCCCTGAGTCGAAGGCTTTAAACCGAAAGCATGTTTAGAAGCAGAACAACAGCCGGATCATTTCAGACGTAAAACAAAAGGTCATAAAAAAACAAAAAGATGGACCGTTTGAAAATATTCCGTCCTGTCGTCTTCCGCTTAGCCGAGCCGGGTAGAGGGGGCAACGACCTCAGACGGGAAGCCCAGGCTTCTCTCACCCTGGCTGCATCCTCATACATATTTGTAGTGGTATTATTATTAATGCCAGTTTATGATTCAGATACAAAGGGTCTGGAAAGTATTCACAGCACCTCACTTGTTCTATATTTCATTACGGCTTATTTCAGTCAGTCAGTCACCTTCTTAACCGGGACTAGCTCAAATCCTATCCCTTAAGCCAGGGGTGTCAAAGTTCTGTCCTTGAGGGTTGGTGTCCTGAAAGTTTTCATTTGTTCCTGCTTCAACCCAGCTGATGCACATGAAGTGAAATCAACAACCAATCAAATTTGGCACAGTGACCCAGTGACCTGGATCAGAGGTGTAGATGCAGGAACATATAGAAAACCTTCAGGCTCTCACTCAGAGATCGGGTGAGGAGTTTAATGTCGAGCCGCTCCTCCTCCAGGTCAAGAGAAGCCAGATGGGTCAGGGCATCTGGTCAGGATGCCCTCCGAGCGCCTCGTTGGTGAGGTGTTTCAGGCACGTCCCACCGGGAGGAGACCAAGAGGCAAACCCCGGACCTGTTGGAGAGACTAAGTCTCACAGCTGGTCAGGGAACGACTCAGGATCCTTCCGGGCGAGCTGAAGGATGCAGCTGGGGTGAGAGAAATACGGGCTTCCGGTCTGAGGCTGTTGCCCCAGCGACCCGGCCCCGGATGAGCGGTAGACGACAGAACGGAACCTTTTCTAACATTGTAATTGTTAGGTGTTAACCATTTCAAAACAAGACTATTGATGAAGGTTCACCTCCATCTGCTTTTTGTTCCTACCTGCACTCCAGTTCCCATAATTCCCTCTGCTGCTTCCATCATCATTTCCAGCTCTTCTCTTCCTCTTGGTTCCTGGTTATCAGTCCTTTACATCAAAAAACCAAATAAAACCTTTCAGTTCTTCTGACACACAGTCTTTTTAATGCGCTCATCGGAGACGTGACATGGTTGATTTTATTGTAAGCTTCGTGTGTGTACCAGGTGCCCGTAAAAAGCTGTGGACCAGGATGAGGAGGTGCCAGGGGGCTTAACCCCAACATATGAACTCTCTTTTTAAGGCTGCCATTTTACTGTATTTCAATAAATAACGTTTTTATAGGCTGTGCTTCTGTCTTCATGGTTCGGTCACATATTGGTTCAGGTAATAATTCATATTCTTGTTTTGTGTGTGTATGTGTGTGTGTGTGTGTCTGGTTTATTAGCAGTAATCATTTATGAACAAAACATCCTTCAATAATTAATCACATAAATAAATTATTAAAAGTACTGCTTATTCAATTAATTAAGAGGAACAAAAGTCTTAAACTCATTTCAGTCCTTCATTAATGTATTCATATTAATTAAACTTATCAACGGAATCAATGAGCTCGTTAGAGAATGGAATAATTAAAAGATTGGGTGAAAGTTATATCAGTGTTTTTGACTCGTTAAACTTTATTTAATTAAAATTGTTCAGAGTTTTAAACCAATTATCTACAGGACAAAAGTTTTAATATAGTGTGTGTGAGTGTGTGTGTGTCTGTGTGAATGTGTGTGTGTACATGACCTGAACATGATGAGGAGGAGAAGGCGGTCACCATGACAACTCTCAGTTGTCACTCAAATAAACTAGAAAAGGAGTCGGAGAGCACAGACTTCTATCCCTTCTCCTACACCCATGGGTGTAGGTTTCACCCTGAACAGGTCTTCACCTGTCGTCTCCACACTCACACCTATTGTTAATTTGAATAAACCAATCAGAACATTGTGAAGATTTTCAGAGGTGGAAAAACAGTTGAAATTGATCAAAAATCAGAGGTCCTTTTAAAGCAGGTGTGTCAAGCTTCAGTCATCGAAGGCTGGGCTCCTACTCATTCACTGTTCTCTATTGTCTGTTCATTTAGATTTACACTGCTAATCAGTACAGTACAATTCACATGTTGCCCACCTCTCTCTCCCTCCTCTCTGGGAGAGAGCTCCATTTCATTATCAAAACCTGTCTATTTCTCCATCGAGCCGTCATCCTTCTGTCATGATCCCCTCTCATCTGGAACACTCCTTCCCTCCTATTCTGCCCTCAGCCCTATTTTGGCCCACCTTGTTTCCAATCTTCAGGTGTGTCTTGTTTCCCTTTGGACTGTACCGTCTGCCGTACTGCCTTCTTGTAGCTACGTATCCTGGTGCACCCTGCCTTCCTTTTGAGCTCATAGCTCTGGTCCTCATCCTGCTGAGCTTGTACCTCTGGCTCCTGGTGCACCCTGCCTTCTTGTCGAGCTCCTACGTCTGGTCCCTCGTCACTCAGCCGGGCTCGTACGTCTGGTCCCTCAATCTCCCAGCCGGGCTCGTACGTCTGGTCCCTCTATCCCCCAGGTGGGCTACATCCCTCTTGTCCCCTTGACCAGAGGGATGGAGGTCTCCATCTGGTGACTCATCTTACCAAGGTCTGTCTGGTTCTGCACGTCTTTCAATAAACTGGTTTAAACTGGCAGTGCTGTGGGTCCAACTTCACTCCTCCCCACCATCATGATAACTGATAGAGTTTGGGACATACTGTCGGACAGGAGGTGGATTGTTTTGTTCGTACTGTACCTTTAAGTTTACATCATGTTAGATTAAATGAACAAATTAAAGAAGAAAGATCGGAAAAATATTTTCTCTGCTTTCATGGACCTTAAGAAGTTCTGTTGAAAGACGTGTTTGTACTACATGTTCAGATCTAACGAGGCCCCGCGCTGCCAGCTCAGTTCTTATCACTCTGTCTATTCATCATATCCATGAACGTCTGACAGCTTCCATAATCATTCAGAAATAAATCTACAACCTTGACAGCACGGACCATTCCACGGCATTGTTTAATCCCAGCTGTTATGTAACGGAGTCACACACACACACACACACACACACACACACACACACACACACACATACACTGATCCATGCATATAGATTGAACATTAAGACATCACCTCACGGCCTTGTAAAGAACAAGAGAAAACATCTCTGTATCAGATGAAGAAACTAAATCCTACAGATGCTTTTATTTTGATGAGAAATGGATTCCAAAGCTTGTTTTTCAAGCTCTAAAGACAGAAAGTGTTGTAGTGACGGCTTTAGAGATGAAAATTCTATCAGGAACTGGAAAGATACCTGTTCTCCATCTCCTTCCAGTCTGACGGTCAGTCTGACTGACGGTGGCACTGAGGAAAAGACAGGAAACAGAGATGGAGGTAGCAGAGATGAAGATGCTGAGGATCTCTCTGGGAGTGACCAGGATGGACAGGATCAGAGGAACAGCACATGTTAGAGGTTTTAAAGTCAGAGAGGCCAGACTGAGATGGTTTGGACATATGCATATGGTTATTTCAAACCATATTTTCTTTTTTGTTTTCCTCCATCGATTAAACAAAATATTCCTTTAGAATCCTTATACATTAAAAACGGGATTTTCCAACTAATTAGCAAGCATGTTCACCTTTATTCATATTAAAAATTGATTAGTTAAATGAGTTGATAATTAATTGATGACTTAAAAGCATAAACATGGTGAGGTGTTTCGGGCACGTCCCACCAGGAGGAGACCAAGAGGCAGACCCCGGAACTGCTGGACAGACTATGTCTCACAGCTGGCTGGGGAACGACTCGGGATCCCACTGGGTGAGCTGGAGGATGCAGCCGGGGTGAGAGAAGCCTGGGCTTCCCGTCTGAGGCTGTTGCCCCTGCGACCCGGCCCCAGATAAACGGAAGACGACGAAACGAAGCTGAACTAATGTGCGATTGTTTTGTTTTGTTTGTGAAAGTTTATTTCAAATGTGTGATTTTTTTTTTCTTAAATTGGCTCCTTGGCAGTTAAATTGCTCCTCCAGGTCGAGAGAAGCCAGATAAGGTGGTTCGGGCTTCTGGTTTGGATGTCTCCCAAAAACCTTGCTGGCGAAGTGTAACGTCTCACTGGGAGGAGACCAAGAGGCAGACCCCGGACCAGCTGGAGAGACTATGTCTCACAGCTGGACAGGGAACACCTCAGGATCCTCCTGGGTGAGCTGGAGGATGCAGCCGGGGTGAGAGAAGTCTGGGTTTCCCGTCTGAGGTTGTTGCCCCTGCGACCCAGCCCCGGCCCCGGATAAGCGGAAGAACAATGGCCGCTTATTCGGGGCTCGGTTGCAGCATTCTAATTATTGCGGACGCCACACGGATCCGTCTGTCTTTTTAAAATCTAATTTTATTTATTAGTGTGTGTGAAAAGAATGGAAGAGGGGGGATAGAGGCAGTGTGTGTGTGCATGCGTGTGTAGGAGAAGGGTCTGTATAGGAGATAGAGTGTGTTAGAGAGAGAATCAAAGAGAGGGAGTGCGTTAGAGAGAGAGAGAGAGATTATAAGAGAGCGAGGAGGTCCGCAGCAGCTCAGATCAGAGACATGACCATTCTTCAGCATCACAGTAAATACTCTTGTTACTGATTTTTCTCATATTTTTGAGCTGCTGCTCTTTGCAGAGTTTGACCAGGCACAGCATCGTGTGTGTCAGGGTGGGGGATCCACCATGCTCTCCCCCTCCAACTTCTCTGAGGCTCTGCAGGAGAACAGGACGAACCAGTTCGGTCGAAATGAAGAAGTTGCAAAGATAGAAATCTTCGTCCTCAGTCTGACTTTTCTGGCTGCGTTGCTTGGAAACGTCAGCGTGCTGCTGGCCATGCAGAGAACCCGGAGGAAGTTATCCCGCATGCACCTGTTCATGAAGCATCTGAGCCTGGCAGATCTGGTGGTGGCTTTGTTCCAGGTGCTGCCACAGCTCTGCTGGGAGATCACTTTTCGATTCTACGGACCAGACTTCTTGTGCCGCATTGTGAAGCACCTGCAGGTCCTGGGCATGTTCGCCTCCACCTACATGATGGTGATGATGACCCTGGACCGTTATATCGCCATATGCCACCCGCTGTGGACCCTGCAGCAGCCCACGCAGCGTGCATACATGATGATTGGTTCCACGTGGGCGTGCAGTCTGGTCCTCAGCAGCCCACAGTACTTTATTTTCTCCCTGAGTGAGGTGCACCCTGGTTCGGAGGTTTATGACTGCTGGGGACATTTTGTGGAGCCATGGGGGCTGCGTGCGTACATCTCCTGGATCACTGTGGGTATCTTTCTGCTTCCTGTGGTGGTTCTGATGTTCTGCTATGGATTTATCTGCCGCACCATCTGGATGAACCTGAAATATAAGACCATGAGGAGGAGAAGAGCCGAAGCGGTGGCGGAGGCGACTAAAAACGCCATCCTGGGGAGGAACTCTGTCAGCAGCGTCAGCTCCATTTCACGTGCAAAACTACGCACGGTGAAGATGACCTTTGTGATTGTGGTGGCCTACGTGGTCTGTTGGACACCATTTTTCACCGTGCAGATGTGGTCTGTGTGGGATGAGAAGTCTTCCTGGGCTGGTGAGTGAATATGACCTCTTAGTTTAAGACTCTAAGGTAGATCTGTGCCAACCTCTGGCCAGCCATGTAATCATATTTGGCTCATGAAGACAGCCTTGCATTGATTTTAAAGGTTACGTTCTGTTCCATTTTCTTCCGCTTATCCGGCATTGCCGGGGCAACAGCTTCAGACGGCAAGCCGTCTAGGCTGCATCCTCCAGCTCACCTGGGAGGATCCCAAGGTGTTCCCTGTCCAGCTGTGAGACGAAGTCTCTCCAGCAGGTCCAGGGGTCTGCCTCTGGTGGGACATGCCCAAAACATCTCACCAGTGAGGGAGGCATCTTGAAAAGATGTCTGAACTACCCCTTCTGGCTTCCCTCAACCCGGAGAAGAACCAGCTCTACTCTATCTAGATTCTCTCTATCTCGGTGTGAAAGCCCAGCCACCCTGCAGAGGAAGCTCATTTCAGCTGCTTGCATCCACGGTCCCGTTCTTTCAGTCACCACCCACAGCTTATGGCCATAGGTGAGGGTGGGAATGTGCTGTAGATCCTGGTTACCATGGTGAGGGTAGGAATGTAGATCCTGGTTACCATGGTGAGGGTAGGAACATAGATCCTGGTTACCATGGTGAGGGTAGGAACGTAGATCCTGGTTACCATGGTGAGGGTAGGAATGTAGATCCTGGTTACCATGGTGAGGGTAGGAACATAGATCCTGGTTACCATGGTGAGGGTAGGAACGTAGATCCTGGTTACCATGGTGAGGGTAGGAACGTAGATCCTGGTTACCATGGTGAGGGTAGGAACGTAGATCCTGGTTACCATGGTGAGGGTAGGAACGTAGATCCTGGTTACCATGGTGAGGGTAGGAATGTAGATCCTGGTTACCATGGTGAGGGTAGGAACGTAGATCCTGGTTACCATGCTGAGGGTAGGAATGTAGATCCTGGTTACCATGGTGAGGGTAGGAACGTAGATCCTGGTTACCATGCTGAGGGTAGGAACGTAGATCCTGGTTACCATGCTGAGGGTAGGAACGTAGATCCTGGTTAGTAGGGATTATTAGTAGCTTGAAATTATCCAGGAAATGACTAAATAAGACAGTTTAACATTCAGAATATACAACCCTCTTTACCCTACATACTCAACCTGGTCAGGGTGTTTAATTAAATCAAACAGGAAACACTGATTTGTGCTTAAAGCGGTCATGTTCAGGACGTGTCAACATCCTTTCAGTACGGAGGAAATTTAAACTTCTTCATATGAGAGCAGTTAGTTTTAATTAGGTTTATTTACCCCTCAGGGTTTCTTGCCCACTCGCATTTCCATGGACATCCCAAACGGAGCGTGGAGGGAATTTAATACTTATTGGATTTCATTAAAGGAATCTTTCATAAACAAACCGCAGGCTTTTTTAAAAGCTGCTGGAATCTTGTTCTTTACTTTAGAGCTGTATTGAAATCAATATGTGCAAATAATTATGAAAACCAGAGGGGACCACAACGCATTGAAGAGAATGTGACCTGGGTGAGTTTTGGCCGCATCACCCTAATGTTGTGTTCACTAAAATGTTACAGATGCACGGACAGCCTGGGACCATTCGATGAACGGTGGCATACAATTGAATTTATAGAGATTTTCCAAAGCAATCCTGTTTGTGTCTATTCTGTCCAGAAGAATTCATCTGAGATTGTATGGAACATGTCAAAGACTGTTTTAAACCCTCCTCCTTTCCCTTGCAGAAACAGACAACACCATCGTCACGCTCTCCGCTCTGCTGGCCAGCCTCAACAGCTGCTGCAACCCCTGGATCTACATGATCTTCAGCGGGCATCTCCTGTCAGACTTTGTGGGCAGTTTGCCGTGTTGCCACCGTCTCAGGAATAAGTTCCAGCAGCAGGATTCAGACAGCAGTATCCGCAGGACCACCTTGTTGTCCCGTCTGCAGGGTCCACGCCTCTCTGAACCCTTCAGGGACCCAAACCTGAACATTAAAACCTGTTCGCAAGTCCCCGTTGCATCCTGACCTGCGACAATAAATTTTGGTTTACTTTGGAGGAAAAAAGTTTTAAAAAAACAATTCTGCATGATCACAAACAGTCTGTACAACTGGGAATTACAGATTAGATCGTCTCAAAAAAATCTATCTGGGCTACTTTAAGTAGAGCATCACGACTTCATAACTCTTCATAACCTTTTTTCAAACTCTTGAGAAGCTCATTTCGGCCACTTGAATCTATGATCTTGTTCATTTGGCAACCACTCACACTGGTTACCATGGTGAGGATAGGAACGTAGATCCTGGTTACTATGGTGAGGGTAGGAACGTAGATCCTGGTTACCATGGTGAGGGTAGTAACATAGATCCTGGTTATCATGGTGAGGGTAGGAACGTAGATCCTGGTTATCATGGTGAGGGTAGGAACGTAGATCCTGGTTACCATGATGAGGGTAGGAACGTAGATCCTTGTTACCATGATGAGGGTAGGAACGTAGATCCTTGTTACCATGGTGAGGGTAGGAACATAGATCCTGGTTACCATGATGAGGGTGGGAACGTAGATCCTGGTTACCATGGTGAGCGAAGGAACATAGATCCTGGTTACCATGGTGAGGGTAGGAACGTAGATCCTGGTTACCATGGTGAGGGTAGGACGTAGCTCCTGGTTCGATGCAGCGTTCTGATTATTGCAGACACTGCACCGATCCATCTGTTGATCTCCCGTTGCATTCCCCCATTTCCACCTCTTGTGTACAAGACACCGAGATACTTGAACAGGGTAGGACCCTGCCTCTGACCTGTAGGGTGCACTTCATCCTTTTCTGGGTGAGGACCATGGAGTCAGATTTGGAGGCAGGGATTGCCATCCCAGCCGCTTCACACTGCAGCAAATCGGTCGAGAGAGAGTTTGAGATCATGGCCCAACAAAGACAACAGAACCACATCATCTGCAGAAACCAGGGATCCAATTCTGCGGTCACCAAACCATATGCCATTAAGCATGTAAATTCTTCTCTCAGTGTTAAATTATGTACATTTAAAGCTGAAATATGAGAGATTTTGTTAATAATAGTCTTTAAAAATGGTGTAAATACATATTATGTCTGTCTGAATGGAGGCTGTGCCCACGAAAAGAAAAGCAGCCATTGAGGAGTTGTGATCTCTGGTAGACTCTGGTAGTTTAGGCAACACCACTGTCAATCCTACTCCTCTGATGTCCTGCCCATAGGAGTCATACAAACCCATCCGATTGGCTGGTCCAGTCGTTCAAATCAAACTAAGTGAGGTTGATGTTTCACTTTAAACTGTGGGCCGCAAATTATAAACTAGAGGACCAGAATAGGCTTGCGGACTGCAAGTTTGAAACCCCTGATCTAAATCAATTAAATATAAATAAAATGTAAGCAAAATAATGTGTAAAGTAAGGTTTTATTTGAAGGTTTTAAAGAGCTTTTAGCTTGTTTTTGTTCAAAGTGAAGCAGTTTAAATTTGGCTCTATCAAATTGTGTGTGAGAGTGTTTTGTGCACACTTTGCTGACTGGATTTCTGTTTGATAGATGACCGTGTGTGAACATCTGTCAGCGCTCCTGAACATCTGGAATGCATGAGATCTTTGAAAAGTTTCTGTTCAACTTCCACAGAGTTTTAAAAGTTCAGAAAAAGACTGATGTGAATATTTTTGAGTGTTTAATATTAGAATCTTCTGTTATTTATAACAAGTCTTTATTAAAGTTCCTGTGAATGTCAGAAAATAACATCAAATAAAGACATTTTTCCACCTTTATTTTGGAAAAAAGCTCATATAATTAATTAGTTTGTTGATCTCACAGGAACCATATGTCTCGCTCAAAAAAATAAGATCTTATAACATGTATTGAACATTTAAAAGCTTCACGTTTTAATAAATATAGATATAAATGTACGTATTTTGAAAATTCTTTTCAATGCTTGTGAAGTGTGACTTTAGGCTTGAGCTTTTTATACCGTATGTATTTTTTATATATCTGAAAAAAAAAAAAAACTAAGAGAAAAGAAACAGCTTTTTCAAGATTTTGCTAAAGTAGTCAGAATTGTTATGGAGCGGGAAATAGTTCTCAGACTAAAGCAGAAGGACATGAAAAAACCTGGGTGTTTTTTACCGTTTGAGTAATCAATAGAGCTGTAAGTTGTAGTCCTTCCTTGATGGGATGGAACAACAGATACAGATTATTTTGATGTAAATCAAATGAACCAAAAGAGTTTACGCCATTTTTCTAAAGGTACTGAGATGAATTTACAGAAATTTTATGTAGAAATATTCATCAGGTGCTGGATCTGTATTTACAGTGTATTATCTTGTATTCTTTGTTTCTAAATATGATCTATATGTGTGTTTATTTTGTAAAGTATTCCAGAGGATGTTTTGTGTGTAATTATAAGTATTATATTGTATCTATTAACGGTGTTGTTTTTAAATAAAGTCAAATAGTTCACTTTCTTCGTACTCTGGAGTTTCACATCAGATGATTTACTTAACATACTGTAGCTCATGTTTGTGTGATGTGGCAGATGGGATTCATCTAAATCTAATGTTCAACTGACATTAAAGACTTAACATAACTCAACATCCAGTGAAGGAGGACGTGAAGACAGTTGGTGTGACTGAAGAGGAAGCAGGAGACAGGGTTAGAAGGAGGAAACTGACTTGCTTTGGCGCCCCCTGAAGGGAAGGAGAAGAGGACCATTTCGATTTCAGCTCCATCCTATTCATTTCGTTTCATCTTCTGAATCACTTATCCTGTATGGGGTTGTGTGGGTTGCTGGAGACGATCCCAGCTGACTCAAGGCAAGAGACAGGGGAGACCCCAGACAGATCACCAGTCGTCTGCAGGGCCACGCACACACACACACGCAACCATACACACACACACACACTCATTCCTTGGATTAATTTCATAGTGGGCAATCAACCTAACATGCATGTTTTTGGAGAGTAGGAGGAAACCACTGCATACATGGAGAGAACATACAAACTTTACACAGAAAGGCAAATGTTTCAAGCCTCTTCCCCAACCTGGACTCAAAACACCTTCCTTCTTGCTGTGAGGCCACTGTGCTAACCACTGTGTCACTTTGTCACTGTAGAGGGAAAATGGGTTTCAGATGACAGGACGCAAGATTGTCTTAACTGTATGTCAGGATGGCCTGTTCCTTTGTATCTGATATAGAGGGTTTACATCTTTTTGGGTCGAGCACAAGATGGCTAACAATCTCCTAATAATCTTCATGCCAATGTGTTTCATAGTCCAGACATATCTATGAAGGTCATGCTACACGCAAGAGGTTGTTATCAACATGTATAAAGTAAACTTGCTCCTTGGGTAACTCAGGACTCTGTAGACTCCTCCACTCGTGCACGGTGTTTTCATAATAAATCTCTGTTAAAGGACACTCGACTGTTTGGTTTATTCTCACTGATTGTTTTCCACAACATCACCCATCATCTTTTTGTCAGTTCGTTCATTTTATCTTCTGAACCGCTTATTCTCTGGGAGCTTGGAGGTTACCGGAGCCGATCCCGCCTGATTGCAGGCGAGAGGCAGGGTGCAACCTGAACAGGTCACCAGTCTTCTACGGGGCCACAGACACACACAACCATCCACACACACTCATTGCTAGAGGAAATTTCATAACAGGCAATCAACCTAAGAAGCAATTTTTTGGAGGATGGGAGCAAACTGGAGTACCTGGAGAAAACCCACGCATACACAGGGAGAACATGCAAACTCCACACAGAAAAGCTAGTGTTTCAGGCCTCTTTCCCACCCAAGACTCAAACCCCAACCTCCTTGCTGTGAGGCCACTGTGCTAACCACTGCACCACCGTGCCACCCATCATCGTAGTACTATTGATACTACGACCAACTTTACGACCCACTTTGTTACCATTTCTCTTCCAAACAGCTCATTTTAATATTCATGTGTAGTTGGTGTTGAGTAACTCTAAGCAGTTTCAGTGAAATTAGAATATATCAGCTTAGATGGGCTCCGGCACCCCCCGCAACCTTGGAATGGATAGACGGATAAGAAGATGACTGACTGACTGTTCATGTACGTTCATGTACTTTGTACGTTGGTACTCGTAAGTGTTGTGAAACCCAGGACAGTTTGCATGCTGAATGTTTGCTTCACAATCCATATGTGGAGGAATAAAAATGGACCGGAATCATTTTGAAACTCAATCTCAGACACAGTGAGTCACAGCTTTCTGTTTTTTTCCGTCTGCACTGAAAGAATTTCAATTTTAAATCATCTGTATGTCATTGCAGCTTATCAAAGAGCTGGATGCAGGAAAACAGAAAGAGGAAGCACATTGTTAGGGACAGGAAGTCCAGATGAATGCAGGAACGGGAGGTCTGGGCTCTTTGAGAAAGAAGCAGTTTTACTGATGAAAAAGTGGGGTGGGGTCCCATCCTGGGGTCTTTATCTGCTTCTAGATCAGTGCAGCCTCATTTACATCCAGCCTCTTAAACTCTAAATTACTCCTTCTGTCATCCCAGAGGAGCTTTTTTAAAAGGGCTGACTTTAAAAACTGCACGTCTCTTAGAAAGACAAAGCCATTAACATAAAAAACATGCCCAGTTCTTTTATGGGCTGTGTTTTTTATTATTTATACCCTTTAAAAGTATAAAAAAAACTCTGTGAAAGTGGTTTTAAAACGGTGCATGACTCACCATGATTGTTATGTCTTACATTACTAAACGTTAACATCTTCTTCTTGTTCTTCTTTCGGCTTTTCCCTTCAGGGGGCGCCACAGCAAGTCAGTTTCTTCCATCTAACCCTATCTCCTGCATCTTCTTCAGTCACACCAACTATCTTGATGTTTTCCTTCACTGTATCCATGAACCTCCTCTTTGGTCTTCCTCTAGTCCTCTTTCCTGGTGGTTCCAAACCCAGCATCCTTCTTCTGATGTACTCTCTCTCTCTCCTCTGCACATGTCCAAACCATCTCAGTCTGACCTCTCTGACTTTAAAACCTCTAACATGTGCTGTTCCTCTGATCCTGTCCATCCTGGTCACTCCCAGAGAGATCCTCAGCATCTTCATCTCCACTACAAACATCTCTGCTTCCTGTCTTTTCCTCAGTGACACTGTCTCTAGACCAATCAGCATGGCCGCTCTCACCACACTGTCTCTAGACCAATCAGCATGGCCGCTCTCACCACACTGTCTCTAGACCAATCAGCATGGCCGCTCTCACCACACTGTCTCTAGACCAATCAGCATGGCCACTCTCACCACGGTTTTGGACACTTTCCTTTTCATTTTATCTGAAACTCTTCTGTCACACATCACACCTGATACTTTTCTCCACCCGTTCAGGCTGCCTGCACACGCTTCTTCACCTCTTTTCCACACTCTCAGTTGCTTTGGACTGTTGATCCTAAGTACTTAAAATTTTCCACCTTCTTTCTCTAACTCAACGTTAACATGATTAGTCTTAAAAGAGAATTGACAGATTATTACCTTCTCTTGTTCTTCCACATTAAAAAGAAATCATTAAATGTAAAGAAATCCAGTAAAAAAAGACATATAAGTCATCCTCTCATAGTAATAACAATTAGATAGTGTCTTTCCAGGACGCTCAAATACGCTTCACATATTCATTCCCTCCATAGCAGGTACTGTTAAGCTACTGTTGTAACCACAGCTGTTCTGGAGAAGACTGACAGAAGCCATCGACCCCTCTGACCATCAACCAATCACACACCATCCAGACTGGGCAACATGGGTGAAAAGTCTTGCCCAGGGACACAGCGATAATTTCATCTTATGTCCGTCCCACTGGAGTACCAGGGGTTCCAACGGTCTGCCATCCAAGGACGACCCAAACCCAGCCAGGTAAGCCTCTGAGATCTGACGGGATCAGGCATTTACAGACCGGTATGGCCGCCCTACCAACCACTCTAGGAGGACAACATACTGTCCTCTGTGACCATCGTATTGTATTGTCCCTCATGTCGTAAACAAGGGTGTGACCAAGCATGGATCTGAATATATACACCTGTTGGTTAGAACTAGCTTCTCTTCAGACGTTGATGAAGATCATGCTTTTTGTGCCAAAAAGAGACAGGCTAGAGACAGGGTAGACCCCGGACAGGTCACCAGTATTCTGCAGGGCCACACACACAGACATGCCGTGCACCCTCTGGTGTGTTTTAGGGTTCAGGTCGTTGATGTTTAACATTGATAATCTGGTCAGATCTGGAGCATTTTCATTCACAGAAAACCTCGTTCATTTTTGGTTATTATTGAAACAGTCATTGCGTGCATGTGTGTGTTCTAGTTTCCAACATTCCTCCAGCTTCATTCCTTATTTGGTTTCTTCCTGACACAGTTTTCTCAGCTGTTTATTCTAACCTCTAACCAGTCTCACCTGTTCCAGCAGGATCACCGTCCAGTGTTTTCTTCTTAATCTGACCCAGTTCAGAATTTAATCTCTGCCTTGGGCTTTTCCTGTAAATTCATTTCCACTTTATTTAACAAATTACAGAATATGAAACAATTATCTTCTTCTAGCTTAAAGCAACAAGAGAATATTTTATTACTCTTACAGACCACCATTTCAAATTCAGTGGCAGACTGAGCTAGACCTTCGGGAGGACTCCATCTGCATAAATGTTTTATAGTTAACAATCATTTTATTGTACTGAGTGAATACAGGACAAAAATGGCTTGTGACCTTCAGAATAAAAGCCTTTTATAAAGAAAAAATCTCCTAAAGCACAAAAAGCTGTGGCAAATATTTCAAATAACCCATTATACATCAAAATCTTGTTTTATTTTAACGATAAAATCTATCTTTCTTTCTCTTCAGCAACGCCAAGAGAGAGTGTGAGAGTGTGTGTGAACAAGATAACTCAAAAAGTTAGGGTTGGATTTTCAGAAAATTCACAGGATCTCTTCATAAAATGAAGATGTGATTACATTTAGGGGATGATCCAGGTCACCGTTTGGGTCCAGGAGTGTTTTATCACACTACCCATCCCGTCACCTCCTCAGTAGAGATAATCATTGGAAAGAATCCCAGCACACCAAACTTTTCTCAGATTCTATATTCAAGAAGCCAACTTTTAACTATTTCTGTTGTTATTCTCTTTTTTTACTGGTTTACAGGAAATCATTTCAATTACTGTCAGGAGATTGACAGATGGATTGGTGCGGCGTCCGCAATAATCAGGACGCTGCAGTGATCCGTCGTGGTGAAGAAAGAGCTGAGCCAAAAAGCGAAGCCCTGAATTTACCAGGCGATCTACGTTCCTACCCTCACCATGGTATCCAGGATCTACGTTCCTAACCTCACCATGGTAACCAGGATCTAAGTTCCAACCCTCACCAAGGTAGCCAGGATCTACGTTCCTACCCTCACCATGGTAACCAGGATCTATGTTCCTACCCTCACCATGGTAACCAGGATCTACGTTCCAACCCTCACCTAGGTAACCAGGATCTACGTTCCTACCCTCACCATGGTAACCAGGATCTGTGTTCCTACCCTCACCATGGTAACCAGGTTCTACGTTCCTACCCTCAACATGGTAACCAGGATCTACGTTCCTACTCTCACCATGGTAACCAGGACCTGTGTTCCTACCCTCACCATGGTAACCAGTATCTACGTTCCTACCCTCACCATGGTAACCAGGATCTACGTTCCTACCCTCACCGTGGTAACCAGGATCTACGTTCCTACCCTCACCATGGTAACTAGGATCTACTTTACTACCCTCACCATGGTAACCAGGATCTACGTTCCTACCCTCACCATGGTAACTAGGATCTACTTTACTACCCTCACCATGGTAACCAGGACCTGTGTTCCTACCCTCACCATGGTAACCAGGATCTACGTTCCTACCCTCACCATGGTAACCAGGATCTACGTTCCTACCCTAACCATGGTAACCAGGATCTACGTTCCTACCCTCACCATGGACTGCTGCTGGACTGGGTGGTAGGAGCTTGGAGTAGAGCCGTTGCTTCTGCCGGTCGAGAGAATCCAGATGGGGTGGTTTGAGCATCTAGTTAGGATGCCTCCCGAGCGTCTCGTGAGGTGTTCCTTCTCACCGGGAGGAGACCAAAAGGCAGACCTGCTGAAGAGACTATGTCTCACAGCTGGACAGGGAACACCTCAGGAACCTTCTCGGTGAGCTTGAGGATGCAGCCGGGGTGAGAGATGCCTGGCTTTCCATCTGAGGCTGTTGCCCCGGGACTTGGCCCCGGATAAGCAGAAGACGATGGAATGGAAAGTTACTTCAAAGAGGAATTGTGTTTTGATCCTAGAAACTGTTTCTGGTTTTCTCACGTGAACTCACAGATTATTCCATGAAACAGAAGCTCATTGGCCGAAAGTTCTAAACCTCCAACCGGACTTTTAGAAAGTCACTTTAAGGAAGAAACCAGCAATGACAGCTAATGATTCCATCTCAGAGCAGCTTTTCTCCAGGTGTGTGTTTCAGGTGATACATAAAAGAAATGAAAGAGAAAAAAAAGATTCAAATGAGGTGTGATGTCTGGGAGAACAGCGAGAGCTTCACATCTGGCAGACATCGTGGAGATCTGGTGTGTATGTGTGTCACCTTGAGTTCACACGACAGCGTGTAAAGATCGTGGCTGGTAGAGGAATAATGGAAACCAGCAGTCTGAGATCAGACTAACCCCCATTCTCTCCATCACACGTTATAATAAATAACACGCAGCAGGTCTTTTTATTTACTTTATTCCAACGTCTCACATCTTATGTTTAAAAGTAAAAGAAAAATCTCAGTAAAAATATTTTTCTGGTGTGGGTGGTAAAGCTTCTAAAACCTTCACACAAGCTGAGATTTATGTGGAAATCAGATCTTTAACTGTATTGCCATGGTAACAGATGGACTCATTTAAACAAGCAGAGTTAAGACTGTACAAAGACTGGATGGATTACTTGGACTGTTTCTCACAATGACTGCTGTAATGAGGTATTTTATTATCTCTGACATGCTTCATGTACATATATGTCCAAAAATACATACTGTATGCAGACAGAGAGACGGATGAACCATCAGTGGAGTTATATGTAGAAATGATGATTCATCTTCTGAAATGTCCATCCCTAACGAGGCTGCAGGGGGTGCCGGAGGCTATCTTGGCTGATTCAAGGCGGGAGGTAGGATACACCCCGAACAGGTTGCCAGTCTGTCGTGGGACCACACACACTCATTCCTAGGGGGCAATTTTATAGTGGCCAATCAACCTAGCGCTCATTTTTATGGAAGGTAGGAGAAAACCTACACATACACGGGTGAACATGCAAACTCCACACCGAAAGGCCAGTGTTCCAAACCTCAACCTGACCCCGGACTCGAACCCCCAGTCTTCTTGCTGTGAGGCCCCTTTGCTACCCACTGTGCCACTGTTCTAACGTGTAATGGAAAGCCTGCCGTCATGTTTTGACCAGAGGAATGTATGACGTGATGGATGCGCTGCTCAGATGGCAACATTTAGATTTATAAGGAGGGGCTGAACGATCAACACAGGTGCACATGGGAGTAATAACTACTATATGATTTAGTCCGTCCAGGTCAACATGATTGAAACGATTTAAAATGAAATTTTCTGAGAAAAACATGGCAGTAAATTATGACTCTGTGGTTGTTTCAATTGAAAAAAAATCTGATTTTTTATGTTTGAGGTCAAAAATTCAACTTGTAGAAGTTTACATTTAAAAGGAAACATGTTCATATGGAACTGCAGGTACATCTGCTGGTCAGAGGGTGTAACTGGATAGATGGATGGATAGATAACAGACAGACAGAAGGAAGGACAGACGGACAAGGACACTGTACAAAAAAAATAGAAAGAACAATAGATAAAAATATGAAGCACAACATGTAAAGAGACAGGAGGAAGAATGGAGAGGAATAAAGAGAGGAGACAGATCTGAACAAAGAGAAAGAGTCTGAGTTGTGGTTATCAGGGGGAAGTGAGTTCCAGAGTCAAGGAGCAGAGCGGCTGAAAGATGGACGTATGGGGGACACAGTAAGGTGGATGGATGCAGACGACCTGAGAAAATGAGAGGAGGTAGCAACATGGATGAGATCAGACAGCTAGGAAGGAGCAAGATTATGAATGATTGATTATAATGACGCAAATATATAATGACGCATTATAAAGAATAATTATAATGAGGTATTATAAGGACGCTGCATCGGTCCGTCGTGGTAAAGAGAGAGCTGATCCGAAAAGAAAAGCTCTCGATTTACAAGTCGATCTACGTTCCTACCCTCACCTATGGTCACCAGCTGTGGGTGGTGACCGAAAGAATGAGATCACGGATACAAGCGGCCGAAATGAGCTTCGGGTGAGGAGCTCTGCCATCCGGGAGGAGCTCGGTGTCGAGCCGCTCCTCCTCCAGGTCGAGATGAGCCAGATGGGGTGGTTCGGGCATCTGGTCAGGATGCCCCCCGGGCGCCTTGCGGGCGGGGTGTTTCGGGCACGTCCCACCGGGAGGAGACCAAGGGGCAGATCCCGGACCTGCTGGAGAGACTATGTCTCACAGCTGGCCGGGGAACGACTTGGGATCCTTCCAGGTGAGCTGGAGGATGCGGCCGGGGAGAGAGAGGCCTGGGCTGCCCGCTTGAGGCTGTTGCCCCCGCGACCCGACCCCGGAACAAGCGGAAGATGACGGAATGGAATAATGAATGAATGATTATAGATGGGAGGATGGATGGATGGATGGATGGATGGGTGGGTGGGTGGGTTGGTTGGTAGGTGGGTAGGTAGGTAGATATGTGGGTGTATGGGTAGGTATATAGGTCGGTGGGTGGATGGATGGGTAGGTGAGTGGATGGATGGATGGGTGGGTGGGTGGGTAGGTAAGTCGGTCAGTCGGTGGATGGATAAATTCTGGTATCCAGCTGCAACAAATCACACATCCAAATACAGTAAATAAAAATACAATAATAAAAGTTACAATCGCTAGTGATAAGATACCTCATTGGACTCAGTTCCTTCCAACTACATCTGTTTGATTACATTTTCAGAGGGCAGAAGGGATGAACAATCTTTTAAAGCACTCAGTCCTGTAGGGCAGTGAGAGGAAGCTGTTACATCTGGTACTTTTCTGGGTTGTGACCACATCATGAAGAGGGCGACGAGGATTTTTCAGGATGCCCTGCATCAGAGCCCTCATCTTCCTCTCCGGAACAGCTCCCACAGAGTCCACGATCTTCCCCATCACAGTTGGGCATTTCTCAGTCTGTCTGTCCAGCCGATTGTTGAACCCTGGGGCCAAGCTGCCCCCCAAACAGACGACCCCAAAGAAGACTGCGCTTGCCACGACAGACTAATAATAAAATGTACAGCATGTCACCACATACTGTATGTCAAAAGACCTCTACCTTCTAAGAAAAACAGCCTGTTCTGTTACTTTACCTGTTTATCTCCAAGAACTCCTAACCCTCCACACCACTGTCCGAGACCTGCGCTCCTCCTCCTCCTCCTACTGCCTGCACCAACCAAGGACCAAACTCTCCACTATGGGGAACAGGGCCTTTCAGGCAGCTGCTCCACGGCTCTGGAACGATCTTCCCGAGAGCTTGAGGGCTCCACAGAGCGTTGAGGTTTTTAAGAAAAGACTGAAGACATTTTTATTTCTGAAGGCTTTTCAGCAAAGTTTTTAGTGTTGTTTTTTGTTGTGGTTTTATGTACTTTTGCTGTTTGTTGTTCCTTTTGGTCATTGGAGCACTTTGAGATCTCCACTGGAGATATAAATAAAATACAAAATACAAACAAAATTTTTATTATATTATTATTACTTTCTTACATTTTTACTTTAAAAAGTTGAATGTTTTATTTAAATTTACTCAAAATATTAAACATACATAAAAAACTTATTAAAGCTCTGACTAAAATTTTAACAAAATTTATTTATTTTCATTTTCACTTTAATATTTGCATTAATTTTTAATGGCATTTCCACACTTTGACCACATGGTGGCAGTAATATTTCTTTAATGGTTTTTTTCTCTTTTAAAACAGAAAAGAAGAAAATGCGGAAATGTTCAAAGTTCATTCTGATTTAAAATAACGTGTTTTAAATATTTAATTAACTTTTTTTTTTAACTAAAGAGACAGCTTCAAATATCAGGTGCGTTTTTTTTATTCTAGTTTCTATTTTAAAGCGTCTATGCTTGATGTTGGTAACAGTTTTTTTCTAAACGTTCCATAAAAAGTAGAAAAATGTCTGTATTTAGTGGTAAATTTGACTTTTTATCACCGCTATAGTTGTGTTTCATATTTTCCTGTGAGTTTTTATTATAAAATAACCATTAAACTAGTTTATTGTGAATTTGTTCTGGTTTTATTGGCTACAAGGTTGTAAAAAAGTCATTGATAAACAGAGCTGAAGGAATATTTGGAGCACTTCAGACCCCGGACAGGGAACACCTCAGGATCCTCCTGGGTGAGATGGAGGATGCAGCCGGGGTGAGAGAAGCCTGGGTTTCCCCTCTGAGCTGATGCCCAAGCGACCCGGTCCCGGATAAGCAGAAGTCAACTGAACGGAATGTCATAATAATACTGTTTTACCCTCAGAATTCTCTTAATTCTTCATGGCGCTGATTTAACAAGCTGCTGAAAGCATTATTTAGAAATGTTGGTCCATATTTCTTCAGTATTATCACTTTATTATACTTTATTAATCTCTGACTGAGGACATTTTTGTGTCCAGTAGCCCCAATCAGTCCAAGAGAGAGCTCCAAACAGCTACTAGATGGTGTAGAGATGGTAGGTTGAAGCTGGAACAGCCACTTGATGGAGGAGAGGTGGAACAGCTGCTTGTATGGTATATGTGACAGGTTATAAACGGGTTTAAGAAGATGTTTATTTTTTGTAAATTACGTGAGTGTTTCTTTTTGGTTAAGGGTGTTTGTGTAGTGCGCATGCCCATTGAAGAAGCTTTGTTGTTCTTTTTAAATTAACAGGAAGAGTGAGGACGTACTTTGTCTCTGTTCCTCTTTTTAAATTAAAAAAAGCAACCACAAGGTGTTGGAGAAGAGAGCGCAACATTAGGTAGAACAGCTACTTTGTGAACCAACATTGGGCACAACAGTTGGCTCTCCACTGGGTGCAATGTGGTAATGATGTTTGAATCTCCAGTGAATCCTAATAAGATGTTAAACTGTCTCTAAAAGCTCCACATGTTGATCCTTCACTGTGGTGGAACAACACCAGCAGTCCACCATCTTTAGTTCCATAGTGAAGCCAGGTATGTTCAGACAGAAATCACTGATGATGTCACTCAGAAGATCCTGTCTTCATTCCTTCTGATTCACTCCAGCAGGAACATCTCCACACGTCCATGAAGACTCCACATGAAGGAGCTGATGAAGGAGATCATCACTTGGGGAAAAAAAAAAAACTCAAACAAATCCAACAAAAATGTAGAGCGCAACACGGACCTGCTGCCATCATGAGTAGCGCACCCTTCAGGGGCATTACCGCTTCCTGGCGTCACTACAACTTGTCACACCCGATCCATCAATCCTGTTCTTCTCAAGAAACACTGCAACGCCTTGCGCCCCCATCCATGTCCACCCAATCCCGACACACTCTCCAGATCTACCACCCGACCCAGTATCCCTCAACATCGTCAACATAACCGCCCTCTCCACCTCATCCGCACTACACAGTCTCCACCTACCCAAACCGCCCACACTTCCCATCCAGGTGCCTTCTCAGTACCCTAAGAGAACCATTTACCCCCGTGTGCCCTATCCGCAAATGAGTAATAACCACCTGCGTCCTCCTCCCCGTTGCCATCCTCTGAAAACTATACAAACCCCGGCCCATAAGCCCTGACTCCCTCTCCATTTGCCACATTTTCATCACCTCCTACCAAACAAGTTTCCTGAAGTTCCCAAACTTTTTCCCAACTATAAACCTAAACAGATGTTTCTCAGCTGCTGGGTGACTTCTGATAAAATGAGCTATAGCAGTAATCAGGTTTAAGTCATCAAATCGTAATGATTTTTTTGTGTTTTGGCAAACAGAAAGAATAAAATTACACTTTCAGTGCTCCTGATTTAGTATGAAAATACACAAAAAATGACAAGTTCCCGAGCTGAGAGATCGATGAGATGCAGCCACTTTGTCTAATAAACTAATGAAATGATTTCTTTTTTTTTTTGACAGGTTCGATCATGTCACAGACTGCTCCTCCCATTGTTTCTGTTCATCCCACTCGGGGTCTGGTTGATGAGAAGTTCAGCGTGTGTGTAGAGAATCTGCCTGCAGGACGTCCCGTCACCGTCCGCTCGGTCCTTCATTCTGAGGACGGAGATTACTGGGAGGCTTTTGGTCACTACATCAGCAACCAGAACGGATCTGTTTCATGTAGGTCATGTTGCTTTAAGCCTTGTTACGTCAGCGCTTTATAGGAGATTCTGACTTTCTCTTTTCATTGTTTTTACTGGATCTAATTAAACTCTTTAACAGAGGATGATAAATTTTTACATCACTGTTTCCTGTTTTTTTTTAACATCTTTATTATTTATGCTTAAAAATGGGCAGAAACGGTTAATTTATTGGAAACAGAAAAGAATTTTAAAAATGGCAACTTTTAGAAAAATTTCCATTAAAATCAGGTGTTTTAGATCAAAACTATCATAAAATGTGTTGCATGTCAAGTTTCTTGATTCTTCTTTCGGCATTTCCCCTCAGGGGTCACCACATCAAGTCAGTTTCTTCCATCTAACCCTATCTGCTGCATCCTCTTCAGTCACACCAACTATCTTCATGTCTTCCTTCACTGTATCCATGAACCTCCTCTTTGGTCTTCCTCTAGTCCTCTTTCCTGGTGGTTCCAAACCCAGCATCCTTCTTCTGATGTACTCTCTCTCTCTCCTCTGCACATGTCCAAACCATCTCAGTCTGGCCTCTCTGACTTTAAAACCTCTAACATGTGCTGTTCCTCTGATCCTGTCCATCCTGGTCACTCCCAGAGAGATCCTCAGCATCTTCATCTGTGCTACCTCCATCTCTGTTTCCTGCTTTTTTCTCAGTGTCACTGTCTCTAGACCAATCAGCATGGCCGCTCTCACCACACTGTCTCTAGACCAATCAGCATGGCCGCTCTCACCACACTGTCTCTAGACCAATCAGCATGGCCGCTCTCACCACACTGTCTCTAGACCAATAAGCATGGCCGCTCTCACCACGCTGTCTCTAGACCAATCAGCATGGCCACTCTCACCACACTGTCTCTAGACCAATCAGCATGGCCGCTCTCACCACACTGTCTCTTGACCAATCAGCATGGCCGCTATCATCAGGATTTATACACTTTTCCTTTCATTCTAGCTGAAACTCTTTTGTCGCACATCACACCTGATACTTTCCTCCATCCGTTCCAGCCTGCCTGAACACGCTTCTTCACCTCTTTTCCACACTCTCCATTGCTCTGGACTGTTGATCCTAAGTACTTAAAATCTTCCACCTTCTTTATCTCTTCTCCCTGTAACCTCACTTTTCCATTTGGATCCCTCTCATTCACACTCATGTACTCTGTTTTACTCTGACTAATCTTCATTCCTCTTCTTTCTAGTGCAAACCTCCACCTCTCCATCTTTTCCTCCACCTCTTCCCTCCTCTCACTACTGATCACAATGTCATCTGCAAACATCAATGTCCATGGAGATTCCTGTCTAATCTCGTCTGTCAGCCTGTACATCAGCAAAGGACTCAGTCAGAGCTGATCATTATGACAATTAATTACATTTTCTTTACTAGGTTTAAATAATTTCATCTGAAACATTTAGAAATATTCAGAGAAAACGAAATATCTCATTTTAAAAGAAAACAGACGGACTCTTGACCTGATCGGGGTGTATCTTGCCTCTCATCTGTAATCATCTGAGATAATCTTTTGACACCCCCGCGATCCAATCAGGGATAAGCGGTTCAGAAGATGAAATTTTAAAAATCTTTGAAAACATGTTCTTTTTAGTTTCAGATTGAAGGTCTATTTGATATTTTCTGAGTTTTTCTGTATTTTTTATTTTTTTTTGCAGTGTGTGATGATGTGAGTCTGGGGGGCACGTTCACAGGAAAGGAGCCGATGGGTTTGTTATGGAGCATGCGTCCAGTTCCAGGAAGCCGATCCGGCCTTAGGTACCTCCATATGTCCGAGACACACCTCTCCCTGTTTACATGAGCCTATCCACTTACAGAAACTCGTGTTCAAAAGTCAAGTTGAACGGTGGAAATTAGAACATGACACAACAGAGGTACAGGAAGAAAAATAGGTCAAAAAGATAAAAAATATACATTTTAAAAGGAACTATTGCACAGTTTTTAAGTGGATGATAATCAAAGGAAATAAATAGGTGGTTATCACGTGGTTAAAATTGCTCATCGTGGAGTTTCGCAGCAGAAGCAAGGAAAGACCTCTTGAATCTCTCCTTCACACAGCGAGGGTGGAGCAGCCTGCCACTGAAGCTGTGCAGGCAGAGTGTCCTGCAGGGGGTGGGACTTATTGTCCAACATGGATGTCGGTCCCTGCAGCACCCACCTGTCACTGAGTCCAGGGAGCCGCCCAGGACAGAGCTGGACTTCTTGATTCTTCTTTTTGATTCTGTCCAGCTTCTTCCTCTCCCTCTCGGTGATGCCACACCATACAGGATGACTGATGCCACCACAGAGTTGTAGAAGGTCTTCAGGAGTGCACCATTCACTCCAAAGAACCGCCGTCTCCTCAGGAGGTAGAGCCTGCTCTGACCTTTCCTGTACATAGCGTCGGTGTTATTAGTCCAGTCCAGTTTGTTGTTGAGGTGAACACCCAGGTATTTGTGACAGTCTAAATACCTGAATGAATTTGGAGACAAGAATCCATATTTTGCACTGTTGTAACTAAAAGTTCTAGACAAGTTGGTGCATCGCGAGCCGAGGTTTCCATGTTGCAGCACTTCCAGTTCTGCACCGATCTGAACATTTCGTACAAAAACGTCACAAATTGAACTGTAACATTCTAATGTTATTTCATGTTTTAGGTTGAGGAAGTCAAACGTACGCACTCCTATTCTGGTCAACATCTCGGTTTACGATGGACATGAAAACTTCAGGGATCAGAGTCCTCTGGCATCGTCGCTCACAGAGAGGTGGTACATGGCTCCGGGGGTCCAGAGGGTGGACATTAATGAGCGTGGCGTGAGGGGCGCTCTGTTTTTACCTCCAGGTAACAGACTTAAACACTACTTTGGAGGAAGTTTAGGGACGTAACACTAACGTTCTTCTTTCTTTACTCAGGTGTCGGACCCTTCCCTGGGATCCTGGACATGTGGGGTGGTGGAGGAGGACTGGTGGAGTATCGAGCTGCCTTGCTGGCGTCGCACGGCTACGCTGCGTTGGCGCTGGAATACATCCGGATCGGAGCAACTCAGTCACCGCAGATAGAGATGGAACACTTTGAGGTTTGTTAATTCTGCTTTTATCTCTTTTGGACCCTCAGGTTTAATGTAAAGATCTTTTACGGTGACTCAGCAGCCCAATGATGCTGATGAGGGAATGGCAGTGATAACGATTTAATACCGTATTTTCACGACCAAAAGGCGCAGTCCCAGTTTTGTGTGCTCTGTATTTAACACACCCATAAGACCCACCTGATAATAGGGCGCGGGTTTTATATACACATCCTCTACTACGTACATCCGCTTTACAACAACACACAAACAAGCAAGACAAGTGTGTGTATTTAAAAATAGATCAGGAGTCAAACTGAGTTTGTTTGGCTTTGTGTAAATATTAGTTACAGTCGTCATAAAGTAATTTATCAAATCCATCCAAGTCCTCATCCTCTGTTTCAGAATCTAACAGCTGCGCTAAATCCAACCTCGCAGGTTCACTTTCCCCGCTGTCAGAGTCACTTTCTGAACCGTGCGGCTCCTCGGAAATGATGCCGACTTTCGTGAAAGCTTGGACAACAGTGCCAGCGGACACGTTAGCCCAAGCATCTACAATCCACTGGCAAACTGTGGCGTAACTCGCCCGGCGCTGCCTCCACCCTTCTTGAATCTGTGGTCTCCTCTGGTCATCCATCGCTCCCACGCCGCTTGCAGCCTTACTTTAAATGGCTGGTTCACGCCAATGTCCAGCGGTTGGAGTTCCTTTGTCAGACCTCCCAGAATCACAGCAAGCATAATGTTCATCTGCTTAACTTGTTTTTTCACAACACACATAGGGCGCGCCTTAAGACTTTTAAATGCACCTTATGGTTGTGAAAATACGGTAATCTGGTTTATTAATTCACATTCAAACCTGTTGAAGTCTTTATTTTGCAGATTTAAACGTTAACATGTACATTTTTTTTTTTTTGTGTTTAGACGGCGTTTGATATCTTGAAGAATCATCCCCAGGTGTTGCGAGACAGAGTAGGAATCATTGGGCTCTCCTTCGGGTCATTAGTGGCCCTCTCCATGGCAACCGAGAGCACCATCGCCAAGGTAAACTCTGTTTCTTAACAGGAAACTCCTGCTTAAGAAATGATGTGTGTTTAGTGTGCGTTCGTTTCATGATGTCAACATTTACCCTCAAATTTCCAAACTAGCGGAATGACATTGTTCTAATTTAATGGACGTATTTTCACAATCATGAGGCGCACCGTACAAAAAGGCATGTGTGATTATTGGGCACTGGTTTTATTTACAATCCACACCACACTTGGCTTTTGAATGTTCTCATGGTGTTCTCTACTACATCCACCTTACAACGACACACACACACAAAAATACAAGAGTGGGTTTTTACAACTGGAACGCGTGAGGTCACCGAGAAAAGAATTAGGGAGGAGCACAGATTTTAGCCCAAATGTTAAATTTACTTTACAAGAAATATAAGTTTAGGAAAAGCCTGGGCCCACAAAACAGGTCAGCACAAGAAGGGCTTATCGCTAAACCTGACCTCATCAGCCGGGATACAAAAACATTTATACTAGCTCAAATTGACACATGAGGGAGGAGGAGACTCAATCTAACAGACAAGGAAAATAAAGACTTAGAAAATCTTCTTTTTTTTTTTTCTTCTATTTTAAATGCTTTACAATCAAAATATATATGCTTTCTGTGCTGGACCTGACAGGAATTACTAAGGGGAGCGGCGGGGGTAGGTGGGGTGAAAAAGAGGAGGAATAGGGTACAGAAGAAGAAGAAAGGGGGAGGAAGTAAAAAGAAAATCTGAAGTTGCAGCATTCTGCATCACAACCAACCTGCTGGATTATCTGAGGGGAAAAAAAAGTACAAACAAGAGTTTAAACCAGTGATAAAACTGACACACACAACAAAACCTTCTATAGCAAATGATGTAGAACACAAACACATGTTACTAGAGTTATAATAATATTGGTTGGAAGCAAGGAACATAGCGGACAGTAAACAGAGTGATATAGTGTGCGAGTGTGAGTGAAAGTACATGCATGCTGCCGAAGTGAACCATGTGCTTATTAGGACCAACGGATTGTCACCAGCCCCAAAAGATTGGAACGAGGGAGGCAGAGACACACGCTACCCGGGCCCACGCCCATCCAGATCCCGGGACCCCGAGGCCGGCCAAGGAGCCGCCCACCCACCCAGCAAGGCGCACAGAGAAACCCCTGCCAGGGCCACTCCAGCACCAAGGAGCACGGGCCTCCCCGATGCCAGGACCCACAGGCCTCGGGGCAGACGCAGCAACCGTACCCCACAGCCCTAGGCGAGCCCAGGTGGTGAAAGAAGTCAAGGCCCGGACCGAGAGGGGAGCACTCACCCCAAGGGCCCAGGGACCCGACAATCCCCGAGCCAGGGCTCAACCGGGGGCCCAGCAGGGCCAGGCTACCCCATGTGCAGTCACCACAGCCCAACATCCAGCCAGGTGCCCGACCCAGGCAGCCCAAAGACCACCTCCGCACACCTAATGTCCCTCTTCACTACTTAGAACTTAGACTTAGAAAATCTTAACCTTTGTTTGTTTTTTTATTTAAGTATTGATTACAAAGTTAAATCAATCATCAACGGGCGCGGCCATGATGAAACACACGGACCTAAACTGAGTCTTTATTGTGATCCACCGTTAGTTGCTGAGCTACCGTAGTCCTTGTACAGATGGAAAATGGCACTGTCTATCCCTTACGGGATGTCGGGGTGCCAGAGCCAATCCCGGCTGATGGGCCGGGGTACACTCCGAACAGGTCACCAGTCTGTCGCGGGGCCACACACATAACCATACACACATACACTCTTTCCTAGGGGCAATCATGTCCCTAGGAACATGAGGGGCATTGCCATCAATGTGCTGCTCATGATGGCAACCTAACATGTATGTTTTTGGAGGGTGAGAGGAAACCAGAGAAAACCCACACGTATACAGGGAGAACATGCAAACTCCACACAGAAAGGCCAGTATTTCAAGCTTTACCTCCACCCTGAACTCAAATCCCCCTGACGTCCTTCTTGTGAGGCCACTGTGCTACCCAGTGCGCCACCGTGCCGCCCCCAACAAAGACTTAACCTAACAAAACTCTGTTATAAATTTCTGATAAAAATTTTTTTTAATTCTCTCTGTTTGAGTGTGTCCTCGTGTTTAAACGGATTGCGTGTTCATTTCAGCCCGTTTGTATCGTCTGCATCAGTAACATCCACATCAAACCACCGGGGAAGGGGTTGAGTGGGTTCCAGCAATGGGTGACCACGTAGGTGACGTATCTCTGCCAAACGGTGAGCTACAGGAACTCCTGCTCATAAACTCCTTCAACATTTCCACAGAAAACGAGAAACCAATGACCAGAGCAACCAGCAAGTCTGGAAGCAGCAGTCTCTGGCTCTGATTTATGAACCCTCGTTAAAAATAAACGTGAGTTTAATTAGTTCTATTAGTCGTCAGGAGAACGGGTGGTTAAATGTTGTTTTTTTTTAAGGTGGGGAATATAAAGTGTCCCGTGCTGCTGGTTAATGGCTGTGACGATCAGAACTGGCCGGCTGTGGAAACGGCCGCTGATGTAAGTTTAACTTCAAGTTTTCTCTTAATAATAATACAGTATACTTCAAGAGCGCTTTTCCAGGACGTTCAAAGACGCTCCACACATATACATTAGTCATTCACTCCATACCAGGTAATGGTAAGCTACTGGTGTAGCCACAGCTGTCCTGGGGTAGACTGACAGAAGCCATCGACCCCTCTGACCATCAACCAATCACACACACCATCCAGACTAAGCAATGTGGGTGAAGTGTCTTGCCCAGGGTTACAACGACAATTTAATCTCAATGGCCGTCCCACTGTGGAACCTAGGGTTCCTCCGGTCTCCCATCCTAGACCAGGGGTGGGCAATTAATTTTTATCAGGGGCCGCATGAGAAGCCTGAATTGTGTCAGAGGGCCACCAATTTTCTTTCATTGTAAAATAGTAGAAAAAGTTTCAAAAAAGTCTTCTGGACAGTTTAATTCTTCAACGAAGAATTTTTGTTGAAGAATTAAACTGTCCAGAAGACTTTTTTGAAACTTTTTCTACTATGGATCACTCCTGGATGAATGAGGGACTACACGGATTCATTGTAAAATACTTAAATATTTTGAATAGCTGGTACTGATAATCAGAAGAATAAAGCACTCTGTAAATATGTATATTAGGTTATGTGAAACTGATTAAATAAGAAAAACAATTATTGAACCAGTGCAATTTATTTTTTAACTTGTTAATCTCCACAAACAATAACTTGTAATGCTTTCCACCTCATGTTACCTCTTCAGTGAGAATAATCCAGTCTGTTCTGGGCTTGGACAAGGGACAGCTGAGAGGTGGTCATCAGTCACAGAAGATCTGTGTTTGGATTTGTTGAACTTCATAACTGAGAATGTCTGTTCACATTGATAGGAAGATCCAAAGAGGACTAGGATCCTCTTTGAGGGCGGAGTAAAAGTCCAGCAGTGAGACTGACTTGAAGTGATCTGCCAGATGTGTGTCAGACTGCAGATCACTTCACTTGGTGCATCATCCACACTGAAGTTGAAGGGAGAACAAACCATGTGCATTTCACTCTCAAGAGTTTTGAATCGCCTTGAAAACTCCGCATGCCTGCATACGTAGCGACGTAACACTTTTCAAAATAAAATAAAATTTCAAAATAAAAGTTCTAAAAAAAAGTTTAATTTATGGTGTTTATGATTGGCCTCACGCGGGCCGGACATGGGCGTACAAAGGGCCGGATGTGGCCCGCGGGCCGTAATTTGCCCAGGTCTGGCCTAGATCCAGCCTGCTTAGCTTCTGTCTGGTATAGCTTGTCAAACACTGACTGTTTCCTGAGGATTTTACCGGTCCGTCGTTATAGCGTTCCCAATTTCCGCAGCATTGCTGTTATGTGGAAATTATGATCGCCTGTGCACAATACGCGACACATAGAGGGCTACACGCCCAAAACGAATGAACATGAATGACAATAAGAATGTATCGTATGGACAGTCATTGGCACACTATTTAAAAGGATTTAACATGAACTATTTAACTAGAACAAGCATTTTAATCATCAGATATCAGAACAGGGTGGCCCATAGGCTGGCTGGGCTCTCACTCTGAGATCGGGTGAGGAGTTCTGCCATCCGAGAGGAGTTCGGGTCGAACCGCTCCTCCTCCAGGTCGAGAGAGGGGTGGTCTGGGCATCTGGTCAGGATACTTTCCGAGCGCCTTGCTGGTGAGGTGTTTCAGGGACGTCCCACTGGGAGGAGACCAAAAGGCAGACCTTGGACCTGCTGGAGAGACTATGTCTCACAGCTGGCCGGGGAACGACTCGGGATCCAGGTGAGCTGGAGGATGCAGCTGGAGTGCGAGAAGTCTGGGCTTCCCGTCTGAGGTTGTTGTCCCTTGCAACCTTGCCCAGGATAAGCGGAAGACGACAGAATGGAAAGATATTCTGTCTTTCCATTCTGTCGTGGAATGGAAAGACAGAATATCTTAATGTTTATTCCTTTTCCAGGAATAAACATTAAACTTTATTCCTGGCAAAGCGGAAAAAAAGCATTGATTCCTACAGGCTATGCATCTTTATGATGTTTGTTTTATACAAGGATTAATAAAAAATTACTGGAAAGAAAAGTATGAAGACACGCCCACTCATTTGCATACACTCAGGGAAAATGGGCACCAATGTGCTGCTCATGATGGCACCAGGTTCGTGTAGTGCTCCACATTCTTTTAGTTTTTATTGGAGTTTGAAGAGATGATCTCCTTCATCAGCTCCTTCATGTGGAGTCTTCATGGACGTGTGGAGATGTTCCTGCTGGAGTGAATCAGAAGGAATGAAGACAGGATCTTCTGAGTGACATCATCAGTGCTTCCTGTCTGAACATACCCGGCTTCACTATGGAACTAAAGATGGTGGATTGCTGGTGTTGTTCCATCACAGTGAAGGATCAAGATGTGGAGCTTTTAGAGACTGTTTAACATCTTATTACGATTCACTGGAGCTGAAAAACATTGTTACCACGGTGACTGACATTCCACTAAGTGGCCAGTCCAGCTCTATTCCACCCAACTCGGCTCCACCAAGCTGTAGCCAAAATTTCACTGTACTTTTGCTTAATTCTGTGATGTAATCGTTTTATTTTAATCTAATCCAGATTGCCAAGATATTGCGTGAAGCAGGAAAGGAGCACCTTCTGACGCAACTGGATTATCCGGATACCGGTCACCTTATAGAACCGCCTTACTCTCCTCATTTCAGAGCCACTAACTTCATATTACACACCACTAAAGAGAAAGGTGAGTGGAATGGACGTCAGGTTTGGGCGGTATCACAGTCATATTGAATAGTGATATCATCAGTTTTCATGTTGTCCAATCACGGTTTCTTAAAGGGCCCATAAAGATTTTTTTTTTATGATATCATGCAAATGGAGCGGGAGATCAACAGGCAGATCAGTGCGGCGTCAGCAATAACTAGGACGCTGCATTGGTCCGTCATGGTAAAGAGAGAGCTAAGCCGAAAAGCAAAGCTCTGGATTTACAAGTCGATCTACGTTCCTACCCTCACCATGGTAACCAGGATCTACGTTCCTACCCTCACCGTGGTAACCAGGATCTACGTTCCTACCCTTACCATGGTAACCAGGATCTACGTTCCTACCCTCAACATGGTAACCAGGATCTACGTTCCTACCCTCACCATGGTAACCAGGATTTATGTTCCTACCCTCACCATGGTAACCAGGATCTACGTTCCTACCCTCACCATGGTAACCAGGATCTACGTTCCTATCCTCATCATTGTAACCAGGATCTACGTTCCTACCCTCAACATGGTAACCAGGATCTACGTTCCTACCCTCACCATGGTAACCAGGATTTATGTTCCTACCCTCACCATGGTAACCAGGATCTACGTTCCTACCCTCACCATGGTAACCAGGATCTATGTTCCTATCCTCATCATTGTAACCAGGATCTACGTTCCTACCCTCAGCCGCTGAAGAGACTATGTCTCACAGCTGGCTGGCGAACGACTAGGGATCCTTCTGGGTGAGCTGGAGGATGCAGCTGGAGTGACAGAAGCCTGGGCTTCACGTCTGAGGCTGTTGCCCCTCGTCCCCACCCCGGATGAGCGGAAGATGACGGAACGTAACGGTTTAAAACAAAGACTGTTTCCCTCGTGGTCATTAAAATGAACAATATTCTGTAGGAAAAAATTCAGTAAAAATCAAGCAAATCAAAAACAATTAATTTAAAATAACTTTATTTATTTATTAGGAAGTTTCAATCAAATCATCAAACAGAACGGTGTCATGTCGAGTCAGTTTGACGGTTTTAAAACATCGATATCGCCCAATCTTAATACATGTGTAACGTGTGTGTAGAGAATGGAACCTGTTTGTGATGCAACGCTGTGTGTTTCAGTTGTGTTACTTTGGGGAGGACAAACCAAACCTCATTCAGACGCTCAGGAGGACTCCTGGAGGAAGATGCTGAACTTTCTACAGAAACATCTGTACAGCAGCTGCAGACCTCGAGCCAAACTCTGACTCCGTTCAGTCAACTGTAACCTCTCATGCTGCTATTTTTAACTTTTATTCATCAAAAAAAATGCCTAAATTTGAACAAATAATCATTTATTTATGTACCATTTTTTGTGGGAAATAATGAGGTTTTAATTAATCAGTATAAATGTTGATTTTTAAATAAAACATTCCGTGTATTTGAAAGATGTTTAACAGACAAACCATGTGCCAAAACAGTGCTGATTGTTGAGTATGAGCTTAGAACAGGGATGGGCAAACTACGGCCTGTGGGCCACACGCGGCCTGTTTAATAGTTTAAATCTGGCCCTCTGGGACTTGGAAAAAATAAATAAATAAACCTTGTTAATGTTTTTTTCAGCAATTCTGATGTTTCGTCACTAGATGGTGCACTCTGGATTTATTGGTTTTGTTGAGAAAACAACAACACTTCTTCTTTCATCATTTCCCTTCAGGGGTCGCCACATCAAGTCAGTTTCTTCCATCTAACCCTATCTGCTGCATCTTTTTCGGTCACACCAACTATCTTCATGTCTTCCTTCACTGTATCCATGAACCTCCTCTTTGGTCTTCCTCTAGTCCTTTTTCCTGGTGGTTCCAAACCCAGCATCCTTCTTCTGATGTACTCTCTCTCTCTCCTCTGCACATGTCCAAACCATCTCAGTCTGACCTCTCTGACTTTAAAACCTCTAACATGTGCTGTTCCTCTGATCCTGTCCATCCTGGTCACTCCCAGAGAGATCCTCAGCATCTTCATCTCTGCTACCTCCATCTTGGTTTCCTGTCTTTTCCTCAGTGCCACTGTCTCTAGACCAAACAACAACACCGCTCCCATTAAAACGTGTGTCTCCATGATGCGCACGCTGTCAAAACATGCGTTGATATTGAAAACCATCGGGGCCAATACAAGCACATAAACAAGCATGCTAGATTTCAAACCCTAGCAAATTAAAGCACATGTTTTCTGTGTATTTTTTTTCTCCAATGAGGTGAGGTTACCAAAGCATGCCATCCATCTGCTCCTGTTCCGCCCCTTTGGTCAAGTATTAGAACACAATGTGGCCCAGGAATCCTGAAGCTTGCCCACCCCTGGTTTGGAAAGCTGTCTATTTGATGTTTATCATCAGGAATAAAATCTTCTTTTCGCAGCACGGAGAGTTTTTAATGCATCAAAACATAAACTTCTCTAAAAGAGGCACTGTTAGTTTTCACAAGTTCCTGTTCACAGTGACTAGCGGGACTCATCCGGGCTGAGTGAGTCATCGATAAGCGTGAGAATCCAGTGGACCAGTTGGAGAGTCGGCTGGCTGATCGGATAGTGGCTGGGCAGCTTCCCGGCAACAAACGACGGCTTCACCAGGTACCTGTGGGCAGAGGTCTGGTTAAACACCTACAGATGTTCCATGGTGCAGGATGGCTTAACAACGGGTACACGGTTCAAAAACTTAGAGCAAAAACATTTGCTTAAAAATCCATTCGTTTTAGGGAATTAAAAGTATTTTATAAGGGCAGCACAGTGGGTGGCACAGTGGCCTCACAGCAAGAAGGTCAGGGTTTGAATCCCTGGTGGAGACGAGGCTAGGAAAACTGACCTTTCTGTGTGGAATTTGCATGTTCTCCCTATGTATGTGTGGGTTTCACATCCAAAAACATGGATGTGAGATTGATTGGCCACCATAAAATTGCCCCTATGAATAATAATGTTCGGTGTCTTACTCAAGGACATCTTGGCATGCACTTGGGCAGGGGAATTGAACCAGTGACCTTCCAGTTTCAGGACAGTTACCCTACCCACCGAGCCATCCTTCCCCAGCACATTTACAGGAGAGAGAGATAAGACCAAAAGAAGATCCTTTTTGAATGAGTGTGTGTTGTATGTGTGTGGCTTGGTGCTGTGTGTGTGTGGTTTGGGGTGTACCCTGCCTCTCGCCTAGAATCAGCTGGTATTATCTCTAGCCCCCCTGTAACCTTGCTAGGGATGGACGGTTCAGAAGATAAATGAATGAATATTGCGTTTTTTCATAACAAGGACGATTTCAACAACTTCATTCAGAAATGCAGATAGAGAAAAGCTAAGTATCTGCAGTGAAAAAGGAACAAATATGGATGGAAAATTTTAGTTTTTCATTTAAAGATTTGAAGTCGAAGATTGTGTTTTCTATAAATCTGACTTTTTCTTTTTTTTTTTAGATTATTTGTCAATCCACACCATGTAGCTACTCAAGTTCTAAAGTTTGCCCAATCCTGGACTAGAACCAAAATAATAACGAATACTTTATTCATTCCTCTCTGGGAAATTTGTGTACTGCATTTCGCAGCAGGCTGCCCGATGGCGCCAAGGGTGGGAGGAAAGGGGGGTTAGGTGTCTTCTCCAAGGACCCTAGATGTGAACTCAATGTGATTCGAACTCGCGAACTTCCGGTTAACTTCCCGTCCGAGGGCGAACGCTCTACCACTCAACCACCACCTCCCCAAAATATGTAAGAGTTAAAAGAAAAAAAGAAAAGCAAAACATAAACAGTCTGCGACCCTGAGGTCCTGAGGCAGGTTGTTCCACAGATGAGCACCGTAATGATGAAACAATGCCAGGCCAGTAAGACGTTTTAAATGTCTGATTCTGTCCAAAAAGAGAAAATAACTCTTCAGCAAACCTGAAATCTTCTCTGAAGTAAAAGCAAAGCAGGTGGGCGAGCTGATTGTTGTGCTGTAGACATGCCAGCAGGATCCGGCAGCGCTGGAATAACAAGACCGCCTGGGCGGGGCTCAGAGTCGTCTTCTGCTGGGACGACAGGACCCGTACCACCTGCCGGGCCTGGTAGCAGATAAAGGCCCTCTGGGAAGGGCAAACCAGTAGGTTAGTGTTAGGTTTGCTGGTGAAGAGTCCTCTGAGAGGTTCCTTACCAGGTGAGGATGAGGCTGCAAGACTCTGAGGGTCCAACCGACAGACAGGAAGTTATGTGTAGAAACACACCTGTTAGTCTGAAACACAAACATTTAAAGTTAAACTTTTCTACTAAAAGATGGAACAGAAACAAATAAAATACCCCCTTATGCCCTCCATCACAAACTGCTGTAAGACATAGTCTCTCCAGCAGGTCCGGGGTCTGCCTCTTGGTCTCCTCCCGGTGGGACGTGCCCAAAACACCTCGCCACCGAGGCACTCGGGAACCACCCCATCTGGCTTCTCTCGACCTGGAGGAGGAGCGGCTCGACACCGAGCTCTTCCCGAATGGCAGAGCTCCTCACCCGATCTCTGAATGAGAACCCAGCCACCCTGCGGAGGAAGCTCATTTCGGCCGCTTGGATCCGCAATCTCATTCTTTCAATCACCACCCATAGATGACCATAGGTGAGGGTAGGAACGTAGATCCTAGTTACCATGGTGGGAGTAGTTACGTAGATCCTGGTTACCGTGGTGAGGGTAGAAACGTAGATCCTGGTTACCATGGTGAGGGTGGGAACGTAGATCCTGGTTACCGTGGCGGGGGTAGGAACGTAGATCCTGGTTACCATGGCGAGGGTAGGAACGTAGATCCTGGTTACCGTGGCGGGGGTAGGAACGTAGATCCTGGTTACCATGGCGAGGGTAGGAACGTAGATCCTGGTTACCATTGTGAGGGTAGGAACGTAAATCGAGAGCTTTGCATTTCGGCTCAGCTCTTTCTTTACAACTACGGACTGATGCAGCGTCCTTGTTATTGCTGACGACGCACCGATCCGCCTGTTGACCCGCTCCATTCTTCCCCCACTCGTGAACAAGACCTCGAGATACTTAAACTCCTCCACTTGGAGGTAGGACCATGTCCCTGACCTGCAGGGGGCTTTTTCGGGCGAGGACCAGGACTTATCAAATGATGCTTTTACAGCAACAAAACGCCAGAAAACACCAGTCTGAAAACTCGCCGGATTGCTCAGATCAACAGGACACTGGCCGGTTGACAAATAAAGATAAATGGATGACCCCGTGAAGTATCAGTCGGCATTTGTACAGAGACGAGTCCAGACTACACTGAGAGTTGAGATGTTTTACAGATGTTGAGTCTGGTTTCTACTTGAAAACAGCGATTGGTTGAAGCACTAAACTCTCAACCCACTGTGGAGCGAATGATGCGAGGTCAGACTGAACTCACCTCGTGGCCTAACAGCAGTATCTCAAAGAGCAGTGAACAGGCAGCGTCCAGATAATCAGCCAGTAAAATCTGTAACTGAAAAGGATTCGGGATGATTAGAAATAAACAAGTTTACTTATTGAGTTTAATTTGACAGGAACTGACCTCCGAGCTGTCAGAGGATCTTCTTGTGTTTGCTTTCTGTAGAGGATCACAGACGAGGGCGAGTAGCATCCGGGAAGCCAAGGCACCACTACACAGAAAGACAGGTGAAATATTCTGCTGTGGGACTGATAGAAATCTAAAGTGGTGCTGAGTGTGTCAGGTGTACTTGTCAGCAGAGAGCAGGTTGATCCTGGAGGCTTCCACCTCTGTCTCTCTGAACATGATGCTGAGCGTTTGGACTATCAGGGTGCTCAATCTGAGGACAAACAGGAGCTTTTAACTTAGTGAACAGACAAACAGACGAGACTTTTTGCTTCTAGAAATTAAACTCTTTTTCTAGCAGAATCCATCCTGACGCGATGAGCCCAGAAATTTTAAACGTAATGAAATTTTTTTTAAGACAAATTAGAAAAATCAGTTTATTGTGTGACGTTATAGCTCTGTTCTGTTCCGTCATCTTCCGCTTATTCGGGGCCAGGTCGTGAGGGTAACAACCTCAAACGGGAAGGCCAGTATTCTCTCAATCCGGCTGCATCCTCCGGCTGCTCACCCGGGAGGATCCAGAGGTGTTCCTCGGCCAGCTGTGTCTGGGGTCTGCCTCTAGGTCTCCTTACGGTGGGCCGTCCCCGAAACACTTCACCACGGAGGCGCTCAGGAGGCATCCTGACCAGCGGCCTCTGGCACCAGTCATACAGAGATTGAACAGCTTGTACCAAAAGACTCCGTACTCCCGGAGCACCCCCAACAGGAGTCCCCAAGGAACACGGTCGAATGCCTTCTCCAGATCCACAAAGCACATGTAGACTGGTTGGGTAAACTCTCATGACCCCTCCAGGATCCTGAAGAGGGTATAGAGCTGGTCCGTAGTTCCACGTCTGGGACGAAAACCACACTGCTCCTCTTCCAACCGACTGACCCTCCTCTCCAGTAACTCCTGAATAGACCTTTCCATGGAGACTGAGGAGTGTGATCCCTCGGTAGTTGGAGCACACCCTCCAATCCCCTTCGATCTACGTTCCTACCCTCGCCATGGTAACCAGGATCTATGTTCCTACCCTCACGATGGTAACCAGGATCTATGTTCCTACCCTCGCCATGGTAACCAGGATCTACATTCCTACCCTCACCATGGTAACCAGGATCTACATTCCTACCCTCACCATGGTCACCAGCTGTGGGTGGTGACCGAAAGAATGAGATCGCGGATACAAGTGGCTGAAATGAGCGTCCTCTGCAGGGTGGCTGGGCTCTCACCCAAAGATCGGGTGAGGAGCTCTGCCATCCGGGAGGAGCTTAGTGTCGAGCCGCTCCTCCAGGTTAAGAGAAGCCAGATGGAGTGGTTCAGGCATCTGGTCAGGATGCCCTCCGAGCGCCTCGCTGGTGAGGTGTTTCAGGCACGTCCCACCAGGAGGAGACCAAGACGCAGACCCGCTGGAGAGACTTTCTCACAGCTGGTTGGGGAACGACTCGGGATCCTCCAGGGTGGCTCGACCCGTCCCTGGATAGGCGGAAGACGACAGAACGGAACGGAATTAAACTAAAATTTCATCTCTTACAGGAGCTGATCTGTTGTGTAAACTGCAAGGTGACTCTGACGGCTGTGGAGACACTTCTCCAGGGTCTGGACCAGTAAGACACACACCTCACTGGACTGAAACACAGAAACACAACCTGTCACCAATCAGGAAACATTCAGACATGTTTAATAAGTTTCAAACACCTTCCAAAAGAGCCTGCGGAGTGTGACGTTACGATGAGCTGCTGTCCGTAGTTCCTGCAGAAGCAGGTAGAGTTGCTCCACACTGATCCCTTCCTGGAGGAGCTCTGACCTCAGCTGACCAAACAGGTGAAGCGTTCGCTCCGTGCTGTTAGGACGCAGGTAAATCCGTTAAGACTAAAAATAACCACTTCTAAAAATGGCTCGTCTACAGATTAAACGCAGGGAAAGGAGTTTAGTTACCTGATTCTTTTTGCAGGTGGGTCAGAGGAGGTGAACTTCTTTCTGTAGGTTAGGTCCAACATCAGGGTGGATTTCTACACACACACACACGCACGTGTTTATTTAATCAGAGCCAATCAGAGCCAGACCTATGGATTCATTTATCAAAACTTAAGCTCAACGCAAGCCCCTTGTAAAAGCCTTGACACTTTGGTTTTCATACGTAAAAAACTTTCACAACTCTTTGCGGTCGAAGCTTTATAGACCACTTGATCTCCATCCCACCCCAACCACACCTCGGGAAGTCCAAATACAGACCATGCATGTGATATGATGAACAAGCAAATGGTTCCACCTGTCATTACTCATGAACAAGGTTGAGGAATTCAATAGAATCTACTTTATTGACCCCCGAGGGTAAATTTGAGTTCTGGAGTGCAAACACTAGGTGTTTAACACCTTGATGCCCGCTCGCCCCTATCCACCGGCGTCCCAGTCCGGTCGCACTGTGTCCAACCTGGCAACCCAAAAGCTGGAGTCCGGAATGGGTCCACAAAGCCAGGCCGCAGTGAAAAACATCAAACTGGTCTCTCTGTATTTCACTGGGTCTGAGTGAGCGCCTCCAGTTCCTCAAGCGAGCAACCGGACGTTTCCATGGAAACCGTAAAAACACAGGAAGCACTTCCTCTAGACCGTCTCCTTCTCCTCAGCTCCCTTGGGACTGAAAACACTCCTCCAGCCACACACGGATGTACCTCCGAGAGCCAGCAGCTGGCCGCGCATGTCAACATGGATGTCAACAGCAGAATGACTCCATAACCAGCTAGCAGTTAGGAGCAAGTCATTGGCAGCAAGTCGTTGGGAGCTAGCCGGACAACTTCTGAAAAATCAGCTGTCCGACACAAAATAACAAAGTCCAAATTGACGTCCAAAGTGCGCTCAAAGGGAAACTCTTCAGAATGAGACAAAACATATCCAGAAGAAGGAACAGAAACTCAGAGAAAGTTGGCGATTACACGCTAAAGTAACAGGAGGCACTGCAGCAGGCAGCCGCCCAGGGCAGTGCCTCGGCCGGGGAAGTGTGATACATCCAAAACAGAGGTGGAGATAATTGTTTCTCCGACTAGAGGAACGTGAAGCTCTGCTCTTTGCAAGCTACAGCTGTGGTGGCATCTTCCATAAGCAAAAGACAGCCAAGTGTGAGGCAGGCACCGTGGCAACTTTGTGTGTGGCGCAGAAATTTGTTGTGCACAGCATGTTGTTTTTAAATTGAGGTCCATGTTTACTCACAATGATGTAGCTGTTCCACACGCTCTGGATGTGCAGGAAAAGCCTGGATGCTTGTGAAACGGCGTAAAGATGGAGCTCCTCCTCACTGATCACGCCGTCACGCTTCAGCTGACCCGACAGCACCGAGCCTAGAGTTTGCTTCTCCTGGATAAAAACAGAAACACATGAGAGAAGGTTTATTAACCTTCTAAATCAGGGGTGCCAAACCTTTTTTGACCCAGGATCTACTTTTCAAGTAGCAACCCTTCTGAGATTTACCAGTCACACGTTAATATCGCAAACCCCAACAAATCATTTCCAAACTGTACCCTCACAACACGTTCTGTTGTTACACAACCATTAGACATCACACACACCCTCTCTCTCAAACACACACACAAATTTGTTTCTCTTAAACACACACACATTTCTCTCTCAAACACGCACAGACAAATTCCTCTCTCCTTATAAAGCAAACACACACACGCCAACAAAATCCTCTCTCTCGCTTGCTCTGTTTTTCTCTCTCTAACGTGGCCATACCAGCCTGTCAATGCCCGATCCTGTCAGACCTCAGAAGTTTAGCATGCTGGGCCTGGTCAGCACTTGAATGGGAGACCGCCAGAACCCCAGGTGCCACGGTGGGACGGCCGTTGAAATTAAAATTGGTGTTGTGTCCCTGGGCAAGACACTTCACCCACGTTGCCTGGTCTGAATTGTGTGTGTGCGATTGGTTGTTGATGGTCAGTTTACCCCAGGGCAGCTGTGGCTACAGCAGTAGCTTACCATTACCTGGTATGGAGTGAATGATTAATGCATATATGAAGCATCTTTGAGAGTCCTGAAAAGCCCTATATAAATACAGTGCATTATTATTATTATTATTAACACACACTTATGCACGCGCACACACCGCTTTGCAAGGGGAGGGGCCACAGCAGCACCACGGGCTGCTTATTGATTACAGGCCCAGTACCGTGATTTCACGTCACAGACTCTGAAAATGTCCTATAACTCTGGAAAAGGTCGCCAGATTGACACTTTTTTTAAAAAACAAAAAGAAAGTCACTAGCGGCGAGAGGGTCTGAATACTCGCTAAAGATAGCGTCAAAGTTGCAGAGTTGGCAACAGTGACTTCATTTCATTTTTTTTTCCCCTGGTGGTCGACTTGACAGTCATCGACTGGTTGGGCATTCCTGATGTAAACCATGATACTGACTTATGTGTGTTTATGGTTGTAAAGGTTAGAAGGACGGAGTGGAGGAGGGATATGAAGTAGTATGAACCAAACAGTTATGGTAGCAAAACTCTCAAACACCATCAAATCGTTAACATTTGATGAATACTATAACATTACAGTCACACCGTCGATCGTTACTAACGATGTAAAGACTGATCTGAAGTGTTCGGTGTGAGAGGACATTCATACCTGAGCGCTCTCTGGTGTCAACGAGTCTTCCTCCGGTAGAGAAAAAGGGGCGGGAGATGGAGTGGAGGAAACAGAGGGAGTGTGTGGGACTCTTTGAAGGCCCAGAGCGGCTGTGTTCGGGCAGGAAGCAGAGCGGGCCGACTTCAGCACCGGCTGGAATTCCTTCATCCACTGACTGGAAAAAAAAGATGGTTTTCTTTCTGAATCAGCTGCTCGTCAGGAAAGTTAATCTGTGTGGTAACTTAGCAACAGACAGCTGGTTACAGATGTATCCTACAAACATGACCTATGTTGAGATGTAGATGATCCAATCAGGTGATTTTGTTCAAAAATCGCATTTTTAAACATAATTTCTTCATGGAAACTTGATAGGTCCCGCCTTTAATCCCGTTCGCTTCCCTGGACAGGATAGGTCCCGTCCAGGGAGGCGGACGGGATTAAAGCCCATCAAGAGAGGGCTGGAGGTGGAGGCGTCAGTCAGTCACCTTCTTTGTCATCTATCCCTGGTTGCGGGGGTGCCAGAGCCCATCCCTGCTGATTCAAGGCGAGGGGCAGGTTACACCCCAAACAGGTCAGCAGTCTGTCGCGGGGCCACACACATACAACCATCCACACACACACTCATTCCGAGGGCCAATTTGTCACCGGCCAATCAACCTAGCATGCATGTCTTTGGAGGGTGGGAGGAAACCGGAGTACCCGGAGGAAACTCACGCAGACACGGGAAGAACATGTAAACTCCACACAGAAAGGACAGTGTTCCAAGCCTCATCCCCACCCAGGACTTGAACCCGCGACCTTCTTGCTGTGAGGCCACACCCTTTTGGTCCCAGGAGCGGTGGCCTAGTGGTAGAATTTCCCCCTTTCGACCGGGAGAATCTGGTTCGGTTCCCACTGGGCCCAAGCCGCTCCTGGGACTACCTGAAGAAAGACGACAAGAGAGGCCTTTAAGATAGGTTGAATCTGGGACTCTTGATCTGAGGAGAGGGATAACCTGGTTCTTCTTAGTTCAGCTCTTTTTGGGCTGACTGTGTTCCTGTCTGAATAACTCTGAGTTGATGACTTTCTGGGAGTTTTTAGAAGTTTTTTTTCTTCTGTTCCCATGCTCATCCTGGGCCATGAACACCTCATCCTTCGATCCGCGGTGTGTTTAATGACCTCCCAGCGGAGAGCCAGACGAGCGTGAGACATCGTTCACACTTCCTGATGTTTGTTTTTGTTGCCAGGTGACTATTTGTAGTATATCTGTTTTTCTTTTCTTTTTTGTCTCCTGATAATCCACACTGTTTCCTGACTGATGCTCCGGGGAGACGTCAGCAGGTAAGGATGGAGATTAGAGTTGATGTGGTAGAAACGTGGAGCTGAAAGTCTTACGCAGATTAAAACCTTGGAGGAAATCTGAAGCATGTTTCTGGTTTCTGAGCCGTGAGCATCGTGTCTAGCTTTCACAGCGGCATCATAAAGTTTACTCTGGTTTTACTGTTTATTTCTACACTCTAAAAAGTAACTTTAATGATCTTTGATCGCATTGAATTGGGTTAAAAAATCGCAATCAGTTGATTTAGAGAAACTTTTCAAGTTGGTAACTTCTTTAATTTATCCCTCAACGGGAAAATTTGTGTGCTGGATTCCACCGCAGCAGGCTGCCAATACGGTGCCAATAATGGTAGAAACAAGGGGGCTTACGTGTCTTCCCCAAGGACACCTAGACATGAGCTCCGGGGAATTCGATCTGAAAAACTTCCGCTCCAAGGTCGAACGTTCTACCACTGAGCTATCGCCTCCAAGTTTTGATCAAGTAATAATGTTGCCAGTTATGTCAACTCAATAATATGAATCATTTAAAAACCAAACTTTTATTTTTAGTCTGTTTGAAACAATATGATCATGACTTAAAATAGAGAATTTAATTTTTTCACCCGAGAGCTTTGCTTTTTGTCTCAGCTCTCTCTTTACCACAATGGACCGATGCAGTGTCCTAGTTGCAAAGTTCCTAGTTCCGAAAAGCAAAGCTCTCGATTTACAAGTTGATCTCCATTCCTACCCTCACCATGGTAACCAGGATCTACGTTCCTACCCTCACCATGGTAACCAGGATCTACATTCCTACCCTCACCATGGTAACCAGGATCTACGTTCCTACCCTCACCATGGTAACCAGGATCTACATTCCTACCCTCACCATGGCAACCAGGATCTACGTTCCTACCCTCACCATGGTAACCAGGATCTACGTTCCTACCCTCACCATGGTAACCAGGATCTACGTTCCTACCCTCACCATGGCAACCAGGATCTACGTTCCTACCCTCACAGTGGTAACCAGGATCTACGTTCCTACCCTCACCATGGCAACCAGCTGTGGGTGGTGACCGAAAGAGGGAGATCATGGATCCAAGCGACCGAAATGAGATTCCTCTGCAGGATGACTGGGTTCTTACTCGGAGATCGGGTGAGGAGCTATGCCATTCGGGAGGAGCTCGGTGTCGAGACGCTCCTCCTCCAAGTCGAGAGCAGCCAGATGGATGGGGCGCCTGGCTGGTGAGGTGTTTCAGGCACGTCCTACCAGGAGGAGACCAAGAGGCAGACCTCAGACCTGCTGGAGAGACTATGTCTCACAGCTGGCTGGGGAAAGACTCGGGATCCTCCTGGGTGAGCTGGAGGATGCAGCCGGGGTGAGAGAAGCCTGGGCTTCCCGTCTGAGGCTGTTGCCCTTGCGACCTGGTCCCGGATGAGCAGAAGATGACGGAACGTAACTCATACACTCCACATGTTCTAACAACTGTGGGTGATGACCGAAACAACGAGATCATGTATACAAACGACCAAAATAAGCTTCCTCTGCAGGGTGCCTGGGCTTATCACTGAGGTATGGAGCAGCGTTTTTCAACCAGTGTTCAGCGACACAGTACCATACCGTGAAAGATTGTCAGGTGTACCATGAGAAATGGTATCAGGATCCTGGCCTGATTGAGTCTTCAGTTTCTGACCGTGTTTCACCTCATACGGTGATCCATATGAGCCGTCCATCAGCTCCCTGATCAAAAAGGCCCAGCAGAGGATGTACTTTCTGCAGCAGCTGAAGAAAGCCAAGCTGCCTGCCCAGATGTTGGTGCAGCTTTACACAGCCATCATTGAGTCCATCCTCACCTCCTCCATCACAGTGTGGTACGCTGGAGCCACAGCCAGGGACAAACAAAGACTGCAGCGCATTGTGCGCTTTGCGGAGAAGGTGATTGGCTGCAGCCTTCCATCTCTCCATGACCTGTACGTCTCCAGGACTCGGGGCGTGCAGGTTGGATAGCAGCTGACCCTTCCCACCCTGGACATGGACTTTTTGAGCGACTCCCCTCGGGCAGGAGGCTCCGGTCTATTCGGACCGGAACCTGCCGCCACAAAAACAGCTTCTTCTCATCTGCCGTTGGACTAATGAAGACTTTATAACACTATTACCACAGCAAGGTCCTGGTCTCTGATCCTCTTACCAGGCAATAAAAGTATTTCTGATTCTGATCGGGATCTACTAAAGATTGTTTTGGTTGATCTCTTGGTGTTTGTGTTAAAAAGCAGTGTTTCTTTTTGTTTATTCTTGTTAAATCTTGTCATTTTATTTAGAAACAAGGCAGGGCTGTTTTGTAACCATAGCAACCCACTCTTCGCTTTTTTCCTGACTGGCTGCTGCTCATCCCTCCCAAGAGCTACCCCATCTAGTGAATCGTATTTTCAACATGTTTTTGAGACATTAAGAAAAAATTTACGTTATGTTCTAAAGCAGAAAAATAGCAGACAGTCTGAGTGCTTAAAAAATGCCCCAAATTAAAAACACAGTCAGTTAGCTTCTTAACCATCTATCCGTCTTGAGCTTGCAGGAGGTGCCGGAGCCCATCCTGACTGATTCGAGACGAAGGGCAGGCAGGGTACACCCCAAGTTGCTAGTCTGTCGCAGAACCACACACACTCATTCCTAGGGTCAATCATGTAGTGGCCAATCAACCTAACATGTATGTTTTTGGAGGGTTGGAGGAAACCCACGCATACACGGGGCGAACATGCAAATTAGACACAGAAAGACCAGTGTTCCAAGCCTCGTTCCCACCTGGGACTCAAACCCACGACTCTTCTTGCTGTGAGGCCACTGTGCTACCTAATGAGCCACCATACTGGCAGAGAAATCCGGGTCAACATCTGAGATTCTTACAGAAGATGCTGGTGAAACAGATCCGGCATTTAAAAGAATAAAATGATCACCGATATTAAAGTGAATTTTTGTTTAAAACCTTTGATCAGTTTGACCATAAAATGATTCTTACGTAACCAGAAGAGTTAGTGTGTTATGTACCTGCCGTCTGGTGATGTAAACACCAGATGGCGGTTAGCTGATCGCTGCAGACTGATGCTTTTGTCCCTCCGGAGTTAATGAGGTGAACTTACTGACATAATTAAGTCATGAGCTACCTGAGAGACTGCTTAGGGTTACAACTAAAAAGGTTACATCACACGTAAACATACGCCTCTCAGAGTTCCTCTACAGCTGGATCTAATTCCTAAAAGAAAAAGGAACAAAACTCGGGTTAAAACTGAACCACGTTTTCAAAACTGATATTAGTACTTTTTATTTGAGTTTTAATTTAATTTTATGGACATAAAGAATTAATTTCATTAATCAGGGCTGCACGGTGGCCTCACAGCAAGAAGGTCAGGGGTTTGAAGCTTGAAACACTGGTCTATCTGTGTAGAGTTTGCATGTTCTCCCAATGAATGTCTGAATTTTCTCTAGTTTCCTCCCACCCTCCAAAATCCAGCATGCCAGGTTAATTGGTCGCTATGAAACCGCCCACAGGAAGGAGTGTGTGTGGTCCCGCGACAGACTAGTGATCTATTCAGGGTGTACCCTGAACATAAATGCTTATGACCTATTGATGTAGAGGGATTTAGCCTAGCCCTACAACAGAGATCCTTAAAAAGCACATCTTTCAGACATGCCTAGTCTCTCACATTGGGCGGGACACACCCACAATTAGGACCCATCTCCCACTCACCCGCCAAGACTAATAAAACTCCCAGATGATGAACACTCTAGTGAATTCCATAAACATGATTAGGTATACTGAGGCTAAGCACATGGCATCTCCTGCTGCTGCAGCTGAAAGCCGCTAGTAGCGATCTGCATGGTCTACTGCCAGTATTGAACGTATGGAAAAAGTCGGACATCCGGGAACTTTGGTCATGTAACAGCTTATGTGCGTGAGCCTCAAAACAAAGAGTGACCAAGCAGTACAGGGGTGTATTCCTGGTGGTAATTCCTCTTCTTACTGATACATAACACTAGGTGGTAACACACGGAAGACGCACAATTTACCAGCTGCTTTCTCATGTTTTGAACGGTTTGTTTTATGCAAACTGTCATGGCGGATGTTGTCCATTGGCTGATGTGACGTCATGATATGTTATAGCCCCTCCTCCTTTTGGCCCCGCCTCAAAATCTCCCTCTTTGAAGCTAAAAACTTGGCATCTCTTGCATGTTTACGTGTAGAATTTCTGATTTTGCACCCGAAAGGAACACAAGGTGAATCAAATGAAAAAGTAAAAGCAACCCCGACTCGTCTCAGCTTTCTTTCTGGGATCATCTGACACCAGAGTGTGTGTGTGTGTGTGTGTGTGCGCGTGTGTGTGTTCCTACCTGTCTGCAGGATATCCTGTGGAGCAGACAGAAACACAAGATGGTTAGAGTTACAGGGAGAAATTTCAGAAGAAACAAATCAAAGATAAATGAGTCTTTGCGTTTCTTTCAGGCCGATCAGAGTCTTGATTTCCCCTCTATGTGACTGTGGTTACCACTTAATTCGTTCCGTTCCGTCATCTTCCGCTTGTTCCGGGGTCGGGTCGCGGGGGCAACAGCCTCAAACGGGCAGCCCAGGCCTCTCTCTCCCCGGCTGCATCCTCCAGCTCACCTGGAAGGATCCCAAGTCGTTCCCTGGCCAGCTGTGAGACATAGTCTTTCCAGCGGGTCCGGGGTCTGCCTCATGGTCTCCTCCCGGTGGGACGTGCCCGAAACACCTCGCCTGCGAGGCGCTCGGGGGGCATCCTGACCAGATGCCCGAACCACCCCATCTGGCTTCAAGAGCTTTGCTCTCAGGAGGAGCTCGGAGTAGAGCCGTGTCGAGGGAAGCCAGATTGCATGGTTTGGGCGTCTGATTAGGATTTTTCCCTTGCCCCTGGCTGGTGAGTTGTTTTGCTCACGTCCCACCGGGAGGAGACCAAGAGTCAGACCCGAGACCCACTGGAGAGACTATGTCTCACAGCTGGACAGGGAACACCTCAGGATCCTTCTGGGTGAGCTGGAGGATGCAGCCGGGGCGAGAGAAGCCTGGGCTTCCCGTCTGAGGCTGTTACCCTTGCGGCCCGGCCCCAGATAAGCGGAAGACAAAGGAACGGAACTTTTCACACAAGCCTCAGGTACTGATCTAGCAGAGTTTACACTCGCTAGTAGTTTCATTTAAAGTTTGGCATGTAGTTAATTGATGGCTGTAAAAATAAAGACGCACACTAATCGTAAAGTTACGCTGTGTTCTTATTTATTTATTGTTTATAATGTTCATGTTTCTGTTCTGCTTTTTTATTATAGAAAAAACTACTGATGGAAATGAACGTGATGCTAATGAAGTGGCACCAGGTACGGATATCTGTACGCCCTGAACAACAGCGTACTGATGTGTATCTCAATGGTTCCGCGTGGCAACACGAGTCATGTCTTATTGTTAGTAAGTTTTCAGACATGCAAGATGGCGTGGCCTACCTACAGAGTTTGTTTTACATGCCACTAAAGTTCAAACAGGGTGGTAACCGTGGTAGTAACCTTCACAATTTAAATGTTACTTAAGCCCCGCCCCTTTAATAAAATAATAAAAATCCACTATCCCCTCCTTTACAAGCTTTGGTTGAACTTAGGATTTATTGGATACTAAAGAGTGTGTACCTTGTGAGGTGTCAGATGGACAGTAACTGGCTCTACGAGACGGCGGGGCTACAGAGAGATGTCCCTCCCCTTTTCCTCTCCTCAACCAATCATGTCCTTTTACTGAAGGCCTCTCCGTTGTGTAGACAATCCGTATGTGCTGACAGCGTTCCCGATCCTTTGGATTGAGGAATTCTGGGAGATCGTTTACCTGGAATACAAAAATTGATTTACAAGTCGATTTACGTTCCTACCCTCACCGTGGTGACCAAGATCTACTGGACGTTCCAACCCTCACCAGGGTAACCAGGATCTATGTTCCTACCCTCACCATGGTAACCAGGATCTTCGTTCCTACCCTCACCATGGTAACCAGGATCTACATTCCTACCCTCACCATGGTAACCAGCATCTACGTTCCTACCGTCACCATGGTTACCAGGATCTACATTCCTACCCTCACCATGGTAACCAGCATCTACGTTCCTACCCTCACCATGGTAACCAGGATCTACGTTCCTACCCTCACCATGGTAAGGGGATTGAGGGTAGGTTTCTACCCTCAATATGGTAACCAGGATCTACATTCGTACCCTCACTGTGGTAACCAGGTGAGGTGTTTCAGACACATCCCACCAGGAGGAGACCTAGAGGCAGAGCCCGGGCGCTGGAGAGACTGTGTCTCACAGCTGGACAGGGAACAACTGAGGATCCTTCCGCGTGATCAGGAGGATGCAGCCAGGGTGAGAGAAGCCCGAGTTTCCTGTCTGAGATTGTTGCCCTTGCGACCCGGCCCCGTATAAGCGGAAGACGACAAAACAGAACAAAACCTCTGCCGATGTACTCTCTCTCTCTCCTCTGCACATGTCCAAACCATCTGAGTCTGGCCTCTCTGACTCTAAAACCTCTAACATGTGCTGTTCCTCTGATCCTGTCCATCCTGGTCACTCCCAGAGAGATCCTCAGCATCTTCATCTCTGCTACAAACATCTCTGTTTACTGTCTTTTCCTCAGTGACCAATCAGCATGGCCGCTCTCACCACACTGTCTCTAGACCAATCAGCATGGCCGCTCTCACCACACTGTCTCTAGACCAATCAGCATGGTTATTTACTATTAGAATGTGATTAAGAAGGGACCTCTGTAACATAAGAACTTAATAAAGGAAGGTAAAATACCGGTGGACAGAGAGGTCATGGTTCAGTCATTAGAATGTTAAACCTGTGACATAACGACAGTCTATTTAAAGTCTCAGCAGGTCCTGTTAGGTCCACATAATTATTGTTTCCCCATTACTCGTTAATCTTCTTTCCACTGCTGTAATCCAGCTTCAGACTAATTACAGTCAAAACACCGACAGCAGGGAATTCCTGTTAGTCGTTAAAAGTTAAAGTTCATTAAGGTCAGATTACCTGAACACATGTAACACAGTAATTATCAGGTTTGCAGAAATTTCTTTAACTTGAGACTTCACGAGTAATTAGGACAAAGGTGTTAATTTAAAACCAAATGCTTGTTATTTAAGCCTTGTTTCATTAATAACTCTCTGTTTGAAAAGATTGGATTCTAATTTAATTCACAAAGGTCAAACCAGGAAGCTAAGCTTTTATTTTACAATAGAGATCAGAATCAGAAAGACTTTTATTTTGATGGTGAGTGAACAAGATTCAGAGACTAAGGACCTTGCTGAGGTACTAATGTGTAAATAATAATAAACATAGTTATAAAAATAGGAGATGTAACTATGGTAAAAAAAAATGAACAAAACTAATTTTAACTAAACTAAAAGTGCTCGGAAAAAAATATAAACTGCAGTACAGAGAAATTAATAGATAAAGAGAGTAAAGTGACTAGAATCAAAATCAGTATAAACTTTATTGATCCCACACATGGGAAATTTGTGTGCCACAGCAACAACTTTCTATCTGCTAAGTGAGTCGTTGTAGAGCCCGACCACGTAACGGAAGAAAGACCTCTGGTAACGAGATGTTCTCAAGCGGAGCTGTCTGAACCTCTTGGAGTAGGAGCTCCGCTGTTCGTCCAGGAGTGGGTAGAGAGGATGGTCATGATTGTCCATGATGGATAAAAGTTTGTTCAGTGACCTCCTCTCCACCACTGCCTCAAGTGAGTCCTGTTTGCTGCCAATGACAGAGCCCGGCCTTTCTGATCAGTTTATTCAGTCTGTTGGCGTCACTGGCTGCGATGCCGGTTAGAGTGATCAAATGAAGAGCAGATCCAGGTTATAAAGTCTTCATAAGTCCAACAGCAGAAGGGAAGAAGCTGTTTTTGTGGTGGGAGGTTCTGGTCCGAATGGACCAGATCACTTCGACGTAACAAAAAAATCTGCAAATGGGAGTTTAAACGCACAAAGGAAAGACCTTCATCAAGTATCCAATGGTTTTTTTATATTAACAAAGGGAATTAACAAATATATAGGTGCATATAATTGGTGCATGATTGCACATGTGTAGTCAACATATTGATTTTGACAACCTTGAATGAGCCGGGATAACCTCCAGTACCTCCCGCAACCCGGTTAGGGATGGATGGTTCAGAAGATGGAATGAACGAATGTGCAATTGTGTCGCTTACTAAACAATTTTGAATGCTTTTGAGATTTTGAGAGCCTGACGAGTCCAAACTCAACCTTGAAATAACATGTTAGCTCAGAAAGACTGAGAAAGATGTTTAGTTTTGTTTTGTCTTCTGAACCTCTTATTTCTAATGGGATTGCAGAGAGATTTCAGGCAATAGACACGGTAGACCCTCACCATGGTAACCAGGATCTACGTTTCTACCCTCACCATGGTAACCAAGATCTACGTTCCAACCCTCGCCATGGTAACCAGGATCTATGTTCCTACCCTCACCATGGTAACCAGGATCTATGTTCCTACCCTCACTGTGGTAACCAGGATCTACGTTCCTACCCTCACCATGGTAACCAGGATCTACGTTCCTAGCCTCACCATGGTAACCAGGATCTACGTTCCTAGCCTCACCATGGTAACCAGGATCTACGTTCCTAGCCTCACCATGGTAACCAGGATCTACGTTCCTACCCTCACCATGGTAACCAGGATCTACGTTCCTAGCCTCACCATGGTAACCAGGATCTATGTTCCTACCCTCACCATGGTAACCAGGATCTACGTTCCTAGCCTCACCATGGTAACCAGGATCTACGTTCCTAGCCTCACCATGGTAACCAGGATCTACTGTATATTCATTTCTTCCTTCACTGTATCCATGAACCTCCTCTTTGGTCTTCCTCTAGTCCTCTTTCCTGGTGGTTCCAAACCCAGCATCCTTCTTCTGATGTACTCTCTCTCCTCTGCACATGTCCAAACCATCTCAATCTGGCCTCTTTGACTTTATCTCCAAAATTTCTCATTTTTCACTCACTATCCTCACATTGTGATGATAAATAATCTTGAATCGGTCTTATATCTGAGTGAGTCCAGCCATCCTGCTGAGGAACTCATTTCCAGTTCCATCCTTCCCTCACTCTGAATAAGACCCGAAGATACCCTAACGCTAACTCCTTCAGTAAATCCAGATTATGAATAAAAGTCATTCATAATATTCAATGAATAAAATATAACATATAAGTATTTTTAAAAGTGATCAGTTTTCAAATATTTGACAATATATATTTTTAATTTCATTCTAATCTGATTTGAAGAAAAGAATATTTGTTTATTATCTATATTTTGTTTTTTACTTTTAAGTGAATTTTTCTGTTAAATTGTGACGATTGTGTTTAATTTGATGTGAAATCAAACATCAAAGTGGATCAGTAATCCATCCCATCCAGGACCGACAATTAAATCCACAGTAATTATGGGATGTTCTGTGTTTTGTTGTGTAAATATTTACTCACCATCTGGATGTGGCGCACATTGCAGAAGTTGATGAGAGGTGTGAGAGTGCGGGGCGGGTATTCTGTAAGGTAGATCCATTCATCACTGATCACCACATGCATGAAGACCTTATTGAGCGTGTTAGAGAGGATCACGCAGGGTTCTGAAGCACGGATCCGCTCATAGAGCTCCTTCTGGGTGTTGCGCTTCAAGAAGGAATCCAGCCTGCTGTTCCTGTGCTGCAGCTGTTCCTGCATGGAGAAAACTTAACACAACCTGCTCTCTACCTTTACACTGTCTGATTCTAAAAAAAAAACTCATCTGCAGCTCCTTGTTTTTATTCGGTTGGGAATTTAAATGAAGCGTTAATGCGCACTGCTTTCTGATTGGTGCGCGCATTCTGATTGGGATTCTCTGATTGGTCAAAAGAGTTATCTTTTCTACTGTGTTTTTTATTTTATTTTGAAAAGAACTTTTATTTTTGTTTTGTTTTTTACGCAAAAAGTCTTGTAAAAATACTTGTTTTGTTTGGACTCACTTTCCTGATTTTTTAGTGTCACATTTACAGTTTTCAATATTTTCCAAACGGACTTTTATTTTTTAAAGTGATTATTATCACTCGTTTGTCTTTAGTATGATAATTGAGTGAGGAGACCGGCCAAGCTGATTGGTCTAGAGCAGCGGTCGGCAACCCGCGGCTCCGGAGCCGCATGCGGCTCTTTCATCCTTATAATGCGGCTCTTGGCCCATCTAAAAAAAATTACTAAAAAAATTTTTTAGTAATTTATTTTCCCAAGCCGCTTGGGAAAATAAATTACTAAAAAATTTTTTTTTTTGTATTTAATTGAAGTGTGTTTTATTTGTGTTAGTTTTTATATTATTTTAGTTCTAAATTTGAAGATTATTGTGATCTTGAAATATTAAAATATTAATTAAATTATTTGATATTATTTTTTCGTCGCTCAAAATAGACGTCACACTGCGGAAGCTGGTATACCCGCTGAAACGCCGTCTATTTTGAGCGACTTTCAATCCCGGCAAAACCAATGGAGAAATGTAAGAAAAGAAAAATATCTCAAGAAAATAGAACATTCAATGATGCCTGGGCAGATTCATTTGCATTTACCTCGGGCGAGACTGGCCTACCAGTATGCCTAATTTGTGGAGAAAAACTGGCTAACAATAAACGGTCAAATGTCGCAAGACATTTTAACAATACACACAGAGCCTTTGCTGAAAAATATCCAGAGGGAGAAGAGAGGAAAAAAGCTGTTTCGGAACTTATGCAGAAGGATGACCGGACGAAAAATCAATTCAAGAAGTGGGTGAAGTCTGCAAATACAACTACATATGCAAGCTTTGTGGCCGCTCAGGAAATAGGCAGGCATGGGAAACCGTTCACAGATGGAGAATATATGAAAGAATCATTCCTTAAGATTTCAGAACACTTATTTGCGGACTTTAAAAACAAAGACGAAATTGTGCAGAAAATCAGAGAGATGCCTCTCTCTGCGAAAACTGTCAAAGACAGAACCATAAAAATGGCAGAAAATATCACAAAACAGCAAATCAAAGACATCAATTCAGCAGCAGCATACTCAATCGCCTGTGATGAGTCCAAAGACAAAACGGACATTGAACAAATAGCGCTGTTCTTCCGATATGTGAATTCTGCTGGACCACAGGAAGAAATGGTTGAGCTGATACCACTAAAATGCCAGACACGGGGGGAGGACATCTGTGAGGCTGTGCTTGATTGTTTACGAGCCAAAGAAATAAAAACAACCCACCTCGTGTCGGTGGCTACCGATGGGGCACCGAGTATGACTGGAGCGCACAGGGGCTTTGTGGCTTTGCTGCAGAAATCACTGGATAGAAAGCTGCTGACTTTTCATTGCATCCTGCACCAAGAGGCATTGTGCGCGCAAAGTTTTCCTCCAGAATGCACAGAGGTCATGAATGTTGTTATTCAGATTGTCAATGAAATAATGGCAAAAGGTTTAAATCACCGCCAGTTCCGTTCATTACTGGATGAGGTGGAGAGCGCATACTCTGATCTCCTGCTGCATAACAGAGTCCGGTGGCTGTCCAGAGGAGAGGTGCTTCAACGTTTTGCTGCATGTCTGGGAGAGGTGAAAACTTTCATGAGCAGCAAAGGGCTCACCTTTCCTGAGCTGGAACAGCCAGAGTGGCTGGAAAAACTCCACTTCATGGTGGACATGACAGCGAAACTAAACACGCTGAACACAACGCTTCAGGGGAGAGGAGGCACAGCGCTGCACATGCTGGAGGAGGTGTTGGCGTTTGAGCGCAAACTGACAGTTTTAGCCAGAGATTTACAGAGAGGCACACTGTCTCACTTCCCCTCTTTAAGGGAGTTCAAACAAGCTCACGGAGTGATCAATTCAGAGTATTTGCAGTCTACAATCACCACAATGCAAGCGTCGTTTGGTAAACGATTCCGTGAGTTCAGAGAGGAAAAAACCACATTGTCCTTCCCCGTCACTCTCCTGACCATTGATCCATCCCTGCTAAACGTGACTGCATTTGCAGGTGTAAGTCAACCTGCTCTGGAGCTGGAGCTGGCTGACATAGCTGACAAAGACATTTGGGTGTCCAAATTCAAACGCTTGACAGAGGACCTTGAAGATGTTGCCCGTCAGAAGGCCACTCTTGCTCAGAATCACAAATGGAGTGATATTGAGAACCTCCCGAGACCGGACAAACTCATATTTGAAACATGGAATGCCATCCCGACACCTACACGAACATGAAGAAATATGCCTTTGGAGTCCTGTCGATCTTCGGATCCACATATGTATGTGAGCAGCTATTCTCCACCATGAACTGCATTAAAAACAAACACCGCTTACGGCTCACAGATGACAGCTTACAGTCCTGCGTAAAGATTAAAGTGACTTCGTACAGCCCCGATTTGCAGAAGCTGTGCGCAGAGGTTCAGGAGCAGAAGTCCCATTAACCAGGTAAAATAAATATTTATGCAGATATTTTGCAAATATTTAATTTTCATTGTTTAGTGACACAGTGCTTTTTTCCCCCAATTTATTTTATATATTCAAGTCAAGGCTCCGCTGCATACTTTGAAAGCCCAAGGGCCTTGGGCCAAGGCGATATAAGGATGACGGCTCACGGATTTTTCCCTTTTGTTTGCTGCATGCACAATTTAAATTCAGCTTTTTAATTTATTTGAAAGAGACATTCATTGTTATTATTTTTCAAGAATTCAAAATGTTCAAAATGTGTTCATTAAATGAATAAAATATAATTTTCTCTGTAGCGCGTGGATTTCATAAGAAAACATGCTGCGGTAAAGTAGTAGAAGTTTTTTTTTTTTTTTTCATTTTAGATGTGCGGCTCCCAGTGTTTTCTTTTCCGTGGAAACCGGGTTCAAATGGCTCTTTCGGTGTAAAAGGTTGCCGACCGCTGGTCTAGAGACAGTGTGGTGAGAGCGGCCATGCTGATTGGTCTAGAGACACTGAGGAAAAGACAGGAAACAGAGATGTTTGTAGCAGAGATGAAGATGCTGAGGATCTCTCTGGGAGTGACCAGGATGGACAGGATCAGAGGAACAGCACATGTTAGAGGTTTTAAAGTCAGAGAGGCCAGACTGAGATGGTTTGGACATGTGCAGAGGAGAGAGAGAGACGACTGCCAGGCAAGAAGGCCTAGAGGAAGACCAAGGAGGAGGTTTATAGATACAGTGAAGGACATGAATCGAAGAGGATGCAGGAGGCAGGGTTAGATGGAAGAAACTGACTTGATGAGGCGACCATAAACTGGCTGATTCAATTAACCTGACATGCATGTTTTTGGAGAGAGGGGGAAATCCCACGCATGCACGGGGTGAACATGCAAACTCCACACAGAAAGACCAGTGTTTCAAGCCTCATCCCCACCCGGGATCCGTACCCCAGCTTTCGTCCTGTGAAGTCACTGTGCCATCTATCCACTGCGCCATCATGCCGTCCATGTTGATACTAAATAAATAATTAATCCTTCTTTTTTAACTTCCACCATGACGCTACAGTTTCTTGAACCTATTTGAACAAAACAGTCCTTTAATTATTGAACTCGTTGGTAATCTGACTGTCGAGAAAAGTTCAGTGATACAAGTTAACAAGTGGTCAAATTAAATCTGAAAATATCAACATAAACATTCCTTTAATCAACTGACAAATGTTATTTTAAACCACTTTGTTGCATTTCCCACATGTGTCCACTAGATGTCGGTATTGGACCTAAAGTCAGTTCAGACAAAACAATTTACGTCATTTAGAATCTAAATTGGTATCAATTTTAGATCCTATTTATCATTAATACTCTGTTAAATTTCACTTATATTATTGAACCTCTTAAATGATATGCCATTAAAAACACAGAATTTGATATTTTCTGAGCATAAAATTTTGTTTTAATTAGATTTTAATAAAATAAGCCGCTGTTATGAATCAACATCCGGGTTTTTTCCGAAAATAACCGAAAAAAGCCGAGTTCAGCGACACAAAGTTCAAGCCAACGGCGGCAAACTGATACATTCTCATATAAAAACACTAAGTAAGCTTTTAAAATCTTTTAAAAACCGGAAAAGATGGGTGTCCCTACCATAATTGAAGTTCTTCTCAAATATATCCTGCTTGCCATCAATTTCGTCTTGTGGGTGAGTTTTAAACATTTTCATACGTTTACGCTGTTCTTTGGCGTTTTTTTTCCTAGCTAATTTAATTATTTTTATGATTGAAAAAAGTCAGTTTTAACAAATAAATACAAAAAAGTGGGAATAAAATGATAAAAAACATGAAAAAAATATCAAAATTAAGAAAGGTTTGCACTTAAATTTAAACGTAAACATCAATTTGAATCAGAGCTTCCAAATCCGAGACCACGGTCCTCCCTGGGAAAGGGTGGAATGGTCCCCTGGAGGTCAGAGAGAGGGTCCTGCACCAAGTGGAGGACTTCAAGTATCTCAGGGTTTTGTTTACGAGTGGGGGAAGGATGGAGCGGGGTATCAATAGACGGATCAGTGCAAAGTCTTTAATAATCAGGACGCTGCATCGATCTGTAGTGATGAAGACAGAGCTGAGCTGAAAAGAAAAGCTCTCGATTTACAAGTCGATCTACGTTCCTACCCTCACCATGGTAACCAGGATCTATGTTCCTACCCTCACCATGGTAACCAGGATCTACGTTCCTACCCTCACCGTGGTAACCAGGATCTAGGTTCCTACCCTCACCATGTTAACCAGGATCTAGGTTCCAACCCTCACCATGGTAACCAGGATCTACGTTCCAACCCTCACCATGGTAACCAGGATCTACGTTCCTACCCTCACCATGGTAACCAGGATCTACGTTCCTACCCTCACCATGGTAACCAGGATCTATGTTCCTACCCTCACCATGGTAACCAGGATCTACGTTCCTACCCTCACCATGGTAACCAGGATCAACGTTCCTACCCTCACCATGGTAACCATGATCTACGTTCCTACCCTCACCATGGTAACCAGGATCTATGTTCCAACCCTCACCATGGTAACCATGATCTACGTTCCTACCCTCACCATGGTAACCATGATCTACGTTCCTACCCTCACCATGGTAACCAGGATCTATGTTCCAACCCTCACCATGGTAACCATGATCTACGTTCCTACCCTCACCATGGTAACCAGGATCTATGTTCCAACCCTCACCATGGTAACCAGGATCTACGTTCCTACCCTCACCATGGTAACCAGGATCAACGTTCCTACCCTCACCATGGTAACCAGCATCTACGTTCCTACCCTCACCATGGTAACCAGGCTCTACGTTCCTACCCTCACCATGGTAACCAGGATCTACGTTCCTACCCTGTTGCCCCCACGACCCGGCCCCGGATAAGTGGAAAACAACTGAATGGAATGGTTCCTGTGCCTTCTCGTTTGCGTAGGCTGACCAAAGGCTATGAGAGTAAAACCCAGACATAAAATCTTTACCGAGACCCATAGCCAGTTGCCTGAGCTCTGCTCCTGCAGCGGCGCTGACACCGGCTGTATTAGCTTGCCTTTCCGTCGGACTCTTGTCAGTAACGCCAACAGGGGCATCCTGGCACAGGGCCCTCCAGCATCTCCATACCACTTACCCAGGCCTGTACCTGGCGTGTTCACCTTCCCTGCTTTGCTGTCTTGGCACAGATTTTATTACTTGGGCTTTAATTATAAACAGATGAGGTTTGGGGGTTTAAGATCTGTTACTCTGACAGATGTTGTTGCTTCTCATCGCAGTTGGTGGGTGTTATCTTGATGATCTTGGGACTCTGGGTACGCTACAACCACACGTCCAAAATTCTGTTGGAATTTGGAGATTCTACCGGCTACCAAAATGGTAAGACTGCCACTGCTTCGGTAAGAGCCAAATAATGCAAAACACTTTCCAACTTCCTGACTTTATGCCCGTTAAAGAGGGGGTTTCTGGAATGTTTTCCACCACGCCCACATTCTAACGTAGACAGTGTTTTTGAATGTCTCTCAGCAGACACCCTTATACTCGTCTTTCTCTGCATTGACAAGATTTTTTAATCATTGCGATGCATGTGCGTCTCGATGTGTGTCACTGTGTCCTTGTGTCTGCAGGCTTGTGGCTCCTGATTGTAATAGGCTCTCTGATGACATTCCTGGGATCTTTGGGATGTTGTGGAGCAATTCAAGAATCACCATCCATGCTGGGACTGGTAAGTCCTGATTTGGAGTCATTTGTATTCATCTATTGACTCGATGTCTTTATGTAGAAGATGCTTTTTTTGAAGAAGAAGTTACCCATCCTGCTCTCCCAAAGTTTGGCCCACAGGGCGGAACAACTTGTAGACACAGTTGGGATGTTTGATTAAAGTTTTAACCTCCTATCCGTCAGTGATACTCACCGTTAGCTGGACATAGCAGAAGAAACTGGACATAGCTGAAGCTTCATCAGCATGAATGCCAAATAAATCCCCAGGGGCACCATCAAGTCCAGCACCAATAGAAATTCATCAGCCACTCAGTCATTCAACAACTGTTGTTACTATAGTTGACACACATTCTCGCTCGTATTAACTTCTGTTTCGTTGGTTCCGTCGTCTTCCAGGTGAGGGTAGCAGCGTAGATCCTGGTTACCATGGTGAGGATAGGAACGTAGATCCTGGTTACCATGGTGAGGATAGGAACATAGATCTTGGTTACCATGGTGAGCGTAGGAACGTAGATCCTGATTACCACGGTGAGTTTGATTTGTCCATTCCAAACAGATTTCAGAGCGATCTCCCAATGAGGAGATAGAAATTTTCTAACGTTGGAAAAAAATGAAATATGACTTTTTCTAAAATGGCCGACTTTCTGTTTGAATTAGTTGTGCACCCAGAAAAATACAACTTCTCATCCTATTTGGTATAAAGTGGTTTTCTGGGGAGCAGAGATAACCATGTTAGTGTTCTAGAGCGCGGTATCTGAACATTTACACTTGGACAAACATTCTCAGCACAGTTATATTCCGGGTCTAGCCTTCTACTCATATCAATGTGCTACGACAATGAGCCAACTATTCCAAAGTTATTGACACTTCCAGTTTCATTATCCTCGGACCAGGATCCAATACGTTTTTCTTTGACGTGTTAATTTTTTCTGTTGCAACATGAAGGTGTCTACTAAAATGATCAGGACCAGACTTAAAGCAGGACTCAGTTACAGAAATCTTTACAAAGTTTTATTCCATTCGAGAACATGAGAGTAATTCAAAACACTCTGACACAGGACGAGGGAAGACAAGGACTATTTAACACAAAAGGGACGGCGTCTCAGGTGAATACAAAGAGGGACATTGGACACATAGCTATGGTAAACACACTAGGAAGTAAGAAGCCCCAAACAAGAGAAAAGTTAGTTTTCAAAATAAAACAAGAAGTGCACAACTAGACAACACAGGTGGCAAAAGCTGTTCAACAGAAACAACACAAGACATTACAAAAATGTATGAAATGTATCAGTAGCAAGGGAGGTGGGAATTCCAGAGAAGAAAACCGTGACCATCTGTTGTGAGGTTCAACAGTGAACCCAGTATTTTCACCAACTCGGAGTCTCACTGATCGTATGGGATGGGCGGGTTGTACAAGTTCTGACCAGCTGATTTCTAGATGTATGTTTTTCTCTGCTTCAGTACTTCGTCTGCATCTTTATCATATTCATCTGCCAGATCATTGGTATGGTCTTCGCCCTCAGCAACGAGGACCAGGTAACACACTCGCACACAGGTTCACATCTCAGCTCATGGGCAGAGGTGTAAGTAACACACATACAGACACTCACAAACACAAGACACACACACTTAAACACTCACATGTGGACATACATACATATAGAACAGAGGTGGGCAAACTTTTTGGTTCGCGGGCCACATTGAGCTCTAACATTTGACTAGGGGGCCGGAACAGGAGCAGATGGATGGCATGCTTTGGTAACCACTAGATTAGACCGATAGAATAGCGCTAGATTTTAAACTAGCACGTTAAATGTTTCATTAAGAGCGTTAAATTTCAAATCTAGCGGCGCTAGGTTTGAAATCTAAGCACTTGATGTAACATTTTGTTTGTTTTAACATCTAACACGCTTTTTTATGTACGTGTATTGGGCCCCGATTGCTTTCCATATCTGTGCACACTGTTTATTTTGACAGCATGCGCATCATGGAGACACACACATTTTAATGGGAGCAGTGTAATTGTATCTTTGGCACCATCTAGCGACCAATCATCAGAATTACAGGAAAAATAAAACATTAACAAGGTTTATTTATTTAATTTTTTTCAAGTTCAGCGGGCCGGATTAAAATGTTTAACGGGCCGCATTTGGCCCGCGGGCCATAGTTTCCCCAGGCCTGATATAGACAGACAAACACATCTACCAACACACACAGGGTTGTATACACACACAACACACAGACAAACACACATGAACGTGCTCGCACATAGAAATTAATACAGATGCACACATATGTACATGCTCTCTCTCTCAAGCTCAGGACCTTCTTTGTTTCCGCAGCTCATTTCGGACATCACACGAAACTACAACAACACGTATGCAGAGGTTGTGAAGGGCAAAGAAGGGGAGGTTTCGGCGGCCAAAGAGAAGCTGTTGGCGTTTCAATTTGCCGTAAGACTTTATTTCATTGCATGCTGAAAGTTTCTGTGGAGCCGCAGACTCATGTTTGTGTGTGTATTTCTCTGCAGCTGACGTGCTGCGGTATAGATGGAACAATTCTGAAGAGACTTGAAGACACTTGCCCAGACGAGAAGAATATGAAGGTAACGCATGTAAAAAAAAAATCCATGTTCCAAAAAGAATGGGTTGAAGTTTTGCTCTTTTTTTTTTTTAACTCACGTCACAAACATTTTTACGTTTCCATGAAATGCAGTTGTTTTTTTTCTCATGATTCAACATGAAAAATAATTCCGTACTAAAAACGTCAAGAAAAAATAAACACAAAATCAAATCAAGCTGTATTTATAAAGTGCTTTTTATACGTAAAAAGTAACACAAAGTGCTTTCCGTTCAGTTCTGTCGTCTTACGCTCATCCGGGGCCGAGTCGTGGGGGCAACACCCAAAGACGGGAAGCCCGGGCATCTCTCACCCCGGCTGCATCCACCCAGAAGAATCCTGAGTCGTTTCCCAGCCAGCTGTGAGACATAGTCTCTCCAGCAGGTCCGGTGTCTGCCTCTTGGTCTCCTCCCGGTGGGACGTGCCCGAAACACCTCACCAGCGAGGCACTCGGGGGGCATCCTGACCAGATGCCCGAACCACCCCATCTGGCTCCTCTCGACCTGGAAGAGGAGAGGCTCAACACCGAGCTCTTCCCGGATGCCAGAGCTCCTCGCCCGATCTCTGAGTGAGAGCCCAGCCACCCTGCAGAGGAAGCTCATTTCGTCGGCTTGAGTCCGCAATCTCATTCTTTTGTTCACCACCCACAGCTGGTGACCATGGTGAGGGTAGGAACGTAGATCCTGGTTACCATGGTGAAGGTAGGAACGTAGATCCTGGTTACCATGGTGAGGGTAGGAACGTAGATCCTGGTTACCACGGTGAGGGTAGGAACGTAGATCCTGGTTACCATGGTGAGGGTAGGAACGTAGATCCTGGTTACCATGGAGAGGGTAGGAACGTAGATCCTGGTTACCACGGTGAGGGTAGGAACGTAGATCCTGGTTACCATGGTGAGGGTAGGAACGTAGATCCTGGTTACCATGGTGAGGGTAGTAACATAGATCCTGGTTACCATGGTGAGGGTAAGAACGTAGATCCTGGTTACCATGGTGAGGATAAGAATGTAGATCCTGGTTACCATGGTGAGGGTAGGAACGTAGATCCTGGTTACCATGGTGGTACATGAACTCAACTGAAGAATATTAAAACCTGGCGAACAGCTGAGCTGAGCTTGGTCAGCTCCTCCTCTGGGTCAAGAGAAGCCAGATGGGGTGGTTCAGGTAGCTGCCTGCACCGAGAGGTTTCGGGCACGTCCCACCGGGAGGAGACCAAGAGGCAGACCTCGGACCCGCTGCAGAGACTGTCTCACAGCTGGCTGGGGAATGACTCCGGATCCTTCCGGGTGAGCTGGAAGATACAGCCAGGGTGAGAGAAGCATGGGGTTTATGAATGAGGCTGTTGCGCCCGCAACCTGGCTCTAATATGCGGATGACGATGGAACAGCTGAAAAATTCAGGCTGTTTGTCCTGTACCCGAAGGGTTGCCGGTTTGATCCCCCCGTCTGGAGTTCATGCCGAGGCGTTCTTGAGCAAGAAACCGAACGTTCATTTGCTCCTGATGATGGTGGTATGCGCCTTGCATGTCAGTGCCCATCATCAGGTGGGAATGGGAGTTAAAGAATGCCACCTTATGTGTTTGAAATGGTTACTAATTAATTTTTAATCATGTAAGTCTTGTTTTAGTGAAACCTTTTTTTTTGGACAGGGCTGCCCGGACGCCATCGTTTATGTGCTTAACATTCGGCTACCAATCATTGCTGGAGTCAGCGTTCTTCTGATGGTCATCCTGGTGAGGCCGGACTTCAACCTGCTTAACGCCATGTTTTCTGTCTCAGATTTTTGACGATCTGTTTTCTCTCTGCAGGTTCTTGCGATGCTCTTCAGCGGCTGCCTCTGCTGCATCATCATGAAGGACTGATTTGAAAGTCTTCACGTCCTCATTTGAAATTAAGAGCGGCCACATCGAAACGTTTTGATAGTTTTACGTATAATTCGCAGCTAATTTTAATGTTTTCTTTTTCTGCGCTCGTTTTTTTTTTTACATTTGCAGTTTGAATTTAAAAAATGCCAAAAAAAACAAATCAATAAATGTTGCTTTAAAAAATTTTTGTGGAGAAAAAAATGTTTTATTGTTGAATTTTTTTTTTTCTGTCCCTAAAAGAGATGTTTTTTGTGTTTAAAATTTCCTCTCAGAGATCGGGGGGTGAGCTCTGCCATCCAGGAGGAGCTCAGTTTCGAGCCGCTCCTCCTCCAGGTCGAGAGAAGCCAGATGGGGTGGTTCGGGTATCTGGTCAGGATGCCTCCCTTGCTGGTGAGGTGTTTCGGACCCACCAGAGGAGACCAAGAGGCAGACCCGCTGGAGAGACTATGTCTCACAGCTGGCTGGGGAACGACTCAGGAGCTTCCTGGGTGAGCTGCAGGATGCAGCCGGGGTGAGAGAAGACTAGGCTTCCCGTCTGAGGCTGTTGCCCCCACGACACGGCCCCGGATAAGCAGAAGACAACGGAACGGAAAAAATTTCCATCTTGAATTTGTGATCTTTTCTTAAGACTTTAATCTTTTCACTTGAATGTTTTTTTGCAGCAGCTGCAGCACAAGGAGTCCGCTGAAAGTGAAAGAAGTGCTGGATCTGGATCCAACAAGGGCACAGTCAGTGCCAGCAACAGCACAACTACCCTAACTCATGCTGCAGCTACTTCACTGCCAGCGAAGAGGCCTCACCAGGAAGATGACTTCCTGGATATCTTCCTGGAGTCTCATCCTGCAACCACATCAACCACCACAGCATCACCATTGGTAGTCCAGCTGGAGGTCCAGGATTACCTGAGGGAGCCTTCTTTGGAAAGGTCCAAGGATCCTCTGGCCTACTGAAGCACCCAGGACACCAAGTACCCCCACCTTTCCATACCAGCTGCTAAACACCTGGCAGTTCTAGCCACATTTCCTAGAACAGTGCTTGTTCAGTGTTGGGAGAGAATCTTTCACCCAGAGAGAGCCGACTGTCAGACACAGTGTTTGAGAAACTCATGTTCGTCCGTTCAGATGGTACATTCATAATTAAAGGGAACTGATGTGAAGGATAGTTTGTATATTTTATAATTTTCTTCTTCTTCCATCATCTCCCTTCAGGGTCGCCACATCCAGTCAGTTTCTTCCATCTAACCCTATCTGCTGCATCCTCTTCAGTCACACCAACTATCTTCATGTCTTCCTTCACTGTATCCATGAACCTCCTCTTTGGTCTTCCTCTAGTCCTCTTTCCTGGTGGTTCCAAACCCAGCATCCTTCTTCTGATGTACTCTCTCTCTCTCTCCTCTGCACATGTCCAAACCATCTCAGTCTGACCTCTCTGACTTTAAAACCTCTAACATGTGCTGTTCCTCTGATCCTGTCCATCCTGGTCACTCCCAGAGAGATCCTCAGCATCTTCATCTCTGCCACAAACATCTCTGTTTCCTGATTTTTTCTCAGTGACATTGTCTCTAGACCAATCAGCATGGCCGCTCTCACCACACTGTCTCTAGACCAATCAGCATGGCCGCTCTCACCACACTGTCTCTAGACCAATCAGCATGGCCGCTCTCACCACGGTTTTGTACACTTTAAATGGAAAAAACTGACTTGTTGGGGCGACCGCTGAAGGAGAATGTCAAAAAGAGAAGAAGAATTCAACCATCAGGAGCACTCCTGGTAAAGTTCTCACATTTTTTTAGATCAAACTGAACTTTTGATGCTGCACGTTGGTGGGCACGGAAACCCAACAGCAAGAAGGTCGGGGTTCGAATCACGACACGCAAAACACAAGTTCTTAAAATAAAAAGTTTATTTACAAAACAGAAAATACACAAGTTTCTGAGGTGTGAGTTTAGTCGTCATCCCAGGTGAAATCAAACGGCTGGAATTGGTCTCTGAGCTTTTTACAGCTCTCTTCTTCTTCCTTTCTGCTCTGTTTGCACTCCTTCCAGTCAGCCCGAGTCGGCATGTCCAGCAGAGCCTCGCTGGCCAGGACCTCCCTATACACAGACACACACATATTGTGAACTTACTGACTTCTGTTAATGAAAGACTTTTTTTTTTCTGTTCCGTTGTCTTCCGCTTATCCGAGGCCAGGTCGCGGGGCAACAGCCTCAGACTGGAAAACCCGACTTTTCTCACCCCGGCTGCATTCTCCAGCTCACCCAGGAGGGTCCTAAGGTGTTCCCTGTCCAGGCATGAGACATAGTCTCTCCAGCAGGTTCAGGGTCTGTCTATTGGTCTCCTCTCGGTGGGAAGACACATGTCCCCCACGAGACTCGGATGGGGTATCCTCACCAGATACCCCATCTGGGTTCTCTCGACCCAGGGGAGTAATTTCAGCTGCATGTATCCACAATCTCGTTCTTTCAGTCACCAGCCACAGCTGGTTACCATGGTGAGGGTAGGAACGTAGATCCTGGTTACCATGGTGAGGGTAGGAACGTAGATCCTGGTTACCATGGTGAGGGTAGGAACGTAGATCCTGGTTACCACGATGAGGGTAGGAACGTAGATCCTGGTTACCATGGTGAGGTTAGGAACGTAGATCCTGGTTACCACGGTGAGGGAAGGAACGTAGATCCTGGTTACCACGGTGAGGGTAGGAACGTAGATCCTGGTTACCATGGTGAGGGTAGGAACGTAGATCCTGGTTACTATGGTGAGGGTAGGAACGTAGATCCTGGTTACCATGTAGAGGGTAGGAACGTAGATCCTGGTTACCAAGGTGAGGGTAGGAACGTAGATCCTGGTTACTATGGTGAGGGTAGGAACGTAGGTCCTGGTTACCGTGGTGAGGGTAGGAACGTAGATCCTGGTTACCATGGTGAGGGTAGGAACGTAGATCCTGGTTACCATGGTGAGGGTAGGAACGTAGATCCTGGTTACCATGGTGAGGGTAGGAACGTAGATCCTGGTTACCATGGTGAGGGTAGGAACGTAGATCCTGGTTACCATGGTGAGGGTAGGAACGTAGATCCTGGTTACCACGGTGAGGGTAGGAACGTAGATCCTGGTTACTATGGTGAGGGTAGGAACGTAGGTCCTGGTTACCGTGGTGAGGGTAGGAACGTAGATCCTGGTTACCACGGTGAGGGTAGGAACGTAGATCCTGGTTACTATGGTGAGGGTAGGAACGTAGGTCCTGGTTACCGTGGTGAGGGTAGGAACGTAGATCCTGGTTACTATGGTGAGGGTAGGAACGTAGATCCTGGTTACCATGGTGAGGGTAGGAACATAGATCGACTTGTAAATCGAGAGCTTTGCTTTTCAGCTCAGCTCTTTCTTCACCACAACGGATCAATGCAGCGTCCTAGTTATTGCTGATGCCGCACCGATCTGTCTGTCGATCTCCCGCTCCATCCTTTCCCCATTCGTGAACAAAACTCCGAGATACATAAACTTCTCCATTTGGGGCAGGATCCTGTTCCTGACCTGCAAGAGACAATCCACCCTCTTCCCTCATTGAAAGTGTTCGCTTAACCGTTACAGAAGCACAGACCGTCCGAGTGATCCACACTCTGTGGGCGGCGGCATAGAAATTATAATTAGATAATCTCTCCGCCCACCCTTTCCAGCTGTTCCCAGCTTCCAAACATCTGGACTCACCGTCCAAACTGCAAGGGGAAGTGTTTCTGGATGCGGTAGAAAAGCTTCTCTCCGGAGTCCAGCTCCACGTAGAAGTACGGCGTCCCGGGAGGAGCAATCTGAAAACGAGCATGTCACAGTGAGTCCTTTAGGGCGAAGCCTCCGCTGCCACATGTTATCACTCAGCATGTGTCTTCTAATATTTATACACAGCTCAGGATCATGGGAAGCTTGATTAAACACCTCCACATTCCTACACAGAATGCAAAGGGCAGCAAGGCTGTCCACTTCATTTGTTTCAATTCTCCATCGCCCAGCACAACCAGATGTTTACCTGTTTCAGGTCGGTGTGTTCGGGAATCTCCATCATCTCCATCTGCTGCTCCTGTGCCTGAACCATGAAGGCCTCCTTAATGTCCTCGGTGGTGCAGCGGTCCAGGCGAACGGGGACCACCTGGAGACACAGAGAGGAGATCAGGAGCCAGAACCGGATGAGGGATCGGATGCTGAGGTATGAGTGTGTGTGTGCGACGGGGATCAGCGGGTTCGTAAACCTGAAGCTGTAGATGTTGACTCTTGTAGTTCCTCTCAAACATCACGCAGCGTTCTCCTCTGCTCTGGTAAAATTTCTTCAGAGCCGATTTGAATTTTTCCATCTCGTCCAGCACGTCAGAGGCCAAGTCCACCACCGACTGGAAGTGACCAATAGGGAGGACGAGTAGGTGGGCGTCGGTTAGAGCACCTTTAGCCAGAGCCAGGTAGCACTGCAGAGAGACAAACATCTGCTTACAGCGGAAACTATCGCTGGGCGTTACATCCAAAAGTCTAAATCACAAACAGCGAGTAAACTGTTGGTTGAGTCGGGTGTACTTACATGCGTCCCGATGCTAAGCACCAGATGTTTCTCCACCTCAGGACTGGCGAGGCAGAACCAGCAGGGGCCAGTAGGCTGCGCTACACACACACACACATTGCTGTAAACCTCTGCATGACAAACCCTGAAAGATGGGTACAGTAACTCACGGTGCCGCCGCGGCTGCTTGAACATGCCCTGGTGTCCGTCACTCGGTCGCTTCCTGCCACGCCCACGGTCACCACGGTAACCGCCGCCCTGCTTACTGCTCAGGTCGAAGAAGAACTGGCGTGCTGGTTCCTGTATGGTGGAGGGAACGGAGTGGGTGTCACAGGGGCATCTCTGTGAACCAGGGGAGCGGGGCTGTTCTCTGCTTACCTCCTCTCCTTCACCCGGACCCTGAAGGGCATGGCTTCCGGGGCGGTGGTATGGGTTCTCCGTGGCATCCTGCGGCTGCTTCACAAGCTCCGCCCCCTCCATGCTCTTCATGGGCACCATGTTAAAGGCATACAGGTACTGCACACAGAAACATTTGACATCACAGTGACGGTTGGAAAATCCGACCAGGTTTTTTTTCGAGTTGAGCTACCCGTCGAGATGAGCTACTCTGCATTTCTGCGCATGCCCATGAGGCGCCCAAACTCAACCAACCATACTGTTGTACAAACGGTATGCGTTTCGGTTGTAACATGGCATTCCTCCGGTCAATGAAACATCGACTCTAATCTCCGATACGATCCCAAACCTATCCATTGAAGCCTGTGTTCTGAGGTATGGATGCTCGTCTACGTTACCACGACAACAGCGGGTTAAACATACCTTCTTCTTGGCAGGGTTGTTGACAGTTGCCAGGGCGATGAAGCGGCTGACATGTTGGGCGTTTTCCTGAAGGACGGCGTGGTTCCTGTACGGCAGCCGCTCATAGTGAGCGCCTTCTAGCGCAGCAAAGTGGTAACGCGGCTTCAGTTTCTCTGCCAGACTGGCGATGGCGCTGCTCCCACCTGACTTTGTGTCCACGTCCTGCAAGTAGCGGGTGAGATCAAACTTTGTTTATAGTGCCCTTTTAAATCACAGTGATTGGGTGCGTGGGTGGTTTGACATATATGAGCTCATGGTTACCGGGTTGTTTCCAAAGCGCCAAACACCCCGCGGCCACTGCGACGTGATCAGGATGTCCACCCCTTTGAACTTGGAGCTGCTGGTCAACGGAGCGACGAGTGCCGTTAGGTCTTTGGAAGTGAAGCAGTGAGCAGGGGGAGGATCTTGTTCGGCCTCCCGCCCGCTCACGTAGGCGATCTGCAGCCCGGACACGCCCGTAAAGACACCGCGCCGGCCTAAACACAGAGAAAACATCATGAGGCTCCTGCAGGCGCCACAGAAAGATCCGGCGGGTTTTACCCAGGTATGTGATGTTTTCAGCCAGCTCGCATCCATCAGAGCCGGGGTAATATTTGCAGGTGTCCTGGCTCGCCGCTCCCAGGATGTAGGTGTGAATCGGAGCTGAAAATATTCTTATTAGAAAACATTGAAGCTCATTTTACAAGTGAATTATTTAAGACCGTGTTTATTCGCGCCACTGGGCACTGTATTAAGACCCATGACGTTATACCCAATGTGTACGTAGACACAAGTAGATATTCACACTCCCCTAGCGTAATCATAAGGAACAGAGTTAGATGTATACAGGGTCCCCGTCGTTGGCTGCTGCCCATCTCCTTTTTTACCCGACCGCTATGGCCCTTCCTGCAGGTGGTGAGCCCACTGGCAGGGGCTACTAACCCACTGGAAGGCCCCCTGTTTGGGCTGAGCCAGGCTGGGTCCCACGGCCAAAAGCCCGGCCACCAGGCGCTCCTTATTCAGCCCCACCCTAGTGCCTGGCTCCGTATCCGGGCAGATCAACTTGGCCATGCTTGCTCTCTTCATAGGTGGTAGGGTTAATGACCCTACCATGGGCATAAAGCCCCGGACAACCTAGCTCCTAGGATCATTGAAGCACACAAATACCGCCACCACCGGCTCAAGGAGGAGTCGATAGGAGCCAGATGGGGTGGTTCCGGCATCTGGTTAGGATGCCTACCTCGCTGGTGAGGCGTTTTGGGGCAAGTCCCATCAAGAGGAGACCCAGAAGTAGAGCCTGAACTTGAAGTAGGAGGTATGAATGTTCCTGCTATATGTGAACCTTCATCATAAACCCATACGGACGCCTCATGGTGTAAAAATAACTTAAGGAAGTAAAAAAAAGTCTGATTTCCCGGTTTATGCTTCAAATTATTTCATTTTTTACCTTTTTTGTCTCCTGTTTTGTAAAGCTGCCATTCTGCTTCTGTCTCTGCTGTTGAGCCAAAAAACTCTCCAACACACAGCAGCATCTGTAAGGAAAGATTTACAGAAATAAATCCTAAATCTGAGATGTTTGAAACGATCAGAACTCACATCAAACGGTCCATTTTTCTTCTGAATGTTCTGGATTCGACCAAACAGGTTGTTTAGTTTTCCTTCTACATCACCACAAGCCAAGCTGTAACAAAAAACACACTTTTTAGACTTTAAATCAACACTATGTTACAGCTATTAACCGTTTATATTAATACGCATTAATACACAGTGAAAAACATTATTTATTTTAAATAAAAACAGAAATGTAGCTTTAAAATATGAACAGGAAACATGCTGTTTGATTCAATAACAGTTATGACTTTAAATCTCCTTAAAAAAACAAATATTTAACAGGAATTTTTTTAAAAGAAAGAAAGTCAATGATTAAAAAGGAAAATAATGTTTATTTTAATAAAACCTTACATTTTTATTACTTTTTCTCCCATGTTGTTTTTACGCTCCAAAACGGTCCGTCCTCCAAACGACTCCGACTGAAAATAGAAGCGAAGCGGAACAAATGTTTTTATTACCTTCAAAAATAATTTTAAAAATCCCCGCAACAGACTGGTGAACTGTTTGGGGTGTACCCTGCCTCTCGGTTTGAATCAGCCAGTATAAGCTGCGGTACCTCCCGCAACCGTTTCAAGCACGGAACCCTCTGCCATCCCGCTAGGGGTGCACGGTTTAAAAGATGAATGAATGTAAACATGGGGTAAATTAGTGTAGTTTAAAAAATAATAAAATCATTTTATAAACTTTAATATGATGTTTTAAAAAGCAATTTGGGTCATTTTGTGAGTTTACTTTAAAATATTAAAAATAGATTTTTATCCATTTGGCTTTATTGAGAGAAAATTTCAGCTAATTTAGATATTTTTTAATTTAAAAAGGGTCTTAAATCCATACCTGGCAACACAGCGGTTTCTACAACATCCGGGTAATTTTCTCCATCCGGGTCTTCAGCCTCCATCCTGGTATTTTTCTACATCCTGGTAACTCAAAGTTCCCGGACTGAAAACAGGAAGTAAGTAAACGAATCAAAACAAAAAACGCTCTCATTCTGGTTTTGGAAGAAAAACGGAGAAAAAACGGTGAAATTGGTTTTTAAAACAGCAGCAAAATTGCTGAACAAAAAAAAATATCTAAACGGCCGCCATTAGACAAATATGGCGCCTGAATTTCTTTTCTTTTTTCTCTAAATGTGAAAAACTGGCTTTTTAACGGCTGGTTTTTAATATTTACTTAAATGATTGTTTTGGGTTTTTTATTTTGTTTGTTTTTTAGCATAAAAAATGAATTTAAAGAATAAATGGAAGTGCTCAAAACTTTATTTAACCGCCCCAAAAACTGAGAAAAATAAAAAAATATTAGTTTTAAAAATCTTGAGTCAAATGAATACTTGCGGTGAAAATTATTTATTTTTTAATTCGTTATAGTAGTAATTTTAAAATCTAAACATTGTTCTTCATATGTCCGCCAGAGGGCGACAAACTGATGAAAAACTACTTTTAAAATATTCAATAAAAATAGATTTAATTTGATTTATTTAAAAACATTTTTGGTGGGTTTTATTTTCTGTTTTTTTCCAGGTTTTTAATGACAAGACAAACATTAGAAAAAACAGTAGAAAAAAAAAACTTTTTGAAACAGTTTGTAACAAATAATTCTGACATCAACACAATTTTTTTTTTAGAGAAAATATTAAAAATAAAATTTTTGAAGCTTCAAAATGTAAATTTTAATTTCATTTTGATTTTTTATTTAATTTTAATTTTGAATTTAATCAAATTTACTTTCGGGGGAGATAAAGTATATTCAATTCAGTTGCAAAATTTACATGTGTTTCTATATGTGTCCACATGAGGGCAACAAAGTGATGAAAAAAAATTTAGTTTGTCTAATAACTTAAAAAATTGTTTCAACTTGTTAAAAATTGTCTCATAACTCTGGTAAAGTTCCTACCTTCACCATGGAAACCAGGATCTACATTCATACCATCACCATGGTAACCAGGATCTATGTTCCTACCATCACCGTGGTAACCAGGATCTACATTTCTACCCTCACCATGGTAACGAGCATCTACATTCCTACCCTCACCATGGTAACCAGGATCTACATTCATACCCTCACCATGGTAACCAGGATCTACATTCATACCCTCACCATGGTAACCAGGATCTACATTCATACCATCACCATGGTAACCAGAATCTATGTTCCTACCCTCACCATGGTAACCAGGATCTACATTCATACCCTCACTATAGTAACCAGGATCTACATTCATACCCTCACTATAGTAACCAGGATCTACATTCCAACACTCACCATGGTAACCAGGATCTACGTTCCTACCCTCACCATGGTAATCAGGATCTACGTTCCTACCCTCACCATGGTATCCAGGATCTACATTCCTACCCTCACCATGGTAACCAGGATCTACATTCCTACCCTCACCATGGTATCCAGGATCTACATTCCTACCCTCACCATGGTAACCAGGATCTACATTCCTACCCTCACCATGGTATCCAGGATCTACATTCCTACCCTCACCATGGTATCCAGGATCTACATTCCTACCCTCACCATGGTAATCAGGATCTACATTCCTACCCTCACCATGGTATCCAGGATCTACATTCCTACCCTCACCATGGTAACCATGGTCCCAACCCGACCCCGGATAAGTGGGAAAAAAATAATGGGGAAAAAAAAGTACTACTGTATCCGATTAAAGATCTGACATCCCATAATATTCATAAATAAATACATTATGATTGAGTTTCTGGTGCAGCTGAGTTTGATTCATTCTGCGTTCTTTCAGGAGGATGAGCTCGGAATCCGTGACGCTGACGCAGGAAAGCGATGGAAGCATCGTCCTCCAGTGTGCCAACGGTGACTTCACACAGAGTGTAGACACTTCTTTACTGGGACCTGTAAAATAATCATGATTGGCTCTGTGTGTGTGTGTGTGTGTGTGTGTGTGTGTGTGTGTTTAGCAGATGAAGAGCCCGTCCAAAAGAAACTTCGACTATCCGCAGACGAACAATCGGACTCAGAAACGACGCAGTTTTCCATCGTCACGTTACCAGGTGAGACGGAACAAGATGTGGATCCCTCGTTCTTTCATTCGTCTTCTGAACGGCCAATCACTAACGAGATCATTAGAGCCTATCCCCGCTGATTACAGACAAGAGGCAGGGTACACCCGGAACAGGTTGCCAGGATGTTGCGGGGCCACACACACACACACAAACAACCAGCCATCCACACACTCATTCCTATGGAGCCATATCACAGTGGCCAATCAACCGAATATGGATGATTTAGGATGAAACCAGAGAACACACACATACACACACTACGATCTACTAGCCCAGTATCAACATCACAGACACACACACACACTCTCTGTCTCACACACACACACACACACACACACACACACACACACACACACACACAAACAAACATAGAAATCCCTCTCTGTCAAACACACAGAGACAAGTTTCTTTCTCTCTATCTCTCTCTCTCTCTGTCTGTTTCACACACCCACTCTGACACACACACACACACACACACACACACACACACTCTCTCCCACAAATACACACTCTCTCTCTCACACACACACATACACACACACACACAAATCCCTCTGTCAAACACACAGAAAAAAGTTTCTTTCTCCCTCTCTCTGTCTTTCTCTCTCTCTTACACACACACACAAACCCTCTCACAAACACACACACGCCCTCTGTCCTTCACACACACACACTCTCATACACACACATTTTCTGTGTGTGCGCAGTGCTATGGAAGAAGGAGGGTCCGCAGCAGCAGCAGACGATTCTCATTTAGAACAAGCTTAACAACGTGCTTTCACATCACAGTCTCCATAATACTAGTAACTCACTAGAGCATCACTTTTTTTTTTAGTGAGGCTCTGAACTCACTCGATAAAAAAGCATGACAGTTGGAAACGATGTTTGTTTTTTTTTTCCTACACACCTGGCGGTCGACCTGGGTTCAGTCCGCGATCGGCTGGTCGGACACCCCTGCCGTTACAGCGTACAAAGAGATTACAATTTGGCAAACTGAAATGCCAAAGAGAGCGGATTCTCTCCACGTACACACACGTGGGGTTTGGTACAGATGATTCGTTATAAGAGTTAAGAATCATTTCAGTTTCAAAAATCAGAATTTTCTGTTTAGTTTTTGATGGATCCAAACTTTCAGGGTTAAAATGTTTTTTTTTGTACCAGTTTCTATTTTAAAGGAAGTTTGAACCAACATTTTTTATTCTCCCCAGTGTCGGAAAGTGACGGCTTTAAAGTAACCATGACGACGTCACCAGATGGAAACATCACTGAGGAGGGTGTGGCTCAGATCCAGGTGATTCCTCTCTCTCTCTCTGACCCCACCCGCCACCCGTAACCCCTTACAGTCCACTAACAGGGTTCAAACCTAAACCAGTGTTCTATCGAGATCTACGACCGGTCGCAGATCCTAAAGTAAATCATAATAAACCAATAAAAACACTTTGTTGTACGAACAGGTGCAAAAAAACGCTAATTCTAATAGAAGCTCGGGTCGTGCTAGGTCGCAGATCATCTGGAAAGGAGGGGGAGGTGGATGACGAGTTCTGGGCATGCTCAGAAGCACTGAGTCGCAGATCTCAATGGTCGCAGATCTCGATAGTTAGATCATCTGGAAAGGAGGAGGAGGTAGATGACGTGTTCTGGGCATGCTCAGAGGAGCCAAGTCATAGATCTTGATGGTTAAATCATCTGAAAAGGAGGGAGATAATGCGTTCTGAGCATGCTCAGAAGCGCCGAGTCGCAGATCTCTATGGTCGCAGATCTCGATAGAACACCCGCATCGTTGGCTTTAGTTTTTTCCACCAGTTTTATTGTTGATTTATGTAAAAATAATGTGTGACTTTTCTTCAGCTCGGGTTAGTTTTGGATCAATACGGAGACCACTTTCTCTCTCCATCACTCTGAGCTTCTGTGTGTGTAATGTGCCTGATCAAGGTAACAAATGACATTCGTATGAACACTGACGCTGGCAAAGTCTCTGTTTTAATCCTGTTGGACCTGAGTGCTGCGTTTGACACTGTGGATCATGGGATCCTTCTACAGAGGCTAGAGAACTGGGTTGGTGTTTCTGGTACTGCGCTTAGTTGGTTTAAATCTTATTTAGAAGGACGCAAGTATTTTGTAGAAATTGGAAATTGTGTGTCAGATCACATGCCTTTGACCTGTGGGGTTCCCCAGGGGTCAATTCTTGGACCCCTGCTGTTTAACCTCTACATGCTGCCGTTAGGGCAATTGATAGCCAGTAATAACGTGTCCTATCACAATTACGCAGATGATACTCAGATTTATGTGTCACTGACAGCAGGTGAACTTGGACCTGTGGATTCACTCTGTTACTGTGTTCAGCAAATCAGAGTCTGGATGCAAAACAACTTTCTCCAGCTAAACTCAGACAAAACTGAAATCATTGTCTTTGGCCCACAGAAACAAAGAGAAAGTGTCATCAGTTACCTTCAATCTCTCTCTCTGGAACCGACAAATCAAGTTAGAAATCTGGGAGTAATAATGGACTCAGACTTTAACTTCAACAGTCACATCAAATCAATTACATCAGCAGCCTTTTACCACCTGAAAAACATCGCCAAAATCAGAGGTTTGGTTTCTAAAACAGACTTAGAGGTTCTTATCCATGCATTTGTTTCCAGCAGGTTAGATTATTGCAACGGTCTACTCACTGGTCTGAACAAAAAGGCTTTAAAACAGCTGCAGTTTATTCAAAATGCTGCGGCTCGAGTCCTAACAAGAACTAGAAAATACGATCACATTAGTCCTGTGCTAAAGTCTCTGCACTGGCTTCCTGTGGCTCAGAGAATAGACTTTAAAGCTGCTCTGCTTGTGTTTAAGTCTCTCCATGGTCTAGCACCAAAGTACATCTGTGATATGCTAGTACCTTATGAACCATCTAGAACTCTGAGGACCTTCGGGACCGACCTCCTGCTGGTGCCTAGAGTCAGGACTAAACATGAACCATCTAGAACTCTGAGGACCTCCGGGACCGGCCTCCTGCTGGTGCCTAGAGTCAGGACTAAACATGGAGAAGCTGCATTTCAATTTTATGCTGCAAAAGTCTGGAACAAACTTCCTGAGGCTGTGAGACAGGCCTCTACTGTGACAATGTTTAAATCTAGGCTGAAAACACTTCTGTTTAACTGTGCTTTTTATTAATTGCTCAATTTTTAATCTGTTTTAATGATTTTATTTATTTAATTTTTTAAACTTTTTGATTCTATGTTTTGTGATTTTAATGCATTCTTTTTCTTTTCTTTCTTGTGAAGCACTTTGAATTACATTTTGTATGAATTGTGCTATACAAATAAACTTGCCTTGCCTTGCCTAATGTGTGCGTGTGTGTGTGCGCGTGCGTGCGTGTGTAGATTCTTCACGAGGATCCTCTCTGTCCTGATCAAAAGATGAACCTTTCCCCGGTCAGTCAGGCCTGGTTCACGACTAAAGAAGACAAAAACACACTGTCTAACAAAGGTACACACACACACACACACACACACACACACACACACACACACACACACACACACACACACACACACACACATATACACATATACACACAGACATAAACACACACACACATAAACACACACACACACACACACACAATCATACATACACACACATATACATACACGTACACAGACACACACACACACATAAACACACACACACACATACACACACACACAGACACACACACATATACACATATACACACAGACATAAACACACACGCACACAATCATACATACACACACATACACGTACACACACACATACACACACACACATATATATATACACAAACACACACACACAAATAAACACACACATACACACACACACATCCACACAGACACACACACACACACAGACATAAACACACACACACACACAATCATACATACACACACATATACATACACGTACACACACACATACACACACACACACACACACACACACACACACACATATATATATATATATATATATACACAAACACACACACACATAAACACACACATATACACACAGACATATATAGATACACACATCTACACACATACACACACACACACACATAGATAAATAAATATATACACACAGACACACACACATATATACACATAAACACATACACAAACACACACATACACACACACATATACATACAGATACACATACACACACACACACACACATATACATACAGATACACAACCACACACACACATACACACACACACACACACACACACACACACACGCATAAACACACACACATCTACACACATAAACATACACACACATACTACATACACACAAACATACACACACACACACACACACATATATATACACACACATCTACACACACACACACACACACACACACACACACTTCAGAATCCCTGATGAATTGTATTTGTGTGTAAGCGGACATTTTTTTTTTCAGGTCATAAATGGAAACAGGGGATGTGGTCTAAAGAGGAGATCGACATCCTGATGAGTAACATCGATCAGTATGTGAAGGTTCGTGACTTACATCTGGTTTTAAACTTTTCACTTTAAGGGTGAGGCGCTGCCCTGGGCGGCTGCCTGCTGCAGTGCTTCCTGTTACTTTAGCCTTTTATCGCCAACTTTCTCTGAGTTTCTGTCCCTTCTTCTGATTATGTTTTGTCTCATTCTTAAGATTTAATTTTGAGCGAACTTTGGACGTCATTTTGGACTTTGTTGTTTTGTGTCAGACAGCTGTTTTTTTAGAAATCGTCCGGCTAGCTCCCAACGACTAGCTGGTCTTGGAGTCATTCTGTTGTTGACATGCTTGACCAGCTGCTGGCTCTCGGAGCCACATCCATCATGGCTGGAGGAGTTGGTTCAGTTCTGAAGGAGCTGAGGAGAAGGAGACGGTCTAGAGGAGGTGCTTCCTGTGTTTTTACGGTTTCCATGGAAACGTCCGGTTGCTCGCTTGAGGAACTGGAGGCGCTCACTCGGATCCAGTGAAATACAGAGAGACCAGTTTGGTGTTTTTCACTGCGGCCTGGCTTTGTGGATCCATTCCGGACTCTAGCTTTTGGGTTGCCAGGTTGGACACAGTGCGATATTTCCCTCCGGGGATTAATAAACTATTCTATTCAATTTAGAAACACAAAGATTTCGTTTCGTCTTCTGAACCGTTCATCCCAGACGGGGTTGAATGTAACCCCGGTCAGAAAATAAGAACAAACGGTGTGTGTTTATCGGCGTCTGTCGGGGCTTCGCTGCTCTGAAGGATGAAACTTGTTGTGTTCAGGGACGCGGCATCCAGGATCCTGCTGAGGTGATCTTTGAAATGTCCAAAGAAGAGAGGAAGGATTTCTACAGATCGGTGGCGCTGGGACTGAACAGGCCGCTGTTCGCCATCTACAGGCGGGTGCTCCGAATGTACGACAACCGCAACCACATTGGCAAGTAGGTCCTCGCTTCGATTTACTGTAAAACACCAGACAGGTGGCAGTGCTTCTGTAATCTTTGATCCCTCACCCACCAGGTACAACCCGGAGGAGATCGAGAAGCTGAAAACGTAAGTAGAAGCTCTTGATAGAAAACGTCCTGGTTGAGAATGGGTGAAACAGTTTGTGTGTTCAGGTTGAGGGAAAAATACGGGAACGACTGGGCGACCATCGGAGCCGCTCTGGGTCGCAGCGCCTCGTCCGTAAAGGACCGCTGCCGCCTGATGAAGGACATGTGCAACACAGGTGAGGAAGACCACGAGAGCGAATCGGGCTGTCTCCACATCTGTTATTCTGTTCCACTTTTGGAGGCGTGATGCCCCTTCTAATCCGAGCTGTTAAACCAGGCAAATGGACGAAAGAGGAGGAGAAACGTCTCGCCGAGGTTGTCTACCAGATGGCAGGCGTGACCCCGGGTTCGGCCGTCACTGGGGGCGTGTCCTGGGCAACGGTGGCAGATCAAGTCCGCACGCGCTCAGAGAAACAGTGTCGGTCAAAGTGGTTAAATTACCTGAACTGGAAACACAGCGGGGGAGCCGAGTGGACGAAAGAGGACGACCTGAACCTCATACGCAGGTAAGCCATGGACCCAGGGTGAGGGTAGGAACGTAGATCCTGGTTACCATGGTGAGGGTAGGAACGTAGAGCCTGGTTACCATGGTGAGGGTAGGAACGTAGAGCCTGGTTACCATGATGAGGGTAGGAACGTAGATCCTGATCACCACGGTGAGGGTAGGAACGTAGATCCTGGTTACCATGGTGAGGGTAGGAACGTAGATCCTGGTTACTATGGTGAGGGTAAGAACGTATATCCTGGGTACAATGGTGAGAGTAGGAACGTAGACCCTGGTTACCATGGTGAGGGTAGGAACGTAGATCCTGGTTACCATGGTGAAGGCAGGAACGTAGATCCTGGTTACCATGGTGAGGGTATGAACATAGATCCTGGTTACCATGGTGAGGGTAGGAACATAGACCCTGGTTACCATGGTGAGGGTAGGAACGTAGATCCTGGTTACCATGGTGAGGGTAGGAACGTAGGTCCTGGTTACCATGGTGAAGGCAGGAACGTAAATCCTGGTTACCATGGTGAGAGTAGGAACGTAGACCCTGGTTACCATGGTGGGGGTAGGAACGTAGATTCTGGTTACCATGGTGGGGGTAGGAACGTAGACCCTGGTTACCATGGTGAGAGTAGGAACGTAGATCCTGGTTACCATAATGAAGGCAGGAACGTAGATCCTGGTTACCATGGTGAGGGTAGGAACGTAGATCCTGGTTACCACGGTGAGGGTAAGAACATAGATTCTGGTTACCATGGTGAGGGTAGGAACATAGACCATGGTTACCATGGTGAGGGTAGGAACGTAGATCCTGGTTACCATGGTGAGGGTAGGAACATAGACCATGGTTACCATGGTGAGGGTAGGAACATAGATCCTGGTTACCATGGTGAGGGTAGGAACATAGACCCTGGTTACCTTTACCCTGTGGAGTTCGTCTTGCTATGCTGAGCTGACGTTTGACCTCCTGTTACAGGATATCAATGGTGAAAGTGGAGGATGAGAACGAGATAAAGTGGGAAGACGTGGCTTGGGGGTGGAGCAGTGTACGGTCGCCCCAGTGGCTCCGATCCAAGTGGTGGAGCATCAAGAGACAAGTAGCCAATCACAAAGAAATCCCTTTTAGCGGTAAACACACCTCTATGTAAACATTTCTATTGTTACAGACGTGATTTATTTGTGTTGTTCTGTTTGTGGAAGTTCTCCTGAAAGGTCTGGAGGACCTGATGACATCATCACAAACAACGTCCGGACCAGGAAGTCCATCCTCATCGGCGATCCAGATTCGACTCACCAGATTGGACGAGAGAAGTGGTAGCCCCACCCCCAGCTCCGTGGCCGCGCTGCAGATCCCAGTTCAGATTCCGTTACAGATTACACATCTCGGTGAGACTTATTCCTGGTTCTGGTCCCACATTGAGAATTAAGCTGTTTCTGGATCAGGCCGTTAACATGCCAAACATTTACCACCATCAGGCTGCTTTCTGACCGAATTCTAGCCTATTTTTGATCAATTTTAAGTTAATTTTTTGCCAGTGTTTGTCTGATTGGTAACCAGTTTCTGTTTGGTCAGACCTAAAAGTTTCAAGGCCAGTCTCTGGTTGGGTTTCTGAGGAGCTTCTGACCCATTTTCAACCACTTTCAGGCCAATTTCTGACTGGTTTCCGACTGAATTCTGTTTCAGCTTCAGATTCTTCAGCCACCAGCGACGCGGACACCATCACACTGAACACGAACGCCATGCAGACCTTCGAGATCCTTCCGGTAACGGAAAACACACACACTTTAAAACCTACGTTTGTGTCCCAAGAAATAAAGACTTGGCTACAAACTGTGTTTTAATTGGTCGAACGAGGAAAACAAGTTCAATAAAATAACTTTTCAACTTGTTAAATAAATTTTGCTTTGTTATTGTTTGTGTTTTCGTCAGTCGTTCCACCTGCAGCCCACCTGCACACCAGGGACTTTTTACCTCCAGACTTCGTCCAATCAGAGCCTTCCTCTTAGCTTAGCCAATAACGGCACAGTTACCCTGACGACAGGCTCCTCCTCCTCACCACAGGAACACATCATCCTTCACGGCCTGTCGGTAAGTCCTCCGCTCGCCCCGTCGAGCCTCCGCTGTCCTGTAAGCATTTTACTAGCATCCTTATCGCCCGCAGACCGACGGAGACGGCGTCATCATCCAGACAGTCTCCACTGACCCCGCCTCCTCAGACGCAGCCAGCCAGTCGCAGCTGGTCGTAGAAACGCAGGAGCAAAGCCAAGACGAAAATACGGATGCATCAAATCAGCCGGAAGCTTCAGAGAAGGAGGAAACTCATCATCCAATCACAGACGGTTTTACTGAGAAGGTTCGATGATCAAACTTAAGGCATAAACAAGAGTCAGTGTTAAACTTTAGCTTAACACTGACTGTGTGTGTGTGTGTGTGTGTGTGTGTGTGTGTGTGTGCTAGGAGCTGAGCACCCCTTCTGTTGAAGGTCCAGACGTGGATGCTGGGATTCCACCTGGAAGCGCCGTGCTCATCGTTTCGCCCTCAAACATCAGCAGCACTTTAACAGGTGATGACCATATTTAAATTAGGGGTGTCACGGTAAATTTATTCCTCCTGAAACGAAGCTCTGTCCGATACAAGGCATCACATGTATATGTGAAATCTTGTTTAAATCCATCGGTAAGTGTGTGGTGGACACTTATGACATAAATGGTGACACCATAATTGTCAAATTATGGCCGGCGAATATCTATTCCAAATAACAATAGAATTTGGACCTGGTAGTTACAGCCTACAAGTCCCAGAATCCTTTGCTACTGCCCATACATAAACTCATTTGTTTACAGTTGCTATAGCGACCTAAAACCAGCTTTATATCGTTTAAGAATTCCTTTATTAGTCCCACAATGGGGAAACTACTGTGCTGCATTGCCCTGCAGCAGACAGCCACACAGCAGCACCAATGATGGGAGAAACTAGAGGGTTCGGGGTCTGCTTTAGGGACACCTGGGCGGCTTCCTCGGGTCCAAGGACAGACACTCTACCACTGGGCCAACGCCTCCCCTAGTGTTTGCAGTGTGGTTTAATGTAATTTTCTTGTCTTGGTTCAAAAGAAAAGTTTTCCTTTAACAATCGGCTGGGATTGACTCTGTTTAAATGTTTACATGTTTATTATTAAAGACTTTTCTTTCCTCAGATCCCATTTTGGAAAACCAGGACGGATCGGACTGACCGGAGGGGAACAGTGAGGTGAAAACTGACTGAAAACAGGAGATCCAAGCAGAACAAACACACACACACACACACAGTAACAGCCACACATGGACATGAAGAACTTTTTCTCCTTCAGACTGAACGATGAATTAAAATATTTATTTAATTTTTTAAACATTTAAATTAACGTTTAAATTAAAAGATAAAAAATGTTAAAAATTTGAAGTTGTTTTCTTTATTTTTTTGTAAATTTTTGTTGCTTTCGTCTGAGCCGTCCGTTCCTAATGGGGTCACAGAGGGTGCCAGAGCCTATCCTGCTGAGGCGAGATCCGGCGAGAGGTAGAGTACACCCCGAACAGGTCTGTTGTGGGGCCACACACACACACACACACACACACACACACACACACACACACACACACACACACACACACACACACACACTCACTCATTCCTAGGAGTAATTTCTTAGCAGCCAATCAACCTAACATGTATGTTTTTGGAGGAAACCAGAGAAAACCCACACATACACAGGAGAACATGCAAACTCCACACAGAAAGACCAGTGTTTCAAGCCTCGCCCCCCACCTTGGACTCAAACCCCTGACCTTCTTGCTGTGAGGCCTCTGTTAAGGCGAAAAGAAACGACTAAAGTTAATAAATATAGAAAAAAAAGTCATTAAAATTCAGAATAAAAAGATTAAACTCGATGGTGGTGAAGTGGTTGGCAGTGACCGCCCAGCTAGAAGACGGGGGGTCGAACCATAGAGTAGGGTGAGGCTTGGAACACTGATGTTCCTGTGTGGAGTTTGCATGTTCAACCCATTTATGTGTGGGTGTTCTTAGGTTTCCTCCAAAAATATTGATGTTAAGGTTGATTGGCTGCTAGGAATGAATTTCTAGGGCTGAGTGTGTGTGTGTGTGGATGGTTGTGTGTGTGGCCCTTTGAAAGACTGGCAACCTGTTCGGTGTGTACCCCACCTCTCGCCTTGACTCAGCCGGGATAGGCTCCGACGCATGTTGGGTATAAACGGTTCAGAAGACGAATGAATGAATGTTGTTCATTTTTTAAGGAATCACAAACATAAAAAAACAGTTTTGTTTGTAGAATTTTTATTAACATTAGAAAAAAACAACATTATAGAAGTTTTTTTTTATTGCGTTTCTTCAGTGAATCAAATAATTTCTGCTGCTTCGATCGTTAAACGAAAAAAACTTTGCTACATTGTTATTTGATTTGGTCCAAAAAAAGAAAAAAAAATCTCATTAATAAACAGTCAAATATTACATTTAAAAAATACAGAAATGTATTAACTTTTTAATTAATTTTAACTGTTTATTTAAATTGGTTATAAATGATTTATTGCTGTAACCATGGCAACCAAACCCTCCGGATCAAAGCTGGACTTTGATTTAAAAAGTCGGTTAATTTTTTAAAATCTATTAAAAAAAACCACTGAGATTTTCTGCCCTTGAATGCAGCGTTTTTTTTAATTCTCATTTGAATAAAAACAGTTCATCTCGGCTCTTATTGGCCGAGCCATTGGGGGCGATGCGGGGGTTCGTTCTCTCTGAATCCGTGGAGGATCTCTCGGGGCAGTGAAAGTTTGAGTGGGTGCGGTCCCGTCATGTTAGGTTGGTGGCGCTATAACCTGTGATTTTGTCTACCGTTACTGTTCCGGAGAGGGTCGTGGCTCTGTCCGGTGGTGAGGCGAAGGCGTTCGTTTGGGAGGGGGTGATGAAGATGTGGCAAACGGAGTGGGAGTAGGGGCATATGGGATGGGGTCTGTATAGAGTTCAGAGGATGGTAGGGGGGAGGAGGGCGCAGGTGGTGATTAGTCGGTTGCGGATGGGGCACCTGAGATTAAATGGTTCTCTTAGGGTGATGGGATGCCACCTGGAAGGGAAGTGTGGGCAGTGTGTATGAGAGGGAGGTTATGTTGGGGATACTGGGTTAAGGGTGGTAGATCTGGAGAGTGTGTAGGGACGGGGTCGCAATGCGTTGATGTGCAACATGCAAAGTTTTTAGTTTCACAAAGAGGGAGATTTTGAGGCGGGGCCAAAAGGAGGAGGAGCTATGACATGACGTCACATCCACCAATGGACAACACCCGCCATGACAGTTAGCGTAAAACAAACCATTCAAAACATGAGAAAGCAGCTGTTAAATTGTGCGTCTTCCGTGTGTTACCATCTAGTGTTATTTATCAGTATGAAGAGGAATTACCACCAGGAATACACCCCGGTACTGATTGGTCACGCTTTGTTTTGAGGCTCACACACATAAGCTGTTGCATAACCAAAGTTCCCGGATGTCCGACTTCTTCCATACGTTCACCAAAAACAATACTGGCAGTAGACCATGCAGATCGCTACTAGCGGCTTTCAGATGCACAGCTGCAGCAGGAGATGCCATGTGCTTACCCTCAGTATACCTAATCATGTTCATGGAATGCACTAGAATGTTCATCATGTAGGGTTTTTATTAACCATGGTGGGTGAGGGTTAGATAGGTCCTAATTGCGGGTCTCCCGCCCGATGCGGGCGAAGTACAGGACTGATGGATCGGGTGTGAGGTGGTGTAGTTACACTAGGAGCTGGTAACGCCCCAGAAGAATGCTTCTGCCATAAAGCAACAAGAAGAATTTACCCAGACTAGACTAAGGGGTGTGTCCAGCTTGGTTGTTTGGTTGCCACTCCATCGGGCATCCTTTTATTTTTCAGGGTGGGGTGAATTCTCCCGATGGGGCGGGCGGCACACCTCGAGCTTGGCAATACCCCAGAAGATACCCAGGTTTAGTTGGGTAGGGTCTGGGACTACTTTTGTTCGTACAGGTGTAGGAGCGATACGTGTGATTGGTCCTCCCTGTCCAGTGTTCGTCTTGTCCTGCCTGGTGTGTGTGTTGTGTGCGCGGCCATCTTGGTGCCTGGATGACGGGTACCAAGCAGGCCGGTCACCAAGCCTGGACGACGGGCACGAACACCCCCCACCTCCCACATGACTCGACCCATAAAATCAGCTTTAATTAATTCACTAAATTAATGCTGATTAATCAAAAAAATTGTGAATATTTTATTCTTCATTTAGCAGAAATTTTACTAATTTTTTTCTTTTAAGTTAAACTTTAATTAAATTCGTTTAACTTTGAAAAAAAAAAACCCACTAAGTTTGAATTTTTCCATCTTTTTTCTCCTCCTACATGTTTTTTTTCATGTAAACAGTTTGTTTGAGTTTATTTTGTCCTTTCTTCTTTTTTTTTTTTTTGGTCTCAGATTAAATTTGGACGTGTTTTTTTTTTTTAATATATTTTTTTCCTCCATCCGTCGTTTCGTCCTTCGTCACTACCTGACGTCGAAGAAGTAGAGGTTGGCACATAGACACAGCAGCACGATGGACAGCAGCATGAAGTAAATTAGCTTCCGGAACTTTGGCTCCAAATCGCCCTGCCGGTACCAAAATATCTGAAAAGGAATCAAGAATCAGAAGCTTAGAAAGATCTTAGACTCGTTTACACCGACCGGTTTATCCCGGTTTATCCGTTTGATGATTAAATCAGACGATATCGGACTCTAAATTGGCTAAAATGGTTACATATATGACATTACAGGTGGCACGGTTGTTAGCAGGATGGCCTCACAGTGAGAAGGTTGGGAGTTCGGGTGGGACGAGGTGTGAAACAAGGGATTTTCAGTGTGGATTTTGCATGTTCTCCGCGTGTATGTGTGGGTTTTCTCCCGTTTTCCTGCCATTTTGTCCTCTTCCACTTATCCATGGGTAACAGCTTCAGACGGGAAGCCCAGGCTTCTCTCACCCCGGCTGCATCCTCCATCTCACTCAGGAGGATCCTGAGGTGTTCCCTGTCCAGCTGTGAGACATAGTCTCCCCAAGGGATTGGGGTATTTCTCTGGGTCTCCTCCATTCTAACCAGATGCCCGAACCAATCTGGCTTCTCTCAACCTGGAGGAGCAACGGCTTGACTCAGAGCTCCTCCCAGATGGCAGAGTTCCTCACTCTATCCCTGAGTGAGCGTCCTGCCACCCTGCAGAGGAAGCTCATTTCAGCTGCTTGTATCCACAATTGTATTCCACTCTCCAAAAACATACATGTTGGGTTGATTGGTTATGAAACTGCCCTCTAGGAAGAAGTGTGTTCTGGGCAGTGGTCTACTGTATATGTGTGGCCCCACAACAGACTGCTGACCAGTTCGGGGTGTACCCTACCTCTCGCCTGAAATAATCCTGGATAGGCTCCGGCACCCCCTGCAACCTTATTAGGGATAGATAATTTCAGCCGCTTGTACCTATGATCTCTTTCACCACACACAGCTGGTGACCATGGTGAGGTATGGAGAAAACCCACGCATAGACAGGAGAACATGCAAACTCCACACAGTGTTCTAAGCCCCAAACCCCAACCTTCTTGCTGTGAGGCCCCTGTTTTGTCCAAATAAATTTATTCAGTAAACAAAAAAATACAAAAAACTTGGTGAAAAAAAGATGTTTTGTTGTATGTGTGTGGGTAGGTGAGTACAGGAGCGGTAGGTGTGTGTGTGTGTTTATGTGAGGGTAGGGGGGAAGTGGGTGTAGATGTATGTGTGTGTGTGGGTGGGTAGGTACAGGGGGGTAGGTGAGTGTGTGGGTTGCTCGGTGTGTGTATGTGAGGATGAGGGGGACAGATGGGAGTAGGTGTGGGTGTGTTTGTGGGTAGGTGGGTGGGGTACACGAAGGTAGGTGGCTGTGGGTATTTGTGTGTGTGTGTGTGTGTGTATAGGTGGGCGGGGTACAGGAGCGGTAGGTGTGTGTGTGGGTAGGTGGGTTTGTGTCTTACCAGCACTATCGTAGATCCACACGCTAACAGGATGCAAAAGGCGAAGAAGATGTTTAACGGCCTCGGAGGCATCGAGAAAACAAACGACCCGATTATGGTCACCTGCAACAGAAACATTCAGTTACTCCTAAATACTAATTAAAGGCTAATTAAAATTTTATTTTAGGATCTTACATAAAAAAATGAAGCTGAAATTTACTACAATTTATCACTGACAGTGAAGTAAACAAAAAAAAATAATTTAAAACATCATCAAGCTTAATGTCTTCCGCTGCAGGTTTTGTATCAGTTCATCTATAGTCTGTCCTGAATAACTGGTTTGGGTTGATTTGCGTGTTACTGAAGCATGAGTGCATAAAACTACAAATTCAGGAGAAGAATTACTTTATAAACTTAAAGCTGCACTGTTTGGGTAAAAAATTCTAATCACAATTTTTCTGCTGATATCGGTCTTATATTTGATAGACGTGGGCGTCGCTGGGAGACAAGAGTGGTATCTCTAACTACAAACAATACGAAAATATCACCTCTTATTGGGGAATAAATCTCAGGATACAAAATCCAGTGCACGCTGCGTTACGATTGGGTGAAGCCTGACATCTTCCTGGCATCCTATTGGCTCAGAGGGATCTCTATGTGTATCTGTATCCCTGCGTCCATCTTGTTTTCAGACGGTTTTACGTGTGTTTTTAACTTTAAATCACTATGAACCCGAAAAAGTAAACCCTTTAAATGATGAATTAAAGGGTTAAACATTTTTTTTTTTTTTTTTTTTAACTAAAACTTAAAAAGTAGGTTGATGGAAAAAAATTGTTTCCTTTCAGTTGCCACGGAAACCACAGCTTCCTGTTTCCTGTGCTGTTGAGAACTTACTAGAACCACCACGCAGGTGAAACCCCCCACCACCATGTTGACAATACGGTCCTGTGTGAGAGAGAGAGAGACACACACAGGTTCAACGTGTTACCGTGGAAACCCGATGAGTTTCAGGTTAATGTTTATACGCAGCGATGAGGCTAACCCGAGCGGATGTCTCCCCGAACAACGGCCGGTTGTCGAGGCCGCTGGTCCCGTACGTCCTGGTGGTGAAGTCGTCCATGGTGGCCATCCGGCAGGCTCAGAGGGCGGAGCCGGCAGGACGCATCCTCGCTTCCAGCGGCGAGTAGGCGGTTAGAGCGACGACGTCATGGCGACGAGTCCACGTCAACTCATTCAACCTGAAAAAAACAAGGAAATAAAATAAGAATCCGATTTTTTAAACAGAGCTTCGTTCTGATTGGTTCCTCCCTAAGAGGGAGGGGCCATTGTCCACTCATGGCAGCAGCGTGGGAGGCGGTCTCCATGGCAACTCTTTAGGTGTGGATACACTGTGATATTCAGCCATGGACCCCGGTTTCTGATTGGTTAGTTCTGAGCTCATTTTGAACTGTACCAATGGCAAAACACACATGGAGACTGAGGCTGTAGAAGAAGCTATGTTAAATTGAGTGGTTCACTCGGAGCGGACTATCAGATCGTACTGTGTGTGTGTGCTCAGTGTGTGCACTGAGTCTCAGATTTAGTTTCAGTGTGGATGGAGGTTCTATTTGGAACCTTCTGGAGTCACGCAGTGTGTGTTTGGGTCAAGAGTGGCACACCAGCTTCACTTCATACCAGGTGATGGTAAGCTACTGTTGTACCCACAGCTGTCCTGGAGCAGACTGACAGAAGCCATCGGCCCCTCTGACCTTCACCAACCAATCACACACACCATCCAGACTAGGCAATGTGGATGAAGGTTCTTACTCAGGGAGAGAGCAAATATTTAATGTGAACAGCCGTCCCACTGGAGTACCAGGGGCTCCAGCTGTCTCCCATCCAAGTACAGCCCAGACTGAGCCTGCTTAGCTTCTGAGGTCTGACTGGATCAGGCGTTGACTGGCTGGCATGGTGAATAGACTCTACTTATTGAATTGAATAAACTTTATTAACCCCTGAAGGTAAATCTGGGTGCTGTAGTGTAAACACCTCGATGCCACCTCGTCCCAGTCCGGTCGCATTGTGTCTAACCTGGCAACCCAAAAGCTGGAGTCCTGAATGGGTCCACAAAGCCAGGCCGCAAGGAAGAACACCAAACTGGTCTCTCTGTATTTCACTGGGTCCAAGTGAGCGCCTCCAGTTCCGCAAGCGAGCAACCGGACGTTTCCATGGAAACCGTAAAAACACAGGAAGCACCTCCTCTAGACCGTCTCCTTCTCCTCAGCTCCTTCAGGACTGAACCAACTCCAGCTTTTTTCCACCTGCTTTAGTACCTAAAGGTCTTTACATTGGTTCTCACATTCACACTCACACCTGATGGTGGAAGACGACCATCATCAGGAGACATTTGGGGGTTCAGTGTCTTGCTCGGGGACAACTCGGCATGAACTCTGAGTGGGTGATCGTCGTGACGGTCGCCCCTATCTATCGAGCCATCCTTCCCCAGCTGATATGACCAGATACCGGCTGATCTGTTATGGACTCTGTCACCTCTGACCGAGGTGCGTAGATCGCAGCGGACGCACCGATTTTACTGTAAACATGAGCTAAATGACGAGCTACTCCTCCTCCAGGTTGAGAAAAGCCAGATGGGGTGGTCCGGGCATCTGGTCAGGATGCCTCCCGAGCGCCTCGCTGGTGAGATGTTCTGGGCATGTCTCTCCAGCAGATCCGGGGTCTGCCTATGGGACGAAACCTCTCACCAGCAAGGGAGGCATCTTAACCAGATGCACGAACGATCTGGGCGTCTGGTTAAGATGTCTCCCTCACTGGTGAGGTGCTCCATCCCACCAGCAGGAGACCAAGAGGCAGACCCCGGACCTGCTGGAGAGACTATGTCTCACGTCTGGACAGGGAACACCTCAGGATCCTCCTGGGTGAGCTGGAGGATGCAGCCGTGGTGAAAGAAGCCTGGGCTTCTCAACGTTCAGCACAGCAGAAAGTCCTCAAGCAAACACACACATTCTCTCACATGATTGGACCTGAGGGGTCCGGTGACGACACGTGTCACAGGAATGGTTCTATTGAGGTTTTAGATTAAATAAAAAAGGCCTTTCTTTGAAACGTTAACGTGTTTTTTTCTTCTTCTTTGGTCTGAATCTGATCAGTGTAATCTGATTACCTCGTTAGTTTCACTTGTTTAACTAAACAAACATAAAACAGATTGGATTTAAAGACATTTTTCCTTTTTTTTCAGGACTAAACTAAAAAAAAAAGCCCTGATTCGTTGGTTTTTATTTTAAGGAAGCAGATGTTTCCGTTTCCTTCAGATTTCACTGCTTCCTTCGTTTCAGCAGCTGAAAAAAAAAGGAAGTAAATTTAATTCCTGCAGATTCACGTCGTCTCGTTCCTCATAAAAAACGAGCGGGACCAGGCTTGAAACGTTTCTTTCTGTGTGTAGTTTGCATGTTCTGCCCATGTATATGTGGGTTTTCTCTGGTTTCCTCCTGTTCCGTTTCGTCTGGGCCCGGGTCGCAGGGGTGACAGCCTCAGACGGGAAGCCCAGGCTTCTCTCACCCCGGCTGCATCCTCCATCTCACCCTGGAGGATCCTGACGTGGTCCATGTCCAGCTGTTAGACAGTCTCTCCAGCGGGTCCAGGGTCTGACTCCAGCTCTCCCTCCTTGTTGGACATGCTCGGTAGGCATCCAAACCAGATGCCCGAACCACTTCATTTGGCTTATCCAGAAACATGCATGTGAGGTTGCTATGAAATTGCCCGTAGGACTGAGTGTGTGTGTGGTCCCGCTTCAGACTGGCGACCTGTTCAGGGTGTATCCCCTCTCTCACCTGGTATCAGCTCGGTTAGGCTCCTACGACCCCGTCAGGGATAAGCGGTTCAGAACATGAAGTAATTTTTAATCTGAAACAGTTTTCAATCACATCTGCTTTGATTCGATCACGGCAGCAGCTCTGAAAGGACACGTTAGAGTCTCATGACGAAGGACGAGATTTCTGAAATCTAAGAACTACATCTTCCATCATAAAGAACCATACGCACAACTAGATCTCCAAAGATTAAGGACTACATTTCCCAACATGAAGCACAACATCTGTCATCATGAAGGACTACATCTCCCCGTTACGAAGGACTGCCTCTCCCTAAACCATGGTCCATATTTCCCGACATGAAGGCCTACAGCTCTCACTTTTATAAGCTCTATCTCTGATTTAAAGACATTTCCCATCATCCAGCACTAGATCTCCTATCATCAATTAAGAACTACATTTCCCAAGATGTAGTCCCCCAATATGAAGGACTACATCTCCCATCTTTAAGGACTACATCTCCCATCATGAAGGACTACATCTCCCGTCATGAAGGACTACATCTCCCGTCATGAAGGACTACATCTCCCGTCAGGAAGGACTACATCTCCCATCATGAAGGACTACATCTCCCATCTTGAAGGACTACATCTCCCATCATGAAGGACTACATCTCCCATCTTGAAGGACTACATCTCCCATCTTGAAGGACTACATCTCCCATCATGAAGGACTACATCTCCCATCTTGAAGGACTACATCTCCCGTCAGGAAGGACTACATCTTCCATCTTTAAGGACTACATCTCCCATCAGGAAGGACTACAAATCAAAAAGCTTTCACGACAGGAGACATCAGACTGAAATCTTCCACCCTTCTCTTGCAGGACCAAAGGTGAGTGAACCAGCGAGCGTTGACTTTCTATAGTGGAAAAAAAAAAAGTCATCTTAAAAATAAAACCAACCTCTCATACTGTTCACACACTCCTTCTTCGTTCAGCTGCAGGAAATGAGGCGTCAACAGAAAAAAAAGCTCAACCAAGTGAAAACAAGCTGCTCATTATAATCTGGAATAAACCTGACCTAAAGCTACATTCCTGCTCAGCCTTGTGATTCACTAGGCTTCTTAAAACGTTCACATGAGAGCCCAGAGGAAAAATATGGAGTCATACCTCACGGGACGAGAAGAGATCTACAATAATTTAAAGGGAAAGATGTTTAGGTTCGTCCGTGTGAGCGAGGTTCACCGATTTCACTTTAAAAAAACACTTTGATTTTTAAATCATTATGAGATTAAAATATGAAGAAGAAATCACAATAAAGTTTGAGTTCTGTTGTCTTGCGTTTGTCCAGGGCCGGTCGCCGGGGGCAACGCCCAAAGACGGGAAGCCCAGGCTTCTCTCACCCCGGCTGCATCCTCCAGCTCACCCCGGAGGATCCTGAGGTGTCCCCTGTCTGGCTGTGAGACATAGTCTGTCCAGCAGGTCCGGGGTCTGCATCTGGGTCTCCTCCCGGTGGGACGGAAGAGCTCACCAGCAAGGGAGGCGTCCTAACCCAGATGCCAGCCCGAACCACCCCACCTGGCTTCTTTCGACCCACATGAGCTCTATTCCAAGGTCCTAACAAAGTGAGAGCCCAGCCACCCTGTGTAGGAAGCTCATTTTGGCCGCTTGTATCTGCAATCTCATTCTTACAATCACCACCCACAGCTGGTGACCATGGTGAGGGTAGGAACGTAAATCCTGGTTTACGGACGACATCCCTCACCACGGTAACCAGGATCTACGTTCCTACCCTCACCATGGTAACAAGGCTTTACGTTCCCACCCTCACCATGGTAACCAGGATCTACTTTCCTACCCTCACCATGGTAACCAGGATCTACGTTCCTACCCTCACCATGGTAACCAGGATCTACATTCTTACCCTCACCATGGTAACCAGGATCTTTGTTCCTACCTTCACCATGGAAACCAGGATCTACGCTCCTACCTTCACCATGGTAACCAGGATCTACGTTCCTACCCTCACCGTGGTAACCAGGATCTACGTTCCTACCCTCACCGTGGTAACCAGGATCTACGTTCCTACCCTCACCGTGGTAACCAGGATCTACGTTCCTACCCTCACCATGGTAACCAGGATCTACGTTCCTACCCTCACCGTGGTAACCAGGATCTATGTTCCTACCCTCACCATGGTAACCAGGATCTACGTTCCTACCCTCACCATGGTAACCAGCCCAAACGAGCTTCCTCTGCAGGGTGGCTGGGCTATCAGAGATAGAGTGAGGAGCTCAGAGTAGAGCGGATGCTTTTCCAGATCGAGAGAAGCCAGATGGGGTCGTTCAGGCATCTTTTTAGGATGCCTCCCTTGATGATGAGGTGTTTCGTCCCACCAGGAGGAGACCTAGAGGCAGACCCTGGACCTGCTGGAGAGACTATGTCCCACAGCTGGATAGGGAACACCTCAGGATCCTCCAGGGTGAGCTGGAGGATGCAGCCGGGGTGAGAGTGACAGAAACCTGGGCTTTCTGTCTGAAACGACCCGGCCCCGGACCACCGGAAGAAAACAAAACTTAAATCAATAAAAGTTATAATAAAATGATAAAAATTCCACTTTAAAGAAAATAAAAAATAAATCTTAGAAAAAAAAATCTTAAAATACTTCAGTTTAAAAAATGACAACATAATTTAAAGAGATTACAAATAAAACACAGATTAAATAAAATCTTACCTTTAATTTTGATGATTTGTGTTTAAATGAGTTTATAATAAAATAAACTGTGTTGCTAACAAACAAGCTTTAGCTGATTTAAGGACAAATCAAACCAGACTAACCAGGTTAAACTTAAAGATCAGTCAATAAACAAAAATAAAGTTTCTAAAACACATCCAAAAAAGATCTGAAAATAGTTTTAAATCTTAGTTTTTAACAGATTTTTTTTGTTTCCTTGGAGAAAAAAAATCATCAGCAAAGCGGGTCAGAATTAAAGGGGAGGATAAGCCTTCCTCACGTTAAAGGCGAAGTCACTCATTTTACTTTCAGCCGACTTCTAATAAATCCAGCTACGCATGCGCGATTCTTTTAACAACCTTTAAAATTTAATTAATAAATTTAAACAGTCGCAAATATTTTTATTATTTTATTTTTTATTATTTCTTCCTTAAAATCCAATAAATGTGATAAAAAAGTTTTGATAAACTAATTATGTTGAAATAAATACAATTTTCTAATAATAAAATAAATAAAAAGAGACATTTTTAGTTTGAACCACACGAGGGCGGTGTTTTACACTTTACAGATAGGAATTAACGATACTGCACTTTTGAACAAATATCACACCAATACCACTGCAAATTCTACCTGTTTTTTCCTGCTTAAATTTAAATAAATTAGTTTTTCCATTAAACTAAACTTTAATGAAATATTTAAATAAAAAAACTAGTTATATATATTTTTTTATAAATTAAAAATAAAACAATGTTAACAATGATATCAAAATCCATTGTTATCGACAAGGTGTGACCATGTATCGATCCAGGGGCTGGACAAACATTTGAAGCTAAACGAAGCTAAAGATTCTGACGCTTATTTTCTTTCTATTTTAGTCTAAATTACATTATAAAACTTTAATTTTAATCATGAGTTCTTTCGCAGGTCGAATGAAAGAATATCCTTTTATTTCTTTAGATCGTTTTGATAAAGAAAATTTACATTCCAGAGCTTATTTTCTCTCTCATTGCCATAAAGGTAACTTAAAAAACCTCATTAATTAAAACTAATTATGTCTTTTTTTTAATGTGTTTTATTTTATTTATTTTTTTTAGATCACATGAAAGGACTGAAAGGACCTTTAATTAAAAGAAAACTACAAATAAGGTAAAAAGAAAAAAAAACGATATTATAACGTTTTTAGTTCAAAATGATTGAATTTCTAAAGTTTTCTGTGAAAAAGTTTTTAAAAGTTAGTTAATTAATTTTTTTCCTTAAAATACAAAATAAAACAAAGAAATTCAAGCTTTTTTAAAAACGCTTTTTTGCTGTTTTTTAAATGATTGTTTGATTTTTTTTGTTTTTAAAAGTACTTATATTTTATTTTGTTTTGACTGAATTTAATTATAATTACAATTAAAAATGTTGAATTTGTTCAAAATTAAAAAACGTTCATTTTTTTATTTAATTTTGTCTTTAAGTATAAAAATAAAAGAAAACATTATTTTATTATTTTTTTAATTAATAGTTAATCAAAAATTTTAAATAAACTAATTTCATTTTAATTAATAATAATTATTTTTTATATGGATTTTTATTTAAATCTCTGAAAATTTGATGATAAAAGGGGAAAAAAATTAATATAAATATTTTAATATGAAATTCTTTTAAATCATAAACAATCAAAATAAAAGCATTACTTTTAAAAAAAAAATCTAAAATTTCATGTAATTTTATTTGTTGTATTTATCTTTTATTCAACTTTGAAATTCCATTGATTTTAAAAAAAACATCTTTTTGAAGGGAGTTTGGGACAAGTCGAAAAAAAATCAATACAGAATAAATTAATAGACATTAAACCACAAACGGTTCCAAAGGATTGAGGCTGTCTTTAACTCTTTAAGTTTAGATTTAAAATAACTTTCAGTCTCAAGTCTTCTGAAACGTATTCCAGGCAAAAGAAGTGGAATGGAGAGGTTTTCTTTTACATGGAGAGTAACCGCTGATCGTTTATCACAAAGAATGGGATCCAACCAAGTTAGAATATAGCAGTGAATTAGAATTTAATGCCTACCCTCACCATAGTAACCAGGATCTATGTAGTATCCTGGTTACTATGGTGAGGGTAGGAACGTAGATCCTGGTTACCATGGTGAGGGTAGGAATGTAGATCCTGGTTACCATGGTGAGGGTAGGAATGTAGATCCTGGTTACCATGGTGAGGGTAGGAATGTAGATCCTGGTTACCATGGTGAGGGTAGGAACGTAGATCCTGGTTACCATGGTGAGGGTAGGAACGTAGATCCTGGTTACCATGGTGAGGGTAGGAACATAGATCTGGTTACCACAGTGAGGGTAGGAACATAGATCCTGGTTACCATGGTGAGGGTAGGAACAGATCCTGGTTACCATGGTGAGGGTAGGAACGTAGATCCTGGTTACCATGGTGAGGGTAGGAACGTTGATCCTGGTTACCATGGTGAGGGTAGGAACGTAGATCCTGGTTACCATGGTGAGGGTAAGAACATAGATCCTGGTTACCATGGTGAGGGTAGGAACGTTGATCCTGGTTACCATGGTGAAGGTAGGAACATAGATCCTGGTTACTATGGTGAGGGTAGGAACGTAGATCCTGGTTACCATGGTGAAGGTAGGAACATAGATCCTGGTTACTATGGTGAGGGTAGGAACGTAGATCCTGGTTACCATGGTGAGATTAGGAACGTAGATCCTGGTTACCATGGTGAGGGTAGGAACGTATATCCCGGTTGCCATGGTGAGGGTAGGAACAGAGATCCCGGTTACCACAGTGAGGGTAGGAACGTAGATCCTGGTTACCATGGTGAGGGTAGGAACGTAGATCCTGGTTACCATGGTGAGGGTAGGAACATAGATCCTGGTTACCACGGTGAGGGTTGGAACGTAGATCCTGGTTATCATGGTGAGGGTAGGAACGTAGATCCTGGTTACCATGGTGAGGGTAGGAACGTAGATCCTGGTTACCATGGTGAGGGTTGGAACGTAGATCCTGGTTACCGTGGTGAGGGTAGGAACGTAGATCCTGGTTTCCATGGTGAGTGTAGGGTCTATACTTTTTTTTTCTTTGTAATTTTTTAAGGTACAAATAAAATTTAAATGAAAAAAACTCATTTTAGTTACAATTAATTAAAGGTTTTTCTTTAAAAGTTAACAGAAATAAACAAACAAACAAAAATAAAAGGCTAATATCTTGCCAATTTTTACTGTGAAGGAATCCCAGGATTTAAAGGATAAATATTATCATTTTAATCTCTAAACTTTCTGTGTGTTTCCAGCCGAACGGTCCGTCTTTTCTGCTCATTTGTGACCAAAGAGCTGCTGCTGAACAACCCAAAGTACGCCTTCTGGGAAGATTACATTGTAAGTTCACCTCCTGCTCCGTGGTGAGGATTGGAACGGGTTTTATTTGACCTGATGTTTCTTTAATCAGGTTCCACTGGAGCAGGAGAGCCCTACCCAGATATCCCTGGTGGATGAAGCATCTGGAGAGGTACGTTTTTCTTTCTCTCTGCAGGTTTTTTAATACTTTTAAAATCTCATTCCATGTTTTTTTTCTTTCCTGGATCAGAAAGAAGAGATTGTGGTGACGTTGCTGCCAGCCGGGCATTGTCCGGGTTCTGTCATGTGAGTTTTAATTCTTTCTTTGCTGTTTTTAAATCTGTTAAATTCTCATCAGTGGGATTAAATTTTTAATCAATGTACTGACTTGCAAAGATATTCATAACCTTGAAATTTTACGCATTTTTTTATCCAACTACAACCAAAAAAATAAATATGTTTTATTTTGAAATGCTGTGAAAAACCAACAGAGCGGCCATGTCTGTTGACAGAAAGAAACTATACATGTGTAGATCTAGAGAAGGCGTATGACCGGGTATCTGAACAGGAAGTGTAGAGTGATGCAGGACATGTATGAGGACTGTAAGACAGTGGTGAGGTGTGCTGTAGGTGAGACAGAGGAGTTCAGAGTAAGGTGGGACTGGCTGACAGACGAGGTTAGACAGGAATCTCCATGAACAATGTTTACAGATGACATTGTGATCTGTAGTGAGAGGAGGGAAGAGGTGGAGGAAAAGATGGAGACTAGAAAGAAGAGGAATGAAGATTAGTCAGAGTAAGACAGAGTACGTGTGTGAATGAGAGGAGTGAGATTACAGAGAGAAGAGAGAAAGAAGGGTGAGGAGTTTAAGTACTTGGGATCAATGGAGAGAAAAGAGGTGAAGAAGCGTGTGCAGGCCGGATGGACCGGTGTGATACGTGTACAAAACCGTGGTGAGAGCAGTCATGCTGATTGGTCTAGAGACAGTGTGGTGAGAGCGGCCATGCTGATTGGTCTAGAGACAGTGTGGTGAGAGCGGTCATGCTGATTGGTCTAGAGACAGTGTGGTGAGAGCGGTCATGCTGATTGGTCTAGAGACAGTGTGGTGAGAGCGGCCATGCTGATTGGTCTAGAGACAGTGTCACTGAGGAAAAGACAGGAAACAGAGATGTTTGTATCAGAGATGAAGATGCTGAGGATCTCTCTGGGAGTGACCAGGATGGACAGGATCAGAGGAACAGCACATGTTAGAGGTTTTAAAGTCAGAGAGGTCAGACTGAGATGGTTTGGACATGTGCAGAGGAGAGAGAGAGAGTGTACATCAGAAGAAGGATGCTGGGTTTGGAACCACCAGGAAAGGGGACTAGAGGAAGACCAAAGAGGAGGTTCATGGATACAGTGAAGGAAGACATGAAGATAGTTGGTGTGACTGAAGAAGATGCAGGAGATAGGGTTAGATGGAAGAAACTGACTTGATGTGGCGCCCCCTGGAGGGAAATGCCAAAAGAAAAACAAGGCTGAGGACTTTGTGAGAACTCTGTTGAAGCGGTCGAGTCAGTTTTGAACTTTTTGTCGCATAACCTTTGGAAACCTAATCAGTTCATCTATATTTGGCACTGAATAACTGGGTAGTTTATTTTAATACTTTCAGTGGTGTAAAAAATATTGCGTTTACAAAATTTGTGGCTTTAAATTCTGGATAAAACTGAAAGTTTTCAGGCTGCTTTTAAATGTGACGTCGATGTTCGTTCAAACAGCCGTAACCACGTAGTTTAAAAAAGGAGTTTAAGGGTCGTTTCCTCACGTGTGAGAGGAGTACCACGCCCTTAACGGTCTAATGTGGTGTTCACACATGATCATCTCTAGATTAGAAACCTAAACCACTCTCCCTGAACACAGCTGCAGAAACAGGAAGATCAGGAGCGGAGCGTCTCAGAGCCAGGTGGATGAAAGCGAGGTTACACATGCTCTGTGCCATCACAGAGACTCAGAAACAAAGAAACCTCGCCTTCATCTTTTTGCTCTTTTAGACCCAGATTCTGACATTTTACGCCTACAAAACCTTCTAGTTCTGGCGCTGTGTCTGAAACAAACAGACAAGGATTCAAGTTCAACATGTGAAATGTATAAATACAAGTACCTCTCCAACTTTGTGGAGGTTTTCTCTCTTTTTAGATAATTTTTCTGATAGTTTTTAGCCTCAGAGTGGTGAATTGTTTGGTTATTCTCCTCCTGGGCTGAGCTGCTTTGACTCTCTACTCTCTGATTAACCCAGCTGTGACAGGATGATTTTTCTTGTTCCCAAAGTTTGACTTGACGTAGGCTGCTGATTTCTGAAGTAGCTGTGACTATAGATACTCTTTCTCAGGAGACCAGAGAGCAGGGTAATCTATTCTACTAGAAATGAAAGCATGCGTCTGAACCTCAGTGCTGGCAAGAGAGAGAAACTGACTGTCTCTGGTCATGTTTTTAAGGTGGTAAAATCCCGTCTTTGTGATGTTTTTTTAAATAACATTCAGCTCTGAGTCAAAAAGAATGTGTAAGTTTCTCAAACAATGAGAAGGTTTAAAATAAAGAACGTTCAAAACCATAGAAAGAGAAACAGATAATTGAATTATGAGTGAATATTAGGTCCAGATGGAATCATTCGGAAATAGAAAACATTTTACAATATACTTTGACTAGAAGTTATCGACAGACGGACGGTGCAGCGTCAGCAATAACTAGGACGCTGCACCAATTCGTTGGGGTAAAGAAAGAGCTGAGCAGAAAAGTAAAGCTCTCGATTGACGAGTCGGTTTACGTTCCCACCATTGCAAAGGTAACCAGGATCTAGTTCCTCCCCTCACCATGGTAACCAGGATCTACATTTCTACCCTCATCATGGTAACCAGGATCTATGTTCCTACCCTCACCATGGTAACCAGGATCTACATTCCTACCCTCACCATGGTAACCAGGATCTACATTTCTACCCTCACCATGGTAACCAGGATCTACATTTCTACCCTCACCATGGTAACCAGGATCTACATTCCTACCCTCACCATGGTAACCAGGATCTATGTTCCTACCCTCACCGTGGTAGCCAGAATCTATGTTCCTCCCCTCACCATGGTAACCAGGATCTACATTTCTACCCTCATCATGGTAACCAGGATCTATGTTCCTACCCTCACCATGGTAACCAGGATCTACATTCCTACCCTCACCATGGTAACCAGGATCTACATTTCTACCCTCACCATGGTAACCAGGATCTACATTTCTACCCTCACCATGGTAACCAGGATCTACATTCCTACCCTCACCATGGTAACCAGGATCTATGTTCCTACCCTCACCGTGGTAGCCAGAATCTATGTTCCTACCCTCACCATGCTAACCAGGATCTACGTTCCTACCCTCACCATGTTAACCAGGATCTACATTTCTACCCTCACCATGGTAACCAGGATCTAGGTTCCTACCCTCACCATGGTAACCAGGATCTAGTTCCTACCCTCACCATGGTAACCAGGATCTACGTTCCTACCCTCACCATGTTAACCAGGATTTACGTTCCTCCCCTCACCATGTTAACCAGGATCTAGTTCCTACCCTCACCATGGTAACCAGGATTTACGTTCCTCCCCTCACCATGTTAACCAGGATCTAGTTCCTACCCTCACCATGGTAACCAGGATCTACGTTCCTACCCTCACCACGGCAACCAGGATCTACGTTCCTACCCTCACCATGGTAACCAGGATCTACGTTCCTACCCTCACCATGGTAACCAGGATGTACGTTCCCACCCTCACCATGGTAACCAGGATCTACGTTCCTACCCTCACCATGGTAACCAGGATCTACATTTCTACCCTCACCATGGTAACCAGGATCTAGGTTCCTACCCTCACCATGGTAACCAGGATTTACGTTCCTCCCCTCACCATGTTAACCAGGATCTACATTTCTACCCTCACCATGGTAACCAGGATCTACATTTCTACCCTCACCATGGTAACCAGGATCTACATTCCTACCCTCACCATGGTAACCAGGATTTACGTTCCTCCCCTCACCATGTTAACCAGGATCTACATTTCTACCCTCACCATGGTAACCAGGATCTAGGTTCCTACCCTCACCATGGTAACCAGGATTTACGTTCCTCCCCTCACCATGTTAACCAGGATCTAGTTCCTACCCTCACCATGGTAACAAGAATCTACGTTCCTACCCTCACCACGGCAACCAGGATCTACGTTCCTACCCTCACCATGGTAACCAGGATCTACGTTCCTACCCTCACCATGGTAACCAGGATGTACGTTCCCACCCTCACCATGGTAACCAGGATCTACGTTCCTACCCTCACCATGGTAACCAGGATCTACGTTTCTACCCTCACCATGGTAACCAGGTTCTATGTTCCTAACCATAGGAATGTAGATCCTGGTTACCATGGTTAGGGTAATCTTGATGAGCTGTGGATGACCATAGGTCACACATGGCTGATGACTGAACGAATGAGATTACAGATAAAAGCAGGTAAAATGACCTTCTTGCGCAGGTTGGTCGGGCTCTCACTCAGAGATCGGGTGAGGAGCTCTGCCATCCGGGAGGAGCTTGGAGTCAATCCGCTGCTCTTCCAGGTTAAGAGAAGCCAGATGGGGTGGTTCAGACATCTGTTGAGGATGCCTGTAGAGCGCCTCGCTGGTGAGGTGTTTCAGGCATGTCCCACCGGGAGGAGACCCAGAAGAAGAAGACTTACAGCCTTTCAGTAGAACGCTTGCAACACTAGTAGCAACTATAGATGAACTGATTTAAATTTTCAGGGCCATGTGACCAAAAGGAGGTATTCTAATTAAAGTCATAAATTAATGAGTCAAGTTTAGGCATGTTGTTTGACGACTGATTCTTGTTTTTTATCTAGATTTACATTTTCTTCATTCTTTCTTTTGTCTGTGTTTTGTGTCCCGATGTTTGTAGGTTCCTGTTTGAAGGTTCCCACGGGAACGTCTTGTACACGGGAGATTTCAGGCTGTCTGTGGGAGACGCTTCCAGAATGGAGCATCTGCACTCCGGCGACAGGTCGGTCATCAGAGATGATGATGTCTGATAAACTGTTTCCACTCATTCTGCTGCTTTTTTTCTCACAGAGTGAAAGACATTCAGAGTATTTATCTGGACTCCACTTTTTATGATCCACGATTTTACCAGATTCCCACTCGAGTGAGTCTGACTTTAAAAAAAATTCTTCAGGGGTCGCCACAGCAAGTCAGTTTCTTCCATCTAACCCTATCTGCTGCATCTTCTTCAGTCACACCAACTATCTTCATGTCTTCCTTCACTGTATCCATGAACCTCCTCTTTGGTCTTCCTCTAGTCCTCTTTCCTGGTGGTTCCAAACCCAGCATCCTTCTTCTGATGTACTTTCTCTCTCCTCTGCACATGTCCAAACCATCTCAGTCTGACCTCTCTGACTTTAAAACCTCTAACATGTGCTGTTCTTCTGATCCTGTCCATCCTGGTCACTCCCAGAGAGATCCTCAGCATCTTCATCTCTGCTACAAACATCTCTGTTTCCTGTCTTTTCCTCAGTGACACTGTCTCTAGACCAATCAGCATGGCCGCTCTCACCACACTGTCTCTAGACCAATCAGCATGGCCGCTCTCACCACACTGTCTCTAGACCAATCAGCATGGCCGCTCTCACCACACTGTCTCTAGACCAATCAGCATGGCCGCTCTCACCACACTGTCTCTAGACCAATCAGCATGGCCGCTCTCACCACAGTTTTTTACACTTTTCCTTTCATTTTATCTGAAACTCTTCTATCACACATCACACCTGATACTTTTCTCCACCCGTTCCAGCCTGCCTGCACACCCTTCCTCACCTCTTTTCTCTCCATTGATCCTAAGTTCTTAAAATCTTCTACCTAATCATGTTCATGGAATGCATTAGAGTGTCCATGAGGGAGTTTTATTAGCCTTGGCGGGTGAGATAGGTCCTAATTGCGGGTGTCTCCTGCCCAATGCGGGACACTTGGCATGTCTGTGGTTGCTACTTCAAAAGTAGATCTTGTTATTCTGTTCAGTCGTCTTCTGCTTATCTGGGGCCGGGTCGAGGGGGCAAGAACCTCACATGGGAAGCCCGGGCTTCTCTCACTCCGGCTGCATCCTCCAGCTCACCCAGGAGGATCCTGAGGTGTTCCCTGTCCAGCTGTGAGACATAGTCTCTCCAGCAGGTCTGGGATCTGCCTCTGGGTCTCCTCCTGGTTGGGATGAAACACCTCACCAGCGAGGTGCTCGAGAGGCATCTGAATGAGATGCCCGAGCCACCTCATCTGGCTTCTCTTGACCTGGAGGAGCAGCAGCTCTACTCCGAGCTCCTCCCGGATGGCAGAACTCCTCACTCTATCTCTGAGTGAGAGCCCAGCCACCCTGCAGAGGAAGCTCATTTCAGCCGCTTGTATCCGTGTTTATTATATCGGGTAAAAGTGCTGATGTAACTGTTTGATAGTGAGAGTGTTCTATCGTTCATCCAGTTACAGACGTGTAGCAGGTTGACGTGTTTTGAAGTCGTCTTCTTGTTTCCTCTGTTTTTGCAGAATGTGTGTTTGAGCGGCATCTTGGAGCTGGTTGGAAATTGGATCAGTCAGAGTCCGTATCACGTCGTGTGGCTGAACTGTAAAGCAGCGTACGGTTACGAGTACCTGTTCACCAACCTGGGAGAAGAGTTCAACACTCAGGTACGTACCACCTCATCAGATACCAAAACATCTGGTATCGTTCGGCACTGCTGCCACGTCATCAATTTTTAACACTCTGATACAATGCCCGGCCACAAAAAAAAGTTGCCACCTTGATTTTACTAAGAGAATAAATACGAGTCTCATGGCTTTCATCTTTCAGCTGGTAACAAGATATTTAAACCCAACTTGTGCAATTAAAGTACCACTGTTTTTAGACCAATCAGCATGGCCGCTCTCACTTCTCTGGGTTTCTTAAACTCTTGTTTAACTCTCACTGCCTTTCGAGTGGATTGGGGGTGCCCAACCGGTCGACCGCGGTCTATCGGTAGATCGCAGACTGGTCCTGAGTTGACCGTGAAACTTGTTGGAAAAAAGTTTTAACATTTTTTTTTTTAAATAACAGAAGTCAGTGTTGCCAATTTAGCGACCATTCAGCCGCTCAAAAAAGTGACAATCTAGCGTCTTTCTTGTGTTATGGAGCGCTTCCACCCACGTGACTAAAACCTGGAAGTCGGGCAGGACCTGGATGAAACTATCAAATCAATTTTTTTTTGTTGATTGGTGGAGAAGATCCTTAAACAATTCTAAATCATTTATTTTCAAACAATCCCGATTTGATGCCTGAAATTCACCCCAAATTTCTACTCAGCTGCAGATCTGAAGGCTAATAAAAGAGTGGACACATACGTCCAGGTTGGTGACGTCATGTGATGTCGTCATCAACCCGAATGTTGATTGGATCAACTGTAGTTTTTTAAAATAATTTTTCTAATTGGCTGTGAATCTGGAGGAAGTACTCAGGACCAATATTAGTTTTAATCCAGGCTGGAAAAATCTGTGGTGGTTTGCGATGTTGCTGCGGGACCGGTAGATCTCAAGAGGTTTGCTACTTAAAAAGTAGATCTTGGGGCAAGACAGGTTGGGCACTAGGGGTGGGCGGATCGATCCTAATATCGATAGTATCGATACCAACGCTGGTATTGATATCGATCGATACTCCAACTACAATATCGATACTTTGGTTGAAGTTTTACCCCTTGCACTTTGCTTCCGTTATTTTTATTTATTTATTTTTTTTCAAAAAGGCAGCTTAACTGATCTGTCTGCAAAATATGCATAAATGCTGTGTGTCGCACCTGTATGCTAAATCGTGGTGGCCCCGCCCCCTCTCTCCTCTCATTCGCTTTGACTTGTCACATGACTCAGCGACTCGGGGCCAGAAGACAAAAAAAAATAAAAAAATAAACCGCAAGTCGGTAAAAGTAGAGAGAGATGGAAGGAATAAAAGAGACTTAGCGTGTGGCTGTACTTTGAGGCTACCCGCACCATGTGCAGAAAGACTGTTAAATATATTAAAGAATCACCCCAAAGAAAAACTTCAGAAACGGAGGAGAAAACCCTGACCCCTTATGTTTCCCAGAGGCAGCGCTCATTAACAGAGACGCTCCAATTTTAATTGTGAAAGTACAACATAATCATCTTTTGATACACCTGTATCAAAACAAATTCCTAGTCTCTGATATTTTTTACTGACATGGCTATAAAAGCATTCTGATTTAACATTAGTTAACATTTGTTTGTAACTGGTCACTTCTATGGATCTACCTACCAACCTGTGTTTATACATATACTTAGTCATACTATAAATATGACCCAAACCCTTTATGCAAAAATAGTCATTTACAACCGGATTCCAAAAAAGTTGGGACACTTTAGAAATTGTGAATAAAAACTGAATGCAATGATGTGGAGGTGCCAACTTCTAATATTTTATTCAGAATACAACATAAATCACAGGTCAATAGTTTAAACTGAGAAATTGTATGATATTAAGGAAAAATATGCTCATTCAAAATTTCATGGTGTCAACAAATCCCAAAAAAGTTGGGACAAGAACCTATTAGAGGCTGGAAAAAGTCATTTGAGCATACAACAAACACCTGGAAGACCAATCAGCACTAATCAGGTCAATTGGCAATATGATGGGTATAAAAAGTGCTTCTCAGATTGGCAGTGTCTCTTAGAAGCCAAGATGGGTAGAGGATCACCAACTCCCACAATGTTGCGTAAAAAGATAGTGGAACAGTATCAGAGAGGTGTTACCCAGCGAAAAATTGCAAAGAGTTTGCAGTTGTCATCATCAACTGTGAATAATATCATCAGAAGATTCAGAGAATCTGGAAAAATCTCTGTGCGTAAAGGTCAAGGCCGGAGAACCATACTGAATGCCCGTGATCTCCGGGCCCTTAAACGACACTGCATCAAAAACAGGAGTGCTACTGTGAAGGAAATCACAGCATGGGCTCAGGAGTACTTCCAGAAACCATTGTCAGTGAACACAATCCACCGTGCCATCCGCCGTTGCCAGCTGAAACTCTATTCTGCAAAGAAGAAGCCATTTCTAACAAAGATCCACAAGCGAAGACGTTTTCACTGGGCCAGGAGTCATTTAAAATGGAGTGTGGCAAAATGGAAGACTGTTCTGTGGTCAGACGAATCACGTTTTGAGGTTCTTTTTGGAAATCTGGGGCGCCATGTCATCAGGACCAAAGAGGACAGTGACAACCCAAGTTGCTATCAACGCTCTGTTCAGAAGCCTGCATCTCTGATGGTATGGGGTTGCATGAATGCGTGTGGCATGGGCAGCTTGCACATCTGGAAAGGCACCATCAATGCAGAAAAATATATTCAGGTTCTAGAGCAACATATGCTCCCATCCAAACGTCGTCTCTTTCATGGAAGACCCTGCATTTTTCAACAAGATAATGCCAGACCACATTCTGCATCAATCACAACATCATGGCTGCGTGGGAGAAGGATTCGGGTACTGACCTGGCCAGCCAACAGTCCAGATCTTTCACCTATAGAAAACATTTGGCGCATCATTAAGAGGAAGGTCAGACAAAGAAGACCCAAGACGATTGAACACTTAGAGGCCTGTATTAGACAAGAATGGGAGAACATTCCTATGTCTACACTTGAGAAGCTGGTCTCCTCAATGCCCAGACGTCTGTTGAGTGTTCTAAGAAGAAGGAGGGGTGTCACACAGTGGTGAAAATGGCCTTGTCCCAACTTTTTTGGGATTTGTTGACACCATGAAATTTTGAATGAGCATATTTTTCCTTAATATCATACAATTTCTCAGTTTAAACTATTGACCTGTGATTTATGTTGTATTCTGAATAAAATATTAGAAGTTGGCACCTCCACATCATTGCATTCAGTTTTTATTCACAATTTCTAAAGTGTCCCAACTTTTTCGGAATCCGGTTTGTAAAAAATTTAAATATCGGTATCGGCGATATTGGTCTGGTGTTTACTTGGTATCGAATCGATACCAAAACTTTGCGGTATCGCACACTCCTATTGGGCACCCCTGATCTAAAGGGTGTTATTTAACAGGTGAGGGACTAAAACTAATTAATAGGCGTAGTTTTTAACGGCTGTACAATAATCTTTTGTAAAATTTGATCATTTTATTTCTTTTATACAATAATCTAACACCTTCTACCTGGCAACGCTGGAGTCTGGGGAGTTGTTTAAAAGTGATTTGATTGGTTTAGTGTTTTGGAGCTAAACTGATGGTTTGATAAACATGTTCTTTATTCTCTAGTTATCTGAAGAACTCTGAATATGTTACAATAATAAACCAGACAACATATTCTCAGGTCATAACGTTAGTATCGTAGTCTTATTCACACTGTTGGTCTCTAGTTTTATTTTAAGATGACACGTCTCTTTTTGTTGTTGGATTTTATCCAATAAATGACCATAAAAATACAACTTGTAGATTTTCTTGTTTATTATGCATTTTTTGTTTGGTGTGATTTATAATTAGGAATGGTTATCGATATCTTATTGATACCAGTAGTCTTATTGATACCGCGTATCGAACTGGTATCTTGTCAATACTTTTTTTTAGTGTAAAAACAAATAGAAGAATAAAAACAAACGGATGAAACCAAACCTTTTATTTTGAAATCTCATGTAGAATAAAATATTTAAACAGATCATTTTGTTCAAATTTATACAAGATACTTTTAAAAAAAAACAAAAAAACTTGGACTTTTTTGACAGTCTTGTGTTTGATTTAGTTTTACGTTAAAAGTAATGAGACAAAATAAACTTTCAATCCTGTTCATTTTTAATTGTTTTTACCTAAATTTGTTAAAAATTCCATGGTTTTATTTTGATAAAACATCACACACCTGTTGATCCAACGGTGCTGGTCTTATGAGACGACTGTAGATCATCCATGAACACCATCAGAGCCAAAATACTCACTTAATCAAGCGCTTAAGACTTTAAATCTAACGCATTAGAAGAGTCATTTTTAAGTGTGTAAAAAACGCTCTTCTAGCGATAGATTTAAAATCTCACACGCTTGTTCAGGTGCGTATTTTGGCCCTGATGGCTTTCCATAATTTTGTAACGTGACTCGTTCGTTCTCTTTTAACACACATTATTTTCAGTGCAGTAGAGAAAAAAAAATAGTGTGCGTTGTGTTTGCTCTCTTGCCCCGCCCCCCCATCGATACCGTTAAGAATACCGATAAGGCTTAAAGTTTTCGGGCCGGTAAAAAATGTTAAACGGATAACGGTGCTTTGACTTTGTCTGGCCCCTCACCTAGGACCTAGCACCTAGGACCCTGCCCCTGGTAGGGTCATCCTACAAGGGGCATTAAGCCCCAGACAGCCCCTAGGATCATTGTGTCTTGCAAACCGCTCCACCACGATAAGGTGGCGGCTCAAGGAGGAGATCTCACTCAGAGATCGGGTGCGGAGCTCTGCCATCTGGGAGGAGCTCGGTGTCGAGCCGCTCCTCCTCCAGGTCGAGCGCCTCGCTCGTGAGGTGTTTGGGGCACGTCCCGCCGGGAGGAGACCAAGAGGCAGACATTGGACCTGCTGGAGAGACTATGTCTCACAGCTGGCCGGGGAATGACTCAGGATCCTTCCAGGTAAGATGGAGGATGCAGCCGGGGAGAGAGAAGCCCGGGCTTCCCGTCTGAGGCTGTTGCCCCAACGACCCAGCCCCGGAAGATGACGGAACGGATCGGATAACTGAGCCATCCATAAGTTGGGATGGATATCTGTGTCCCATCCCGACTTATAATCCAGAAAATACGGTAGTTTAAACTTTCTACAAAAGTTTTTCACACCAGTAACTTTTCCAAACTCCTCACTAAACCGCTTTTGGACGTCACATCAGAACCTGTTTTTTTTTTTTTTTCTGCAGATCCACGTAAACAGCCTCGCTATGTTTAAGAAAATGCCAGAGATCTTAAGCTACGTGACCACAGACCGCCAAACGCAGATCCACGCCTGCCGACATCCAAAGGTACGCTTCTGTTTTAATTTGATTTATGTGTCTGTAAATCCACTGAAACCTAGTGGGACTAGATTCCCCTAGTATTCCTGATTGTGTGGAGCAGGGTTTGGTTTTACTCCTGTCAGTGAAACAGCAGGATAATGTCACTCGACTGCTTGTCATCTGTATCTGTTCCAGTCTAATAAGTTGTGTTATATTCCACAGAGTGAGGAGTTCTTCCAGAATAACCGGGTACCCTGTGGCTGCACGGCAACAGATGGAACTCCGCTTCGTATCATCAGCATCAAACCGTCCACCATGTGGTTCGGAGAAAGAATGAAGAAAACCAACGTCATCATAAAGTAAGAAGTAACATCACAATGTTTTTAAACAGCAACGTTTTTTATTGTTTCTTGTTTTGTTTTCAGAACAGGATCCAGTTCATACCGAGCCTGCTTCAGCTTCCACTCCTCCTACTCTGAGGCAAGTCAATATTTTCATGTCTGTTCCATCGTCTTCTGCTTATCCGGGGCCGGATCGCAAGGCTAACTGCTTCAGATGGGAAGCCCAGGTTTCTCTCATCCCGGCTGCATCCTCTAGCTCACCATGGTAACCAGGATCTACGAACTTACCCTCACCATGGTAACCAGGATCTACGTTCCTACACTCACCATGGTAACCAGGATCTACGAACTTACCCTCACCATGGTAACCAGGATCTACGTTCCTACACTCACCATGGTAACCAGGATCTACATTCTTACCCTCACCATGGTAACCAGGATCTACGTTCCTACACTCACCATGGTAACCAGGATCTACGTTCCTACCCTCACCATGGTAACCAGGATCTACGAACTTACCCTCACCATGGTAACCAGGATCTACGTTCCTACACTCACCATGGTAACCAGGATCTACATTCCTACCCTCACCATGGTAACCAGGATCTACGTTCCAACCCTCACCATGGTAACCAGGATCAACGTTCCTACACTCACCATGGTAACCAGGATCTACGTTCCTACCCTCACCATGGTAACCAGGATCTACATTCTTACCCTCACCATGGTAACCAGGATCTACGTTCCTATCCTCACCACGGTAACCAGGATCTACGTTCCTACCCTCACCATGGTAACCAGGATCTACATTCCTACCCTCACCATGGTAACCAGGATCTACGTTCCAACCCTCACCATGGTAACCAGGATCAACGTTCCTACCCTCACCATGGTAACCAGGATCTACGTTCCTACCCTCACCATGGTAACCAGGATCTACGTTCCTACCCTCACCATGGTAACCAGGGTCTACGTTCCTACCCTCATCATGAGGTGTTCCAGGCACGTCCCACCAGGAGACCAGATGCAGACCCCAGACCTGCTGGAGAGACTATGTCTCACAGCTGGACACCTCAGGAGAATCCTTCTCCCGCCACCCAGCCCCGGATAAGCAGAAGACGACGGAAGAGAATAAACACATCCACTTGTAAATGACAAGGATCTGTCTTTATTTTCAGATCAGAGACTTTCTGACGTACCTCCGCCCGGTGAACATCCATCCCAGCGTCGTTCCTATCGGCCGCTCGTTGACCGAAGTCACACAAATGTGAGTAAATTTTCACTTTAATGCAAAACTTTAAGTGAAAGTACGTCTTTCTGTTGGTTCTCATTTGTTAATGCTGCCACAAAATGGGAAAATCAGGAGGTGGCACAGCACTGATGAGGGTATTCACACAGTGAATTACCCACACTGTAGCAGGAATTTTGGCCCACTCTTTCACACAGACCCTCTCTAGATCAGTCAGGTATGTGCTGTCACTGAGAAACAGAGTTTGAACTCCCTCCGAAGAGTTTCAGGTCAGGAGACGGGCTAGCAATGTTGTTTTTGGCAGCCATCTTGAATTTTAGTTTTTGGAATGAAATTAATTTAAGTTTTAGTCACATATTAGTTTAAAAAAGCAAAGAACAACAAATATTTTCAAACTTAAAAATGACTCGTAAACAAAGTAAATATTGCACTGTGTCTTTAAATCAGTCATTAGCAACCAAACTAAGGAAGTTAGGAGTGCTAACAAGCTATATGCTGGCACTAACTTGAAGTTGGAAAGCTGTTTCCCTCAAAATATGTATGTGTGAAACTTTAAGTTTCTGAGCACCAATCCCGCTTGTTGCTGTTGCTGCCATGGTGTGTGACTTACTCCTGGTTGTAGACGGTGTGAACGTTCAGCATAATTGGGGCCTGAATGCCGCCGCAGACAGAAACATTTTCGTGAAATTTTCGTCCCCAAAGCGCCGCATTTATTTTGTTATCGTTACGTCATGAAAAAAGCTTTTGTTGTCGTTTTAGTCTACGCAAACAGCCCTGCTAGTTCAGCCACTCCAGACCCTTGGTTATCCTGGCTGTGTGCTTCAGGTCATTGTCATGGTGGCAGACCCAACCATGACCCATCTTCAATGCTCTGAGGGAAAGAGGTTGTTCCCCAAAATCTCACTATACATGACCCTGGTCATCCCCTCCGTGTGCAGACAAACACCCTCAAAGCATGATGCTACCACCCCCATGCTTCACAGTAGGCATGGTGTTATTGGGATGATACTCGTCTCCCAAGAGATCTCTGGATCAGCCAGATGGGGGGTGGTTCAGGCTTCTGGTCAGGATGCTTCTCTCGCTGGTGAACTGTCTTGGGCACGTTCTACTGAGAGGAGATCCAGTGGCAGACCTTGAACCAGCTGTAGAGACTATGTCTCACAGGTGGACAGGGAACACCTCAGGATTCTTCTGGGTGAGCTGGAGGATGCAGCCATGGGAAAGCCTGGGTCTCCAATCTGAGGCTGTTGCCCTTGCGACCCGGCCCTAGATAAGCGTAAAACGACGGATCGGATCGTTAATAAATGAGAATCATTATATGAATCTTTTCCACCTGCTACCGACAGCGTTGTTACTGGTTTGTGTCTGAAAGAGTTTGACGTCTCCGTGCAGGTTGAGGTTGATGTGCAGAGACCACACTCAGCAGGAAGCCGTCGTTTACAAACCTCTGGGGGTCCTTAAACGCAGCAGGGTGCAGCGACCTACATATGGTGAGGCACACACACACACACACACACACACACACACACTCACTGACACACACACACAGTCTCACACTGTCACACACACACCTGAAATGTTTGTTTTCAGGTCGCAGATAAAATAACAGTTTTTCTAAAACAGATGTTTTAAATAATGAAGGAAATGAAACGTGTACCAGCGGGTGAGGACGTGATGTTTCTCTCCTTTAGAGTTTAACTTTAACAACAGGATTAAATGAGGTTTAAAATGAGCAAATAATGAAGTTTATAAAATGAAATAAAAAACCAACCATATCGTTAATGGTTGATTTGAACAGATTAAACCAGGTGCGCCCAGCCAGTCGACCGCCAGGTGTGGAGGAAAAATAACAAGAAGTCAGTGTTTCCAACTCGGCCACTTTGACGCTATATTGTAGCCCGTTTTCAAGCACTCTGGCGACTCTAACAGAGGCGTAGCGACCCGCAGAGGCCGGGCAAAACGTCCGAAAGCGTCGGTGTTAACTTGTTAGAAAACAAGTCGACACGACTTTATTCAACACTTCATTGTTTACTTTTGGTTTCCTGTTAGTTTGAAAGCGTGTGCACCCGTTCAGAGTAAAAAAACGTGTCAGACCAGGAGGAGGTTGGCGGGGCAGGAGGAGGACGGCGAGGTCTCCCTCTGCGCCCAAGCTCCCCTCAGCGGTGTGACAAGTCGCCGGCTGGCACGTAGGTCAGCGGCTCGACCATTAATGATCCTTCCACAGGTTCACCTACAAAAACCATGTTATGACTCTTACTTCCATTAGATGGTTAAGTTTGATCGTCTTCTCGTTTCCCTGTTGAAGTGTTGGAGACGTGAAAACATGTCCTGTTCTTAATGAGCAGGGCCTGTTGCTGCTGTAGACCCCGTCCCAAAGCACTGTGTGTGTGCTGAATGTGTCTGTGTGTGTGTGGCATAATGGTTGTGTAACACCAGTTTTACTGCTGGCTGGAAACCATCTGTGTGACTGTGTGTGTTAGATCTCAGGAGGTTTGACTTTTGAAAATTAGATCTTTGGACAAAAAAGATCGGACACCCCTGGATCGGTACGGTGGCCTCATAGCAGGAAGGTTGTGGGTTTGAGTCCTGGGTAGGGACTAGCCTTTGAACACTGGTCTTTCTGTGTGTAGTTTGCATGTTCTCCCTCTGTATTTGTGGGTTTTCTCTGGTTTCCTCCTAAAACATACATGTGAGGTTGATTGGGTGCTATGATATTGCCCCTAGGAATGAGTGTGTGCATGGTTGTGTGTGTGGCCTTGCGACAGACTGACCACCTGTTCAGGGTGTACCCTGCCGCTTGCCTTGAATTAGCATTAGCATCATTTTATAAAAATTATAACATCTTCAGAAAAGTGTAAATAATGAGATTTTCCAGTTTAATTTGATCTTTATTGGGATTGGACGTTTCAGTATTGGCTAACACGTGATTGGTCGAGCTCAATACATCCTGATCTTGGACAGTTAAACAGATACAACATTTAACTTTTAAATCACAGACAGTTTAATATTTAACACAAGAGACTCTTCTTGTGAGAAACAATAAAGGAGTTAAAAGGTTTCTTCTCTTCAGATTCTGAAAGTGATGACGAGCTGTTTGATGTTTTGGACCTGGCACCTGTGAGGAAGAAGACGGACAAGATGGAGACGACAAACGGTTGGTTTTTTACAAACAAAATGAAATGTTTTTATGTTAAAAACAACAGGAAATAAATTAACTTAAAATCACAAAAAACTTGGAAAGAAAAAAGTAATTATCTGAGAATCCACCGTATTTTTATACTTTCTGTTCATTCTGTCGTGTTCCGTTTATCTGGGGCCGGGTCGCTGGGGTAACAGCATCAGACGGGAAACCCAGGATTCTCTCACTCCGGCTGCATCCTCCAGCTCACCCTGAAGGATCCTGAGGTGTTCCCCGTCCAGCTGTGAGACATAGTCTCTCCAGCAGGTCTGGAGTCTGCCTCTGGGTCTTTTCCTGGTGGGATGGAGCACCTCACCAGAAAGGGAAGCCTCCTGACCAGATGCTTGAACCATCTGGGCACTTGGTTAGGATGCGTCCCTCGCTGTTGAGGCGCTCCATCCCACCCGAAGGAGACCCAGTGGCAGACCTGCTGGAGCGATGTAGTTTCACAACTGGACAGGGAACACCTCAGGATCCTTCTGGGTGAGCTGGAGGATGCAGCCGGAGTGAGAGAAGCCTGGGCTTCCCGTCTGAGGCTGTTACCCCTGCGACCCGGCCCCAGATAAACGGAAGATGACAGAACGGTGTGATGTATCGTTGACACATGAGATAATATTGTGGTTAAACGTTTCTTTTATGTCTTTAGAAATCGTCCCTCCTGAGGACCCTTCGTTCCCGGCCCCCGCTGCCTTCCCTCTGCTGGAGTCCAGCTCGCAGCTCGTTTCTCAAAACTACTTCGACTGCACTGAGTCTAACGGGGAAGACGATGAAGAGGAGGAGGAAATGCTAACCAGCTCCTCTGAGACTCCAAAGTGGGAAGATTATTTCACCACAGAAACACTGACTGACAGTCAGAACAGCCAATCACAGAGCTGCTGCTCCACTACGACTCCGCCCTCCGGAGGAACCGGCTCTCAAACCCCCGAACTCTTCAGTGAAGAAGAGATAAATGAAAACTTCAGCCTGGCGCTGTCCAGTGATTCGTCTGAGAATCTACCAGACACCTTGATCCTCCAATCAGAGCAGGACCAAGGTGACGGATCCACCCAGACCAATGATTCCCAGGAATCATCAGACTTTGACATTCCCTGCACGCCGGAGTCAGAGGTGCCACGGCCCGAGGAGCTGTGCCAGCTCTACAGGAGGTTGGCTTCAGGAGAGGACGTGGTCATCAGAGCAGGAAGTTGAGGTACGTCAACACTGACGCAGACACGGTAAATTATTTTTTAGTTTTAGGGAGGCACACAAACCACATTAAGAGGACATGATTTGCTAATTGGGTAGAACTTTCGGTTCCTTTGTCTTCCGCTTATCCGGCACCACATCATGGGGGCAACAGCCTCAGTCGGGAAGCTCGGGTTTTTCTCACCCCGGCTGCATCCTCTAGCTCATAGAGGAAGCTCATTTCGGCCGCTTGTATCTGCGATCTCATTTTTCAGTCACCACCCACAGCTGTTTAACACGGTATGGGTAGGAACGTAGATCCTGGTTACCATGGTGAGGGTAGGAACATAGATCCTGGTTACCATGGTGAGGGTAGGAACATAGATCCTGGTTACCATGGTGAGGGTAGGAACGTAGATCCTGGTTACCATGGTGAGGGTAGGAACGTAGATCCTGGTTACCACGGTGTGGGTAGGAACGTAGATCCTGGTTACCATGGTGAGGGTAGGAACGTAGATCCTGGTTACCACGGTGTGGGTAGGAACGTAGATCCTGGTTACCACGGTGTGGGTAGGAACGTAGATCCTGGTTACCATGGTGAGGGTAGGAACGTAGATCCTGGTTACCATGGTGAGTGTAGGAACGTAGATCCTGGTTACCACGGTGAGGGTAGGAACGTAGATCCTGGTTACCATGGTGAGGGTAGGAACGTAGATCCTGGTTACCATGGTGAGGGTAGGAACGTAGATCCTGGTTACCATGGTGAGGGTAGGAACATAGATCCTGGTTACCATGGTGCGGGTAGGAACGTAGATCCTGGTTACCATGGTGAGGGTAGGAACGTAGATCCTGGTTACCACGGTGAGGACGGGAACGTAGATCCTGGTTACCATGGTGAGGGTAGGAACGTAGATCGACTTGTAAATCGAGAGCTCTGCTTTGTGTTAAGCTCTTTCTTTACCACGACAGACTGATGCAGTGTCGAAGTTATCGCCGACGTAGCGCCAATCCGTCTGTCGATCACCCGCTCCATTCTTTCCCCACTCGTAAACAAGACCCTGCGATACTTAAACTCCTCCCATTGAGGCGGGACCCCCCCCCTCTCTCCTTAGACACAGGTGTTAAACCCTGTCCTGATGAGAAACTCGGCTTTTCTGTGCATGCTCATGACACAACCAAACAGAAGCTCAGGTGGATGCGTCATGGACACGCGCTGAAACACCAAGTCTCTCATCTGGACAGAACACTGAAAGTTTTCCACCTGTTCCTTCATCTACATACACACCTGATCCATGAACTCATTGAAACCAACCCTCCAGGACTGGAGTCCGGTTCATGACTCAGCAGCATCTAATGTAACACATTCAGAATGAAAGGTCTCTTCTTGTTTTTGTCCAGAGGATGATGTAAAATGTAAAAAACAAAAACAAAACAAAAACACAGTTTACAGACAGTTAATGAACATTTTAATCAATCATCAGAAGTAGAAACCTTTCAACGGTTTATAACAACCTCTTTCTGTGCTGTTTGACCCCCAGGATACCGGTGGACACTGGACTCCTGCTGGTTGAAGGACGGCGTGAACATCTTCGAAGCGTCCTGGATCTAAGGTAGGAACTTTTTTGACATACTGTGTTCAGAGGGAAAGGTAGCAAGCTTAGGGGTTCAAGTTGTGCTATCAGTCTAGACAGGAAGAGGAGCTTCTGGTCAGACCTTGATCCCTAGAAGTGATAAGGTGGTGATGGTTAGGTTTGGTATCCAGAACAGGAATGTAGAAGAACAGATGGTTAACTTTGCTAAAAGAATAGAAATGGCTGGAACACAGAGAGACTTATAAGAGTGGAAGAAGGAGATTAGTGACTGTAAAGTTGTAGCAGGAGAAGTTGTAGTCAAACAAGTCTTGGGAACTTTGATGGGTAAAGGTAGAGAGTTAGTTGACATGATTCAGAGAAGGAAAGTAGACATCCTGTGTGTTCAGGAGACTAGATGGTAAGGCTAGAGGTCTAGGAGCAGGGTTCTATCACGGTGTAGATAGAAAGAGGAATGGTGTAGGAGTTATTGTGAAGGAAGAGTTTGTTCTGGAGGTAAAAAGAAGGTCAGAATGGGTGATGAGTTTTAATATTGTTCGATAGTTGGTACAGGAAACACAGAGTACAGAAAAAAACATAGTTTACAGACAGTTAATGAACATTTTAATCAATCATCAGTTAATAACGACCTCTTTCTGTGCTGTTTGATCCTCAGGGTGCCGGTGGACACTGAACTCCTGCTGGTCGAAGGACGGCGTGAACATCTTCAAAGAGTCCTGGATCTAAGGTAGGAACTTTTTTGACATACTGTGTTCAGAGGGAAAGATTAGGGGTCTAAGTTGTTCTATCAGTGTAGACAGGAAGAGGAAGGTGGAGCTTCTGGTCAGACCTTGATCCGTAGAAGTGAGAGAGAATTGTTGAGGAGGTGACTGTCAGGTTTGGTATCCAGGACAGATGGTGATTGAGTTTGGCTAAGGTAGAAGTGAGTTCAAGTTGTTCTGTTACAGTGTAGATAGGAAGAGGATCCCTATAAGTGAGAGTTGTTCTTGGTACAGGAAACAGAGATGATGGTCAGGTTTGGTATCTGTAGAGGAATACAGATGGTGATTGAGTGGTGTTCAAGTTGTTTTATCACGGTGTAGGGAATGTTCGTCAGGTTGATGAGTTTTAATGTTGTTTGATAGTTGGTACAGGAAACAGAGGTGATGGTTAGGTTTGGTATGCAGGACAAATGGTGTCTGACTTTTGCTGAGGAGGAAGTGAGATCCAAGTTGTTCTGTCACAGTGTAGACAGGAAGAGGAATGGTGGAGGTGGAGCTTCTGATCAGGCGATGTGATTCAGTGTATTCTTAGAAGTGAGAGAGTTGTTATTGGGGCAGGAAACTGAGATGAAGAGGAATGTAGGACAGATGATAATAGACTTTTGTTAAAGCTTTAAGTGGGATTCTAGTTGTTTGGCAGGTAGTACAGGAAACATTGTTTGATGTCCAGAAGAGTAAAGCGTCTGACCTTTGTGGAGGTAGACACAGTGTAGACAGGAAGAGCTTCTGGTCAGACCTTGATGATGGGTAGGTCTGGTATCCAGGACAGATGGTGATTGAGTTTGGCTAAGGTAGAAGTGAGGTTTAAGTTGTTCTATCACGGTGTCAATAGGAAGAGTTTGTTCTGGAGGTAAAAAGAAGGTCAGAACTTGATGAGGTGGTAGAGAGCATCCCTAGGAGTGAAGGAAGGGGTACACAGGTAGTTTACATTCTGTGTAGGCGGTGTTCTCTGAAGGAGATTAGAAATACTGTAGGCAAACAGCACAGGATGTAGTATTGGTGTGTCAGCTGGAAGGAGGTGCAGAAAGAAAAGGGCTAGCTCAGAAGAATTGGGACACTCTGGAGGTAGGCAAAAGCATACGGGGGGGTGATAAGTAATAGGAGAGGGTAAGCAGGAGACTAGGAATGAAGATTGGTTGGTGCAACAGAGAATGATATTACAAGGAGAATAATGATGAGTGGGTAGGAGGAACAGTGCCCTTTCCACACCATGACACTGCTTACCTGTCTATCCTCCCTCTCTGTGATGATGTTACATTTACATCCCCCCCTCCTTCTTCTTCCAGGTGGAACACTAACCCCCCCCAATGCTTCAAATAAAGATCTACTTACCTGTCTGCCTGTCCTGGTTTCTGAAGAGTTGTCTCCAGGCTTCACGTCGAGTCGTTCACCTGCATGGATAAAAGATGGTGGAACATTACAGTAAAAACTTTAACACCCTTAGTGCTGGAGATAGAGATCTACTTACCGCTCCATGTCAAGTCTTGCACCTGTGTAGATAAAAAAAAAAGATGGTGAAACATCATCAGCAGTAACACACCCAGTGCTGCAAAGCATGATCTCCTTACCTATCCGTCATCATGGACTAGACTCTCTAAGATCCATGTCGAGTCGTTCACCTGGGTGGATAAAAGATGAAGTTAGGATGGAACAGTTTCATCATGATTTAAAATCAAATTAAACTCACCTAAACTCTGCCTCCTCGTTGTGGACGTCCGATGTCCTGCAATAGAAACAGAAATGACTGAATAGTCCCTGTTGTTATTTTAATGTACCACCAATGGCTACCAGCCAATAGCAGAAGACAATGAAACGTAGTGTTGCTAAGAGACGGAGCTAAAAACTAAAGGACATTCTAAGAGTCTAAAGTAAAAGTTTTGGATTAAAAACTCACATTTCTCTCCTCGTTGGTCTCCATGGCGACGTGGATCAGAATCATCGTCCATCTTTCAGGAAAAAAATCTGAAAATAAATGTTGAAAAGATTGACTTTTTGTTTCTGGTGCTTCGTCGACAATCTGCCTACATTTCAAATATTAAAAACACATTTAATGTTACTTTATTTTTTAATTAACTAAAAAAATTATAAAATAATCTCTAAAGTATTTAAAAACTGATCAAAGTTTGATTTTTTTTTTCTTTTGGAAATTTTAAAGTCAAACAATGTCTTTTTTTTCTATTTTTTTTAAAAACATTTTTAAACTACAGTTTAAAATAAATCTATAAATAAAACCTGAGTGTGTTTTAAATAAAAATCTGTGTTCCACCTTAAATCTCTCCTTTAAGGTGGAACACTCCCAGAGACACAGATCAGGATCTTTTTACCTGTCCTTCACTCCACTTTGATCCATGAAGAGCAGGACACCATGGAGGAAACTCGGATTGACACAGAGTTGTTCACCGTCATCTTCCGCTTATCCGGGGCCGGATCGATAGGGCCAACATCCTCAGCAAGAAGCCCAGACTCCTCTCACTCCGGATGCCTCCTCCAGCTCACCCAGGAGGATCCTGAGGTGAAAAACATAACATATTGGCTTTGTTGAGAAAACAACAACACTGCTCCCATTAAAATGTGTGTGTCTCCTACGCTGTCAAAATAAAGTGTACACATCAGCTACATCAAGCACTTAGATTTCAAACCTAGCGCCGCTACATTTGAAATTTATGGTCACCAGCTGTGGGTGGTGGACGAACTGAGCTTCCCCCACAGGGTGGCTGGGCTCTCACTCAGAGATCGGGTGAAGAGCTCTGCCATCCGGGAGGAGCTCGGTGCCGAGCCGCTCCTCCTCCAGGTTGAGAGAAGCCAGATGGGGTGGTTCAGGCATCTGGTTAGGATGCCACCTGAGCGCCTCGCTGGTGAGGTGTTTCAGGCACGTCCCACCGGGAGGAGACCAAGAGGCAGACCCTGGACCTGTTGGGGAGACTATGTCTCACAGCTGGACAGGGAACGGCTCGGGATCCTTCCGGGTGAGCTGGAGGATGCAGCCAGGGTGAGAGAAGCCTGTTCTTCCCGTCTGAGGCTGCTGCCCCCGTGACTCGGCCCCAGATAAGCGGGACGACAGAACGAAAAAACCATGAAGAGAGTCTGAATAAAGTCGGCCATGTTTTCTAGATAAATCTGAAAGTTCAGATTAACATACTGGAATAAAGCAGATTTATAACGAGGATAAATAAAGTAGGTTTTTGATGAATTAAATCATTTTACTTTAATGTTTGTTTTTCATTCAAGTTTTAGAAATATTTAACATTTTATTATTACTTTAAAATTTAGTGGTTTAAAAGATTATTTTTTCAAAACATGAATAATTACATAAGCAGTCAGATTGACTGTCATGGCGCTTGCAGGTAGATTAAGAACGCTGCGGTCCTAGTGTTAAAAACAAAATTAAAAATCTGTTTTTGTTAAAATTCATTAAAAAATCAACTAATTAGCTCATAAAAAATATTAAAAACACATTTAATATTAGTTTAATTTTTAAAAATAATCTCTAAAGTTTTTAAAAACTGATCAAAGTTTGAACTTTTTTTCTTTTAAAAACTTTAAAGTCAAACAATGTCTTTTTTTTCTTTTTTTAAACATTTGTAACATTTTTAAACTGCAGTTTAAAATAAATCTTTAAATAAAACCTGAGTGTGTTTTAAATAAAAATCTGTGTTCCACCTTAAATCTCTCCTTTAAGGTGGAACACTCCCAGAGACACAGATCAGGATCTTCTTACCTGTCCTTCACTCCACTTTGATCCATGAAGAGCTGGACACCATGGAGGAAACTCAGGTCGACAGAGTTGTTCACCTTTCCATTCTGTTGTCTGCTTATCCGGGCCGGGAGACAGGACGCCCTGACTCCTCTCACCCGAGCTGCCTCCTCCAGCTCACCCTGAAGGATCGAGAGGTGAAAAAAATGAACACCACAAAATTATTAACTAAGTTAAGAAGATTTGAAGTTTTCTGTGTTTTATTTTTTTTAAATAAAGTTTAAAGTGAAACAATGTTTTTGTTTTTTTTAACTGTTTTTAAACATCTGAAGTTTCACTTTATTTTTTTTTTCCACATCTTCTCTTTTAAACATTTCTGATGAAAAAAACAAAATAATTAACTTTATGAAGAAAAAAAAAAAACTAAGTAAAACAAACATATTTTCTTGCATTTTGAAAGAATAACTGTAATAATAACAAAAAAAAAACAAACAAAAAAAAAACTACAAACTGGTGGCCATGTTGTTTGGTCTAGAACAGGCTGGGAAAACTACGGTCCGTGGGACACATACGGCCCGTTAAATGATTTAATAAACAGTCCGTGTGCATATGGAAAGCCATCAGGGCCGATACATGCACATAAACAAGCGTGTTAGATGTTAAAACAAGTAAATTGTTACATCAAGCGTTTAGATTTCAAACCTAGTGCCGCTAGATTTTAAATCTAACGCTCTTGATGTAACATTTAGTGCTTGTTTAAAATCTAGCGTCATTCTATCGGTCTAATCTAGAGGTTACCAAAGCATGCCATCCATCTGATCCTGTTCCAGCCCCCTGGTCAAATGTTAGAACTCAATGTGGCCCAAGAATGAAAAAGTTTTCTCACCCGTGGGTTAAAATATTGTAATACAGCCGATTTATAACGAGGACATTTTAAAGAAGCAGCAGCACAAAATACAAAAAAAAGTCGGCTATCGACGAATTAGATCATTTTATTTTAATGTTTGTTTTTTATTCAAGTTTTAAAAATATTTAACATTTTATTACTTTGAAAATTTAGTGGTTTAAACGTTTATTTTTTACAAAACATGAATATTTACATAAGCAGTCAGATTGACTGTCATGCCGCTTACAGGTAGATTTCTAGTGTTAGTAAAAAAAAACTTTAAAAAATTTCTGTTTTTGTTAAAACTCATTAAATAAAAAAAATGAATTAGTTCATAAAAAATATTAAAACACATTTAATATTAGTTTAATTTTAATCTTTAAAAATACTCTCTAAAGAATTTAAATTACTGATCAGTTTGATTTTTTTTTTCTTTTAGAAACTTTAAAGTCAAACATTGTCTTTTTTTTTTCTTTTTTTAAACATTTGTAACATTTTTAAACTACAGTTTAAAATAAATCTATAAATAAAACCTGAGTGTGTTTTAAATAAAAATCTGTGTTCCACCTTAAATCTCTCCTTTAAGGTGGAACACTCCCAGAGACACAGATCAGGATCTTTTTACCTGTCCTTCACTCTGCCTTGACCCATGAAGAGCTGGACATCATGGAGGAAACTCGGGTTGATGCAGAGTTGTTCACCTTTCCGTTCCGTTGTCGTTCGCTTATCTGGGCCGGAGAGACGGGGTAACATCCTCAGACAGGAAGCCCTGACGTCATAGATAACCCTGACCATCCTCTCTACCATCATGGATAACCCTGACCATCCTCTCTACCATCATGGATAACCCTGACCATCCTCTCTACCGTCATGGATAACCCTGACCATCCTCTCTACCGTCATGGATAACCCTGACCATCCTCTCTACCGTCATGGATAACCCTGACCATCCTCTCTACCGTCATGGATAACCCTGACCATCCTCTCTACCATCATGGATAACCCTGACCATCCTCTCTACCATCATGGATAACCCTGACCATCCTCTCTACCATCATGGATAACCCTGACCATCCTCTCTACCGTCATGGATAACCCTGACCATCCTCTCTACCGTCATGGATAACCCTGACCATCCTCTCTACCGTCATGGATAACCCTGACCATCCTCTCTACCGTCATGGATAACCCTGACCATCCTCTCTACCATCATGGATAACCCTGACCATCCTCTCTACCGTCATGGATAACCCTGACCATCCTCTCTACCATCATAGATAACCATGACCATCCTCTCTACCATCACGGATAATCCTGACCATCCTCTCTACCATCATAGATAACCCTGACCATCCTCTCTACCATCATGGATAACTCTGACCATCCTCTCTACCGTCATGGATAACCCTGACCATCCTCTCTACCATCATAGATAACCATGACCATCCTCTCTACCATCACGGATAATCCTGACCATCCTCTCTACCATCATAGATAACCCTGACCATCCTCTCTACCATCATAGATAACCATGACCATCCTCTCTACCATCACGGATAATCCTGACCATCCTCTCTACCATCATAGATAACCCTGACCATCCTCTCTACCGTCATGGATAACCCTGACCATCCTCTCTACCGTCATGGATAACCCTGACCATCCTCTCTACCGTCATGGATAACCCTGACCATCCTCTCTACCGTCATGGATAACCCTGACCATCCTCTCTACCATCATAGATAACCATGACCATCCTCTCTACCATCACGGATAATCCTGACCATCCTCTCTACCATCATGGATAACCCTGACCATCCTCTCTACCATCATGGATAACTCTGACCATCCTCTCTACCATCATAGATAACCATGACCATCCTCTCTACCATCATGGATAACCCTGACCATCCTCTCTACCATCATGGATAACCCTGACCATCCTCTCTACCATCATGGATAATCCTGACCATCCTCTCTACCATCATGGATAACCATGACCATCCTCTCTACCATCATGGATAACTCTGACCATCCTCTCTACCATCATGGATAACCCTGACCATCCTCTCTACCATCATGGATAACCCTGACCATCCTCTCTACCATCATGGATAACCCTGACCATCCTCTCTACCATCATGGATAACCCTGACCATCCTCTCTACCATCATGGATAACCCTGACCATCCTCTCTACCAACATGGATAACCCTGACCATCCTCTCTACCATCATGGATAACTCTGACCATCCTCTCTACCATCATGGATAACCCTGACCATCCTCTCTACCAACATGGATAACCCTGACCATCCTCTCTACCAACATGGATAACCCTGACCATCCTCTCTACCATCATGGATAACCCTGACCATCCTCTCTACCAACATGGATAACCCTGACCATCCTCTCTACCATCATGGATAACCCTGACCATCCTCTCTACCATCATGGATAACCCTGACCATCCTCTCTACCATCATGGATAACTCTGACCATCCTCTCTACCATCATGGATAACCCTGACCATCCTCTCTACCATCATGGATAACCCTGACCATCCTCTCTACCATCATGGATAACCCTGACCATCCTCTCTACCAACATGGATAACCCTGACCATCCTCTCTACCATCATGGATAACTCTGACCATCCTCTCTACCATCATGGATAACCCTGACCATCCTCTCTACCAACATGGATAACCCTGACCATCCTCTCTACCAATATGGATAACCCTGACCATCCTCTCTACCATCATGGATAACTCTGACCATCCTCTCTACCATCATGGATAACTCTGACCATCCTCTCTACCGTCATGGATAACCCTGACCATCCTCTCTACCGTCATGGATAACCCTGACCATCCTCTCTACCATCATAGATAACCATGACCATCCTCTCTACCATCATGGATAACCCTGACCATCCTCTCTACCAACATGGATAACCCTGACCATCCTCTCTACCATCATGGATAACTCTGACCATCCTCTCTACCATCATGGATAACCCTGACCATCCTCTCTACCATCATGGATAACCCTGACCATCCTCTCTACCATCATGGATAACTCTGACCATCCTCTCTACCATCATGGATAACCCTGACCATCCTCTCTACCATCATGGATAACCCTGACCATCCTCTCTACCAACATGGATAACCCTGACCATCCTCTCTACCATCATGGATAACCCCATGATGGTAGAAACTGACTTGATGTGGTGCCCTTTTAAGGGAAATGATGGAAGAAGAAAGAATAAAAGATAAATTTTTCACATACAAATGAAATTTTTCTCCATTTTTCTTGAGATTTATTTGAACTAAATTAATCAAGAATAAAAAAAACTAATGAAAAACTGAATTTAAAACACAAATATTTACTTTTTAATTAATTTAAAAATCAGATCTCTTAAATTAAACATTTTTATCTTTAAATTTAGTCTTAATCACTTCGTTTTTAATCAAATTTGTTTTTCAAATTAAAATAAAAATCGAAGAAGAAATTGAAACATTTTTAATTATTATTTTTAAAACTTGCAACAAAATTAGAAAAAAAAACGTTTTAATTGTTAAAAAAGAACAAATATTTTCAACATTTTACTAACTTTTAGTTTAAAAACATATTTTTAAACAATTAAGATTAATTTAAAGTGAAATAAACATGATTTTTTTTTTACCTGTTTTTAAAATCTTTGGTTTCTTCTTAATGAATTAAAAACTCCAGGTGTGATTTTCTACGGAAGCTCAGCACGGACAAAAAAACTCTGAAAAAAAACCAAAAACACAAACCTTTACTTTTTAAAATGACATTTTAAAATTAAACAAACACTTTAATTAAAAAAAGAAAAAAACCTGAATAAATTTTTAACATAAAAAATCATGTCCATATTTTTTTCATGTTTTTTTTTTTTTTTTAAGTCCAGTGTCTGGAGGCTCAGAAGTGGAATCAGCTCACCATCATCATTGTTTCTTGATGGAGGGATTCCACTGACACATCCTCTCATGTGGAATCTAGGATGGATCCTCCTGTGTCTGCTGGGGAGGTGACAGCAGGTGCTCAGGAGGAGGATGGGATCCACCAGGAGGTCCTAAACCAGGAGGGTCCAAACTTCTTCAGCCCTAAGATCTATGTCCAAGTATCAAAGCTCCTGAGAGAGAGAGAGAGAGAGAGAGAGAGGAAGACACACACACACACAGATCTTTGTGGATCTGGAAAAGGAAGGCATTCGACCGTGTCCCTCGGGGGGACTCCTGTGTGGGCCCTTGGTACAGGCTGTTCGGTCTCTGTACGACCGGAGCCAGAGCTTGGTCCGTATAGCCGGCAGTATGCCGATTCCATTTCCAGTGAGAGATGGACTCCGCCAAGGCTGCCCTTTGGCACCGATTCTGTTCATCACCTTTATGGACAGAATATCTAGGTGCAGCCGAGGCGTTGGAGGGATCCAGTTTGGTGACCTCAGTATCGGATCTCTACTTTTTGCGGATGATGTGGTTCTCTTAGCTTCATCAGGTCGTGATCTCCAGCTCTCACTGGATCGATATGCTGCAGAGTGGGAGGCGGCTGGGATGGGAATCAGAGACCATGGTACTGCACCAAGTGGAGGAGTTTAAGTATCTCTGGGTCTTGTTCACAGTGAGGGAAGGATGGAGCAGGAGATCAACAGACGGATCAGTGCAGCGTCTGCAACATGATAAAGCAAACACCTCTCTGGTGAGGTGTTCTGTCCCACCGTGAGGAGACCCAGAGGCAGATCCCGGACCTGCTGGAGAGACTATGTCTCACAGCTGGACAGGGAACACCTCAGGATCCTCCCAGGTGGAGGATACAGCTGGGTGAGAGATGCCAGGGCTTCCCGTCTGAGGCTGTTGGCCCTTCGACCGAGCCCCAGATAAACGGAAGATAAAGTAACAGGAATGTTTTAACTGCAGAATTTTTTTTAGTGAAAAACAAAGAAAAATCCAAAGTAGAAAAGTTTAAACAGTTTTTTTTTGCCCTGAGTTTACTTTGATTTCAGTTTCTCATACATTCAGTCAAAAACAGATTAACTTTTAAAATGAAATTAAGGCAAAAAACAAACAGAAATCATTATTAAGGCCTTGTTTTACATTAAAATTTAAACTCCTTCACCAGCAGTCGCTGGCTTGGAAGCTGAGATGATTATTAAGATCCAAGTTTGACTGACTTTACCTGCAGAGTCATTAAGAATCATTAGATGTGTTGTGATTGATCTTTAAACAGTTGGAGATCACCATCTAAAGTGAGGGTTTAGAACAGGCATGTGCAAACTACGGCCCGCGGGCCACATGCGGCCCGTTAAACGTTTTAATCCGGCTCGCCAAACTTTAAAAAATTCAATAAATAATCCTTGTTAATGTTTTATTTTTTCTGTAATTCTTATATTTGGTCACTAGATGGCGCCAAAAATACAACAACACTGGCACCATTAAATGTTTCTGTCTTCGTGATGCCGCCGCTGTCAAAATAAACAGTGTGCACAGATAAGAAAGCCATCGGGGCCAAGACACACACGTAAACAAGCGTGTTAGATGTTAAAAACAAGAAAAATGTTACATCAAGCACTTAGATTTCAAACCTAGCGCCACTAGATTTTAAATTTAACGCTCTTGATGTAACGTAGTGCGCTTGTTTAAAGGGCCCATCTCATGCAAAATGGACTTTCCAGAATTTTCTACCTTGTAAGAGTGATGTCTGGGCCTTGTATATTTGTGTGTGTGTGTGTGTGTCTTTCTAGATTGATTTAGCCCGTTTTTCTGTGGATTTCTGGTACGCTCAGACAAAACAACCAATGAGCAGATGTCTAAAGTATGACTCATTTGACGTAGCCAGGACGGACTTCACACACGCCCCCCTCCCTCCTCACCACCCGCTCGCCCTCCTCACCCGCCTCCACTCCGGCCTTACGCCCTCACAAACTCGCTTTCAACGTCCGATATACAGGCTGGTTCGCTGCTCTGCGTCTTTTTTATTTTCTAGCTTGAAACAGGCTTTTTGTAGTTACGCACGGGTTTACGCCTGCCTTCCCCCTCCCGCTCAGAGATGGGTGGAGGAATAGCGGCTCAGTGAGAGCAGAGGGCGGAGCTTGTACTTTCTCAGGACGGGCGGGGGGATGAGCGATACCCGGCCTTTCATAGTTCCGGGTCTGTGACTGCGCTCCACCAAATCAATATATTTTCATAACTATGGTGTAATGCATGTTGTAAACGTGTGTATGTGCAGAGGATACAATGTGAAAAGAGGTATTTTACATGAGATGGGCCCTTTAAAATCTAGCGTGCCATTCTATTGGTCTAATCTAGCGGTTACCAAAGCATGCCATCCTTCTGCTCCAGGTCAAATGTTAGAACTCAATGTGGCCCGCGAACCAAAACGTTAGCCCACCCCTGGTTTAGGATCAGCATCATTCTTCAAACAGTAACATCATGGATCCGGGTCGAGTGATCCAGATCAAACACTTTCTAACATTTTATCAAAACTTTTTTACATGTTTTTTTAACATAATTAAAAAAAAAACAAAGGCCTTGTTTTACAAAAATTTAAAAGAAAAAAAACTATTTTCAGGTGGAGAATTGGTTTTTTTTTTTCGGCCACCAGATGTGACCGAAAAAATCAGAACGCGAATCTGAGTGGCTGAAATGAGCTTCCTCTGCAGGATGACTAGGCTCTCTTAGAGATAGGAAGAGCTCGGAGTAGAACTGCTGCTCCTCTGGATCGAGAGAAGCTAGAGAGGGTGGTTCAGGCATCTGGTTAGAAAGCCTCGCTCACTGGTGAGGTGTTTCGGTTACGTCTCACCAAGAGGAGACCTAGAGGCAGACCCCGGACCTGCTGGTGAGACTATGTCTCACAGCTGGACAGGGAACACCTCTGGATCCTTCCAGGTGAGATGGAGGATGCAGCCAGGGTGAGAGAAGCCTGGGATTCCCGTCTGAGGCTGTTGCCCCGGCGACCAGGCTCCGGCGATCCGGCCCCGGATAAGCGGAAGACGACGGAACGTCGGGATTCAAGACTTTTATAAATTACTTTACCAGCTGTTTAAAATTTAAACCAATGATTAAGTCGTTCTTAACGATTTAAATGAAACTATAATCTAAACTAAATCCTGATTGGCTGTTAGTAAAGCTGTTTTTAAAAAGAATAAAAAACACTTTAAAAATATCTATTTCTAAATCTCTTTCTAAGATTTCTAATCTTAGGTTTCTGGGCGTCTATTTTTGGGCGTTTTTATGGCTTTAATGTACGAAGGCTTTCTGAGAAAAATCTGGTCATGAAAAGAAAAACATTCAGTCGTTTCTGAGAAGTGTTTCTACTTCCTGTCGCTCCCGCTTTGGGTCGTCAGCGTGACCAGTAAACTCAGAAACTCCCCAAAAGGATCTTTGATCGTTGTTTCTGTCTTTTTTTTCAGGAGGTTTTCGCTCAGGTTTGACCTCCAGGAGGATTTCAGTTCGTTAGCGATCGAAGCGTGGCCGCTATACTGAAGCCCAGCGCCAGGAGCCTCCATGTGGGCGTCACAGTGACCCCTCCTCCTTTCAAACAGATAGTGGGGCTTAGAGTTTGGTCATGGTCAGCGTAGTAAGGCGGAGCTACTGTGACGAGAGGATGTAACCTGAAGTTGTGTTTCATGGCGGAGTAGGAGTCTGGACCAAACGGGACGGTCAGAGTTTCTGTGAGGGTGTGGTGGCCCGGGTACGTCACCTGGAGAAAAAGAAGACATCTGATTGGCTGGATTTATTTACCTTTAACAAGAATAAGTAATAAAAATGAAAAGGTAACAAAAACAAAATCATTGTTTCTTGATGTAACTGTACCTCAGGCGGCTGAGCGTCCACTACTGACATGTTTAACGTAGTGACTTTGTGGGGATTTACGTGTGTGAATGAGAGGAGTGAGGTTTCAGGGAGAAGAGAGAAAGAAGGGGGAGGAGTTTAAGTACTTAGAATCAATGAAGAGAAAAGAGGTGAAGAAGCATGTGCAGGCAGACTGGAACGGGTGGAGAAAAGTATCAGCTGTGATGTGTGATAGAAGAGTTTCAGATAAAATAAAAACCGTGGTGAGAGCGGCCATCCTGATTGGTCTAGAGACAGTGTGGTGAGAGCGGCCATGCTGATTGGTCTAGAGACAGTGTGGTGAGAGCGGCCATGCTGATTGGTCTAGAGACAGTGTGGTGAGAGCGGCCATGCTGATTGGTCTAGAGACAGTGTAGTGAGAGCGGCCATGCTGATTGGTCTAGAGACAGTGTGGTGAGAGCGGCCATCCTGATTGGTCTAGAGACAGTGTGGTGAGAGCGGCCATGCTGATTGGTCTGGAGACAGTGTGGTGAGAGCGGCCATGCTGATTGGTCTAGAGACAGTGTGGTGAGAGCGGCCATGCTGATTGGTCTAGAGACAGTGTGGTGAGAGCGGCCATGCTGATTGGTCTAGAGACAGCGTGGTGAGAGCGGCCATGCTGATTGGTCCAGAGACAGTGTCACTGAGGAAAAGACAGGAAACAGAGATGTTTGTAGCAGAGATGAAGATGCTGAGGATCTCTCTGGGAGTGACCAGGATGGACAGGATCAGAGGAACAGCACATGTTAGAGGTTTTAAAGTCAGAGAGGTCAGACTGAGATGGTTTGGACATGTGCAGAGGAGAAAGAGAGAGTACATCAGAAGAAGGATGCTGGGTTTGGAACCACCAGGAAAGAGGACTAGAGGAAGACCAAAGAGGAGGTTCATGGATACAGTGAAGGAAGACATGAAGATAGTTGGTGTGACCGAAGAAGATGCAGGAGATAGGGTTAGATGGAAGAAACTGACTTGATGTGGTGACCCCTCGAGGGGAAATGAATCGACCGAATTTTGGGAGAACATGAAACGGTGCCCGTACAGCGACAATTTGCTGTAATATAGGGAAGAGAGTGGATCAGTGGTAGAGCATTCTCCCGCGGACCAGAAGTAACCGGAAGTTCGGGGGTTCGGTTCCCACGGAGTTTATGTCTAGGGTCTTTGGAGAAGACACCTAACTCCCCGTTTCTCCCATCATTGGCGCCGTCGTGGCAGCCTGCTGCGGTGTAATGCAGCACACAAATTTCCCTGATGAAGGATGAATAAAAGTATCTAAGCATAGGCAAGTAAAGCTCTCCATGAAAGGCTCTCAGACTGTTGGGCGATGCTTGGCAAACACTCTGCTGGCACATGGGTGACGTATGCGACGTGCAGTCAAATTCATTTTTACTTCTTTTGGGACGTTTTTTCTTTCATTTTCTAATCTAAATGATCGTTAAGAGTCGTTTTTCTAAGTCTGTCTACTTACTGTGAAGGTGTGGTTGCCGGGCAACAGCAGCCTGTAGAATTCTCCGTCCCGATTGGTTCTGAATGGACACAAGTTATTCCGACCTTTCACCTTCACGACGGCGTTCTCCACCGGCACGCCCCGCCCATCGATGACTAGACCTTTGACTCCTGGATGTGGAGAAAGAGAGAGGGCGTGGTCGTCATGGTGACAGAGCATCGGTTCATTTCTACCATCCTCGCCTGTGGAACAGCCTAATAGAGGATCTTCCAACGGCCTAGGTCCCAACGGCTAGCTGGTTATGGAGTCATTCTGCTGTTGACATGCGTGACCAGCTGCTGGTCACGCATGTCCAGCAGCATCCGTCTTGACGGGAGGAGTTGGTTCAGTTCTGAGGGAGCTGAGACGGTCTGGAGGAGGTGCTTCCTGTGTTTTTTCGGTTTCCATAGAAACGTCCGGTTGCTCGCTTGAGGAACTGGAGGCGCTCACTCAGACCCAGTGAAATACAGAGAGACCAGTTTGGTGTTCTTCACTGCGGCCTGGCTTTATTATGGACTCCAGCTTTTGGGTTGCCAAGTTGGACACAGTGCGACCGGACTGGGACGCTGGTGGATATGGACGAGTGGGGCATCGAGGTGTTTACACTGCAGCACTCAAATTTACCTTCAGGGGTCACTAAAGTTTATTCTATTCAATTAAGAGATTTTACTGAAACTGACCGGAGCCACTCAGTGACCAGATTGGGTCACTGGGGGTAAGAGCCCCAGACGGGAAGCCCAGGCTTCTCTCACCCCGGCTGCATCCTCCAGCTCACCCAGAAGGATCCTGAGGTGTTCCCTGTCCTGTCCAGCTGTGAGACAGTTTCTCCAGCGGGTGCAGGGTCTGCCTCTTGGTCTCCTGGTGAGACGTGCCCAAAACACCTCACCAGAGAGGGAGGTATCCTAACCAGATGCCCGACCCACCCCATCTGGCTTCTCTCGACCCGGAGGAGCAGCGGCTCTACAAATTCTTGTTACCGTAATTTCCCCCGAACCTCTAAAGGGATTTGCGTTTGGTTTTTACTCACCCAGATGCACCTGCTTCATGTAATTCACCAGGGACTTCTTGTTTTCCTCGTACAGAACACGAAGCTGGTCAGCAGGAGGAAACTTGCAGCAGGAAACTTCCAGAGTTACTTCCAAACATTGAGACCAGACGTAGTTATAATCCTGCATCCCACCTGCACACACACACACACACACACACACACACACACACACACACACACACACACACACACACACACACACACACACACACACACACACACACACACAGATTATACTCACACTTTATACACACATTAACACTAGGTGTGTGATCCATTAATCCATCCATAATAGCAACATTTAAACCAAGGGTGTCAAACATAAGGCCTGCGGGCCACCTGTGGCCCATCAGAAGGTTCAGTTTGGTCCATGGAATAAACATCCAATTATTTTAAAAAATTGATTAATTCACTGTAAGTTGTTTTAAACCTGTCCACTGGAGGCGCTGTGTTTTAGTACGCCCAGGACATAAAAGCAAAACCCCGGTGGAACGAACGCCAAGATGAGGAAGTGTTTACGTCTGTTGTCGGAATTTTCGTTTGCCATTTTTCCTTCAGTCTTGTTTTTACTCGATCGTTATCTAGAAACCTGATCTGTTCTGAGCATGTGCAGAACGTCCTACTTCAGCAAATATTAAACAAGAGGAGAAATTACAGTGAAATTTATTCATTTGTTCAAATTGAAACAAACTGAACTGGGCTAAAAACATGGAGTCTATGTACAAGAAAGGCAAGAGCAGAATGTACTTTTTAAGGAGGCTGGCCTCCTTCAAGGTCTGTCCCACACTGCTGAACATGTTTTATCAGGGTATTGTGTCCAGTGTGAGGAAAAAGGACACATCATTCGAAGGGCTGGCTCCGTGGTTGGACTTGGTCTGGACTGTGTTGAGATGGTGGTGGAGCAGAGGGCATTGGCCAAGATAAGATCTGTCCTGTCCAACCAGAGTCACCCACTCCAGACAGAGGAGCTCTGTGAGCACCAGACTTCGCTCACTGAGATGCTCCACAAACAGACTCAAGGATTCTTTTGTGCCTTATGCCATCAGACTTTTTAATGCAGCCACGTCGGGCAGGAGCAGTAGAGAGCTGCAGTGACTTTACTGATAGACCTATGCATTCATTTAGATGCACTTTAGCCTTTTTACTTGTTTTATTCTTTCTTATCTATTTTATTTTTTTATTTTGAACTGCTGTAATTGTGTGTCCTGATATGTGTGAATGGGAGCAACAGATGCATGAAAATTTCCCTCGGGATCAATAAAGTATCTATCTATCCATCTATCTATTTAATTACTTTCCAGATGTTGAAAAAAATAATGTTTTTAAAGTTCCAGAAAACTGTGAGTAAATGTTTTGGATCTCTGTTCTGATCATGTAATCAGTTTTTTATAACAAACTTAATCAAATGTTAAACTGAGTAAAAGTGTTTAAATTAAACAAACTTTTAAAAGTTTTTAGGTTCATTACGTCGCCAGTCGCCTTCTTATACGTCTATACCTTATGGAGTTGCGATGGGTGCCGGAGCCCATCCTGGCTGACTCAAGGCGAAGGGCAGAGTACACCCCAAACAGGTCGCCAGGTCAAACAATACAAAGAAAAAATGGACTTATTATTAGTTCAAAGTAACTTTACAACAAAATTACTGACCTGGCTGGCTTGGGATCAGATTAAGGTGGATTAGGCCACCAGACCAAAATGAGTTTAACACCCCTGCTTTAAACTGTAAACTTATCCTGTCACGATTAAAGAATTTTACATCCAACTCCAGTGGGACAGATTTTACCATCAGGGTAAACTAACCTACAAGCTGGTACCACTTGTATCCGTTAACGATGCCATCGCTGAACGTTCCGGTTTCCCTACAGCTGTCTCCACGTTTCATGATGGGATGATTTTGAGAGTAAACCAGGGACAGGTACTGAAACACGTCGTCGTCAGGGGAGACGCTGGCTGTGCCCAAAGGTGTATCATCTGCAGAAACAAAAAAAAAGGGGTTGCCACGTCATCGAACACTGCCTCCACCTGCCTCGTACAACAAACTTTATTCATAATAAATGGTTGACGTCTCTAATTCAAGGGACTACTTGGAGACCCTTCAAGTTCATCTATAGTTAATACTGAGTAAATCTGAGATAAATATTGACTTTTTTCAGCCAAACTAAGCTTCCTCCTTTTGAACAGAAGAGGGCGGTGTTTCATTAAAAACAACTTTTTGAAGGAGTTTAAAGTGATCATCTGGGGAGGGATTCAGGGGGACACAAGCTTCAGTTCACACACAGTCTGGTCATGGTGGGCAGAGGAACCTGAAAGAAGGATTCACCTGTGTTGGCGTTGTCGTAAGGATAGCTGGCCACCAGAGCTCCTCCGTGGAGATTAGCGGACAGAACGAAAGTCTCACTTTTCAGCCAGTCGATTACGGCTCTGACCTGGAAGACACAAAGCAGCTTTAAGCATGTTGCTATGCCAACAGGAACTGACATGTTACGCCCGTCAGACCTCTGCTTCTCTATTCTCATTGTTCAGCGGATTCTTCTCTTGGAGATCCCTGAAAAAGTCAGGGAAGTTCCGGTTCAAGTCAACGTTGTTCTGGTTGAACCTGAAACAGACGAAGAGTTTACAAACATTTTTCGTTTCAGAATTTCTAACTCTGCCACTGACTTAGAGATCGGGTGAGGAGTTCTGCCATCCGGGAGGAGCTCGGGGTAGAGCCACTCCTCCTCCAGGTCAAGAGAAGCCTGGAGAAGCGCTGGTGAGGTGTCTCGTCTCACCGGCAGGAGAACAAGAGGCAGACCCCAGACCTGCTGGAGAGACTATGTCTCACAGCTGGACAGGGAACGACTCGAGATCCTCCTGGGTGAGATGGAGGATGCAGCCGGGGTGAGAGAAGCCTGGGTTTTCCGTCTGAGGCCGTGCCCCTGCGACTCGGCCCTGGATAAGCGGAAGATGACGGAACGTATTTCCAAACACCTGTAACTTCTTTACATCATCCAATCACAGCTTTCTACCACCCTGACCTCTAGAACTTCATATGGGTCATACAAATGATGGCACGTCTATTCAGAGGTCCAAAGATACCCATGAAGAGTGATGAGGAGTCCCTATTGTGCAGCCGTGGTGAACGATGTTGTCTCCAACAAGTGAGAGAGGATGTCGGTCACCACGGTGACTCCAAGGCCAAATCAGAAAGACTTTTATTTTGATGGTCAGGACCAGGAACTTGCTGACATACTCATACCCTGGCTACACAATGTCAGTGAAATAAAAAAGAAACGTAAGTTATAGTGAAGACAAAAACAAAAAGTAGCCGTGCACCGCGAACCCGTGTCACACACTGGAGGCGCTGGTTTGATGATTTAATTATATGATTATTATTCCAACAGAAACGGGTGCGTGAGAGCGGACAGTTTCAAAATGAGATCAAATATGAGACTCATAGACACAGGACGAAGAATAAAGAGAGGAGACAGATCTGAACAAAGAGAAAGAGTCTTAAGTTGTGCTCAGAGGGAAGTGAGTTCCAGAGTCGGGGAGCAGAGCGTCCTGAAGGAGGGACGGAGGGGACAGTATGATGGATGGATGACGACCTGAGAGAACAAGAGGAGGTAGCAACATGGACAAGATCAGACAGCTAGGAAGGAGCTGAAAATGATTCTGGGTTCGATTGGAAGTCAAGAAGTTGCTGAAGTACCGGGGTGATGCGAGGGTTCCAGAGGAGTTTTATACCAGCTGAAGTTTATTGAGAGATTTCCAAGGGAGGCCAAATGAGAGGTGACGAGACTTGACAAGGATGGCAGCGGTGTGAAAGTGAAAGAAGGACGTAGACGATTAATGTTGTGAAGATGAAACTAAGCAGACCGGGTGAAGGAATCAAGGATAACACCCAGGCTCGTGACTTGAGGGGAAATAAAAGAGAGAGAGAAACTGCTGACTTTGGATGATGTGGATCTGGAGCCGATGAGAAGAACCTCAGTTTGATCAGAGTTTGAGGAGGTTGGTGGTGAGCCCGTTTCTTATTTCAGAAAGACAGCAGGTAAGAGAGGAGGGAGGAAACGTGGAGATAAGTTTACCTACAATGTAACCTTTGAGAGCAAACACAGGTAGAAAAGAGCAAGAGAAGTAGAGTCCCTTTGACTTGACAATCCCTGTCACCTTCTTCATGATGTGATCACAACCCAGAAAAGTACCAGAAGTAACTGGTTACTCAGTCATCAGTCACTGCGCTGCAGGACGGAGCGGTTTAAAAGGTTACACTCATTCCTAGGGATAATGTAGCGGTGTGAGACTGTGATCAATAAAGGATCTCTGTAACCTATCTTTTCATTGTGGTTATACCGCCTCCCTCAGGTTGGTAACCTATAGAACACGGACGTGGAATACTTTTTATTCATGCTGTCCTTTCATTGAGGTGATTCTGTGGAGGTTGGAGCAGTGAGAACGGGTGGAACGGGTGTGAGATCATCATCATAGGAGGGACAGCTCGTTCTTCGTTACGTGGAAGGAAGAAATGTTGACACATTATGTTAAAAAAATTAAAACATCCTGGAAATCATTTTGGTAACAAATACGAGGCCCAGGAATCGTTACTAGAAAGTAGAACGCTCTGACAAGTATGGTTCCACAATCTTTTCCATGATGTGCTCCATTTTTCTTATGTTTAGCCCTTCAATGACGGGGGTTTATGTTTTCCATTCCGTTGCCTTACGCTTATCCGAGCCGGGTCGCACCCTGGTTCAACAGTCTCAGACGGGAAACCCAGGCTTCTCTCCGGCTGCATCCTCCAGCTCACCCAGGAGGATCCTGAGGTGTTCCCTGTCCAGGTGAACAGGTCACAGATCAAGGTGTCTGACGCGCGTGCGAGTCAGAGAGCACGGCAACAAACCTCAAAGCGCAATGAAAGTGCAGAACAGCGCGTGCCGCCTGAGGTGGGATCAACGGGCCTACCGCCGGCCCGTCTTGTCTGTGCCGCCAGGGAGATGGAGCAGGAGTGCATCCAAAAGATGGTAAACTATGCCTGGGCAGGGCGAACCAGAGGAAACACTGATGGAGGCCCACAATGGTCCTGATGTGCAAATTGGTCGTCTGACCTGGCTACAGTATCTAGTAGCTGGATCCCTCAGGACAGCAGGCGCCCGGAGTCTCACAGTTTTATCTGGTAAAGCGAATGACGAGAGGTCTTGGGCCGAAGTGATCTCAAACTTTAAATGGGTAAGAAGCCCGGCTCGCTGGCCTGGAGCCGGGCGTGGAATGTGAGCCGTCTAGTGGGCCATTTTTGGTAAGCAGAACTGGCACTGTGGGATGAACTGAACGCCGGGTTAAAGCGCCCGATGCCGACGCTCATCAGACCCCAGGGAGGCATTTATGTGTGCTTTCTAATTGTTTCCAGCTTCACTTCATCTTTTGCCCACAAAGTCCACGCACTCTGCTTTCTTTAAAAATGTCTCAGTTTGCCGAGACGTTGGTCTTCATGTGTGTTTGAGCACATCCATTCCGTTCCGTCGCCTTCCGCTCATACGAGGCCAGGTAGCGAGGGCAACAGCCTCAGATGGGAAGCCCAGGCTTCTCTCACCCCGACTGCATCCTCCAGCTCACCAGGAAGGAACTTGAGCTGGAGGACCTGCTGTGAGACATAGTCTCTCCAGCAGGTCCGGGGTCTGCCTCTGGGTCTCCTCTCTTGGGACGTGCCTGAAACACCTCACCAGCGAGGCTCTCAAGAGGGGCATCCTGACCAGATGTCCGAACCACCCCATCTGGCTTCTCTCGACCTGGAGAATGAGTGACTCGACACGAGCTCCTCCCGGATGGCAGAGCTCCTCACCCGATCTCTGAGTGAGAGGCCAGCCACCCTGTGGAGGAAGCTCATGTTGCCCGCATGTGTCTGTGACCTCATTCTTAAAGAATTCCCTTTAATAAAGCGGCACGGTGGGTGGCGCGGTGGCCTCGCAGCAAGGTTGAGGTTTGAATCCCAGGTAGGGACCAGACTTGGAACACTGAATGTATGTGGAGTTTGCATGTTCTTCCTGTGTATGTGTAGGTTTTCTCTGGTTTCCTCCAAAAACATACATGTTAGGTTGTTTGGCAGCTCGGAATAAGTGTGTGTGGCCCTGGGACAGACTGGTGATTTGTCCGGGGTGTACCCTGCCTCTAGCGACCCCATCAGAAATGGACGTTCAGAAGATGAATGAATGAATTCTCTTTAATATTGTTGCCATGGTGAAGCACAGAGTGGGTGCGGCACGGAGCGGGGGCACGGAGCGGGGGCACGGAGCGGGGGCATCGAGCAGAAGCTTCATTCTCATCGTCTACTTTTGTTTTTTTCTCTTTTTAGTTCATTTTTAAAACATTTTTGCCAGTTTTTGTTTGTTTTTTGGGGTCTTTTTATTTATTTATTTTTTTACTGTTTCTATGATGTCATAACTAATTTTCCTCCGGGGGTCAATAAAGTTCATCTTATTTAAACTCCTCCAAGTGGGTGTAAATGCTGCTGAGCCTTCATGGTAGAGAGGGTTTCCCACGACCCTCTGACTGAACGCAGGAAGTCGATGCCTGGCCCAGAAGCAGCTGAGGTTAAAGGTTTTTTTCTAAGTTTCTATATTTTTCTGTATTAAATCATCCACTCCTGCTTCCGGTCTGAACTAGTGAAAAGAATAATCCTCCGAACCGGTTTCTGCTCCTCAGCAGCTGGGTCTAATCTACTCAATCACATCTAAACGACTCTTAAAAGGTTTGATTTTAGGAAAGCAGTGGAAAGGCGTGACGTCGGATGAAGGACCGACTCACTCACATCTGCAGCCCAAGAAGGGAAAACACTCAGAATTACAAACATAGAGTCTTAACTGTTTCAGAAATCTCTGTGTGTGTTTCTTTCAGTGAGCGGGAGCTGATGACGGGGTCCCTGGTGGTATCTCTCACCATGGTAACTAGGATCTACTTTCCTACTCTCACCGTGGTAACCAGGATCTATGTTCCTACCCTCACCATGGTAACCAGGATCTACGTTCCTACCTTCACCATGGTAACCAGGATCTACGTTCCTACCTTCACCATGGTAACCAGGATCTATGTTCCTACCCTCACCATGGTAACCAGGATCTACGTTCATACTCTCACCATGGTAACCAGGATCTACGTTCCTACCCTCACCATGGTAACCAGGATCTACGTTCCTACCCTCACCATGGTAACCAGGATCTACGTTCCTACCCTCACCATGGTAACCAAGATCTACGTTCCTACATTCACCATGGTAACCAGGATCTACGTTCATACTCTCAGCATGGTAACCAGGATCTACGTTCCTACACTCACCATGGTAACCAGGATCTACGTTCCAACCCTCACCATGGTAACCAGGATCTACGTTCCTACCTTCACCATGGTAACCAGGATCTACGTTCATACTCTCACCATGGTAACCAGGATCTACGTTCCTACACTCACCATGGTAACCAGGATCTACGTTCCTACCCTCACCATGGTAACCAGGATCTACGTTCCTACCCTCACCATGTTAACCAGGATCTACGTTCCTACCCTCACCATGGTAACCAGGATCTACGTTCCTACCCTCACCGTGTTAACCAGGATCTACGTTCCTACCCTCACCATGGTAACCAGGATCTACGTTCCTACCCTCACCGTGTTAACCAGAATCTACGTTCCTACACATCCCAACATAAACTAGTTCCATGTCATAATCTTGTCATATTTCACTGTATCGAGATATAAGAAAATAATTATGTATGTTTATATCAAACTTTCTTCCGTTCTGATGTCTTCTGTTCATCATTCCCTTGTGAGGCTGTTCCCCTCAACAACCCGGCCCCAGATAAGCGGAAGACGATGGAACGAACAGAAAAAAAAACCAACACAAATCTTCTATCATCAACCAAATGAGAGGCTGATGAAAAAAAACAAAGACATTTCAGCAAAAACTGTTCACTTTGTGAATCACCAAACCATCCCAGTTCCATATAGTCAGGCTGGTTGTACGCCTACCTGCCCTGGCTGTTCCCGCAGTGTGTGTCTGCGTCGTCGAAGCCGTCGGGGTTCATCGTGGGCAGGATGTGAATCCGCATGCTGTTCAGTAACTGCTGCGACCAGCTCTGGTTATTTCTGTAACCTGTCACCAGATCGTCTACCAGGTGAAGCAGCAACTCCCGACCAAGAACCTGGAAAGACATTTACTCTGGTTAACTTTTCAACGTTTAATGTACAATCTTTATTTACGCTACTTAGGGCAACTTTTTAATGACAAAACAAAATGTTTAGATGGTCCTCGCCCAGAAAAGAGTGGAATGCCCCCTGCAGGTCAGGGGTGTGGTCCTGCTCCACATGGAGGAGTTTAAGTATCATGGGGTCTTGTTGGATGGAGTGGGAGATCACACGGATCGGTGCAGCGTCTGCAATATTCAGGACGCTGTTTTGATCCATCGTGGTGAAGAAAGGGCTAAACCAAAAAGCAAAGCTCTGGATTTACAGGTCGATCTATGTTCCCACCCTCACCATGGTAACCAGGATCTACGTTCCTACCCTCACCATGGTAACCAGGATCTACGTTCCCACCCTCACCATGGTAACCAGGATGTACGTTCCTACCCTCACCATGGTAACCAGTGACCAAAAATGGGATCATGGATACAAGCAACTGAAATCATCTTCCTCTGCATGGTGCCTGGGCTCTCGCTCAGAGATAGAGGGAGGAGCTCGGAGTAGAGACCTTGCTTCTCTGGGTCGAGAGAAGACAAATGGTGTAATTCGGGCATCTGGTCAGGATGAGCCCTGAGCGCCTTTGCTGTTGAGGTGTTTTGGGTACGTCTGAGTGGAAGAAGACGCAGAGGCAGACACTGGAGAGACTATGCCTCACAGCTGGAGAGGGAACACCTCCTGGGTAAGCCGGAGGATCCAGCCGGGGTGAGAGAAGCCTGGGCTTCCATCTGAGGCTGTGACCGCCGTGGCCCAGGAGACGACGGAGGAAAATGAGCACCGGTGCTTTAAGTCACGATGGGTTAAAAGTCAATTAAGCACTTATTATTATTTTTATTTAACTGTTGCTTCAACAGGATCCGGCTCGTTTCAAGCCTTAATGGTCTGTTTTTGTTCCCGTTTGATGGAAACAACGTGGGAGGAAATGAGCTGTGACAGAATAGAGATAAAAACAGAAAGTTTGTGAATGAATGGAAGCTTCAGGAATGAGAACAAGAGAAGGGTGGGAATCCTGAGAGGGTGTGTGTGTGTGTGTGTGTGTGTGTGTGTGTGTGTGTGTGTGTGTGAGGAAGCACAACACAAACACATATACACACACAAGTCAGGGCTAGCTCTGCCTGGAGCGGTCTGTGTCCTGTACTTGAACAACACTCTGTATTTTACACCTGGTACACGTGTGCGTCCCGTCAGGATCCGTATGTAACTGACTGGTCCCTCTGTCTGTCCTCTGAACGTCAGAATAAAAGCTTTTCTTTTAGATTTACATAAGCAGGGCTGGTTTTCCAGCTGTGTTTATCTTCCTGTACATTAGCAGCAGAACACCAACGTACAGAAAGGATCCTCAGAGTCACGCCCAGTGGAAGCAGGAGAAAAACACCATCCAGCCCACATCTATACAAACACACATTGTTCTCTGTCACCCATTAGGAACGGCCGGATGTGGGACGTCTAAACATGTCACTACAGTAACTCAAAAAATCCACCCAAAGAAAAGTTACAAACTTTGTTCAACATGTTGTTTGTTCAACAAAATCTGCCTTCTGACTTTTTAATGTGTTTACGGCCCCACACACCCACCAGATGCCAGGACTAAAAGCATTTCAAATAGCGGCTCCGCGGCTGTGTAACTCTGTACCCGCTCATTTAGGGCTCTAAAGTCAGTGGAGTCTTTTAAATCCATCTCATATGTGATTCAAACCCTAGTTTGATCTCATTTGGATCATTGTGAGGTTGTTTGGTGAAATACGTTCCGTCGTTTTCCGGTCATCCGGGGCCGGGTCACGGGGGCAACATGGGGGTAACCATGATCTATGTTCCTACCCTCAACATGGTAACCAGGATCTACAATACTACCCTCACCATGGTAACCAGGATTTACGTTCCTATCCTCACCATGGTAACCAGGATCTACGTTCTATCCTCACCATGGTAACCAGGATTTACGTTCCTACCCTCACCATGGTAACCAGGATTTACGTTCCTACCCTCACCATGGTAACCAGGATCTACGTTCCTACCCTCACCATGGTAACCAGAATCTACATTCCTACCCTCACCATGGTAACCAGGATCTACGTTCCTACCCTCACCATGGCAACGAGGATCTACGTTCCTACCCTCATCATGGTAACGGGGATCTACGTTCCTGCACTCACCATGGTAACGAGGATCTACGTTCCTACCCTCACCATGGTAACCAGGATCTACGTTCCTACACTCACCATGGTAACGAGGATCTACGTTCCTACCCTCACCATGGTAACCAGTATCTACGTTCCTACCCTCACCATGGTAACCAGGATCTACGTTCCTACCCTCACCATGGTAACCAGGATCTATGTTCCGACCCTCACCATGGTAACCAGGATCTATGTTCCTACCTTCACCATGGTAACCAGGATCTACGTTCCTACCCTCACAATGGTAACCAGGATCTACATTCCTACACTCACCATGATAACCAGGATCTACGTTCCTACCCTCACCATGGTAACCAGGATCTACGTTCCTACCCTCACCATGGTAACGAGGATCTACGTTCCTACCCTCACCATGGTAACCAGGATCTACGTTCCTACCCTCACCATGGTAACCAGGATCTACGTTCCTACCCTCACCATGGTAACCAGGATCTATGTTCCTACCTTCACCATGGTAACCGGGATCTACGTTCCTACCCTCACCATGGTAACCAGAATCTACATTCCTACCCTCACCATGGTAACCAGGATCTACGTTCCTACCCTCATCATGGTAACCAGGATCTACGTTCCTACCCTCACCATGGTGACCAGGATCTACGTTCCTACCCTCATCATGGTAACGAGGATCTACGTTCCTACACTCACCATGGTAACTAGGATCTATGTTCCTACCATCACCATGGTAACCAGGATCTACGTTCCTACCCTCACCATGGTAACCAGGATCTACGTTCCTACCCTCACCATGGTAACCAGTACCTATGTTCCTACCCTCACAATGGTAACCAGGATCTACGTTCCTACACTCACCATGGTAACCAGGATCTACGTTCCTAACATCACCATGGTAACCAGGATCTACGTTCCTACCCTCACCATGGTAACCAGGATCTATGTTCCTACCCTCACCATGGTAACCAGTACCTATGTTCCTACCCTCACAATGGTAACCAGGATCTACGTTCCTACCCTCACCATGGTAACCAGGATCTACGTTCCTACCCTCACCATGGTAACCAGGATCTACGTTCCTACCCTCACCATGGTAACGAGGATCTACGTTCCTACCCTCACCATGGTAACCAGGATCTACGTTCCTACCATCACCATGGTAACCAGGATCTACGTTCCTACCCTCACCATGGTAACCAGGATCTACGTTCCTACCCTCATCATGGTCACCAGCTGTGGGTGGTGACCAAATTAACGAGATCATTGATACAAGCGGCCGAAATGATTTTCCTCCGTAGAGTGGCTGGGCTCGCTCTCAGAGGATCTCTGTCATCCGGGAGGAGCTCGGAGTAAAGCTGTTCCTCTTCCAGGTTGAGAAAAACCAGATGGGATGGTTTAGGCATCTGGTCCGAGTGAGCTGGAGGATGCAGCCGGGGTGAGAGAAGCCTGAGGCTGTTGCCCCGCGACCTGACCCAGGATAAGCGGAAGATGAAGCAACGTAACGGAAAGAACTACAAACATGGCGGACAGAGGCTTGTGTTCATGTCACGCCATCATCTGTGTTCTCTGATTGGGTAGGACGTTTTCCCATCGCGGTAATTGTAAGATAACACTTGTAATCTCTGACCTACTTGCTGGGTGAAAATGAAATCGAGTGGAGGCACACAGCGGCGCCAACCTGTCTTCTTTTCTCCTCTTCACAACAACCAATTCTGGAGCTTCCTGTCAGCCTTCAAAATAAGAGAACTTTTTAATCCAAACAACTCATAATGATCCAGAAGCGTATTATGGACCTGCTGGAGAGACTATGTCTCACAGCTGGCCAGGGAACACTTCTGGATCCTTCCAGGTGAGATGGAGGATGCACCCGGGGTGAGAGAAGTCTGGGCTTCCTGTCTGAAGCTGTTGCCCCGGCGACCCAGCCCCGAAAAAGCGGAAGACGACGAAACTTTTTGTTACATTTTTGTTTTTTTCCACATTTATTTTGTAATTTTGTTATAACTTTGTTTGTTTTCAATAAAATGAATGAAAATGTGAAAATAAAATCCCGATTGGTTGATCAGAGTGACATGTCGACCATGTGTTAGGATCATTTTAACAGTTGATGTGCGTAAATCCGACCTCCTAGATGTGGCGCCAGTCATGGAACCCCTCACATCAGACAGGAAGTAAACATCCCTGAGCAATCAGAGCGTGTGGACGGGCGAGGAGGAAAAATCTTTCAACAAAATCTTAATTAGGACGTTTCACTAATCACAGCTTTGTCTTTCTGAAATAAACTAATTAAGCAGTAATTCCATAATAATCACAGCTGGAGTTTGTGTCGTGTTTCTGGTTCGTGTCGCGCACGCTTGGCCTCAGTTTCTTTAGGTGAAAGGTGACGGTTCAACGTCTTTGTGAATGGTTATGATCGGTTCAGGATAAAAGAAGCCAGACTGACGAAACCTGTGAAGAATCTTTACTTACTTCTTCTGCTCCTTCCATCATTTCCCTTCAGGGGTCTCCACAGCAAGTCAGTTTCTTCCATCTAACCCTATCTGCTGCATCCTCTTCAGTCACACCAACTATCTTCATGTCTTCCTTCACTGTATCCATGAACCTCCTCTTTGGTCTTCCTCTAGTCATCTTTCCTGGTGGTTCCAAACCCAGCATCCTTCTTCTGATGTACTCTCTCTCTCTCCTCTGCACATGTCCAAACCATCTCAGTCTGACCTCTCTGACTTTAAAACCTCTAACATGTGCTGTTCCTCTGATCCTGTCCATCCTGATCACTCCCAGAGAGATCCTCAGCATCTTCATCTCTGCTACCTCCATCTCTGCTTCCTGTCTTTTCCTCAGTGCCACTGTCTCTAGACCAATCAGCATGGCCGCTCTCACCACACTGTCTCTAGACCAATCAGCATGGCCGCTCTCACCACACTGTCTGTAGTCCAATCAGCATGGCCGCTCTCACCACACTGTCTCTAGACCAATCAGCATGGCCGCTCTAGTAAAGTGTCTTTACTTAGTAAACACCAATAAACCAAATGATGCCACATCTAAAGAGAGCTTCTGACTCTGGAAGTATGGATCGGTTACCTAACCAGATTCCCGAACCACCTTATCTGGTTTCTCTCGACCCGGAGGAGCAGCAGCTCTACTCTCAGCTCCTCCTTCTATCTCTGCGTGTGAGCCCAGCTACCCTGCAGGGGAACCTCATCCTAAGCTGTTTAGGATGGTGATGGTGTTCCAGGCGCATCCTACCGAGAGGGCAGCCAGAGGTAGACCCCACACACGCTGGAGAGACTATGTCTCACAGCTGGACAGGGAACACCTCAGGATCCTTCAGGATGAGCTGGAAGATGCAGCCGGGGTGAAAGAAACCTGGGTTTCCCGTCTGAGGCTGTTGCCCCCAGTGACCTGGGTCCCGGATAAGCAGAAGACAACAGTTTGGTTACCAACTGTAACCAATAACAGTATTTTAATTTCATCTTCTGATCTGTTTATCCTTAACTGGGTCGTGGGTACCTAAACCTATCCCGACTGATTTCAGGCAAGAGACAGGGTACATCCTGAACAGGTTGCCAGTCTGTTGTGAGGCCACACACACACTGTTTCTAAGGGAGGCAAATCAATGTAACATGAATGTTTTTGGTGGACACCCACACAAACGAGGAGAACATGAAAACTACGCACAGAAAGAACAGAGGTCCGAACCTTGTTCCACCCAGGACACGAACCCCTGACCTTCTCGCCACCGTGAGACCACTATGCCACCCACCTTGCCACCAGGAGTCCCAGTATTTTGATTTATGATAGATATTTTCTCCATTTTTTTTATCCATAAAACCAACATTATTTCTTAAAGATTTAACTTTTAAAATAAAAACTAGTCTAAAAAGAAGAAGACCGTGGACAGAAGCCCGAGTACGGAGGCCTGAGGACGGAGGCCCGAGGACGGAGGCCCGTGGACAGAAGCCCGAGTATGGAGGCCTGAGGACGGAGGCCCGAGGAGGGAGGCCCGTGGACAGAAGCCCGAGTACGGAGGCCTGAGGACGGAGGCCTGAGGACGGAGGCCTGAGGACGGAGGCCCGTGGACAGAAGCCCGAGTACGGAGGCCTCAGGACGGAGGCCCGTGGACAGAAGCCCGAGTACGGAGGCCTCAGGACGGAGGCCCGTGGACAGAAGCCCGAGTACGGAGGCCCGAGGACGGAGGCCCGTGGACAGAAGCCCGAGTATGGAGGCCTGAGGACGGAGGCCCGAGGAGGGAGGCCCGTGGACAGAAGCCCGAGTACGGAGGCCTCAGGACGGAGGCCCGTGGACAGAAGCCCGAGTATGGAGGCCTGAGGACGGAGGCCCGTGGACAGAAGCCCGAGTATGGAGGCCTGAGGACGGAGGCCCGTGGACAGAAGCCCGAGTACGGAGGCCTGAGGACGGAGGCCCGTGGACAGAAGCCCGAGTACGGAGGCCTGAGGACGGAGGCCCGTGGACAGAAGCCCGAGTACGGAGGGCCGAAGACAGAGGCCCAGGACGGAGGCTTGTAGGCGGCCACACCCAACGAGAGCTTCCCATGAGCCTTGCTGTTTCACTAACAATAATAAATAGTTTATGATCTTCTATCTCATTTTGTAAAGACTGGTTTCAGAGAATCTAAGTCCAGGGAAGTGTTTAAAAGCTTTCCAGTCACCCATACCTACTGATGTGTGCCCGTGTGTGTGTGACCATGCATAACCTTACCATTCTCATTCATTCACATACCGGATGTGATCAACCGTCACCATGACGACCAGATGCAGATCAAAGGTAACTTTCTTACTGCTGATTTTAACTCTGCTCGGTTCAATCATTCATTTTGTTTGTCTGTTCATTCATTTAAATATTCATTCATCAAACTACAAACATGACCGTCAGTACGACGCCCACTTCACCAGGAGCAGTCTGAAGATCAAAGTGTAGACCGGGGGTGCCCAACCGGTCAATTGCGGTCTGCTGGTAGACCATAGACTCATTCTAAGTCAACTACCAGCTGTGTAGGTCCAGGGTGGGGAAGAGGCTTGGAACACTGGTCTTTCTGTGTGGAGTTTGCATGTTCTCCTGTGTATGTGAAGATTTCCTCTGGTTTCCTCCCACCCTCCAAAAACATGCATGCTAGGTTGATTGGCCGGTACCAAAATTGTCCCTAGGAATGTGTGTGGAATGTCCCCCACGAGTGGGGGAAGGATGGAGCGGGAGATCGACAGGCGGATCGGTGCGGCATCAGCAATAACTAGGACGCTGCATCGGTCCGTTGTGGTAAAGAGAGAGCTGAGCCGAAAAGCAAAGCTCTCGATTTACAAGTTGATCTACTTTCCTACCCTCACCATGGTAACCAGGATCTACGTTCCTACCCTCACCATGGTAACCAGGATCTACGTTCCTACCCTCACCATGGTAACCAGGATCTATGTTCCCACCCTCACCATGGTAACCATGATCTACGTTCTTACCCTCACCATGGTAACCAGGATCTATGTTCCTACCCTCACCATGGTAACCAGGATCTACTGTATGTTCCTATTCTCACCATGGTAACCAGGATCTACGTTCCTACCGTCACCATGGTAACCAGGATCTATGTTCCTACCCTCACCGTGGTAACCAGGATCTACGTTCCTACCCTCACCATGGTAACCAGGATCTACATTCCTACCCTCACCATGGTAACCGGGATCTACATTCCTACCCTCACCATGGTAACCAGGATCTACATTCCTACCCTCACCATGGTCACCAGCTGTGGGTGGTGACCAAAAGAATGAGATCGCGGGTACAAGCGGCTGAAATGAGCTTCCTCCGCAGGGTGGCTGGGCTCTCACTCAGAGATCGGGTGAGGAGCTCTGCCATCCGGGAGGAGCTCAGTGTCGAGCCGCTCCTCCTCCAGGTCGAGAGGAGCCAGATGGGGTGGTTCGGGCATCTGGTCAGAATGCCCCCTGAGCGCCTCGCGGGCGAGGTGTTTTGGGCACGTCCCACCGGGAGGAGACCAAGGGGCAGACCCCGGATCCGCTGGAGAGACTATGTCTCACAGCTGGCCGGGGAACGACTTGGGATCCTTCCAGGTGAGCTGGAGGATGCAGCTGGGGAGAGAGAGGCCTGGGCTGCCCGTTTGAGGCTGTTGCCCCCGCGACCCGACCCCGGAACAAGCGGAAGATGACGGAACGGAATGTGTGTGGATGGTTGAATGTGAGAGACTGGCGACCTGTTCGGGGTTTACCTTGAGTCACTCGAGTTGGTATGGGCTCCAGCACCCTCTGCAACCCCGTAAGGGATGGACGGTTCAGAAGGTGACTGACTGACGGTCAGTGTTTCCAACTCAGTGACTTTGATGCTACATGTAGCGAGTATTCAGACCCTCTCGCTCCTTCTTTTTTTTTTTTCCAAAAAGCAAAGCGCAGCGTGTGTTTTTGTGTTAGAGAGAGAAAAAGAGAGCGAGAGGAAGGGAAGAATTTGTCGGTGTGTGATGTCTAATGGTTGTGTAACAACAACAAACATGTTGTGAGTCAAGGTAAGATCTTAAGCCCGAATCCGGTCGGGTCTAAAATGTTAATCATTACTGTCGAGTTGGATCGGGCTTTTCTCTCACAAGGGTCGAAAAAACATGTTTAAAAACATGGAGAGTAACAGGATGTGTGGAAACTGAACCAAGGAATACTTGTTATAAAATAAACAATGTGAATAAAACAGAGAAGACGCTGGAAGGTACAAAACAGGAGCCGCGGAGCCAGAGCACGCTCTGGGCACGTGAACTCCGCCCTCTTAGTAACCTTACCCTCTGCAAGTCCACATCTGTTTGGACCTGGTGTACCCAATATGGACCATCAACAAGTCAAGGTTAAACCTCCCGAGTCCTCGGAAATAATACATAAAAATTCGGGTTACGTTCCAACCCTCACCATGGTAACCAGCTGTGGGTGGTGACCGAAAGAATGAGATCGCGGGTACAAGCGGCTGAAATGAGCTTCCTCCGCAGGGTGGCTGGGCTCTCACTCAGAGATCGGGTGAGGAGCTCTGCCATCCGGGAGGAGCTCGGTGTCGAGCCGCTCCTCCTCCAGGTCGAGAAGAGCCAGATGGGATGGTTCTTACATTTGGTCAGGATGCCCCCCGAGCGCCTCGCGGGCGAGGTGTTTCGGGGACGTCCCAACGGGAGGAGACCAAGGGGCAGACCCCGGACCCGCTGGAGAGACTATGTCTCACAGCTGGCCGGAGAACGACTTGGGATCCTTCCAGGTGAGCTGGAGGATGCAGCTGGGGAGAGAGAGGCCTGGGCTTCCCGTTTGAGGCTGTTGCCCCCGCGACCCGACCCTGGAACAAGCGGAAGATGACGGAACGGAATTTCGGGTTTGCTTCAGGCTCGGGCCTGTGAATCAAGTTGATTGGTCGGCTTGGGTAGGGTCGGACTTTAATACCCACGGGCCTGAGTCGGGCTGGATGTTTTAGACACCTCAAGCTGTGAAGGGAGTTTCTATATTTGAAAAGTAGATCTTGGGACACAAAAGGTTGGGCACCCGTGGTCTAGACCTTCACAATAAAAGGACTATCTGGTCATTCACAAGCAATTTGATGAAAAAAAAAAGATTCAACGTGACTGTCAAGTCTTCCTCAGACTGGGGCCCAAGCCCACATCGTGGGGTCTCAATGATCCCAAGAAAGGTGAGGAATTAGCCCAGAACTACATATGAAATGGTCTCTAAATCATGTGTTCTTCATCTAAATAACTGGTTCCTGAATTAAAATAAAGTTGTCCTTTCAGAATAAAAGTCTTTGTATTCCTCTGAACAATCGAAGCTGCTGGATAAAGGCTGCTGCCTCTTTTTGTCTGGTCCACGTCTTCCTGTTTCCTTTCTTTTCATTCATCCTTCTTTATCACATTTAAAGTTGACTCAGTCAACGCTTCTCTTTTATCTAGGGATAATACGGGCGACCTCACGCCCCACCGTCTGCAGACAAAGGGGCGTGAGGAGTGTGTCTGTGCTTCAGTGAATCTGCTTCCTGTTCACAGCGGGGGGTTTCTGTGTGTGTTCTCTCACCTCGTTTCCGTGCATGTTTGCCACATATTTGAACTCCGGGATGCCGATGGTGTGCCGGTGTGGGTTGACACCCAGAGCTAACACGTACAGGTGCTGACCTGAAAACACAAACCAGATAACGGAGACGTTAGTGTGACACTATTCAACCCAACATTTTGACTTTAAGGATAGAGTGTTGCGCGAAATCATTTTTAACTGTCAAAAACATTCCTGAAGTGGTCCTCTACAATTTAAGTGTAATTTGTGAGTTTAGGATGCATCCTAACCAGATGCCTGAACGACCCATCTGGCTTCTCTCGATCCAGAGGAGCAACGGATCTACTCTGAGCTCGTTCCGTATGGCAGAGCTCTTCCCTGTATTTCTGAGTGAGAGCCCAGCCACCCTGCAGAGGACGATCATTTCGGCCGCTTGATCCACGATCTCGTTCTTTCAGTCACCACCCACGGCCGTTGACCATAGGTGAGAGCAGGAAGATCCTGGTTACCATGGTGAGGGTAGGAACGTAGATCCTGGTTACCATGGTGAGGGTAAGAACGTAGATCCTGGTTACCATGGTGAGGGTAGGAACGTAGATTTTGGTTACCATGGTGAGGGTAGGAACGTAGATCCTGGTTACCACGGTGAGGGTAGGAACGTAGATCCTGGTTACCACGGTGAGGGTAGGAACGTAGATCCTGGTTACCATGGTGAGGGTAGGAACGTAAATCCTGGTTACCATGGTGAGGGTAAGAACGTAGATCCTGGTTACCATGGTGAGGGTAGGAACGTAGATCCTGGTTACCACGGTGAGGGTAGGAACGTAGATCCTGGTTACCATGGTGAGGGTAGGAACGTAGATCCTGGTTACCATGGTGAGGGTAGGAACGTAGATCCTGGTTACCACGGTGAGGGTAGGAACGTAGAGCCTGGTTACCACGGTGAGGGTAGGAACGTAGATCCTGGTTACCATGGTGAGGGTAGGAACGTAAATCCTGGTTACCATGGTGAGGGTAGGAACGTAGATTTTGGTTACCACGGTGAGGGTAGGAACGTAGATCCTGGTTACCATGGTGAGGGTAGGAACGTAAATCCTGGTTACCATGGTGAGGGTAGGAACGTAGATTTTGGTTACCATGGTGAGGGTAGGAACGTAGATCCTGGTTACCACGGTGAGGGTAGGAACGTAGATCCTGGTTACCACGGTGAGGGTAGGAACGTAGATCCTGGTTACCACGGTGAGGGTAGGAACGTAGATCCTGGTTACCACGGTGAGGGTAGGAACGTAGAGCCTGGTTACCACGGTGAGGGTAGGAACGTAGATCCTGGTTACCACGGTGAGGATAGGAACGTAGATCCTGGTTACCACGGTGAGGGTAGGAACGTAGATCCTGGTTACCACAGTGAGGGTAGGAACGTAGATCCTGGTTACCACGGTGAGGGTAGGAACGTAGAGCCTGGTTACCACGGTGAGGGTAGGAACGTAGATCCTGGTTACCACGGTGAGGGTAGGAACGTAGATCCTGGTTACCATGGTGAGGATAGGAACGTAGATCCCGGTTACCATGGTGATGGTAGGAATGTAGATCGTCTCATAAATCCAGCTGTGATTAGATTGTGTAAAAGTTTATAAAGGTTTCTAGAATTCAGACGTAGAAGTGACATAAACAAGGTGTTTAAGCTGAGTAAAGACGCTTGGCTCTGCTTAAGATCTGTGCCAATCTTTAGAGATGATTCTCCTGATCTTTAACAGCTTAAACCAGGGATGGAGTAAATCTACCTGGTTAAACTCTGCTGATGTCAGGTATCAGGAAAACGATTACTCAGGTTGTTTTTCTATCTCACAGAAAAAAACTGATGAGTCAGTTTGTGGGACTGAATGTTTCCAACCAAATGCTACAAGTTGCTACGTGTGTCTGAGCCTGAAGGAATCCTTAGAAAAGCAGCAGAATTCGTTACCAACATTTACATGATTCATTCATGATTACTGGTTGGATTAAAATGGATTTAAACTTAACAATTTAACTGTTATCTAAACTTTAGATTAAAATTTACAGGGTTTAGTTTTATTCATTCATTCTTTTCCGATCCGTCGTCTTCAGTCAATCCGGAGCCGGGTCGCGGGGCAACAGCCTCAGATGGGAAGCCAAGGCTTCTCTCACCCTGACTGCATCCTCCAGCTCACCCAGAAGGATCCCGAGTCGTTCCTGACCAGCTGTGACACATAGTCTCTCCAGCAGGTCCGGGTCTACCTCTTGGTCTCCTCCTGGTGGGATGTGCCCGAAATACCTCACCAGCAAGGCGCTCGGGGGCGAACCACCCTCCTCTCGACCCGGAGGAGGAGCGGCTTGACACTAAGCTCCTCCTTGATGGCAGAGCTCCTTACCTGATCTCTGAGTGAGAGCCCAGCCACCCTGCGGAGGAAGCTCATTTCAGCCTCATTCTTTTCAACCGCTTATCTCTAACGGCGTTGCAGAGCTTGCCGGAGCCGATAGCTCAGTGGTAGAACATTCGCCTTAGGCCCGGAGGTTCTCTGGAATTTCGCAGGATTGAATCCCACTGAGCTCATGTCTAGGGTCCTTGGAGAAGACACCTAACCCCCGTTTCTCCCACTGTTGGCGCCATCATGGCAGCCTGCTGCGGTGTAATTCTTCCCATTGAGGGAAGGATTAAGTACTTCATATTCTTCTAATTCCATCTGATTCAAGACGAGAGGCAGGATACACACCCAAACAGGTCTCCAGTCTGTCCCAAGGACACACACTCATTCCTAGAGACAATTTCATAGCGACCAATCAACCTGACATGAATGTTTTTGGAGGGTGGGAGGAAACCGGACGACCCGGAGGAAACCCATGTATGCATAGATGTCCTACGGTTTCCCTTCCCCACGCAGACATAGAGAGAACATGCAAACTCCACACAGAAAGGCCAGAGTTCCAAGCCTGGTTCCCATCCGGGACTTGAACCCTAACCTTGTTGCTGTGAGGCCACTGAATAAATATGATTTTAAACTATTTTAAAGAACATTTCTGTCCAGTTTTGTCTTTTTTTTTGTTGTTACTGAGTTATTTTTTCTATCATTAACGAACCAAACGGCTGGTTTTTGTTTTATTGCAGATTTTCTTAGTGGTTTAAACATATTTTTTTTTCATCAGAAAACTGCTGAGACGCTAAACAAGCTGCTCAGAATAAATCATGATGCTCTGTGTCTCTGAGGCTCCAGCTCGTTTCGCTGGAGCAGCTCCTTCAATCCGGCTTTCAGAGAAACAAAAGTTTCTGAGTCAGCATTAAAAACCCTGAATGGGTAAAGCTCTGCAAGCCTCTGCAGGTCACACACACACACACACATGCTGCGGTGTGAACAAGTCATCACAGCGTCTTGCTCTCTGCAGACACCCTGGCATGAAGCCAGCTGGTGACCTGGATTAACTCTGATTATTAGCTGTAGGACTGTCTGGATTAAGTCGTCCCAGATTAAACGAGCCTTCGTCGCTGTCACACGATCATACCGGCAGACCTGCAGCCTGAGTCTTGGTTGCCATGGTGACTGATACCTGATGCTTGATCAGTTAAACGCCATCCACACCGCGTGTGTGACCGTCTGAGTGGTTTTCAGTGTGTCTCAAGTCGCCCTGAATGCAAATAAAGTGACTTCATTGACTGAAGAAAGTAAAAAAAAAAAACGTGAAAAACACTGATGTTTGTGAATGAATTCAATGAAATGTTAAAAATAACTAGAACAACAAACAAAATGATCAAAATCTACAGATTGTATCATTTTATTATTGGTCTAAAAGTAGCCAGAACCTCTCTGTGAAACAGTCTGACCTCACAAAATAGAGGTTCGTTCATTCTTCAACGGGCTGGTACTTTTTATTTAACCAATCTTTCCTTTCAGGCGGCGACCGGTAGTGACGTGACGGTTAGAATGAACCCAAACAGTCAGTGTCGTCCAGAAAACAGAGTAAAAACAAACTTCCAGAATAAACTTTCTGAACTGTGTCTTTAAATTCTCAATCTGGGGAATCGTTACCAACACGGACTGTACAGCATGGTTGATTCCCTTGGTTCACTGGTGAGGTGTTCCATCCTACTGTGAGGAGACCCAGAGTCAGGCCCTGGACCTGCTGGAGAGACTATGTCTCACAGCTGGCTGGGGATCGACTCGGGATCCTTCTTGGGTGAGCTGGAAGATGCAGCTGGAGTGAGAGAAGCCTGGGCTTCCCGTCTGAGACTGTTGCCCCCTGAAACCTGGGGGTCTAATATAGCTTAGCTATGACTCTTCACATCATAAGTGAACCAAAGTCCTTTGATAAGCAGAAGACAGGAGAACAGAACCAATATTTTCCATGAACAAAACCAGCCGTAAGTGAATGCTTCTAAAAGTTAGGAAACATCTTCATTTTTTTTTTTTTAAATATACTTTATTAATCCTTCACCGGAAAATTTATGTGCTGCACTACACCGCAGCAGGCTGCCACCTATGACAGCACCAATGGTGGGAGAAACGGGGGATTAGGTGTCTTCTCCAAGGACCCTAGATGTGAACTCAGTGGGATGCGAAGTTTGCGGGTGAATGCTCTAATCACTGAGCCACCGTCTCTCCCTGATGCGTTTTCATTCATTCATGAAGCACATTTCAGGTAAACGAGGCAACGATAATGAAAACCTTTGGGATCTGATTCTAAAACGAAGTTGGACGACATCAGAAGACGATAGTAAAGAGGTTGCTTTTGGTTTCATTTTAGACCCTAAAGAGGGTCTCTAAATAGACCCTTTTAGACCTTAAAGAGGCTCTGAAAGCAGTTTTTCTATTCCAATTCAGAAAGTAGGAGAGACAGAAGATATCAGAGTGTTTAAAAAGATGGACCCCCCATCTGCTCGTCTGTTTGACCTCACCTCATTCATCCAATGGTTTTATAAAAGCTTCTTAATGTCTCAACCGCCTCAGACGTAAACCCAGGCTTCTCTCACCTCGGCTGCATCCTCCAGCTCACCTGGAAGATCCTGAGGTGTTCCCTGTCCAGCTGTGAGACACAGTCTCTGCAGCGGGTCCAGGGTCTGTCTGGGTCTCCTCCCGGTGGGATGTAAACACCTCACCAGCGATGCGAGGGAATCAACCATGCTATACGGTCCGTGTTGGTAACGATTCCCCAGATTGAGAATTTAAAGACACAGTTCAGAAAGTTTATTCAGGAACAGTTTGTTTTTACTCTGTTTTCCAAACAAAACTGACTGTTCGGGTCTATCACAAACATCACATCCGGTCTCACCAGAAAGGAACGATTGGTTAAATAAAAAGGAAGTACCCGCCCGTTGAAGAATGAGCGAACCTCTATTTTGTGAGGTCAGACTGTTTCCACAAAGAGAGGCTACTTTTAGACCAATAGATAAATGAATAGTACCAGACTTTTATCTCAACAGCGGAGCATCCTAAAACTGCACAGAAGCAGGAACAAAGTATGACAGCTGGAGTCAGAGTCGATCTACAAAGAAAACTAACCTCAACTCAGTGAAAACAGAGTGAGTCATGTTTAAACATTAAAGGGAGACTGAATGAAGAGGGAGGTGTGTTTGTTTCAGAGTCTTTCTGTCATGTTTCAGTGATTAAACCACATTCAGCCTCCGGTGCTGGAAGGGAACTGTTGTCATCTACATGTAGAACTGGGTTCATGTCTGTGTAATCACTCATTCATCCAGGACTGATCCGTCATAGAGAAGCCTCATTGGTCATTAAACACGCTGTCCAGAAGACGACTTTCTTCTGCTTTTTATTTATCAGAGTGAGGAATCATCCGATAAATAAAATATCTATGGTCACCAGCTGTGGGCGGTAACCGATACAAGCGGCCGAAATGATCTTCCTCCGCAGGGTGGCTGGGTTCTCACTCAGATATCGGGTGAGGAGTTATGCCATCCGGGAGGAATCGCTCCTCCTCTAGGTCGAGAGAAGCCAGGTGATTCGGACATCTGGTTAGCTTCCCTCTCTGATGAGGTGTTCCATCCCATCGGGAGGAGACCAAGAGGCAGACCCCGGACCTGCTAGAGAAGCTTGGGCTTCCCGTCTGAGGTTATTGACCCCGCGACCCGGCCCCGGATAAGCAGAAGATGACGAAGCGGAACGGCACTATCTGGCTGCACGGTGGCCTCATAGCAAGAAGGTCAGGGTTCGAGTCCTGGGTGGGAACGAGGCTTGAAACACTGGATTTTCTGTGTGGAGATGCATATTCTCCCTGGGGAGCCGGAGTAGACCCATGCATACACGAGCTTCCTCCGGGTACTCGGGTTTCTTTCCACCCTCCAAAAAAATGCATGTGAGGTTGATTGGCCATTACGTAACTGCCCCTAGGAATGAGTGTGTATGGCCCCACGACAGATTGGCGATCTGCTTGGGGTGTATCCTCCTGCTTCTCGCCTTGAATCAGCCGGGATAGACTCTGGCAACCCCCACGACTCATTATGGATGAGCGGTTCAGAAGATGAATGAATGAGTTATGCTTCCGGTTACGACCCGAGCAGCTTCGTCCATCACCGTCTCAGTTCCATCATTTCTAAACACAGACGTTCACTTCCTTACCTCTGACCGACTTCCCGATGTTGTACAGGTGAGTAATGTCGGGGTAGTCCTTCTTGGTCTGCAGGAAGAACTCCTCGATCTCACGGTTGCTGTGGTAACGGAAGTCAAGCGTCCAGGTGGAGGCGAAGAACAGAAGAAAGACGAGGAGGAAAGATGGTGGCATCTCCGTAGAAAAATCTGTGGGAGGAAAAAGAGAAACCTGCGGTTACGACGGCTGCATGTGAAGAGACACTAATTAAACCGGTTCAACCGGTTTGATGTCATCCATAATGTTTAATGTTAATTATCACCGACCGAAGAGAGCAGTCTCTTTAAACCCGCCTCGCTCAAACGTATTTACAGTTACCTTTTAGCCTCCCAAAAAAAACTATATGGCCACCATCTGTGGGTGGTGACTGAAAGATCGAGATCACGGATACAAATGGCTGAAATTAGCCTACTCCGCAAGGTGGCTGGTCTCACTCAGAGATTGGGTGAGGAGCTCTGCCATCCGGGAGGAGCTCAGTGTCGAGCTGCTCCACCTCCAGGTCGAGAGGAGCCAGATGGGATTGTTCTTACATCTGGTTAGGATGCCTTCCTCGCTGGTGAGGTGTTCCATCCTACTGTGAGGAGACCAAGAGCCAGACCCTGCTGGAGAGACTATGTCTCAGAGCCGGACAGGGAACACCTCAGGATCCTCCCGTGTGAGCTGATGGATGCAGCCGGAGTGAGAGAAGGATGGCCTCCAGTTTGAGGTTGTGGCCCCTGTGACCCAACCCTGGATACACGGAAGACGACGGAACGAAAGAAGCAAGCACTTAAACAGAAAAACAGAGCAGGAATAAAAAAAAAAGGTTTCTGCTCTGATGATGGAGGGAAGCAAAGAAACCAGGTGCATACCGGCTCTACCCAGTCCGTATCCACTAAGAACCCTGTCTGGTTTACTCCAAAGAAACCCAAACAGGATCGAGTGTAAACGTAAAAATCATCTGCCAGATAGTGGACCCAGTAAGTGTGATGTCACTCTGAATCTTCGGCTCCAAACAATCCAATCCAGTTCCCCTTTTTTTTCCAATATGGATGCTGCCATATTAAAACCTAAGAAGCAGTATTTTCATAGGTTGTTTTTAATCTGCATTGGCATGGTAACTGCCCAGTGTCACGTGGTCAGGGGAGGGCAGGTGTGTTTCCGATCAAATCCAGGTCAGATGCCCCGAGTGAGGCAGGGTCGAACTCCGCCTCACGTTTGACTGCAAGATTCAATATAAACTGGGTGGCATGATGCGTGCCAGTTAGTGTTCCTCAGCAAATCAGTATGAACTTTACAGAAATATTTTTCTGCTGATTGCACAAAAAAGTACAGAAAAAAAATCAGCATGTGAGGCAGGTATGTACTCAGCACCAAACTCAAGGGGCTCACCCGGGAGGATCCCACGGTGTTCCCTGGCCAGCTGTAAGACGTAGTCTCTCCACTGGGTCTAGGAACTGTCTCTGGGCCTCCTGCCAGTGGGACATACCCGAAACACCTCACCAATGAGACGTTCAGGAGGCATCCTAACCAGATGCCTCAACCACCCCATCTGGCTTCTCTCGACCTGGAGGAGCTGCCGCCTTATCGAGGTGGAGTGTATTGAGTACCCTAATGATCCAAGGAACCATGATGTCCGGGGCTTAATGTCCCTGATAGGGTCACCCAACCCAAACAGATCCTAGGTGAGGGACCAGATGAAGCGTGGCTCAAACACCCCTTATGAAGATATGTATCAAGCATGGCCAAGCTGCCCTTGCCCGGATGTGGATCCTCTGTGGAGGCAGGCCCAAGGGTGGGGCATGTGAGTGACCGCCTGGTAGTTACTCTTTGAGCTCGGCTGGGCTCAGCTCAAACAGGGGACATGGGCCACCCTTCCAGTGGGCTCACCACCTGCAGGAGGGGCCAAAGGGGTCTGGATTTACAACCAGACGAGTGACCAAATGTTTTAGGAATCAATGATTAACTAAAAAAAGAAGAAAAAAAAAACAGATAAAGTAACATGGTTTGAGTCTGAAGCTGATTCTAAGGAGCCGGGTTTTCTCTTATCTCCTGATCGATAGGTCACATGAAGGTCTGTTTTTCTCTATCTTATCAAACCTGTCAGGTATTTGTTTTTTTGCTTGTTAAGCTGCTTAACTTTGACCGACAGCTCAGCGAAGCAGAAAAACTTCTGTTCTCTGTTTTATGAATCATAAAAACATCTGGTTTCATCTCTTAACAAAAATTATGCAGCAATAATTTCCTTTTATATACCAGTGAAAAAATCTGGGCGCTAACAAGATTAAAATATGACCTTTAATCCAAACAAAACAAACACCTTCAGGTTTGTCCTCTGGACTGAGACACTTCCATACGTCTTCATCCTCTTCATCCTCGTAGATCCTGGTTACCCTGGTGAGGGTAGGAATGTAGATCCTGGTTACCCTGGTGAGGGTAGGAATGTAGATCCTGGTTACCATGGTGAGGGTAGGAACATAGATCCTGGTTACCATGGTGAGAGTAGGAACGTAGATCCTGGTTACCATGGTGAGGGTAGGAACATAGATCCTGGTTACCATGGTGAGAGTAGGAACGTAGATCCTGGTTACCATGGTGAGGGTAGGAACTTAGATCCTGGTTACCATGGTGAGAGTAGGAACGTAGATCCTGGTTACCATGGTGAGGGTAGGAACGTAGAATCCTGGTTACCATGGTGAGGGTAGGAACTTAGATCCTGGTTACCATGGTGAGAGTAGGAACGTAGATCCTGGTTACCATGGTGAGGGTAGGAACGTAGAATCCTGGTTACCACGGTGAGGGTAGGAACATAGATCCTGGTTACCATGGTGAGAGTAGGAACGTAGAACCTGGTTACCACGGTGAGGGTAGGAAAGTAGATCCTGGTTACCATGGTGAGGGTAAGAAGCTAGATCCTGGTTACCATGGTGAGGGTAAGAAGCTAGATCCTGGTTACCATGGCGAGGGTAGGAATGTAGATCCTGGTTACTATGGCGAGGGTAGGAACGTAGATCCTGGTTACTATGGTGAGGGTAGAAACATAGATCCTGGTGACCATGGTGAGGGTAGGAACGTAGATCCTGGTTACTATGGTGAGGGTAGGAATATAGATCCTGGTTACCATGGTGAGGGTAGGAACGTAGATCCTGGTTACCATGGCGAGGGTAGGAATGTAGATCCTGGTTACCATGGTGAGGGTAGGAACATAGATCCTGGTTACCATGGTGAGGGTAGGAATGTAGATCCTGGTTACCATGGTGAGGGTAAGAAGCTAGATCCTGGTTACCATGGCGAGGGTAGGAATGTAGATCCTGGTTACCATGGTGAGGGTAGGAACATAGATCCTGGTTACCATGGTGAGGGTAGTAACGTAGATCCTGGTTACCATGGTGAGGGTAGGAACATAGATCCTGGTTACCATGGTGAGGGTAGGAACATAGATCCTGGTTACCATGGTGAGGGTAGTAACGTAGATCCTGGTTACCATGGTGAAGGTAGGAACGTAGATCCTGGTTACCATGGTGAGGTTAGGAACTAGTGATTGTAACTTTTATTATTGTAGTTTTATTTACTTGTATGTGTCTATCTGTCCGTCCCTTCATCGCTCAGTCAGTCCATCCTTCCACTATCACCCTTAAAAACACTGTCATTCTTATCTTTAAATTGCTGATTTTTAATCTGTCTCTTTAAGAAACTATTTAACCATAAAAATAAACAGACTGGTTGTTTTATGTGAGCAGGTAGAAGTAATGTGTGTGGTGTGTGTGAGAATCCTACCTGTGTTTATTAATGAGCGTGTGTGAGAGAAAACCTCATACCTGTGTGTGTAGATGTGTATTAATGTGTATAAGAGTATTCAGTGTGTGTGTGTGAGGGTGTGTCCTACCTGTCCGCTTCTACCTGCGCACCGTCCAACTCGCTCTGAATTAACGGAGAACTCACTAACGCGCTTGGGAGGGAGCGCTCCTTTCTTTTCACAAGGACACCCGCCCACTGGCAAGCAGGGGCGGGGCTACCGGGAGGAGGCGCATTGATCTGATTTATGAAAAAAAACAAAACTCATTCTATTCATAAAAAAAAAAGGAGGGAAAGTTTTCAACCTCATTTATATTCCTTTAGACAGAGATTAATTTAAACACCCCACAGATTAGGATCAATCAATTTGAGCGAGGGGTGACCAGCTGTGAGTGTAACGAAAAATGTAAAACACACTTTTGAAAAGTAGCGAAGTAAAAGTACAGATATCTGCTCTAAAAATGTAGTGAAGTAAAAGTACCGGTCTTAAATTTTACTTAAGTATAGTAACGAAGTACATTTACTTCGTTACGTTCCACCAGTGGATTCAGACGCGGGCATCGTTAAGATGTCTTTTGGCCGAATTGAGACGAGCCTGGTTGTTGTTTTGGCTCAGCAGTGGGTTCTACCACGCAGGACGTTTCTAACCAGAGTCACGAACTCTGACGTAATGAGTTAAGCGACGCCTGCAGTTTTTTGGATGATTTTTAGGATCGTTTTTTTCACTCTTGGATGACTTTTTACAGCTTTCTTGGGGTAATTTTGCATTGCTAGCTGCTCCTGAGAAGGTTCCGTCGACATTCCTGTTCAGTAATACCCTGTTGATGTATTTTATTACAGAAAAAAATCCTATTTTAGCAACACAGCGTTTTGTCGTTTCTATTCGGCCATAAAAATGTGTTTAAAAAGTGTTTCATGGATTTAAAAGTCTACAAAATGACTCGCTTTCATGTCAGTAATGGTAGAATCCAGGCGGCTGATTGGTCTAGAGACAGTGTGGTGAGAGCGGCCATGCTGATTGGTCTAGAGACAGCGTGGTGAGAGCGGCCAGGCTGATTGGTCTAGAGACAGCGTGGTGAGAGCGGCCATGCTGATTGGTCTAGAGACAGCGTGGTGAGAGCGGCAATGCTGATTGGTCTACAGACAGCATGGTGAGAGCGGCCATGCTGATTGGTCTAGAGACAGTGTGTTGAGAGCGGCCATGCTGATTGGTCTAGAGACAGTGTGGTGAGAGCGGCCATGCTGATTGGTCTAGAGACAGTGTGGTGAGAGCGGCCATGCTGATTGGTCTAGAGACAGTGTGGTGAGAGCGGCCATGCTGATTGGTCTAGAGACAGTGTGGTGAGAGCGGCCATGCTGATTGGTCTAGAGACAGTGTCACTGAGTAAAAGACAGGAAACAGAGATGTTTGTAGCAGAGATGAAGATGCTGAGGATCTCTCTGGGAGTGACCAGGATGGACAGGATCAGAGGAACAGCACATGTTAGAGGTTTCAAAGTCAGAGAGGTCAGACTGAGATGGTTTGGACATGTGCAGAGGAGAGAGAGAGAGTACATCAGAAGAAAGATGCTGGTTTTGGAACCACCAGGAAAGAGGACTAGAGGAAGACCAAAGAGGAGGTTCATGGATACAGTGAAGGAAGAGGATGCAGCAGATAGGGTTAGATGGAAGAAACTGACTTGCTGTGGCGACCCTTGAAGGGAAACGATGAAAGGAGAAGAAGATGACTCAGTCCAGTGTTAGGAATGCCTTGCCAGGTGTGCAACCTGTCAAAACTTCCTCCGTTTGGATAGAACACCTCTCATTGTGGTTCTCTGGGGTTCTTTAGAACCCGTTACCCTCTGACAGATCTCTGTTCTGAATGTCCTGAATGTCTTTACCTTGGCATGATGTTTTACGATCCTTCTGTTTTCTTCACTCTGCTAAGCAGGTCCTTTTAAAGGGGTTTCTTGATTGGAGGCTGTGGCCGCGTCAGGCTGACGTGTAGCCAGAGCTTTTGAACCAATCAAATAAGTTCAATTGAAATCTATGTTTTATTGTTAGTCCGAACACGGCCGGTCTGAAGCTGCTTCTTAGCGTCTGATCATGGTTTAAAAAAACACAATGTTCTGTTTACTGTCACTAAAACTCAGGTACAAAACGTACCTACACGTGTGGGTAAACGTACCCACATGTTTACTTATCAGGTTTTATGTTCAGTGTTATAAAAAAAATTGAAACATTTGGTTTAAATACGTCATCACTCCTCCCGGATGGCAGAGCTCTTCACCCGATCTCTGAGTGAGAGCCATGCCATCCTGAAGAGGGAGCTCATTTCGGCCGCTTGTATCTGCGATCTCGTTCTTTCGGTCACCACCCACAGCTGGTGGTGACGGAGTAGAGCCGCTCCTTCTTCGGGTCGAGACCAGCCAGATGGTGTGGCTTGTGCTTTTCCAAGGCTGGGTCGTGCGGGTGACAGCCTCAGACGAGAAACCCAGGCTTCTCTCACCCCAGCTGCATCCTCCAGCTCACCCAGAAGGATCCTGAGGTGTTCCCTGTCCAGCTTTGAGACAAAGCCTCTCGAGCGGGTCCAGGGTCTGCCTCTAGGTGTCCTCTCCGTGGGATGTGCCCAAAACATCTCACCCGCGAGGGAGGCATCCTAACCTGATGACCAAACCACACCATCTGGGTTCGCTCGACCCGGACGAGCAACGCGTGCAATACCCCCTGGAGGTCAGGAACATGGTCCTGCTCCAAGTGGAGGAGTTTAACTATCTCAGGGTGTTGTTCACAAGTGGGGGAAGGATGGAGCGGTGCAGCGTCAGCAATAATCAGGACGCTGTATTAGTTCGTTGGGGTGGTTAAAGAGCTGAGCACTGGGTTTTCTCTGGTTTCCTCTCACCCTCCAAAAACATACATTTTACGGTTGATTGGCTGCTACGACATCTTTCCTAGGACTGTGTGTGTGTGGCCCGGCGCCAGACTGGCAACCTGTTCGGGGTGTATCCTATCTCTCGCCTTGAATCAGCTCGGATAGACTCCGGAACGCCCGTATTCGTCAGGAATGAACGGTTCAGAAGATAGAAGAGGAAACATATGGATAAAAAAACAAACAACAGCCTGTAACAAAACACCTAAACTTTTCAGCAGGTGTTTAAAAAATCTCCTGTTTTCAGACCAGACAGTTTTCTGCTACAAAATAATTTAATTCCTAAAACAGGGAAAAATTATGTGAGAAACTTCAAACTTTATAAAGTTCTTATGAACATTTGGCGCTCTCTGCTGGTTCAGACTCGACACATCTGTTCTTTATTTTTCTAAGTTTGTATTTAAAAAGCTCATTTTTTTTTTCCCACTGATTGACCTTCATTGTTCTTTTTATGAGAATACACAACCTCTAGTTTGAACTCTAGAGCTTTTACAAACACATTTTAACCCTAATTTAATTAGATATTTATCTTGTAACTCATACATTGCCCACTAAGTGGAGCTCTGTATCTACTATAACTCAGGTCCTGGTGAATTTCTTCAGACAGAAAGTCATTTTTTAAATCATTTTCACAACACCTGAACGCACCGTAACGTCACTGTCAATCTTAAAAATATATAACTAATTTTCTCCATCGTCCTGTTCTTTTTTTCTCCCATGAGATGGTAATGCTGAGGCCACAAGGTCCCTGATCCCGGAGACGTCCCTTTCCAGGTCACCCACTCATCTGGGGCCTCATTTAGAAAACATGTTCTAGCCCAAATTCCACTGGCTTCAACGCTCATTCCGTTCTATTGTCTTCCGGGTCGCAGGGGCAACAGCCTCAGACGGGAAGCCTAGGCTTCTCTCACCTCAGCTGGATCCTCCAGCTCAACCGGGAGGATTCTGAGTCGCTCCCCAAACAGCTGTGAGACATAGTCTCTCCAGCTGGTCTGGCACGTCCCAGACCTGCTCCTGGTGAGATGTGCCCGAAACACCTCACCAGCGAGCCGCTCGGGAGGCATCCTGACCAGACGTCAGGATATCTAAAGCCGAAATAAACTTCCTCTACAGGGTGGGCAGGGACTCTTTTAGAGATATAGGGAGGACCTCTTCCATCCGGGAGGAGCTCAGAGGAGAGCCGTAGCTCCTCCGGGTTTGAGAGAAGCCAGCTGGGGTGGATCGGTCAACTGGTTAGGATGCCTCCCTCGCTGGTGAAGTGTTTTAGGCACGTCCCACCAGGAGGAGACAGAGGCAGACCCTGGACCTGCTGGAGAGACTATATCCCACAGCTGGACAGGGAACACCTCAGGATCCTCCTGGGTGAGATGGAGGATGCAGCCAGGATGAGAGAAGCCTGGGGTTCTTGTTTGAGACTGTTGCCCTCACGACCCGTCCCCAGATAAGCGGAAGACTATTCAAGATTCAAGAATCTTAAAATTCTAGAACTGTTTATTGTCAATGAAAATGATCAGACTAGGAACCTACTACTAAAAACCTAATTGTCCATGTTGAATTGGTATCAACGTCAGTCTCAATAAACCATCAATCGGCCCTCATTCTTCTCATTCGTGACGCGTTCATAGACCAGAAGAAACCCTGTAATGAAGGCCTCTGATTGGTCAGGTTACCAATCAGAACCTTCTGATTGGAACCTTCTGATTGGTAACCTAAACAATCAGAAGGTTCAGGAGCTTTTAGAATCCTTTTATGTCCCACTTTGTGAAGTTTGTTCTATGTTATAAAAACTTTGTTTGTTTTGAAGTGTATCTAAGTTTTTTTTTTCCAAGAAAAAGCTGATGTTTTTCAGGAAAACTGGTGAATCAGCATCTCACACTTCCAGTAAACGAGGTTTCATCTACAGACGGACAGATGAGTGGATCAGTGTTGCTGTACCTGTCCCTCATCCCTTCAGCTTCATTAAAGCCTTGCTTTAAAACCTCCGTTCTCATCTTCTTGACCGTGTCTGATTAAATAAGCTGTCAGTCAGCCCGTTCTGCCCCAGAGCTACAATTACTCCGACATTATTACCTCCGAGCTCCAGACACGGGATTAAAAACTTCTACACCGCTGTAACTTTGCTTTAACAGCAGCTCGGAAGCGGGCACCTGACAAGAAGGCATGAAACACGAGGGTATTAAATTAAACTGGGAAACAACTGAAAGAAAACGACCAGCTCAAGTTTGTTAATACTTACACATAAACACCCGACGTTCTTCATCAAGAGAAAATCAACAGAAAACAAGAGGATGTAACGAGGATATAAATTAATCTGAAGATCCTCCAAATGAATCTATGTTCCTACCCTCACCATGGTAACCAGGATCTATGTTCCTACCCTCACCATGGTAACCAGGATCTACATTCCTACCCTCACCATGGTAACCAGGATCTACATTCCTACCCTCATCATGGTAACCAGGATCTACATTCCTACCCTCATCATGGTAACCAGGATCTACATTCCTACCCTCACCATGGTAACCAGGATCTACATTCCTACCCTCATCATGGTAACCAGGATCTACGTTCCTAACTTCACCATGGTAACCAGGATCTACGTTCCTACCTTCACCATGGTAACCAGGATCTACGTTCCTACCCTCACCATGGTAACCGGGATCTACGTTTCCACCCTCACCATGGTAACAAGGATCTACGTTCCTACCCTCACCATGGTAACCAGGATCTACATTCCTACCCTCACCGTGGTAACCAGGATCTACGTTCCTACCATCACCGTGGTAACCAGGATCTACGTTCCTACTCTCACCATGGTAACCAGGATCTACGTTCCTACGCTCACCATGGTAACCAGGATCTACATTCCTACCCTCACCATGGTAACCAGGATCTACATTCCTATCCTCACCATGGTAACCAGGATCTATCTTCCTATCCTCACCATGGTAACCAGGATCTACGTTCCTACCCTCACCATGGTAACCAGGATCTACGTTCCTACCATCCCCATGGTAACCAGGATCTACTTCCCTACCCTCACCGTGGTAACCAGGATCTACGTTCCTACCATCACCGTGGTAACCAGGATCTACATTCCTACCCTCACCATGGTAACCAGGATCTACGTTCCTACCCTCACCATGGTAACCAGGATCTATGTTCCTACCCTCACCATGGTAACCAGGATCTATGTTCCTATCCTCATCATGGTAACCAGGATGTACGTTCCTACCCTCACCGTGGTAACCAGGATCTATGTTCCTACCCTCACCATGGTAACCAGGATCTACATTCCTACCCTCACCATGGTAACCAGGATCTATGTTCCTACCCTCACCATGGTAACCAGGATCTACGTTCCTACCCTCACCGTGGTAAGCAGGATCTATGTTTCTACCCTCACCATGGTAACCAGGATCTACGTACCTACCCTCACCATGGTAACCAGGATCTACATTCCTACCCTCACCATGGTAACCAGGATCTATGTTCCTACCCTCACCATGGTAACCAGGATCTACGTTCCTACCCTCACCATGGTAACCAGGATCTATGTTCCTACCCTCACCATGGTAACCAGGATCTACGTTCCTACCCTCACCATGGTAACCAGGATCTATGTTCCTACCCTCACCATGGTAACCAGGATCTATGTTCCTACCCTCACCATGGTAACCACTGGGGATGGTGACCGCAAGAACAAGATCACGGGTACAAGCAGCTTGAAGAAGCTTCAGAGATGGAGGGAGAAGCTCTGCCATCTAGGAGGTGGTCTTCTGGGTCAATAAATGCCTGATCGGGTTGTTCAGGCATCTACTTATGATGCCACACTTGCTGGTGAGGTATTCCGTCCCACCAAGGAGACCCACAGGTAAACCTCGGACTCGCCAGGTTAACGTTCCCGTTCTAAAAGTCATCAAAGTGAAGGTCTGAATGCTAAAATAAAGAAGCTTGGAGGATTAATAAAGTATTTTCAATCCAATTAAATTCAAAGCTAATCATAAACAATGAACGAGTCTCTCTGCTGTGCTTCTAATGAGTGGACTCAGTGTGGCGGTGCAGTGAGAGCCTCTTCTCTTTTCCTGCTGTCACAGACTGAAAAAAATTAGCATATCAATGCTTTCCTGCTGATAGCTTCCATCGTTCTCTGCGTTCTGCTGGGACGTAATTCTGGATGATTATTAGAGAAACAAACTGAGCAGAGTCGGAAACAAAAGGAAGGGAACAAAATAACGTGCTGGATTAGAAACTCAAGCGTTTATAATCATGGTGGAAAATATTTCGGTATAAATTTAATTTTCAACACGATGAAATCAAATAATAAGAGTCAAAGATGTGTAAATATTAACCAGGTAGTGACTGTGGATGTTAATCCAGAAGGAGACCACGATAGAACCCTGTGGAACTCCAAAATAACTGCTTTCCTTTTATCTATGACACTATAAAAAAAAAAAAAGAAAGAATTACTCTATTCATCCCTCGCCGGAGAAATTTGTTTGCTGCACTCCTTACACCGCAGCAGGCTGCCCTTCGACAGCGCCAATGGTGGGAGAAGCGGGGGTTAGGTGTCTTCTCCAAGGACCCTAGACGTGCTCTCTGTGGGACGCAAACTCGCGAACTTCCGGTCCGCTCTAACCACTGAGCTGCCGTCTCCTCTCTAACAGTATTACAGTAAGTAATGATGTTTACTTACTGTGGATGTTTTCCTACTTCCTGTCTTTGAGGAGGGAGGACGCTATGCTTCTTGCTCTGTCACTTTTTTCAATTCTTTTGCTTTAAAATCACTTAAAATTATTTTTATTTTTTATCACCCAAAATTTTGGATTACCTGATATTTTATAAATTTTGACCATTTAACGAGACGGCGATGGCAGAAAAGAATGGAAGAAACTGCTAAACAACAATGCTGGGATGAAGAACAAATTAAAGTCCTACAAGAAATGGGTAACATCCTCAGACGGGAAGCCCAGGATTCTCTCACCTCGGCTGCATCCTCCAGCTCACCCAGAAGGACCCTGAGGTGTTCCCTGTCCAGCTGTGAGACATAGTCTCTTCAGAAGGTCTGGGGTATTGCCTCTGGGTCTCCTCCTGGAGGGACATAGTGAGGTGTTTTGGGCACATGGTTTTCAATGAGATCCCAGTGAAACAAACCGTCTCCGGGTCACACAGCTGACCCTAAACCCAGCAACCTGCCCCAAAAATCCGCTTCCCAATCAGTCCTAAAATCATCAGTGAATCAGATGGTTTGATTAAAGCAGAATTAAAGGTGTTTTAAAGACAATCAGTTAAAAAAAACAAAACATAGTTTATGTAACGTTTCATTAACAGAGACTCATTTATTTTCAATGTGGATTAACTCCATCAGGGTAATGAGGTGGAGCTTCTAGTTAAACTTGATTCTGAGTGTGTGTGTATGTGTGTGTGTGAGGTCTACATTCCTCTGTCCAGCCACTTGGAGGTGCTGTACATCTGTTCATAAACATCTAATAAGCTTTCCTCACTTTTTGACTGATTTTATCCTCCATTCATCATCGATTCGCTTTGTGTTCTGCATGTTCTACATTCGAGTCCAGGTAAAAAAACCATCTCTTTACTTTAAAAAATAAAAACTTTCTGAATGTTTTTTATGTTGAATAATTTACAGACCAAGTTTTTCTTGTAAAACAACGTTATTCAGGTTGTTCATCCAGCGACCCGGCCCCAAATGAGCGGAACGGAACCTCGTTATTTAATCCTGTGGAGGTTTGAATCCATCACAATCATGTTTTTTTTTTTCTATAACTGGAAACAATGTTATTGCTCTTAAAATGAGTTTTGGAGCAATATAAAGGTTTAAAGCTCCATGTTTGATCATCTTTCATCTTTAAGAACCAACACATTGTTTTCAAGTAAAATAAACATATTGCTTTCCGTTCGTTTTTCTTTTCGGTGCCTTGCTGAAAATAATTTTTAGAGAAATCTCTCAGTGCGTTCAGGATGAGCCGCCACATCATGTCAGAGTACGAAATCTGAATATCACTGGTGCCGTAACGAGACAAAAACAACTGTCCAAACTCAGCTGGTTTGTATTCAAGCAGCCTGTTTCTGTTCCTTCAGATCAGACTAAAAGTCATAAGAAGAGTACCTTCATTAATCCCACAAAGTGGAAATTACTCTGCTGCGTTGCACCTCGAGTCTCTCAAGCGAGTCCGGGGTTTGCCTCTTGGTCTCCTCATGGTGGCAGGTGTCTGAAATCCCTCACCAGTGAGGCGCTTTGAAGCATCCTGACCAGATGCTCGAACCACCTCATCGAGCTTTTCTCGACCCGGAGGAGCAACGGCTCTACTCCGAGCTGGATGGCAGAAATACTCCCTCAATCTCTGAGTGAGAGCCGAGCCACCTTACAGAGGAGGCTCATTTTGGTCGCTTGTATCCGTAATCTCGTTCTTTCTCCTTCTTGAGCTGTCATCTTAATGTGGTGGAGGGGCTTCCGAGCCCCAATGATCATAGGAGTTATGTTGTCCGAGGCTTAACGCCCCAGATAGGGTCACCCAACCCGCTGGAGAGACCATGTCTCAAAGCTGGACAGGGAACACATCTCGATCCTCACTGGTGAGCCAGAGGCAACAAGCTGGCCATGCAGGAGTTCTACATCCTTCCTGTTGGAGCCAGTTGCTTCTAAGAAGCCATGCGCGTCTGTGCTGAGGTCCACCACAACATGGAGAATGGTAACAGCTTTTTTTCTGCCCATGTTCCGACACATTCTAGATCAGAGGCCCCTGGAGGAGGGAGAGGGACCAATCTCTGTCATCCTGAGACAGTCTGAGAAGACAACAGCCCGAGAAGGGCTGTTGTTTTCGAAGGGCAGACAGGAAGGCCAGGCTCCCGGTCTGAGAAGGGAAGGCCAGGCTCCCCGTCTGAGAAGGGAAGGCCAGGCTCCCCGTCCGAGAAGGGAAGGCCAGGCTTCCGGTCCGAGAAGGGAAGGCCAGGCTTCCGGTCCGAGAAGGGAAGGCCAGGCTCCCCGTCTGAGAAGGGAAGGCCAGGCTTCCCGTCCGAGAAGGGAAGGCCAGGCTTCCCTTCCGAGAAGGGAAGGCCAGGCTCCCCGTCTAAGAAGTGAAGGCCAGGCTCCCCGTCTGAGAAGGGAAGGCCAGGCTTCCCGTCCGAGAAGGGAAGGCCAGGCTCCCCGTCTGAGAAGGGAAGGCCAGGCTCCCGGTCTGAGAAGTGAAGGCCAGGCTCCCCGTCCGAGAAGGGAAGGCCAGGCTCCCCGTCTGAGAAGGGAAGGCCAGGCTTCCCGTCTGAGAAGGGAAGGCCAGGCTCCCGGTCCGAGAAGGGAAGGCCAGGCTTCCCGTCAGAGAAGGGAAGGCCAGGCTCCCGGTCCGAGAAGGGAAGGCCAGGCTCCCCGTCTCAGACGGGAAGGCCAGGCTTCCCGTCTGAGTAGGGAAGGCCAGGCTTCTCGTCTCAGACGGGAAGGCCAGGCTTCCCGTCTGAGAAGTGAAGGCCAGGCTCCCCGTCTGAGAAGGGAAGGCCAGGCTCCCGGTCCGAGAAGGGAAGGCCAGGCTCCCGGTCTGAGAAGTGAAGGCCAGGCTCCCCGTCTGAGAAGTGAAGGCCAGGCTCCCCGTCTGAGAAGTGAAGGCCAGGCTCCCGGTCCGAGAAGGGAAGGCCAGGCTCCCCGTCTGAGAAGTGAAGGCCAGGCTCCCCGTCTGAGAAGGGAAGGCCAGGCTCCCGGTCCGAGAAGGGAAGGCCAGGCTCCCGGTCTGAGAAGTGAAGGCCAGGCTCCCCGTCTGAGAAGTGAAGGCCAGGCTCCCCGTCCGAGAAGGGAAGGCCAGGCTCCCCGTCTGAGAAGTGAAGGCCAGGCTCCCCGTCTCAGACGGGAAGGCCAGGCTCCCCGTCTGAGAAGTGAAGGCCAGGCTTCCCGTCGGAGAAGTGAAGGCCAGGCTCCCCGTCTGAGAAGTGAAGGCCAGGCTCCCCGTCCGAGAAGGGAAGGCCAGGCTTCCCGTCCGAGAAGTGAAGGCCAGGCTTCCCGTCCGAGAAGTGAAGGCCAGGCTCCCCGTCCGAGAAGGGAAGGCCAGGCTCCCCGTCTGAGAAGTGAAGGCCAGGCTCCCCGTCTGAGAAGGGAGGGCCAGGCTTCCCGTCCGAGAAGGGAAGGCCAGGCTCCCCGTCTGAGAAGTGAAGGCCAGGCTTCCCGTCCGAGAAGTGAAGGCCAGGCTTCCCGTCCGAGAAGTGAAGGCCAGGCTCCCCGTCCGAGAAGTGAAGGCCAGGCTCCCCGTCTGAGAAGGGAAGGCCAGGCTTCCCGTCCGAGAAGGGAAGGCCAGGCTTCCCGTCCGAGAAGGGAAGGCCAGGCTTCCCGTCCGAGAAGTGAAGGCCAGGCTTCCCGTCCGAGAAGTGAAGGCCAGGCTTCCCGTCCGAGAAGTGAAGGCCAGGCTCCCCGTCTGAGAAGGGAAGGCCAGGCTCCCCGTCTGAGAAGTGAAGGCCAGGCTCCCCGTCTGAGAAGGGAAGGCCAGGCTTCCCGTCCGAGAAGTGAAGGCCAGGCTTCCCGTCCGAGAAGTGAAGGCCAGGCTTCCCGTCCGAGAAGTGAAGGCCAGGCTTCCCCCAGTGTTGTTTTCGTCAACGATGACGATAACGAAATGATTTCGTTGACGAAGCATTTTTTCATGACTATGACGTAACAATAACGAAATAAACGCGAGTTAATGGTGACGAAAATGTGACGAAACGTTTGCAAGTTTCTGCTGACGAGACAAAAATGTAAGAAAATAGGCTTCAGACTTTCATATTTCTGTCTATGAAAAGAAAAAAACACAGCGGCTGCATTCTGTCTCTCACGGCGGGCATGGCCTCCCCCCGATCCTGCACGTTCACACACCAAAGCGGCAACAGCAACAAAGGAGCTTGATGATCAGAAACTTAAAGTTTCCACGTATTTTGTGCAAACAGCATGCTAACTTCAAGCTAATGCAGGGTTATTATAATTACAGGGTTTTTAAGAGGTGTCATTTTTAAGTATGTATAAGTTACACATCCTTCACAGCCTTCACTGGCTTCCCGTTCACCTCCGTGTTGAATATAAGGTCCTCCTTCACACCCATCACTGTCTGCACGGTGAGACCCCCACTTACCTCTCAGAACTACTCACACTCAATACCTCAACCAGGACCGGGTCAGGCCAACAGCATCGTCTGAACCCACCCAGGAAACGGGTAAAAACAATGGGTGACAGGGCCTTCGAGGCTGCTGCTCCCCGCCTGTGGAATGCCCTCCCAGACTACCTCAGGGCCCCACAGACGGAGGATGCCTTTAAAAAAGGACTAAAAACCCACCTTTTTTAAAAAAAGCTTATCATTTTTAAACTTGTTTGCATTGTATGTTTGTTTTTATTGTGCTGGACTGTTTTAATTGTTTTAAGTTTTAATCCATGTAGCACTCTGAGGCTTGATTTCAGGTATAGAGTGCAATATAAATAAAATACATTATTATTATTATTATTATTACAACGTTCCTCACTCACTGAAAAATTTATATTTATTTACATTGTTTTACAATGTTTGCTGTTTTGTGTAAGTTAAAGCTTGGCAGAGTTTTTTTTTTTTTTTTAAACAAATAACCTGCATTATTCTCAGTAATAAAGACACGATTCTTAAAGTAAGATTTTTTTTTTTATTTACACTAAAACTAAACTAAAAACGTTCTTAAACTTCCCTGACTAAAACGTGACTAAAACTTAAATTAATTTTTGTTCCAAAGACGAAGACTAAAACGAAAACTCAGATGGCGCCAAAAACAACAATGGCTTCCCGTCTGAGGCTGTTGCCCCCGGACCCAGGTAAGTGAAAGACAATGGAATTTCACATTGCACCACATCAGGCAGCCATGACGTCACCAATGGTAGGAGCTAGTAGGGGGTTCGGTGTCTGGTCCAAGGACACTTACGTAGGTGGTTCAGTGGGATTTAAACCGGCTTCTCCCGGCCCAAGGACGGACACGGCATCTATTGAAGAGTTTGTAGCATAGAATCTAAAACCAGATTCAGTCCAGCTGTTTGTTCTGATTGAACAAGGTCAAGTTTAATAAACGAACAAATTGTTTTGCTTTTGGTTTCGACACTGAAAACAAATCCATGAACTTGGAACCGGAGTCGGTACCGAGCGGTGAATTTTTTTTACCTGTTTATTTTCTTTCATCCTCTGATCGTTTCATCTCGGAATCCGTCCTTCATCTTTTCACTTTTTTTCCTCCTGTAATTGAATATTTTGTCATTTTTTCCAGTTTGTATTCTTTGGTTATTTTTCATCTGAAGTTTTTATCTTTTCTATTTACTCTCAGCATCTTCTAATCTTTATTTCTTCACGTCTCTTATTTTGTATTCCTAAACGGATTCCACTTCCTGCTTTATCTGTCATTTTCACTGGATTTGATTTGCATTGAAGGCTGGTTTATTTTCTTTGTTTAATCCCTCAGTTTTTCTCTTCATTTCGTGGGTTTAGAACTGATGGTATAAAACTGCTTCATTCTAGTTATGATATAAACCAGAGGTCCCCAAGATGGTGAAGCGGGCACCAAGTCACCCTCAAAGACAACAGAAGTCACCCACAGACCTGTTCTCAAAGTAGCCCAACTCGTTACTGAGCTATGAGCGCAACCGCTAATGGGGTTGCAGGGACCGGAGCCTATCCCGGCCGATTCAAGACGAGGGGCAGGTTACACCCCGAACTGGTCGCCAGTCCGTTGCGGGCCCACACACATATACAACCATCCACACACACATTCATTCCTAGGGGCAATTTGCCACCGGCCAATCAACCTAGCATGCATGTTTTTGGAGGAAACCAGCGAAAACCCACACATACACGGGTAGAACATGCAAACTCCATACTGAAAGACAGGTGTTCCAAGCCTTGTCCCCACCCCGGACTTGAACTCAGACCTTCTTGTAGTGAGAAGCTCCCATTGCGCCACCGTGACGCCCATTTGCATTCATATTGATTAAAATATGTTCGTTCCGTCGTCTTCCGCTCATCCGGGGCCGGGTCGCGAGGGCAACAGCCTCAGACAAGAAGCCCAGTCTTCTCTCACCCCGGCTGCATCCTCCAGCTCACTCAGGGAGGATCCTGAGGTGTTCCCCGTCCAGCTGTGAGACATAGTCTCTCCAGCAGGTCCGGGGTTTGCCTCTTGGTCTCCTGGTGAGACGTGCCCAAAACACCTCACAAGCGAGGGGTTCTCAGCAGGCATCCTGACCAGATGTGAGAACCACCCGTTGTCATGGCAACATGACAACTCTGAATTAAAATATTGAAGAATTGAAATTTAACATGTGTTTTGTGACATGTGGCAGTTTCCCACCTTGTTGTCCTTAATAATTATCCTGAGAAATAATTAACGTAACCAGTGTTTTCATGTAGATGAGTCTTAATAATCAGGGCGGATCCAGTTGGGGATGCACGCCCCCCCTTTTGGTCCACGAAAAAAAAAGTGTTCTTACTACTTTAATTATTATAAATTTTGGGCAAAATATGCAGAAAAATTACTCCTATTTTTCAAAATACTCGGGGGGGATTTGCCCCCAGACCGCCCTATACTGCCGAGCACCACAGGTGCTCTTTTTGTCTATGACCTCACGCCCGCCCCCCGTTTAGAAAATCCTAGATCCGCCCCTGAAAACCATCATTAATAATACACAAAGGCAAACTGATCAAATTGTGGCGGCAATTTGTGGGTAGCACAGTGGCCTCACAGCAAGAAGGTCAGGGTTCGAGTCCCAGGTGGGGACGAGGCTTGGAACACTGGCCTTTCAGTGTGGAGTTTGCATGTTCTCCCCTTGTACGTGAGGGTGATCTCTGGTTTCCTCCAAAAACATGCATGCTAGGTTGACCGGCCACAACATGATTGCCCCTAGGAGTGAGTGTGCGTGTGGCCCTGCGACAGACTAGCGACCTGTTCGGGGTGTACCCTAACTCTCGCTTGAATCAGCCGGGATAGGCTCCAGCACCCACTGCCACCCCGTAAGGGATAGACAGTTAAGAAGGTGACTGACTGACTGGCTTCTCTTTGTGTGACTCTGTACCATCAAGTAGGCCTTACTTTCAAAAAGCCGGTGACCCCGATAAAGACCATAAACATTCATTACTGATCCGTCATTTCTTTTCTTGAGTTTTCTTTTTTCATCATCATCTGTTAATTCTTCTATATTTTTCTTACCTTTCCTCTCCACCATTTTCTCCGTCCAGCCGATAGATGGATAACTCCGGGCAGATGGGTGGCCTACTTCCATCCTTTCTCCTCCTTAAATCGATCCGTTCGTCCTTCTCTCAATAATCCATCAGTCAGAATGAGCAGGACGTCCGGCTTGATGGAAAACAGAAAAGAAATGATCGGAATTTACTCACAGATCATTTTCAGGTTTTATCAAGCGTGAAGTTTGAACTTTTTTACCAGTTTTATTCACAAAAAAACTGACTTAACTTTTAAAAGATGGTTTCAACTTTACCGTCACCATGGTAACCAGGATTTATGTTCCTACCCTCACCATGGTAACCAGGATTTATGTTCCTACCCTCACCATGGTAACCAGGATTTATGTTCCTACCCTCACCATGGTAACCAGGATCTATGTTCCTAACCTCACCATGGTAACCAGGATCTACGTTCCTACCCTCACCATGGTAACCAGGATCTATGTTCCTACCCTCACCATGGTAACCAGGATCTACGTTCCTACCCTCACCATGGTAACCAGGATCTACGTTCCTACCCTCACCATGGTAACCAGGATCTATGTTCCTACCCTCACCATGGTAACCAGGATCTACGTTCCTACCCTCACCATGGTAACCAGGATCTATGTTCCTACTCTCACCATGGTAACCAGGATCTACCTTCCTACCCTCACCATGGTAACCAGGATCTACGTTCCTACCCTCACCATGGTAACCAGGATCTACGTTCCTACCCTCACCATGGTAACCAGGATTTACGTTTCTATCCACACCGTGGTAACCAGGATCTACGTTCCTATCGTCACCATGGTAACCAGGATCTACGTTCCTACCCTCACCATGGTAACCAGGATCTACGTTCCTACCCTCACCATGGTAACCAGGATCTACGTTCCTACCCTCACCATGGTAACCAGGATCTACGTTCCTACCCTCACCATGGTAACCAGGATCTACGTTTCTACCCTCACTGTGGTAACCGGGATTTACGTTCCTCGTACCCTAACCTACGGTCACCAGCTTTGGGTGGATACAAGCGCCCAAATTGTGGATACAAGCGCCCAAAATGATTTTTCTCCGCAGGGTGGCTGGGCTCTCACTCAGAAATACGTAGAGGGAGGAGCTCGGAGTAGAGCCGTAACTCCTCCGGGTCGAGAGAAACCTGATGGAGTGGTTCGGGCATCTGGTTATGATGCTTCCCAAGTGCTTCGCTGGTGAGGTGTTTCAGGCTCGTCCCACCAGGAGGAGACCCAGAGGCAGACCCTGGACCTGCTGGAGAGACTATGTCTCCCAGCTGGACAGGGAACACCTCAGGATCCTTCCAGGTAAGGTGGAGGATGCAGCTGGGGTGAGAGAAGTCTGGCTTCCCGTCTGAGGATGTCGGCCCACGGCCCGACCCCGAATACTCTGACGACAATGGAACATAATTTGAACTTGTTTGAGTAATTTACAAGCCTGCTTAGCTTCTGAGATCTAACGGGATCAGACATTGACAAGCCGGCATAACCACACAATTTAAATTCAAAACACTGGTTCCAAACCTTGTTGAACATTCTGATCACCATGCAGATAAAAGAGGTTGGAGAACAGCTTCAACATGGTGCGGTCGATGTTTAAGCATGCCAACTTCCTTAGTCAGAAGTCTATGATGGGGGTTTACAGCTTGCATGGCAGCTTCTACCATCAGGTATGAATGTGTTTGTGAATGGGTGAATGTGAGGTACGATGTAAACCGCTTTGAGTGCCGGTAGAAAACAGCTGTATCAGCAGAGCCCTTTTACTACTGGGTAGAAGTCACTGTTGGATCGTCTCACGTCGACCCTTAAAACAACTTTCCTCATGGAGTGGAAGAAGTCTTCCTCGGTGCCCGTCGCTAATGCTTTGGGCACGTGTTGTTTTTTTTTTTTTTTACTCATCACTGTTTCCTTAAAAAGCTCTTTAAAAAACATAGAAAACATATTCATATTCAATAGTTTTACTCTGAGTGTGTTTAACGGGTTACACACAGAAAGCAGGCAGTCTGTCTGTGTGTGTGTGTGTGTGTGTGTGTGTGTGTGTGTGCGTGCGTCAGCAGGTAATCAGCTCAGCACAGAGCTGGGAGACCTGTCTCAGGGAATTGTGGGTATTTTCTTGTGTCGATTCACATCAAGTTCAACAGAAAAGAGTAAAAAAAAAAAAAACAACACACAGACACAAACACACACACACACACACACACACACACACACAGCTGAGCTCAAACTGTGGACTCACATCAAGAGTGAGCTGTCAACCAGGGAGGGTTCCCTCCACTAATACACACACACACACACGCCTCTTAAACTCCATTTATGGATCATGCAAATGATGTGAAGCATGTGTCTAAGATTCATGCCTCCAATGAAGCAAGCAAGTTGTACCGGGTTGGTACCTTATTGCCCGGGGGTTACCCGGACTCTCACTTCGAGATAGAGGGAGGAGCTGTGCCATCTGGGAGAGATGGCAGAGCTATCCATCAACCCAGCGGGTTCAGGCAGGCGGTAACTTCCCAATGGGATCATAGACTCTTCCTATCGTCGAGAGCAACCTTTAGCGCCCAGCTCTACGCCAATTGAGCCTGGTCTTATCACTGGTATCGGTTGCTCGCCATGTTGAGTCTGTGCCGAGACAGCGAAGCTGGGGTGACCGTTCATGGTGGTATGGAGATCCTGGAGTGCCCAGTGCCGGGATCCCCCTCACGGTGTTACTGACAGAGTCCGACGGAAAGGCAAGCCGATACAGCTGGTTTCAGGACGGTATTCCAAGCCTTGACCCCACCCGAGACATGAACCCAGACCTTCTTGCTGTGAGGCCACAGTGCCACCCACTGCACCACCGTGCCGCCCAGGCGTCTATGTTTGCTTCCTCATTGTTTCCTCGCTGCTTCACTTCTGCCCACAAGTCTCATCTTTTCTTTACATCCTGGGATTTACAAACCACGGCTCCGGAGTTACCCTGACGTTACCCAACAATTCACGCTCTCCACTATCTTCATAAATCGCTCGGTTTGCCAAATTTCGGCATGCGCACCGGGCACAGATGTAGGCGTACGCATGCTTGATAAATGAGGAATAGGAATTCACACGTATGTAGATTTTCAAAAATTTGGTTATTAGTTTATCTGACGCTGCATCGGTCCGTCGTGGTAAAGAGAGAGCTGAGCCAAAAAGCAACCAATTTTGCAAGTCGATCGATTTACAAGTCGATTTACGTTCCTACCGTCACCATGTTAACCAGGATCTACGTTACTACCCTCACCATGGTAACCAGGATCTACCTTCCTACCGTCACCATGGTAACCAGGATCTACCTTCCTATCCTCACCATGATAACCAGGATCTACGTTCCTATCCTCACCATGGTAACCAGGATCTACGTTCCTACCCTCACCATGGTAACCAGGATCTACGTTCCTACCCTCACCATGGTAACCAGGATCTACGTTCCTATCCTCACCATGGTAACCAGGATCTACGTTCCTACCCTCACCATGGTAACCAGGATCTACGTTACTACCCTCACCATGGTAACCAGGATCTACGTTACTACCCTCACCATGGTAACCAGGATCTACGTTACTACCCTCACCATGGTAACCAGGATCTACATTACTACACTCACCATGGTAACCAGGATCTACGTTCCTATCGTCACCATGGTAACCAGGATCTACGTTCCTACCCTCACCATGGTAACCAGGATCTACGTTCCTACCCTCATCATGGTAACCAAGATCTACATTCCTACCCTCACCATGGTAACCAGTTTGGGTGGTGACGGAAAGAATGAGATCGCAAATACAAGCGGCCGAAATGAGCTTCCTCCGCAGTGTGGCTGGGCGATGCAGCTGGGATGAGAGAAGCCTGGGTTTCCCGTTTGAGGCTGTTGCCCCCACGAACCGGCCCCGGAACAAGCGGAAGATGACGGAACGTTTTCATTGCTCCTCCTCCAGGTTGAGAGAAGCCAGAAGGGGTGGTTCGGACATCTGGTCAGGGTGCCTCTTGAGCGCCTCGCTGGTGAGGCGTTTCAGGCACGTCTCACCAGGAGGAGACCCAGAGGCAGACTACGGACCTGCTGGAGAGACTGTCTCACAGCTGGACAGGGAACACCTCAAGATCCATCCGGGCGAGCTGGAGGATGCACCCGGGGTGAGAGTAGCCTAGGCTTCCCGTCTGAGGCTGTTGCCCCTGCGACTCGGTCCCGGATAAGCGGAAGACGACGGAACAGACTCATCTGAGCTGAAGAGGACGATGGATGGTATTTAAAATGGTTCAAATGCTGATAAAACTTTGTTTTTCTCTTGTTTTTTTTTTTTTATATGATGGTGAAACATAAAAGTCCCGGTAATCAGGTTGAGTGTTTTAGTGGTTACCCACACATCGGAGCGTGTCATTAACACGGCAGTCAGGTTAAAAGTCAAACCCAGCCGACCTCCGTCTGGCATGTTTTATTTTGACGGATGACGTTGGGTGTTATTTAACAGGAGTGGAAATCAGTGTTTTAGATCCTCTGCCATGTGAACTCTAACGTCCCATCCATCCTTTCCTCGCGGGTTTCAATGTGTTGCTCAGGGGCACAACGGCATCAACTCAATCCAGGCCGGAAATTGAACCAACAACCCTCCGGTTATAATGATTACAAGACAACTACTCTCCTCGCTGAGCAGCATCGACCAAACCAGTGAAGAATATTTGAAGCAAACGTCCCACAGTTACTACGATAGTACATGTATGTTTGTTGCCATGGTGATGCACAGTGATACAGTCCATCAATATGTCTCCTGTCTGTCCGTCCTGTCTGTCATCCATCCAACTGTCTGGCAGTTTCTATCTACGTTCCTACCCTCACCATGGTAACCAGGATCTACATCGCTACCCTCACCATGGTAACCAGGATCTACGTTCCTACCCTCACCATGGTAACCAGGATCTACGTTCTTACCCTCACCATGGTAACCAGGATCTACGTTCCTACCCTCACCATGGTAACCAGGATCTACGTTCTTACCCTCACCATGGTAACCATGATCTATGTTCCTACCCTCACCATGGTAACGAGGATCTACGTTCCTACCCTCACCATGGTAACCGGGATCTACGTTCTTACCCTCACCATGGTAACCATGATCTATGTTCCTACCCTCACCATGGTAACCAGGATCTACGTTCCTACCCTCACCCTGGTAACCAGGATCTACATCGCTACCCTCACCATGGTAACCAGGATCTGCGTTCCTACCCTCACCATGGTAACCAGGATCTACATCGCTACCCTCACCATGGTAACCAGGATCTACGTAACTACCCTCACCATGGTAACCAGGATCTACGTTCCTACCCTCACCATGGTAACCAGGATCTACGTTCCTACCCTAAGCATGGTAACCAGGATCTACGTTCCTACCCTCACCATGGTAACCAGGATCTACGTTCCTACCCTAACCATGGTAACCAGGATCTACGTTCTACAGAGACCAAGGGGCAGACCCTGGACCAGCTGGAGAGACTATGTCCCACATCTGAACAGGGAAAACATCAGGATCCTCCAGGATGAACTGGAGGATGAAGCTGGGGTGAGAGAAGTCTGGGCTTCCCGTCTGTGGCCTCACGATCTGGCCCAAGACGATGGAACAGGACCTCAAATTGACACCGCTTTGTGTCCAAACTTCTGTCTTGTCATTTCTCATGTTTTCGATCCAACTTCAACATGTTTTCGAGCTGAAATCAACATTAACTATGATTCATTCTGACGTTTGTTTTTAATACGGACTCATAAAAAAATCCAGGTTGAGTTAGAGTTAAACTTTTGTAATTTCTGCTTGGATTCCTGTGGTTGTTTATTGATGAACGGGTATAAATATTTGATACTGTACCTGAAATAAAGCAGGTGAAGGTAATACACAGAGGTTTACTCCTCCTATGTGTATATATTATTTTTATTTTGCCCTGAGGAGCCGAGCGTAGCCCGAGGTGAAGCAGAAACTGTGAGATTTCACAGATGAAAAGCAGTGGTTTCTTCTTTTCTAACAGTTGAACAACCAGCCCGTAAATGTTTCAGCAGACGTCTTCTCTGTAAACATTTCTATCTGCTCAAAAAAAAAAAAGAAAAAGAGACGCTCGCTGTTTAGGTTTTAGAATAAAATCAGAAAGTCAACTTTTTAAATTTTTTTACATACTTCTACCATGCATTCCACCGTAGCAGGCTGCCAAGAAGGCGCCAATGGTGGGATGAACAGGGGGTTAGATATCTTCACCATGAGCTCAGTGGGATTCCACCCGGCGAACTAATGGTCCATGGGTGAACATTCTACCACTGAGCTATCGCCTTCTCCCTAACTGATACTTACTAATAAGTAACAAAACAAAGAAAACAGGAATGGCGGAGACGGTATGCAAGCGAACCCGAAGAAGCTAGCGGGTGCCCCGGGGAGAGTTCTCTTTTCGGAGGCATCCGTAACTTCGGGACAAGGATTGGCTCTGAGGATTGGGAGAGCAGTCGCCCCGCTGAGCTTCTTCCCCCCCGCGTTCACTCTACAGACCTTCCCATCTTGATCAGTGTCTTATGAGCTTCAGAAGACTGACGCAGAGAAGATTAAGATTAGTTTTTTTAGGCCAGACGGAAACATTTAGAGGACAAATTCAGACAATTGATTCCATGCATTGCATAGTGAAGTGCGTTCATCCACGGACGATGGGCTTTCCGTTCCGTTGTCTCCCGCTTATTCGGGGCCGGGTTGCGGGAGCACCAGCCTCAGACGGGAAGCCCAGGCTTCTCTCACCCGGCTGCATCCTCCAGCTCACCCGGAAGGATCCTGAGTCGTTCCCTGTCCAGCTGTGAGACATAGTCTCTCCAGCAGGTCCGAGGTGTCTCCTTCCGGCGAGGCGCTCGGGGGGCATCCTGACCAGATTCCCAAACCACCCCATCTGGCTCCTCTCGACCTGGAGGATGATTCTAGGAGCTATGTTGTCCGGGGCTTAATACCCCTGGTAGGGTCATCCAAGGCGAGGGGCCAGACAGAGGTTAGGGCACGAGAGTGAGCGGCTGGTGGCCGGGCTCAGCCTGAACAGGGTACATGGGCCACCCTTCCAGTGGACTCACCACCTGCAGGAGGGGCCATCGGGGTCGGGTGAAGGAGGTTGTAATCATTAAAACCTCTGTTTTTTCATCCAGATGTTTTCCTCCATCTTGTTCCTGTTTTTTTTTTATTTTTACTCTTGTTTGTTTCAAAAGAAAGTTAAGGACAAATCTTTTCCTCCTCCGGTGGTCGACCTTGGATTTCTCGTGTTTCTCCTGAGAGTTTCTCTGTATGGGTGTAATTATAGTTCATTTATCTTTTCTGGAAGAAGTCAGGGATGAGACACACACACACACACTCACCCACACACACACATACACACACTCACCTCCACACACACACACACTGTCCTTGTTGAAGCAAAATAATTTAGCTGATTTCCATTAGAATTCATGCCTTCGTGTCCTCGGACAGATCCGGACGGTTGCCATGACAGACTGTGAGAAAACTCCCCGGTCACCATGGTAACTGTTGCCGGTAGTTCTACGTTTCATTTTCATCCCATTTTTCTTCATTTAATTGAATTTCCTCTAAAAAAATAATTGAACTTCACATTTAATGAGCCTCCATCCCTCCCTCTAAGGACTGATTAAGCTTCAGCCGAGTCGTCCCGCTTCACACTGTGACAGAAGAGTGTCAGAGCGGATTTGAACCTGCAACCTTTCAGCCAATCGGACAGATAAGACCTAACGGGGTCTGACCGACGATTCCATTTTAAAAGCAGCCGAGCGTGCCTCTGCGATCAGGCCGCGCGCGTGTGTATGAGTGCGCATCACTTGCTAAGCCATCCATCAAATTACCGTGGCAACCCCGCATCTATCAGCCCATCCATCATCAACAGGAGATATACAAGAAGGAGAACAGAGAGAGTGATCTGTCACCGAGGAGATAAAAGAAAGAGGGAGTGAGTAAATGAGAGAGGAGGATGGAAGCGGTGAAGGTGGAGAGAGGATGAGGAGTCCATGATGGAAATGATGTCAATATAAACAAGAAAAATGGAATAAAAAGAGGATGGAGGGACGGACGGAGGGACGGACGGACGGAGGGACGAACGGAGGGACGAATGGAGGGACGGACGGACGGAGGGACCGAATGAGGGAGCGACAGACGGATGGGGAGAAGTTATTTTTTCTTGTTAACTTGGAGGAAAAACAAGGATAAAACCTGTTAAAGTTAAAATAAAACAGAATAAAGATTTTAAAGTTCATTTGCTGAGTTTCCACCCTTTTCCTGATGAAGAAAAGGGCCCGGAAGAGGTCAGGGACAGGGTCCTGCCCCAAATAGAGGAATTTAAGTATCTTGGGGTGTTGTTCACGAGTGGTGGAAGGATAGAGCAGGAGATCGAGCAATAACTAGGATGCTGTATCAGTCCGTTGTGGGGAAGAAAGAGCTGAGCCGAAAAGCAAAACACTCGATTTACAAGTCGATCTACGTTCATACCCTCACCATGGTAACCAGGATCCACGTTCCTACACTCACCATAGTAACCAGGATCTACATTCCAACCCTCACCATGGTAATCAGGATCTACATTCCAACCCTCACCATGGTAACCAGGATCTACGTTACTACCCTCACCATGGTAACCAGGATCTACGTTACTACCCTCACCATGGTAACCAGCTGTGGGTGGTGACCGAAAGAATGAGATTGCGGATACAAGCGGCAAGAAATGAGCTTCCTCCGCAGGGTGGCTGGGCTCTCACTCAGAGATCAGGTGAGGAGCTCTGCCATCCAGGAGGAGCTCGGTGTCGAGCCGCTCCTCCTCCAGGTTGAGAGGAGCCAGATGGGGTGGTTCAAGCATTTGGTAAGGATGCCCCCGAGCACCTCGCGGGTGAGGTGTTTCGGGCCCGTCCCACCAGGAGGACACCAAGGGGCAGACCCCAGACCCGCTGGAGAGACTATGTTTCACAGCTGGCCGGGGAACGACCCGGAATCCTTCAGGGTGAGCTGGAGGATACAGCCAGTGTGAGAGCAGCTTGGGCTTCCCATTTGAGGCTCTTGCCCACTCGTCCCAGCCCCGGATGAGTGGAAGATGACGGAACGGATCAGATTTGTTGAGTTTAAAATGAACAATAGATGAACGAATGAACCCTTTTCCAGGCGAGGACCATGGTCTCGGATTTGGAGGCGCTGATTCCCATCCCGGTCAGTTCACAGTCGGCAGCAATGTGATCCAGTGAGAGCTGGAGATCACGGCCCGATGAAGAAACAGGACCACATCATCCGATCCTGAGGTCACAAAACCGGAACCCTCCAACGCCTCGGCCTCGCCGAGATATCATGTCCATAAAGGTGATGAACAGAATCAAAATGGAATCGACATACAGCCGGCTATGCGGACCAAGCTCTGGCTCCGGTTGTACAGAGACCGGACAACCCGTACCAAGGGCTCCGAGACTCCGTACTCCCGGAGCACCCGCCACAGGAGCCCCCAATGGACCCGGTCGAATGCCTTCTCCAGATCCACAAAACACATGACCCCTCCAGGATCCTGAAGAGGGTATAGAGCTGGTCCGTAGTTCCACGTCCGGGACGTAAACTACACTGCTCCTCTTCAATCCGACAGACCCTCCTCTCCAGTAACCCCCAAATAGACCTTCCCAGGGAGACTGAGGAATGATCCCTCTGTAGTTGGAGCACAACCTTTGGTTCTTCTTCTAAGAAAAAGGGCCCACCACCCCAGTCTGCCAATCTGAGGCACTGTCCCCAATGTCCATGCAATGGTGGAAAGGCGTGTCAACCAAGACAACAGTAGTAGAACAGCAAGGAGGTCGTAGGTTCAAGTCCCAGGTTCTACGTTCCTACCCTCACCGTGGTAACCAGTATCTACGTTGCTACCCTCACCGTGGTAACCAGGATCTACGTTCCTACCCTTACCATGGTAACCAGGATCTACGTTCCTACCCTCACCGTGGTAACCAGGATCTACGTTCCTACCCTCACCGTGGTAACCAGGATCTACGTTCCTACCCTCACCATGGTAACCAGGATCTACGTTCCTACCCTCACCGTGGTAACCAGGATCTACGTTCCTACTCTCACCGTGGTAACCAGGATCCACGTTCCTGCCCTCACCATGGTAACCAGTATCTACGTTCCTACCCTCACCGTGGTAACCAGGATCTACATTCCTACCCTCACCATGGTAACCAGGATCTACATTCCTACCCTCACCATGGTACCCAGGATCTACATTCCTACCCTCACCATGGTAACCCAGCCCAAGACCATCCAGAGCCCTTAGGAGCTCAGGGCGGATCTCATCTACCGACGGAACCCGGCTGCCGCGGTGCTTGTTGGTGGAAATTCAGGCTGTAATTTTACATAAAAAAGTTCTGAGAAAAATGAAAAAGCGACGAGCAAAAACCAAAAGAAAACTCATTGATCAGGTCGACCCACCACGCCTCCACCTGTAGCTTAAAGATGGTGCCATTCGTTTCCTCTCTCTCTACACGACATGATATTTTCTGTCGATCAGCGGTATTCATCTTCCTTAATGCCAGCACCTCACCATCCGTATCCGCTTCCATACCTCACATTAGTCAGGTAATAAGAGAGCATGAACACGTTCAAGTATCAGAGTGATTCATGAGAGTTTTCACGCCCGACAAACAAAGCAGCTGCTAGTTTAACCAGAAAAAGAAAACAGGAAGTACTGAAGCAATTAGTCAAGGAAACCCGTCCTGACGGGAATATTTTACTCCCATTCTTTCACAAGCAGGAGGATTTATCTTCCTTTGCTCCACCTTTTCTTTGTTCCCACCTTGTTTTCCTTCCAAACGTAAATCAATCATCCACATCATCGACGTACAAACATTTTTCTCTTTTGTTCTTTATTATCGCGTTGTTTATTTGCCAGGAAAAAACGTGGTGTTTGCGTCACCGCCTCCATTAGAGAAGATGCCCTGAAAGAGAACTCGGTAACAAATTGCAGAGCCAGGTTGTGGGGCGCCTTAGGAGGCGAGTATCGACTGGAATATGATGTGAGAGAAGATAAACAGGTTGGCAAACAGAGAAAAATAAAACTAATCAATATGATGTTTGCTAGTGGGGAATGAAATTAATTTAGGAGGAGTTCCAACAAGACGTCTAATTGATTTTTATTTTAGCCGTGGGGCTCATGAAAGGCTTCCAGGTTTATTTTAATTTCAACCTGTAAATGAGTGATTATCTGGAGAGGTGTAAAGTTAGTAAAAAAAAAAAATAATAAAAACAAAAGATAAGAACTACATATCCTCACCTCCGTGAAGCTGGACCCTCTTAAAAAAATATGAACAAAAATAAACAAAAAATGTCAATCTATGAGCTGTTTTAGGTTTTTTTTTTTTTTAAGAAATATGACTTGACCGTGACGTCATCAAAGATGGCGACGCCCGAAAATAAATGAAGGTCTGAATGACGTCATCATCCAAATGTATTTCTTTAAAAAAAAAACTAAAACAGCACAAACAAAAAAAATTTACAGCAAAAACTTTTGACATATCATTTGTTTATTTTTGTTCAATCTTTGAGCAGTTTTAGTTTTTTTTTTTTTTTTTTTTAAAGAAATAAGACTTGGACCGTGACGTCATCAATATGGCGACGCCCGGGAATAAACGAAGGTCTGAATGACGTCATCATCCAAATGTATTTCTTAAAAAAAAAAAACTAAAACAGCACAAACAAAAAAATTTACAGCAAAAACTATTGACATATCATTTGTTTATTTTTATTCATATTTTTTTAAAAGAAGGGCCAACTTCACGGAGGTCACATCCTCCCTTCACCAAGAGATTTTTTCTTCTTTCAGCATTTCCCTTCAGGGGTCGCCACAGTGAGTCAGTTTCTTTCCATCACCAACCCCCTTAAAGACCTGGGCTGGCTCATGGCCCATGAGGGCCTACCATTTGGGGCCTTGTTGGTGAGAAGGGGCTTCACGAGGAATGGGAGTTGTCCAAGGTGCAGGAACCTGGACACCCGGGTTTGAAAAGATGGACAAAACCAAATTGACCTATAGCCTCGTACGATATGAACGGACTGATGGCGACCAGACACACTTCCAGCGCTGGTGGGTTGCGGTTACATGCGTCAAAGACGCTCTGTGACGGGCTGTAACATTGCCTGTCAAAGAAAGAGACTGGTTCCACCACGAATAATTGTTGCGAATGTAACGGCGATGGTGGACCTTTGTGGCGACACATAACGGAGCCTGGGACTAATGGGAGAGTGATGTGACGGGGAGGAAGAGGAGGACTGTCTAAGTTGGTTTGAATTCATTGAACCTGGGGGGTCAGATAGAGTGGGGAGCACATCTGGAGATGTGAGTGTGAAATGGTAAATATTTTGTTCTTTGAATAAATGTGAAATTTTCAATGTAAATAAGTATATTTTTGTTTGTTTAAAAAACCAAAACAAAACCAAAAAAACAAGAAATTTATGGATGATTTACAGAAAATTGGCCGAAGAATGAGTCCGTTCAGCAACCTGATCAGATTAGGGTCTTTAGAAACGTAAAAACGCAGATAAAACTGGAGCGTGATTCTGCAGAGCTTCATCCTAACTCTGTTCCAAGAGAGGATTTATCTGTTCCACATGGATAACGGTGCAGACATTTAACCACGCCGTCCACTCTCACAAAAACAAAGAGATAAATGAGATTTAAAGGCATCCTATTGGATGGATTTGGAAATGTGTGGCACGTCAACAAGTAAATCTTCTTTCTGTTAAATAATGAACTGTTTCTGATCAGTTCTGTTCCTTTTAGAACAGAGTCAAAGGAAAGACTGAACTTTTTAAACCTCTCTTCATTCAGGGAGAGCAGGTGGAACAGGTGGAGTGTTTCAGGTAACTTGGAACACATGTGGATACCCACCTGTTCTTCAAGATATACTCAGACAGGGCCTTCACCTGCTCATTTAACATTCCGTTTCGTCGTCTTCGCTTATCTGGGGCCGGGTTGTCGGGGGCAACAGCCTCAGAAAGGAAGCCCAGGCTTCTCTCACCCGAGCTGCATCCTCCAGCTCACTCAAGATCCCGAGTCGTTCCCCGGCCAGCTGTGAGACATACCAGCAACCAGCCGATACAAGCAGCTGAAAAGAGCTTCCTCCGCAGGGTGGCTAGGCTTTCACTCAGAGATCGGGTGAGGAGCTCTGCCATCCGGAGGGAGCTCGTAGTAGAGCCACTCCTTCTCCAGGTGGAGAGAAGCCAGATGGAGTGGAACGGGCATCTGGTCAGGATGCCTTCCGAGCGCCTCGCTGGTGAGGTGTTCTTGTCACGTCCCACCAGGAGGAGACCAAGAGGCAGGACCTGTTGGGGAGAGTATGTCTCACAGCTGGACAGGGAACACTTCGGGATCCTACCGGGTGAGATGGAGGATGTAGCCGGGGTGAGAGAAGCCTGGGTTTCCTGTCTGAAGCTGTTACCCCCGCGACCCGGCCCTGGATAAGTGGAAGACAACAGAACGGAATTATCTATTCTAATGTCAATCGAAGCCCTGAACAATGACCGTCCATAAGCTTTTAGGTTGTGATTTTAAATGTTTTATGTCTGCTTCCTGACGTCTCTCATCTTATTGGTTGGTTTACTGTGTGAGCCCCATTGAGGAAAATTTCTACACCATTGTGTCAGACATAATTTTCTATTCTTTAAACCTAGATTAAGGCAAACTTTTCTAGAATGTGAGAAAACCTTTGGATCTTTAGAAGTTTGATAGTTTTTTACCAAACGTACAGCTCGTGAAACGCCTCGAGATTTGTTCTGATCACCTGGAGTGTGTGGCCTGAATGAGAGAAGTGTTTATTTCTCTTTTTCATCCACTACCCAACACCGAAGAAGCATCAGAACGATTTGATACAACAACACACTTTGAGTTCATTTTGAAGCTTTTTTGTACGAACATTCCTTCATGTTTCAATCCAACAACTATTTTTTAATCAGTCAGTCAGCTTCTTAACCGTCTATCCGAGGAGCAGGGGTGTGAAACTCCGGTCCTTGAGGGCCGGTGTCCTGAAGGGTTTTCAGGTTTTTCTGAAGGGTAGGAACGTAGATCCTGGTTACCATGGTGAGGGTAGTAACGTAGATCCTGGTTACCATGGTGAGGGTAGTAATGTAGATCCTGGTTACCATGGTGAGGGTAGGAACGTAGATCCTGGTTACCATGGTGAGGGTAGTAATGTAGATCCTGGTTACCATGGTGAGGGTAGTAACGTAGATCCTGGTTACCATGGTGAGGGTAGTAATGTAGATCCTGGTTACCATGGTGAGGGTAGGAACGTAGATCCTGGTTACCATGGTGAGGGTAGGAACATAGATCCTGGTTACCATGGTGAGGGTAGTAATGTAGATCCTGGTTACCATGGTGAGGGTAGTAACGTAGATCCTGGTTACCATGGTGAGGGTAGTAATGTAGATCCTGGTTACCATGGTGAGGGTAGTAATGTAGATCCTGGTTACCATGGTGAGGGTAGTAACGTAGATCCTGGTTACCATGGTGAGGGTAGTAATGTAGATCCTGGTTACCATGGTGAGGGTAGTAACGTAGATCCTGGTTACCATGGTGAGGGTAGTAATGTAGATCCTGGTTACCATGGTGAGGGTAGGAACGTAGATCCTGGTTACCACGGTGAGGGTAGGAACGTAGATCCTGGTTACCACGGTGAGAGTAGGAACGTAGATCCTGGTTACCACGGTGAGAGTAGGAACGTAGATCCTGGTTACCACGGTGAGGGTAGGAACGGAACAGTAGTAGAACAGCAAGGAGGTCGTAGGTTCAAACCTACGACCTCCTTGCTGTTCTACTAATGTTCTACCCACTGTGCCACCTCTTTTTAACCCGAATCAGTTTATTATTTAGCATGTCGAGCAGGTTTAATATTCTAGACGTTGAGCTGTGGTGAGAAGAGCTGCTTATTGAGCTCCAGGTAACTGCCGGGCGAACAGAAGAGGACTGTCGCATTTAAATGGGATTTTCTTTTTCATCAACAGAAAACAATCGGATATCCAGGGTCCGGAACAGACGGGGACGACTTGTTGCTACGGAAACGACGACCAGACTGCTCCAGGAATCCATTAGGAATTTATACGGTGAATATTAACAGCTTGTTTAGTAAAAAAAAACAAACACTGTTTACTTTCAATTAAAAGTTTAAATTAAACTAAAGAAACTTGTTTTTTTTTTTTTTTTTACATCAAATGTCTGTCTCGTTTTTTAAGAATTTGTTAGAAAAAAATTACGTTTTCACTTCAGGAAATATTAAAAAAGGACTTTTAAGCTGCAGTTTATTGATTGTTCCGTTTCGTCCCGTTGTCTTCCACTGATCCAGGACCGGGTCGTCGGGGGTAACCACCTCAGACGGGACACCCAGGCTTCTCTCACCCCAGCTGCATCCTCCATCTCACCTTGAAGGATCCCGAGGTGTTTCCCGTCCAGCTGTGAGACATAGTCTCTCCAGCGGGTCTGGGGTCTGCCTCTGGGTCTCCTCCTGGTGGGACGTGCCCGAAACACCTCACCAGCGAGGCGCTCGGGTGGCATCCTGACCAGACGCCCGAACCACCCCATCTGGCACTGAGCTCCTCCTGGATGGCTAAACTCCTCACCCGATCAATGAGTGAGAGCCCAGCCATCTACCTGTAAACCGTGTATGTGTATATCTATAATTGGTATTGAGTAACTCATTCTCATTCACAGAAGCGTTACGGCCTCCATTAAAAATTATTTTTAAACAACACGTCTATTTAAAACTTCCATGTGTTTGAGAATAAAAATAACAACCCTGCGGTGGTTTGGATCAACCCCTATTGACAGGATTTCTGACCCTTTTCCGTTCCCTCCTTTTATCTGAATTCTAACAATCTCATTTGTATTTCAGCTTGAACTTTAATCAATCAGGTCTCTTTTCCCTTCAGCAAACCAATCAGTTCCAGTATCTGGTCCTCAGTCATGTGGGTAATGAGCTGTCAGCAAATCACAGAGAGCCTGGGGCAGGGACTCGTACCGGATTGGCTATTGGCTGGAGAATATGGAGGTTACTTTATTTATTATCAGGAAATTTAGTGCTTTTATTTATTAATTAAACCTTCGTCCAAAGAATGTGAATGAAGAATAAAACGCTCTGGTTTTAACGTCACATGTGGAATTCAGTTCACAGACTTTTTATGACGTTCAAAAGGATTTATCAGGATTTTCTAACGTGTATGTTTACGTTCCGTCGTCTTCCGGTTGTCCGAGGCTGGGTCGCCGGGGGTAACATCCTCAGACGGGAAACCCAGGCTTCTCTCACCCTGCCTGCATCCTCCAGCTCACCCAGGAGGATCCTGAGGTGTTCCCTGTCCAGCTGTGAGACAGTCTCTTCAGCTTCTTAGCTTCTGTCTGCTGGTATTCGCCACCGGGGTGGCTGTCTGCTGCGCGGGCAAGAATATTTTTTCCCAATTTGTTCGTCTATTGCCCGATGAATGCCACCTGTAGCAGCGCAACGGGCAGCTTTTCTCTACTTTTGCCCGTGGTGTCACACGGACGGGTGGTCATCATAGTCGTTCTGGCAAGCCAAAGTGGGCGACGATGGATATAAGTGGGCAGATTCCCTACATCCAATCAGGAACTGAATAGATTGTGCATGAGATAAACAGATTGGGAAACAAATATTCGTGCCCCGCGCGGCTGCCGGCTATCTCCTGCCCCCAGTCAGCAACCCCATGCCCCCAATCGGCTGTACGCTGTCCCCAGGCGGCTGCCTGCTGCGGTGTCTCCTGTTGTTTTAGTGTTTCGTCGTCTATTTCTGCAGTTTTTCACTGAATTTCTGTCCATTTTTTTGCCCGTGTTTTGTCCTGTTCTGGAGATGGCGGGCTCCCCGTTGGCTTGTTTTACTGGTCATGGAGTTTACGTCCACAATCAGCTCTTGCTCTTGGAACCAGATCCACCGTGACTGGAGGAGTCGGTTCAGCCCCGACAGAAATGAGAAGGAGACGATCCGAAAGGAGGCGCTTTGAGCCCAGTGTCCCTGCGGTTGTCATGGAAACATCTGGTCGCTCACTGGCAAGATGGAAGAAACCAGCGGGAATAGAGAGAGGCCAGCTTTACTGAATCCTGACTCCATAAACTCATTCCGGAATGGCAGCCGTTCAGACGCCAGGTTTCACACCGTGTAAGCGGACCAGAAAGGACCAATGGAAGGACGAGGGTATCGAAGCGTTGGCACAGCAGGATCAAACTTTCCTTCGAGGATTAATAAAGTATTTTAAATTCAATTCATGGTTCTAAAAAAAATCTGATGACCAGCAGATTACGCCCACACATGAATGGACAGGTCACATAACTGTATATTTGGCTGTTTTTTAGGATTAAAAACGTACATCAAATGATCACTACACCTAGTGGTAGGCCAACGCCCCCTGGCCTTTGACTGGGAGGACCTGGTTCGATTCCGGCAAGGCACAAGCCGTCCCTGTGACTACAGAAAGGACAAGAACACAAAGAAAGGACAGAAAATAAAACCCTGAAAAGATAAAAATCTGATCCTCCGCCTGGTAACCCGGTTCCACCTCCTGACGTGATCATATCAACAGTTTTTTTGGCGAGGCGGCGAAGTTACACCTCTGTGCTAAACATGCAAACAACTGAGCCGGTAACGAGACCTCCCATCGAGCTGAGGGAGACATCGAAGCTGCTGACTGACAACAGACAGCCTCAACATGAGAGCTGTCAGAACAAACAAAGACTTGTTTAGAAACCAAACAAAAGCGGTGCTAAATGTGGAACGAAAACGATGTAAGAACAAGGACACAAGCAGGAAGGACTGGCCAGGTGGAAGATAAAAGAAACATCACTGTTTGAAGACCCAACGTGTGTCAGTGTTGTGTTGGAGCATTTCAAAAAGAGAACTACCATCTCTTGACTGACCTTGGCAAGTGGGTTTTCTTTTTCTCCCGTTAGACTCCACATAGGAACGCTCGGTATCCCCCTTCGTGCCATCTCACCATCCGCATCCGCCTATGTTGAGTCTACGACTAGTATTTTTCTCTTAAATCTGATCCCAGGTGGGTTTTTTTTTTATTTGCCTACTTTGGCAGTGAAGGTTTGTAAATAAATGGTCCTCATTTATCAAAGTTGCAAACACTGAAACTTGGAAGTAAAAGACAGTTTCGTTCTGTCGTCTTCCACTTATCTGGGGCTGGGTTGCGGGGCAACAGCCTCAGACTGGAAGCCTAGACTTCTCTCACCCCGGCTCCCTCCTCCAGCTCAACCAGAAGGATCCAGAGGTGTTTCCCATCCAACTGTGGGACATTGTATCTCCAGCAGTTCTGGGTCTCCTCCTGGTGAAATAGAACACCTCACCAGCAACGAAGGCACTCTAACCAGATTCCCAAACCACCACATCTGGCTTCACTCGACTCATAGGAGCAACGGCTCTACTCCACCTCCTGCCTGGTAGTTCCTCTCTCTCTCTGTTTCTCTCTATTTCCTGTCTTTTCCTCAGTGACACTGTCTCTAGACCAATCAGCACACCGTTCCATCCTGCCTGCACACTCTTCTTCACCTCTTCTTTCTCCATTGATCCTAAGTACTTAAATTCCTCCCGTTTCTTTCTCTCTTCTCTCTGTAACCTCACTCCTCTCATTCACACACGTACTCTGTCTTACTCTGATTAATCTTCATTAGTGCAGCTCCCTCTGACCTTCCCTGTACTTCTCTCTCAGCATCCTCAAGGCATTCAACAATCTCACTTTCTTTTAAAGTTCTGTTCCGTCATCTTCCGCTTATCCAGGGCCAGGTCGCTGGGGCAACAGCTTCAGAAGGGAAGCCCAGACTTCTCTCCCCCCAGCTGCATCCTCCAGCTCACCTGAAAGGATCCTGAGTAGTTCCCTGTCCAGCTGTTAGACATAGTCTCTCCAGCGGGTCCATAGTCTGCCTATGGGTCTCTTTCCCAGTGGGACGTGCTTGAAACACCTTACCAGTGAGGCACTACGAGGCACTCAGTTGTCTTTCACTTATCTAGGTCTGGGTCGCCGAGCAACAGCCTCAGTCGGGAAGCCAAGGCTTCTTGCTCTCACCCCGGCTGCATCCTCCAGCTCAACCAGCCAACGACGGGGACCCTGGTGGTCACACCCTCGTCTGCATAAGCTAGCTCTTTTAAAGTTACACGTTTAAAACAATAACTTGTTTGGTTTTCCACGCTGCGTCCGTTCGTCATCAGACCAAAACAGACACTTGTTTTCTTTGTTTTTCCTTGTTTCTGCCTCTATGTGGCGCTCTTCAGACCTCTGTCTGGTTTTAAAGTGGGTGTATTATTGTCCTTGAAGGTTCTGTTTGAGTCACACTAATGTAATTTAGTTGTCTCAGGATGCTGAAACATGCTTTAGAACTTCTTGTCCTCCTTTCCACCTCTATTTTATTATAAAAGATTTACATAAACCTCGAGATTTCTGCTGCAGATGTGAGCTTTCTGTCTGTAAAGTGGCCAAACAAGGAGTTTTTTTTTCTCAGCAGAACATATGGATCCACTCTCATTCTAATACAGTTCTCCATCTGAGACCGAAGCCCGGTCTCTGCATCAGAGACTAAAACATTTATTATAAAACGCTTCTGAACATCTGCACAGAAACAAGTGGACGTGTTCCTCCTTCTTTTCCCCCAGCTGCTCTCCTCTTCCTCTGATTCCTACGAGCGTTCACGCCTCCGTGCACAAACAGTCTGCCAGGCTGTGATTACAGAGGACGGATGGAGAGGAACCAAGATGCTTGGATGCTTTGAGCATCAAACGCGCCTGATAGACTCTTCTACATGTGTGCTTTCACAAAGCTCACAGTTAAAATAGTAGAACAGGTGGGTCAGGTTGATTGCTTTCTTTTTGCTGCAGGGCTTTTCCTTCTCTACTTTCTTCTTTACTTTTTCATTTCTTTCCTAGAACTGGAGGAAGAGCAGGCAACATGAATCAGGCCGTTTCGCCCTCCGCAGCTCATTTGCTCCAACGTTCATCTGGCTTTTCTGCCAGCAGAACTAATGATGCGTTCAAGTGCTTCTTTTCTTTCTGTAAAAGTTTCATCAGATTAGCTGTGGGCAGTCTGCTGTGAAATTTACCTCCTAACAATGAGGAAGAATGCACTAATAAACTCTCCTTTCAAAGCACTGTGGAGGTGCATGTCCTGTCACACCTGAAGGAAACATGAAAAATGCCCTCGCACTGCGTCAGCTATTCTCTTCTCCTCAGAAACTAAATTCTAACTGCTGCTCTAAAATAAAGCCGGACAGTTTAGAGGCTGTTAGGAAAGTTAAAACTGGGACTCAGAAGCAGCAGGAATCGTCTATGGTGCTTTGATTATGTTGAGATTTTTTCAGGTCATAATTTAAGTCGATCTATGTTCCTACCCTCACCATGGTAACCAGGATCTACATTCCTACCCTCATCATGGTAACCAGGATCTACATTCCTACCCTCACCATGGTAACCAGGATCTACGTTCCTACCCTCACCATGGTAACCACGACCTACGTTCCTACCCTCACCATGGTAACCACAATCTACGTTCCTACCTTCACCATGGTAACCACAATCTACGTTCCTACCTTCACCATGGTAACCACAATCTACGTTCCTACCTTCACCATGGTAACCAGGATCTACGTTCCTACCCTCACCATGGTAACCAGGATCTATCTTCCTACCCTCACCATGGTAATCAGGATCTACGTTCCTACCCTCACCATGGTAACCAAAATCTACGTTCCTACCCTCATCTATGGTAACCAGCTGTGGGTGGTGACCGAAGGAATGAGATCAAGGATACAAGCAGCAGAAATGATCTTCCTTTGCAGGGCGACTGGACTCTCACGAAGAGATAGAAGGAGGAGCTCTGCCATCCAGGGAGTAGCTCGAATTAGAGCTGTCGCTCCTCCAAAGAAGCCTGATGGGGTAATTCAGGCATCTAATCACCATCCTCCTGAGCGCCTCGCTGGTGAGGTGTTCCGTCCCACCAGAAGGAGATGCAGAGGCAGACCCCGAACCTGATAGAGAGACTATGTCACCCAGCTCGACTTCCTGAGGATCTTCCTGGGAGAGCTGGAGGATGCAGCCGGGGTGAGAGAAGGCTGGGCTTCCCGTCTGAGGTTGTTGCCCCTGCGACCCAGACCTGGAAGAGCGGAAGACAACGGAACGGCTTCTCTCAGGCATTCAGAGAATGCAGCTTGTGTCACCCCAGCTCCATCCTCCATCTGTGCAGCTGTGAGACATAGTCACAGTCTCTCCAGTGGGTCCAGGGTCTGCCTCTTGGTTTCCTCCCAGTGGAACGTGCCTGAAACACCTCACCAGCGAGGCGATCCGTTTCCCAAACCAGCAACGGCTCCACTCTGAGCTCCTCCTGGATGGCAGAGCCCCTCTCTCTATCTCTGAATGAGAGCCCAGCCACTCAGAGGTCACTCAGCACGGGTATTTAACTCCAACAAGCCAAGCTTTGGGTTTCTAGTTTCCATTCAGGACGTCTGAAAGCGGGTCAGAGGGATGAAACTCATTAAAACTGACAAACAGTTTTCTGGTCATGATTAATTAGACCACACAGGTAAAAAAAAGAAAATAAGGTAAAGCCTTTCTTTGTTGCTATAGTAACTCCGTGCTTCCACAATGTGGAGTATTTGGGTACATAAAGACGAGCTTGAGACGAACGGGCTTCGTTTTACTTCCTCATATAAAAAGTTTTCCTCGATGTGCTGAAAGATTGAAAGCTGCTGAAACATGATTCACAACAAAAGAATCATTTATGAAGTTGTGTAACCTCGAGCATCAACGACACCTTTGTTTTATAAAATTGTTTGTCACAACGTCCCGAAGACTGATGGATTTCTCCCGTTCACACACCCAGACCCCGAACTGTGCGGCTGTGTTGTTGTAAATCACCGCCATGACAGATTGGTGTTGCCAAGAGGAAAATATATAGCAATTTAAGCATCACATTCTCACAGTGAGTAATGGGAGAGCATGACGAGTGACGGGAAACAAGAAGAGAGAGAAAAAAGCTGAGAAACAGTCAGAGAGCTGAACTGTCTGCCAACCCGTCCTATTATTTATCTGTGTCTGTCAGACCATACGTCATGGATTAGCCGGAATGTGGAAATGACATGTTGTAGAGACACAGCGTCCCTGTTCTAACCTCACTGAGGATGTGTCACACAACAAGAAGAGGACATTTATACATCAAAACAAGACAAATCCAATTTACATTCCCCTGCAGGGCCTGGAGAAGAGCTTCCAGCTCCAAAACATCCAGAAACAAGACCTGAAAATGGAATTTTCTCATTGATCCAAATAATGTTTTTTTGCTTCATAAACTGGTCAATTTTTACAAGCATTTGTTCCTCTTGTGTAACGTCTTCTTATCCTCCTTCCATCATCTCCCTCCAGGAGGCGCCACAGCAAGTCAGTTTCTTCCATCTAACCCTATCTGCTGCATCTTCTTCGGTCACACCAACTATCTTCATGTCTTCCTTCACTGTATCCATGAACCTCCTCTTTGGTCTTCCTCTAGTCCTCTTTCCTGGTGGTTCCAAACCCAGCATCCTTCTTCTGATGTACTCTCTCTCTCTCTTCTGCACATGTCCAAACCATCTCAGTCTGACCTCTCTGACTTTAAAACCTCTAACATGTGCTGTTCCTCTGATCCTGTCCATCCTGGTCACTCCCAGAGAGATCCTCAGCATCTTCATCTCTGCTACAAACATCTCTGTTTCCTGTCTTTTCCTCAGTGCCACTGTCTCTAGACCAATCAGCATGGCCGCTCGCATCACACTGTCTCTAGACCAATCAGCATGACCGCTCTCACCACACTGTCTCTAGACCAATCAGCATGGCCGCTCTCACCACACTGTCTCTAGACCAATCAGCATTGCTGCTCTCACCACACTGTCTCTAGACCAATCAGCATGGCCGCTCTCACCACACTGTCTCTAGACCAATCAGCATGGCTGCGTTCACCACATTGTCTCTAGACCAATCAGCATGGCCGCTCTCACCACACTGTCTCTGGACCAATCAGCATGGCCGCTCTCACCACACTGTCTCTAGACCAATCAGCATGGCTGCGTTCACCACACTGTCTCTAGACCAGTCAGCATGGCCGCTCTCACCACACTGTCTCTAGACCAATCAGCATGGCCGCTCTCACCACACTGTCTCTAGACCAATCAGCATGGCCGCTCTCACCACACTGTCTCTAGACCAATCAGCATGGCCGCTCTCACCACGGTTTTCTACACTTTTCCTTTCATTTTATCTGAAACTCTTCTATCACACATCACACCTGATACTTTCCTCCATCTGTTCCAGCCTGTCTGCACACGCTTCTTCACCTCTTTTTTTCTCCATTGATCCTAAGTACTTAAGCTCCTCCCCCTTCTTCCTCTCTTCTCCTTGTAACCTCACTCCTCTCAGTCGGTCTTACTCTGGAGAATCTTCATTCCTCTTCTTTCTAGTCTCCAGATTTTCCTCCACCTCTTCCCTCCTCTCACTAAAGATCACAACATCATCTGTGAACATCATGTGTTTTGTATCATGTGCGTACCGTGTGCATCCCAGGTGTTTACAGTTAAGAGGCGGGGTGCACCCTGAACACGACACTAGTTTGCTGTCAGTCTTAAAACCAAACGTAGCAGGTGGATTTTATTGCATGGATTTTATGGTTTGATTTTATGGTTTGTCTTATAAGAGGCAGCAGAGAGCCTTACTGGGAAGCTCTCGTCGCAGACTAGGTAGGTGGCGGCATGGTGGTGTGTCGGTCTGCACGACATCATGCTGCTAAAAGGAACTAAAAACAAACATGGCTGATCACACCGGGCCTCGACCAATGGCCACAAGGAGGTCCTAGCAGGTGGCGGTCCAGGCAAGGAGGTTCCCGCATGCACTTGTCCGGGCAAGAAAGTTCACGTAGGCGGTGATCTGGTCAAAGACTAAGCCCATAGGCTGTGGACCGGAACGCGGAGAGGCCTGTAGGCTGTGGACCGGGACACAGAGTGGTCCATAGAATGGGAACCAGGACGCGGCGAGGCCCATATTTAACCGAAACATCTTTCAGAGGTGTACATTTTCTGAAAATATTATGAACCCACTGCTAATTTCAAAACAACAAAATTAACAAGTTTTGCATAAACTAATTAATTTTTGCTTTATTTTCACTAAAAAAAATAATTAGTTAATTTTAAGAAATGAGAACGTTTAACCTTTAAAAACTGGAAAAACAATAAAAATTGAGACTGAAATAATCCATTTTTTCTCTTGAATCTAAAGATAAAAACACAAATAACCTTTGTGAGAGTTTCTATTTTTTTTCCCCTATTTTTTCCTCATTACGTTGTCTTTTAAAATCTCTTCAGACGGCAGAAAAAATATATTATCAGACAAAACAAATCGTTTTTTTTTACGTGTTTCCACGAGCAGCTTGTGTCCTCACAAGATGAGAGAACCAGCGTACGGTCTGACATTGTGTAGTTCTATGTGACATTTTTAAATCCCCATTACGGCGCCTCCGCACGGCTGGATGCTCTAATAGAAAAAAAAACTGTTTTCTAACAATAAGCACAACAATGACGGAACATTTTATTCCTAATAGAGCTTTTATTTCCAGGAGTTTTAGTAACGAGGTGTCCAGATCAAATAAAGGAGGAGAAAACAGAGCTTCTAAAGAGGCCAACTGAGAAACACCATTAACCTTTAACCAACCACACTGAGAAAAAAACGCTAGAAAAAGGAATGAATTTCACTAAAAAACAAGCTCTCTTTAAACTAGATTCAAATTCTAAACAAGTTTATTCCTTTCCATCGTTTACTGCTTATCCGGGGCCGGATCGAGGAGGCAACAAACCTCATACAAGAAGCCCAGGTTTCTCTCACCCCGGCTGCATCCTCCAGCTCACTCAGGAGGATCTTGAGGTGTTCCCTATCCAGCTGGGAGACACAGTCTCTCCAGCAGGTAGTCTTACTCTCCTCCTAACAGAACACCTCACCAGGACCGGGATCAAAAGGTATCCTAGCCAGACGCCTGAATGCCCAATCTGGGTTCTCTCAAGCTGGAGGAGCAACAGCTCTACTCGAAGCTCCTCCCTGATGGCAGAGTTCCTCTCTCTATCTCTGAGTGAGAGCCAAGCCACCCCGCAGAGGAAGATCCTTTCTACTGCTTGTATCTGCAATCATGTTCTTTCAGTCACCACCCACACTGGTTGTCATGGTGAGGGTAGGAACGTAGATACTGATTACCACGGTGAGGGTAGGAAGGTAGGAACGTAGATCCTGGTTACCATGGTGAGGGTAGGAATGTAGATCCTGGTTACCATGGTGAGGGTAGGAAGGTAGGAACGTAGATCCTGGTTACCATGGTGAGGGTAGGAATGTAGATCCTGGTTACCATGGTGAGGGTAGGAACGTAGATCCTGGTTACCATGGTGAGGGTAGGAACGTAGATCCTGGTTACCATGGTGAGGGTAGGAATGTAGATCCTGGTTACCATGGTGAGTGTAGGAACGTAGATCCTGGTTACCACGGTGAGGGTAGGAATGTAGATCCTGGTTACCATGGTGAGGGTAGGAATGTAGATCCTGGTTACCATGGTGAGTGTAGGAACGTAGATCCTGGTTACCATGGTGAAGGTAGAAACGTAAATCCTGGTTACCACGGTGAGGGTAGGAACGTAGATCCTGGTTACCATGGTGAGGGTAGGAACGTACATCGTAGTTACCATGGTGAGGGTAGGAACGTAGATCCTGGTTACCATGGTGAGGGTAGGAACATGGATCCTGGTTACCACGGTGAGGGTAGGAACGTAGATCCTGGTTACCATGGTGAGGGTAGGAACGTGGATCCCGGTTACCATGGTGAGGGTAGGAACGTAGATCCTGGTTACCATGGTGAGGGTAGGAACGTAGATCGTAGTTACCATGGTGGCTCTCGGAGCCACATTCGTTGTGGCTGGAGGAATTGGTTTTGGTCCTGAGGGAGCTGGGGAGAAGGAGACGGTGTAGAGGAGGTGCTTCTTGTGTTTTTACGGTTTCCATAGAAACGTCCGGTTGCTCGCTTGAGGAACTGGAGGCGTTCACTCGGACCCAGTTTGGTGTTCTTCACTGCGGCCTGTCTTTGTGACCCATTCCAGACTCTAGCTTTTGGGTTGCCAGGTTTGACACAGTGCGACCGGACTGGGACGCCGCTGGATAGGGGTGATGGGGTATGATGGTGTTTACACTGCAGCACTCAGATTTACCTTCAGGGGTAAGTGGATGCCTGATGAGGCGCATGTCGGGGAGACGTATAAACTATTCCTCATCACTGCATCTTTATGATTATAGTTATTTAAACCTCTCAGGTTTTTTTTGTTTTTGTCTGGACTCAGTTTTGTTTTTCCATCAGATTTAAACTGACCTTTAAAAATAATGTTTGGTGTTCTGGCCGGTCATGTTTGCTCTGGACTGAGTTTAAGCTGTTAAGCATTGGCAGGTCTTCGCCTACTGGTATTAAGTGTGAAAGCCGACCATGTGCTTACACACAGGTCTCTATAAGAAGGAGATAATCCAGAAATATGCTTTTACACAGGACTCGGTTTCCCAGACGTAAACAAGAAAACAGGAAATCCATGACAACAAAAAAAAAAAAAAAACCTCAGTCTGCCAAACATTACAAACTGTATTAATAAGGATAGTTTGTGACCTTGAGTTTTAATCACGTGGGATTTGAATCCAATCAGTTCATCTATAGTTAGTACTGAGTAAATACCAGTAATTTAATTTGAATAGTTTTTCTGGTTTGGGTGATAAAATAATGAAAGTGCTACAAAACTATTCTGTTTTCTTCTGCTTTTCCGGGGCCGGGCTGCAGGAGAAACAGTAGGGTGAAGGTAGGAACGTAGATCTTGGTTACCATGGTGAGGGTAGGAACGTAGATCCTGGTTACCATGGTGAGGGTAGGTGTGTAGATCCTGGTTACCACGGTGAGGGTAGGAACGCAGATCCTGGTTACCATGGTGAGGGTAGGAACGTAGATCCTGGTTACCGTGGTGAGGCTAGGAATGTAGATCCTGGTTACCATGGTGAGCGTAGGAACGTAGATCCTGGTTACCATGGTGAGGGTAGGAATGTAGATCCTGGTTACCATGGTGAGGGTAGGAATGTAGATCCTGGTTACCATGGTGAGGGTAGGAACGTAGATCCTGGTTACCATGGTGAGGGTAGGAATGTAAATCCTGGTTACCATGATGAGCGTAGGAACGTAGATCCTGGTTACCATGGTGAAGGTAGGAATGTAGATCCTGGTTACCATGGTGATGGTAGGAACATAGATCCTGGTTACCATGGTGAGGGTAGAAACTTAGATCCTGGTTACCATGGTGATGGTAGGAACATAGATCCTGGTTACCATGGTGAGGGTAGGAATGTAGATCCTGGTTACCATGGTGAGGGTAGGAACATAAATCCTGGTTACCATGGTGAGGGTAGGAACGTAGATCCTGGTTACCATGGTGAGGGTAGGAACGTAGATCCTGGTCACCATGGTGAGCGTAGGAACGTAGATCCTGGTTACCATGGTGAGGGTAGGAATGTAGATCCTGGTTACCATGGTGAGGGTAGGAACGTAGATCCTGGTTACCATGGTGAGGGTAGGAACGTAGATCCTGGTTACCATGGTGAGGGTAGGAACATAGATCCTGGTTACCATGGTGAGGGTAGGAACGTAGATCCTGGTTACCATGGTGAGGGTAGGAACATAGATCCTGGTTACCATGGTGATGGTAGAAACTTAGATCCTGGTTACTGATTGTTTCATTTTTAAAGCATTCTGAATGGTTTCGTTTCTTTGTTCTAAAACCCATATATTTGTGATTTTTAGTACTTAAAGTCTGAAAAACACGTGTTTACACAAGAACCCAAAAAGAATGTTTTAAATATTTCAGGCAGAATTTGCTTCAGTCATCAGAGTTTTTATTTCATCTCTTTTCCTTCAGCCTGCGTGAATGCAAAGCTTTGATCTGCTGCTGTAATGTATGCCGGCTATAAAAGTCTCTGCTCTACTGGCCCTCTTCAGGTCCAACCCAAGCTGGAGGAAGGCATAAAAATAGACGCAGAACTAGATAAGACGAGAACAAACGGAGGAAGAAGTGGATGAAACTGTGAGATAAAAACAAAAAAAAAAATCCATCACCGATAAAAACGCAGAGGAACACAAATTATTAGATGAAACCGGAGAAAAAAGAAGAGCAGACAAAAGAGAGAAGTGGAGGGTTAAGAGCAGCTGATGATGGAGTAAAAAGATAAATAATAAAAAGATGAATCACATTCTGAGGTGACCTCCATTACCCTCCCAGGAAGCGTAGGAGGTAAAAAAAAACACATAAAGCACAGAAAGATGTGGATTTTATCAGCTCTTCATTAAGTCGCCTGGAAACTCAGATCAAAATGTGCTTGAAGCAAAGAAGAAGAAAAAAAGTATAAAGTCGATTCTCTTTAGGAACGAGATCACTAAACGTTCTCATTTGACACTTTTTAAACATAAAGTAACAGATGCCCTTCTTAAACGAAAACGAGTCAAGGACGAAGAAGATATAGAAAAAAAAAGTTTTACAAAATTATATTAAGATGGTGGTTCGTGTGATGTCACAACATGACATCATATCCAAGTATTCTGAATCCTGCTGCTGCGAAATGTAAACACTGGGGCTGTTGTCAAGGAAACCGTGGTAACCATGATCTACGTTCCTACCCTCACCATGGTAACCAGGACCTACGTTCCTACCCTCACCATGGTAACCTGGATCTACGTTCCTACCCTCACCATGGTTACCAGGATCTACGTTCCTACCCTCACCATGGTAACCAGGATCTACGTTCCTACCCTCACCATGGTAACCAGGACCTACATTCCTACCCTCACCGTGGTAACCAGGATCTACGTTCCTACCCTCATCGTGGTAACCAGGATCTACATTCCTATCCTCACCATGGTAACCAGGATCTACATTGCTACCCTCACCATGGTAACCATGATCTACGTTCCTACCCTCACCATGGTAACCAGGATCTACGTTCCTACCCTCACCATGGTAACCAGGATCTACGTTCCTACCCTCACCATGGTAACCAGGATCTATGTTCCTACCCTCACCATGGTAACCAGGACCTACATTCCTACCCTCACCGTGGTAACCAGGATCTACGTTCCTACCCTCATCGTGGTAACCAGGATCTACATTCCTATCCTCACCATGGTAACCAGGATCTACATTGCTACCCTCACCATGGTAACCATGATCTACGTTCCTACCCTCACCATGGTAACCAGGATCTACGTTCCTACCCTCACCATGGTAACCAGGATCTACGTTCCTACCCTCACCATGGTAACCAGGATCTACGTTCCTACCCTCACCATGGTAACCAGGACCTACATTCCTACCCTCACCGTGGTAACCAGGATCTACGTTCCTACCCTCATCGTGGTAACCAGGATCTACATTCCTATCCTCACCATGGTAACCAGGATCTACATTGCTACCCTCACCATGGTAACCATGATCTACGTTCCTACCCTCACCATGGTAACCAGGATCTACGTTCCTACCCTCACCATGGTAACCAGGATCTACGTTCCTACCCTCACCATGGTAACCATGATCTACGTTCCTACCCTCACCATGGTAACCAGGATCTACGTTCCTACCCTCACCATGGTAACCAGGATCTACATTGCTACCCTCACCATGGTAACCAGGATCTACGTTCCTACCCTCACCATGGTAACCATGATCTACGTTCCTACCCTCACCATGGTAACCATGATCTACGTTCCTACCCTCACCATGGTAACCAGGATCTACGTTCCTACCCTCACCATGGTAACCAGGATCTACGTTCCTACCCTCACCATGGTAACCATGATCTACGTTCCTACCCTCACCATGGTAACCAGGATCTACGTTCCTACCCTCACCATGGTAACCAGGATCTACATTGCTACCCTCACCATGGTAACCAGGATCTACGTTCCTACCCTCACCATGGTAACCAGGATCTACGTTCCTAGCCTCACCATGGTAACCAGGATCTACGTTCCTATCCTCACCATGGTAACCAGGATCTATGTTCCTACCCTCACCATGGTAACCAGGATCTATGTTCCTACCCTCACCATGGTAACCAGGATTTACGTTCTCCGTCCTTGTAACATCTCCAGCTGCTCCTCTGCATCCAAGACCACACGTATGATGTGTTACCATGTAAATTAATGATTCAAGCTGCATGAGTTAAAATTCCTGAACACACTCCGAGTCTTTAAGGGTTGTTTTTTTTTCTGTTTCCTTGTGGATCAGCTGATAACACAGCTCTCCACAGGTGAGAGAAATCACCCCTCCGCAGGGCGAAGGATTAGTCCGCTAATTATGTTTCACACGTTGAGTCCGTACGGGGTGGTATAAGAACGATGGGTGTGTGAGAGAGTGTGTGTGTGTGTGTGAGAGAGAGAGAGAGAGTGTGTGTGTGTGTGTGTGTGTGTGTGTGTGTGAGAGAGACAGAGAGTGTGTGTGGGATTATCATCACACTGTCCATCAAGCTGATGAGAGAACATAGGAAGTAACAGACCTCCCACAAACTGCTTTTATCACATATGTCATCTTGTTCTGTTAAAGGGTTTCTTCTTATCAACCTGAACCTACACACACACACACACACACACACACACACACACACACACACACACACACACACACACACACACACACTGCTATCAGTAGGAAACAGATGAAAGCTCCTTCACTCTTCCAACCTGATTCCATTTAAGCACACCGTCATGGGGACGATATTGATCTGTTCTGGAATAAAAACCTTCTCGCTGCGTCTTTGTTTCAGGGATTTTGCTCAAATAAATTTTTATTGGCTCCCCGTGTCGGAGTCCGAGGTCGACACCAGGGGTTAAAAAAAAAAGCTTTTTAATTTCTTTGTCACTTCACAAGGTGTGATGTCAACGTGAAGGAGATGAAAAGGGGTGAGAATGTCAGGGATCATCCCACAGCTTACTGCTGGATGAAGAAACCAGGATCTCTGAACCAGTTAGAGTTTTATATCAGGATTCACCCCGATAAGGCTGCCAGTCTGTCACGGGGCCACACACACATACACACACACAAAACCATCAACCTACACACTCATTCCTAGGGACAATTTCGTAGCTACGTTCCTACTCTCACCATGGTAACCAGGATCTATGTTCCTACCCTCACCATGGTAACCAGGATCTACGTTCCTACCCTCACCATGGTAACCAGGATCTACGTTCCTACCCTCACCATGGTAACCAGGATCTACGTTCCTACCCTCACCATGGTAACCAGGATCTACGTTCCTACCCTCACCATGGTAACCAGGATCTATGTTCCTACCCTCACCATGGTAACCAGGATCTACGTTCCTACCCTCACCATGGTAACCAGGATCTATGTTCCTACCCTCACCATGGTAACCAGGATCTAAGTTCCTACCTTCACCATGGTAACCAGGATCTACTTTCCTACCTTCACCATGGTAACCAGGATCTACGTTCCTACCCTCATCATGGTAACCAGGATCTACGTTCCTACCCTCACCATAGTAACCAGGATCTACGTTCCTACCCTCACCATGGTAACCAGGATCTACGTTCCTACCCTCACCATGGTAACCAGGATCTAAGTTCCTACCTTCACCATGGTAACCAGGATCTACTTTCCTACCTTCACCATGGTAACCAGGATCTACTTTCCTACCTTCACCATGGTAACCAGGATCTACATTCCTACCCTCATCATGGTAACCAGGATCTACGTTCCTACCCTCACCATAGTAACCAGGATCTACATTCCTACTCTCACCATGGTAACCATGTCAGCGTACCTAACATGTACATTTTTGGAAGGTGGGAAAAAAACGGAGTGCCTGGAGAAATCCCACACATACATGAGGAGAGCATGCAAACCCCACACAGAAAGGACTGTGTTTCAAGTCTCAAACCCTGACCTTGTTGCTGTGAGGCCACCGGGCTCCAGTCCACTCAAATGCTTTCTTTCGATTAGGCTTAAAATAAGTGTTTGAACCCTCTTTCAGTCTTTTTTTTTTGTTCTCCTTTCATTTCTAAAAACGTACCAGATGTCTTCTCGTGTTTAACCACATGTAAAACATTTCTCTGTCTTCGTAGAAACTCTGAACTCGTAGTTTTATTGAGTCGTGGTCATTCATAAAAGATCAACGAAGCCAGTCGTGTTAACACCAGCTTATCTGGGAGACAGATTATCATGCAGTTACCACGGTTACCAAGCTGGAGGTGCAGTTAATAATGCACACACCTTACCTACTCTCATGTTTGTTGGTAAAATTCACACATGGTTGGTTTTAAACTACATGAAGCTGCTTCTAGACAAAAACAAGCATTCACACACATGATCCAGGAGAGACACGTCAGTGGAATCCCTCATCCGTCCAGGGAGAATGCTGGTCAATGGGCTTCAGATCAACCGGTAGATCAGTGAGCATTCATAAGAATCTGAGAATGGGTCGTGGGGGCAACAGCCTCAGACGGGAAGCCCAGGCTTGTCTCAAACCAGCTGCATCCTCCAGCTCACCTGGGAGGATCCTAAGGTGCTCCCTGTCCAGCAGTGAGACAGTCTTTCCAGCGGGTTTGGGGTCTACCTCTTGGTATACTCTTGGTGGGACATGCCAGAAACACTTCATCAGCAAGGGAAACATCCTAACCTGATGCCCAAACCTGATGGCAGTGGCCGTACGGCTCTACTCTGACCTCCTCCCAGATGGTAGTGCTCCCTATATCTCTGAGTTAGAGCCCAATGAGGAGGTTAATTTCAGCTTCTTGTATCCATGAGCTTGTTCTTTCGGTCACCACCCACCATGGTGAGGGTAGGAACGTAGATCCTGGTTACCATGGTGAGGGTAGGAACATAGATCCTGGTTACCATGGTGAGGGTAGGAATGTAGATCCCAGTTACCATGGTGAGAGTAGGAAGGTAGATCCTGGTTACCATGGTGAGGGTAGGAACAGATCCTGGTTACCATGGTGAGGGTAGGAACATAGATCCTGGTTACCATGGTGAGGGTAGGAACATAGATCCTGGTTACCATGGTGAGGGTAGGAACGTAGATCCTGGTTACCATGGTGAGGGTAGGAAGGTAGATCCTGGTTACCATGGTGAGGGTAGGAACATAGATCTTGGTTACCATGGTGAGGGTAGGAATTTAGATCCTGGTTACCACGGTGAGGGTAGGAACGTAGATCCTGGTTACCATGGTGAGGATAGGAACGTAGATCCTGGTTACCATGGTGAGGGTAGAAACGTAGATCCTGGTTACCATGGTAAGGGTAGGAACATAGATCCTGGTTACCATGGTGAGGGTAGGAACGTAGATCCTGGTTACCATGGTGAGGGTAGGAACGTAGATCCTGGTTACCATGGTAAGGGTAGGAACATAGATCCTGGTTACCATGGTGAGGGTAGGTAGATCCTGGTTACCATGGTGAGGGTAGGTAGATCCTGGTTACCATGGTGAAGGTAGGAACGTAGATCCTGGTTACCATGGTGAGGGTAGGAACGTAGATCCTGGTTACCATGGTGAGGGTAGGAACATAGATCCTGGTTACCATGGTGAGGGTAGGAACATAGATCCTGGTTACCATGGTGAGGGTAGGAACATAGATCCTGGTTACCATGGTGAGGGTAGGAACGTAGATCCTGGTTACCATGGTGAGGGTAGGAACGTAGATCCTGGTAATCAGGTTGAACTTCATGTTCTAAAGTTAATCCCACAGGAAGGAATTAGATTACTGAATAATTTCACATCAAACCAACTGATTCAAATAAAAATTTCAAAATAAAATGGTTTCATTTCAGAGTAAAATAGTTTTTAACCGTCTTTTTTTGTCACAGGACGTCTCGAAACGACAAAAAAGCAGCTCGATTACAACAAATGACTATTTAAATGGAGAAAACGGGGCCGACAGACTCGCTCTGGTTTCCACTTACATTTTTATCTGGAAAATAAAAGTCCACCGTCATTATCGTTTTTTCAGCATTTCTTCCTTCGAGCAAAACGAATCAATTTTTATTCTGCTTCGTTTTGTGTGGACGAGTGTGTGACAAAGCGGGCTGATAATCAGCAACAATTACATCTCAGCAAAAAAAAAAGACACAGAAGGAGGAGAACTCCATTCATATGGTAATCTCACACACACACACACACACTCACACAGCGGTGTGACAGCAGAATGAAAGGTTTCATTTTCCATCTGCAGACCTTTTATTACCAGCAGAGTGAAACCTCTCATTAGAAACACAGGATCGCATTGCTTTCATTTGAAATCAAACATTCACTTTATAATAATTATCATTATTTTACACCTTTTTTTTTTTACCTTTCAGGCTTTTTTTCCGTTTAAATTGTTTAATGGAAGTTTGATGAACAGCGAAATGAAAATGATAAAAATGACTGCCTTCGTTTTCCTGCTTTATAACTGTAATTATTTTATATGTTTAGATGGTTCTTCGAGGCAGTGACGTCAGAAAAAAAAGTTTTAAAGTTTCAGGACAACGTAGATCCTGGTTACCATGGTGAGGGTAGGAACGTAGATCCTGGTTACCATGGTGAGGGTAGGAACGTAGATCCTGGTTACTATGGTGAGGGTAGAAACGTAGATCCTGGTTACCATGGTGAGGGTAAGAACATAGATCCTGGTTACCATGGTGAGGGTAGGAATGTAGATCCTGGTTACCATGGTGAGGGTGGGAACGTAGATCCTGGTTACCATGATGAGGGTAGGAACGTAGATCCTGGTTACCATGGTGAGGGTAGGAACGTAGCTCGTTGTTACCATGGTGAGGGTAGGAAAGTAGATCCTGGTTACCATGGTGAGGGTAGGAACATAGCTCGTTGTTACCATGGTGAGGGTAGGAACGTAGATCCTGGTTACTATGGTGTGCGTAGTCTTTGTTCCAGAGAAACTCAGTGAGAGTGTCAGCCGTTACCTTCAATCCCTCTCTCTAAAGAACCGACAAACCAAGTTACAAATTGGTCAAATAAAATGTGTCTAAGTTACATCTTTAACATCAACAGGGCCTTGACAAGCTTTATGACTCTCGCGTCTAACCGTTCAACTGTTCACGCACTCTGTACCTTCCCATTGAAACCCACTCCTTCATGTTCGGGCCCTATGCCTGTCAGATAAGGTGTAATCACTGTTTGAATATAAATGAAAGTGTCAAGGTAACAGATCGGGCTTCACGACAGTGATAAGTTTCACAGAGTTGATGACCTTGTTACAAGGACTAATTTCTCTTTTTTTGATAGAGAATAATGAACTCAGACTTGGACCTTAAGTCACATCAGGAGTCTGTTACTTTAAAAACATCCAAAATCAGATGTTTGGTGTCTAAAATAGAATTAGAGGTTCTTAAACATGAACCATCTAGAACTCTGAGGACCTCTGGGACCGGCCTCCTGCTGGTGTCTAGAGTCAGGACTAAACATGAACCATCTAGAACTCTGAGGACCTCTGGGACCGGCCTCCTGCTGGTGTCTAGAGTCAGGACTAAACATGAACCATCTAGAACTCTGAGGACCTCTGGGACCGGCCTCCTGCTGGTGTCTAGAGTCAGGACTAAACATGAACCATCTAGACCTCAGAGGACCTCTGGGACCGGCCTCCTGCTGGTGTCTAGAGTCAGGACTAAACATGGACCATCTAGAACTCTGAGGACCTCTGGGACCGGCCTCCTGCTGGTGTCTAGAGTCAGGACTAAACATGAACCATCTAGAACTCTGAGGACCTCTGGGACCGGCCTCCTGCTGGTGTCTAGAGTCAGGACTAAACATGAACCATCTAGAACTCTGAGGAACTCTGAGGACCTCTGGGACCGGCCTCCTGCTGGTGTCTAGAGTCAGGACTAAACATGAACCATCTAGAACTCTGAGGAACTCTGAGGACCTCTGGGACCGGCCTCCTGCTGGTGTCTAGAGTCAGGACTAAACATGAACCATCTAGAACTCTGAGGACCTCTGGGACCGGCCTCCTGCTGGTGTCTAGAATCAGGACTAAACATGAACCATCTAGAACTCTGAGGACCTCTGGGACCGGCCTCCTGCTGGTGTCTAGAGTCAGGACTAGACATGAACCATCTAGAACTCTGAGGACCTCTGGGACCGGCCTCCTGCTGGTGTCTAGAGTCAGGACTAAACATGAACCATCTAGAACTCTGAGGACCTCTGGGACCGGCCTCCTGCTGGTGTCTAGAGTCAGGACTAAACATGAACCATCTAGAACTCTGAGGACCTCTGGGACCGGCCTCCTGCTGGTGTCTAGAGTCAGGACTAAACATGAACCATCTAGAACTCTGAGGACCTCTGGGACCGGTCTCCTGCTGGTGTCTAGAGTCAGGACTAAACATGAACCATCTAGACCTCAGAGGACCTCTGGGACCGGCCTCCTGCTGGTGTCTAGAGTCAGGACTAAACATGAACCATCTAGACCTCAGAGGACCTCTGGGACCGGCCTCCTGCTGGTGTCTAGAGTCAGGACTAAACATGAACCATCTAGAACTCTGAGGACCTCTGGGACCGGCCTCCTGCTGGTGTCTAGAGTCAGGACTAAACATGAACCATCTAGAACTCTGAGGACCTCTGGGACCGGCCTCCTGCTGGTGTCTAGAGTCAGGACTAAACATGGACCATCTAGAACTCTGAGGAACTCTGAGGACCTCTGGGACCGGCCTCCTGCTGGTGTCTAGAGTCAGGACTAAACATGAACCATCTAGAACTCTGAGGACCTCTGGGACCGGCCTCCTGCTGGTGTCTAGAATCAGGACTAAACATGAACCATCTAGAACTCTGAGGACCTCTGGGACCGGCCTCCTGCTGGTGTCTAGAGTCAGGACTAAACATGAACCATCTAGAACTCTGAGGACCTCTGGGACCGGCCTCCTGCTGGTGTCTAGAGTCAGGACTAAACATGGAGAAACTTCCTGAGGCCGTAAGACAGACCGACACTGTCATAATGTTTTCTAGACTGAAGATGAATCACTCTTTTTAATTTTGATTCTATCTTTTGTCATTTTACTGCATTTCTTTTTCTTGTAAATCACTTTCAATCACCTTGAAACATGAGGAACATAAGACTGAGAACGTTTCAGCCTTAGACGGGAAACCCAGGCTTCTCTCATCCTCTCTCATCTTCCAGCTCACATGGAAGGATCCTGAGGTGTTCCAAGTCCGGCTGTGTGACAAAGACACTTCAGCGGGTTCGACTCTGAGTCTTTTCTGGTGGGACGTGCCCGAAACACCTCACCACTGAGGGAGACATCCTAACCAGAAGCCCGAATCTAGACTCTCTCAACCCGGAGGAGCAACGGCTCAACTCTGAGCTCCTCCCTCTAACTCCGAGAGAGCCCAGCCACCCTGTGGAAGAAGCTCATGATGCATACCATAATATCTGAACAGAGAACAGGACTGAGAGTACATCTGGTTAGATACTCGTCTGTTTTTGGTCAATTTAACAGCTGATTGGATGGATTGACCCTGAACTCTAGTGAGACGTACATAATCAGCAAAAATGTTCCTGATTAACTGATAAATTTCTGTCCAAAATAATTTTTGTGATATTTAAATATTTCTGAATTTTTTGGAGGATTTTATGGTGATAACATTGAGTTAAATGAAGAGCTGTCGTTTCCACGTCAACAAGAAAAGTTTGTTGTTTTTAAACCAGAAAGGACGAACGAAACCGACCGCGCATCCATCACAGACTTCCTCTGACTAAATCATTAGACTAATTATTCAGTCTTAAAAAAACAGCAAGGACAAGAGGATTTTAATCAGTGGTTTCAGATGAAACATCGAGAAACGTTTAGCTTTGACTTTATTCGTTGGGATGTTTAGGGTTTAGTTCTTCTAACAAACGTGTTTTATTTACTCAAAAACTCATCAGGTTCTGTTCCGTCGTCTTCCACTTATCGGGCCGGGTCGCGAGGCAACAGCCTCAGACGGGAAGCTCAGGCTTCTCTCATCCCGGCTGCATCCTCCAGCTCACCTGGAAGGATCCTGAGGTGTTCCCTGTCCAGCTGTGAGTCATAGTCTCTCAAGCAGATTCGGGGTCTGCCTCTTGGTCTCCTCCCAGTAGTACGTACCAGAAACACCTCACCAGCAAGGGAGGCATCCTAAACAGATGCCTGAACCACCCCATCTGGTTTCTCTCGGCCTGGAGGAGGAGCACCTCTACTCCTCCCGGATGGCAGAGCTCCTCACCCGATCTCTGAGTGAGAGCCCAGCCACCCTGCAGAGGAAGCTCATTCCTGTCTTTTACTCAGTGACACTGTCTCTAGACCAATCAGCATGGCCGGTGGAGATGTTCCTGCTGGAGTGAATCAGAAGGAATGAAGACAGGATCTTCTGAGTGACATCATCAGTGATTCCTGTCTGAAGATATGGAACTAAAGATGGTGGACTGCTGGTGTTGTTCCACCACAGTGAAGGATCAAGATGTGGAGCTTTTAGAGACAGTTTAAGAGCTTATTAGGATTCACTGGAGATCAAACATGGACACCATGGTAACCCACATTCCACCCAGTGACGAGCCAACTGTCCTTTGTGATGTCCAAGTAGTGGCTCTACCAGATCCTACCAACTCGGCACCACCTAGCAGCTGTTCAGAAGCTGTTTGGAGCTCTCTTGAACTGCTTGGAGTTCCCGGACACATAAATCTCCCCAGTTGGGATCAATAAGGTACATTAAACCGGTCCATTTCATGTTTAAAGCTCAGATTAAAGACAAAAAACCTGACTCACCAATAAGATTCTTCGTTTTAATTTCATCCAATCAGAAAACACAATAAATCAAAGCAGTGTAAACAGGAAATAAGATCAAAAAATGTTGCTGCGACTTCCTGTTTCTCTTAGATTTTGGTCCCGAGCCCAAAAACCAACATCGATTTAAACATAAACCCCATCTTTAATTTAAATGATCGATATTTCAAACAATATTTTGTGAGATTAAACCAGAGGTGGGCAAACTTTTTGGTTGGCGGGCCACATTGAGTTCTAACGTTTGACCAGCGGGTCAGATCATTGGCAGCGTGGGCATCATGGAGACACACATTTTAATGGGAGCAGTGTTGTTGTTTCCTTATCTGGTGACGAAACATCAGAATTACAGAAAAAACAAAACATTAACAAGATTTACTTATTTAATTTTTTTAACTTCGGCGTCCGGATTAAAACGTCTAACGGGCCGCATGTGGCCCGCGGGCCGTAGTTTGCCCATCCCTGGATTAAACCCTTTAATTACATGAAATGTTCGTTAATATCTTTCAATATGGCCGTCGTCGTCCTTCTGTGTCATAAAATCATGGCTGTTTGCCGCTCACACACACGCACGCTCACACACACGTCACTGGACACAGTGTATAGAAGCAGGCAGGCCCATTATTTCATATATGGCTCAATTATTAACATCAAAGCTGGATCTAAGAGGAAAAGGAACAAATTCAGATCCTCGTTTGGTCCTAAAAAGTCCTTTCAGGGTCGTAGGATTTTTTTTCAGGTGCTGTTTTTAAACAACATTTACATTTAAAGACTCTGAATCGAGAAAAAAAATCAAATATCAACACCTGAAAGAAAGAAAAGTCTGCATTTCAGAGTTCACAGATATGTCCAGCACGATGTGGGCGCTTCAAATAAAAACCCAGTAAACTGGTCAAAGAAATGTCCCAGCTTCACGAAGTCCGTTTTTAGATTCATTCCTCCAGCGACACCAAACGTTTCAGCTTCGGCAGGTTTTTTTTTTTAAAAACGAGCGACAAACGTAAACTTTTTGTGCTTTTCTGAAACCGAGGCGTTCCGCTTGGAAAGATGGCGTCCACAGAACGGGTTGCCGTGGCGACTCCTGTCCGACCTCTGGATGGAATCCGAGTTTGTTTTTATTCGCTCAACATAAAAAAATTTGATGTAAAAAATACTGAAAAGTCAAAGAAAATGTTCCTTCATGACCTTGACCTTCAGTTTCATCACCATTGAAATCTAATCAGTTCATCTGTAGTTGGTACTGAGTACATGTGGGATGTTTCATTAAAAAATCATTTTTGTAGTTTCATTTAAATTGAACTTTTACTCTTAAAATTACAAACTTTATTTTGAAATCTACTTCTTTTATTTGATTTTTTTTCTAAATTTATTGTAACTTTATTTTGAATTTTATAATTTTTTTTAAGTAATTAAATTTATTCTAAATTTTATAATTTATTCTGAAATTTGCTCATTTTAATTAAAAAATGTACTCACTTTTTTTTCTGACTTTAAACAAAACTTCGTTAAACTGAAACAAAATTTTTTCTTGTTTTTCTTCAAAGTTTTTTGTTGAATTAATTGGTGGGTTTTTTTTCTGAGTTTTTCAGCTAGAACTCGTTTAATTCACGCTTCTGTCATTTTAATGTAAACTCTTTATTTTTCTTCTTAGTCAGAAAAACGTGGCCGAACCAAAGAGAACAATTAATTAAATCTTTCTCATGTGAAGAATTTAGCGCTACCGTTGTCTTTCATACTCTGAGGAACCGCTCCCTCTCCCCCTGAAAGCTGCTGATACTTGGAGGTTTTTTTTTTTTTTTGATCATGACTAAAAAGAAGACCTTCTTCTTTTTGAGAATTAATGAGTCTGAATGACTCGCTGTGCTGAACACACAGTTTAATGTCCTCTGTGATCAACATGTTGGAGACTCAAACGCTTCGGTTGGAGAGGAAGCAGATGGGTTTAAAGTGGTTAAATTATTAGGTGGACATTTTGGATCAAAATCATAGTGGATTGTTTTAGTTGGGGTGTGCCCGGAAAACCTCACCAGCTAGGGAGGTATCCTCACTAGATGCCTGAACCAACCAATCAGCTTCTCTGGACCCTAAGGAGCAATGGCTCTACTCTGAGCTCCTCACGCTATTTCTGAGTAAGAGCCCAGCCACCCTGTCCTATTTCGGTCGCTTGTATCTACGATCTCGTTCTTTCAGTCACCACCCACAGCTGGTTACCATGGTGAGGGTAGGAACGTAGATCCTGGTTACCATGGTGAGGGTAGGAACGTAGATCCTGGTTACCATGGTGAGGGTAGGAACGTAGATCCTGGTTACCATGGTGAGGGTAGGAACGTAGATCCTGGTTACCATGGTGAGGGTAGGAACGTAGATCCTGGTTACCATGGTGAGGGTAGGAACGTAGATCCTGGTTACCATGGTGAGGGTAGGAATGTAGATCCTGGTTACCATGGTGAGGTTAGGAATGTAGATCCTGGTTACCATGGTGAGGGTAGGAACGTAGATCCTGGTTACCATGGAGATGGTAGGAATGTAGATCCTGGTTACCATGGTGAGGGTAGGAATGTAGATCCTGGTTACCATGGTGAGGGTGGGAACGTAGATCCTGGTTACCATGGTGAGGGTAGGAATGTAGATCCTGGTTACCATGGTGAGGGTGGGAACGTAGATCCTGGTTACCACGGTGAGGGAAGGAACGTAGATCGACTTGTAATTAGACAGCTATGCTTTTCAGCACCTCCGATGAACGGCCAATTAAATAAAACTCTATTAAAACACAAAATGAAAGACCTAATTACGTTAATTGGTTTACACACAGAGACGACAACACTGTGGATTAAACTCTAAGATAAATTTAGTTTTAATAGTAATTAAATATCGCCTCATTAACTCTCATCAGATTGGTTTTAGTGACCAACAATCAACTGAAAATCAAAATGAGGTCGTTAATATTTTGATAAGTCTTCAGCAGAAGCTAGTTTAGGCGGCGGGTTTGTGAGCTGTTACTAATTTAATTGCTTTAAATCGAAGTTAAACAACTTCATTGAGTTTTAAAAGAAACACTTTGTCCTGTCTTTAGCTCTGTGTTTGATCAGATCTCTTCCGTTCCGTTCGTTCCTTCGTCTTCCGCTTATCCGGGGTTGGGTCGTAGGACTAACAGCCTCAGACGGGAAGCACAGGCTTCTCACCCCGGCTGCATCCTCCATCTCACCCAGGAGGATCCTGAGGCGTTTCCTGTCCAGCTGTGAGACAGAGACTCTCCAGCAGGTCCGGGGTCTGTCTCTGGGTCTCCACCCATTGGGACGTGCCCGAAACACCTCACCAGCGAGACACTCAGGGGGCACCCAATCCGTGAGTGAGAGGCCAGTCACCCTGCGTAAGAATTTTTTTGGTCACCACCCATAGCTGGTTACCATGGTGAGACCTCAGATGAGGAACCCAGGCTTCTCTCACCCCGGCTGCATCCTCCAGCTCACCCAGAAGGATCCTGAGGTGGTCCCTGTCCAGCTGTGAGTCATAGTCTCTTCAGCAGGTTTGTGGTCTGCCTCTGGGTCTACTCCTGGCGGGACGTAACACCTCACCAGAGAAGGAGGCATTCTAATCGGATACCTGAACCGTTCCATCTGGCTTCTATGAACTTGGAGAAGCAACGGCTCGACACCGAGCTCCTACTGAATCCACTACAACATCCGTCCATTCATTGTAATCTGCTTCTTAGGGCCCGGGTTGCGGAGGCAACAGCCTCAGATGAGAAACCCAGACTTCTCTCACTCCGGCTGCTTGGCTTCTCTGAACCTGGAGGAGCTGCAGCTCTACTCCGGTCTCCTCCTGAATGACTCAAACGTGTACCAATAAGATTAAGGAAACACTTTAGGTCTGTTTTTTAAGTGGGAATAACGTTCGAACGTGGTGGAACCGTCCAAAATGGAGGTTGTTGAGTTTTAACCATGATTAAAACTTTTAATTCAGCTGTTTGAATTATTTTGAAATCGGGTCGTTTGGACTGAACAGACATTTTGCTGTTTGTTAAACATTCTAAATATAAAACTATCGGGTGTTTTATTTTGAAATATATCTGTTTTAGATTAAAAAATAAATCCATCTCATCAAACACGTCTCATTCGTTGCTTCTGATTGGACGATGAATTAGATTTTATGCAGAATTTCAAAGCAGGAAATCTTTTTCTGCCTAAAAAGAAACAATAAAGATGAATAAATAATTAATTTAAATGTTTTTTAAGTAAAAAATAAACAAAAAGCTGGTTGATTTTTTAAAATGTTGTGATTGGCTGCTCAACGTGTTCGTATGTTGAGGGAATAAAAACTCCATCAGTGACGAAAACCTTCCGAAATGAAACCCAGTAAGAAAGCAGCTGATTGGAGGAGGGCTTTTATCCGACAGCGGGGTTCGGCGGTTTGCGTAGCCACTGGTAGAACTGCCGTCGGTGTAGGCGGTGCCAGCGCACGTTGCCCTCGACGATCTCCAGCGCTCGTGGCAAAGCAGGCCCCGCCCCCACGCCGCTGGATTGGATAAATTCCTTCAGCTGAAGAAAGAAGAAGAAAAAACAGAGGAAAAGAAAGAAAGAGAAAAGATGTGAGAAAAAAAAGGAAGTAAAAACACCTTGTTTGTGTGGAAAGAAAAAGGAAGTGGAAAAAAAACACCCACAGAAGGTAACGCCAAAGTCACATCGTAAACAAGTCACATTTAAACAAGATACCTTCGTTACGTTCTCTACCCTTGATCGCCCAACTTCTCTCACCCCGGCTACATCCTCCAGCTCACCCAGGAGCATCCTGAGGTGTTCCCTGTCCAGCTTTGAGACAGTCTCTCCAGCAGGTCCGGATTCTGCCTATGGGTCTCCTTCCGGTGGGATGTGCCCGAAACACCTCACCAACGAGGCACTCTGGAGGCATCCTGACCAGATGCCAGGCCCGGAGGAGCAATAGCTCTACTCCAAGCTCCTCCTCGAAGGCAAAGCTCCAGGGAGAACACATAGGAAATTACCTTTATCCAGCCACTCTGCGGAGGCAGCTCATTTCGATTGCTTGTATTCATGATCTCGTTCTTTTGGTCACCACACACAGCTGGTTACCACGGTGACCAGGGGGAATCAAAGGATTCAGATTTCAATCCAGAAATAAATTTTAAACTGAATTGAATCTCAGATTGAAACGAATTTCCGGATGAAAGTTGAAACGTCTCAATCTTTACATTTATTGTCCAGAAAAAACTTTGAAGCCTTTTCTTCTATGGTGTAGGCTTTTTTTTTTGCACCGAGCAACCAATAGCCACACCCTCACCATGGTAACCAGGATCTACATTCCTATCCTCACCATGGTAACCAGGATCTACATTCCTATCCTCACCATGGTAACCAGGATCTACGTTCCTACACTCACCATGGTAACCAGGATCTACATTCCTATCCTCACCATGGTAACCAGGATCTACGGTCCTACACTCACCATGGTAACCAGGATCTATGTTCCTACCCTCACCATGGTAACCAGGATCTACGTTCCTACCCTCACCATGGTAACCAGGATCTACGTTCCTACACTCACCGTGGTAACCAGGATCTACGTTCCTACCCTCATCATGGTAACCAAGATCTATGTTCCTACCCTCACCTTGGTAACCAGGATCTACGTTCCTACCCTCACCATGGTAACCAGGATCTATGTTCCTACCCTCACCATGGTAACCAGTATCTACGTTCCTACACTCACCGTGGTAACCAGGATCTACGTTCCTACCCTCATCATGGTAACCAAGATCTACGTTCCTACCCTCACCTTGGTAACCAGGATCTACGTTCCTACCCTCACCATGGTAACCAGGATCTACGTTCCTACCCTCACCATGGTAACCAGGATCTACGTTCCTACACTCACCATGGTAACCAGGATCTACGTTCCTACACTCACCATGGTAACCAGGATCTACGTTCCTACACTCACCGTGGTAACCAGGATCTACGTTCCTACACTCACCTTGGTAACCAGGATCTACGTTCCTACCCTCACCATGGTAACCAGGATCTACGTTCCTACCCTCACCGTGGTAACCAGGATCTACGTTCCTACCCTCACCTTGGTAACCAGGATCTACGTTCCTACCCTCACCATGGTAACCAGGATCTACGTTCCTACCCTCACCATGGTAACCAGGATCTACGTTCCTACCCTCACCATGGTAACCAGGATCTACGTTCCTACACTCACCGTGGTAACCAGGATCTACGTTCCTACCCTCACCGTGGTAACCAGGATCTACGTTCCTACACTCACCATGGTAACCAGGATCTACGTTCCTTTCCTCAACATGGTAACCAGTGTGGGTGGTGACCGAAAGAATGAGATTGCAGGTACAAGCAGCCGAAATGGGCTTACTCCTCAGGGTGGCTGGCCTCTCACTTAGAGATCGGACGAGTTCTGCCATCCGGGAGGAGGAACGGAACGGAGCAACCAATAGGAAGTGCTGATTTAGACGCACATGATTTATTTTCAAATTAAAACACACACCTGATAAACTGATCATCAGATGATTTTAACCAACTTTATTTTGAAGAAACAGATTTTAAATCCTTTTAAATTTAAAATAAAACTCACTCGATTTTTTGTTCTCATTTATTTGCGACGTTTTGGAAACAATTTAGACAAAAATGAGTTGAAATTGTGAAGAAATTTAAACTAAAACTTTAAAATAAAATCTGCAGGAAGTAGATTTTCATCCTTTCAACATGTCGCTGTGATTCTGTCCTCCTACTCTCCCTCCTTCCTTTGTTCTCCTCTCTCTCTCTCTCTGTCGTTCCTTTCTTTTCCTCCTTCTGTGACTCACAATAAGAACTGGATTAAACGCCGTGTCAATCTGGGCTTTTGTTCTAGTTTTTGTATTTCGGACCCCCAGGGAAATAATGACGCTTACTGAGGTTCTTCTGATGACCTGTAATTTGTTACCATAACAACAGCCAAAGACAAAAGGAACAACTTCTACTCGGAAAAAAAAACATCTTTTCATCACAAAGTCTTTTATTTATTTCTTTCGTCTTCTGAACCGTTTATTCCTAATTGTGTCGCAGGGGGTGCTGGAGCCTATCCCGGGTAATGTCCCGTTAGACGGGTCGGGTTTCGGGGGTATCCAGGTTTCTCTCACCCAGGCTGCATCCTCCAGCTCACCCACAAGGATCGTGAGGTGTTCCCTGTCCAGCTGTGAGACAACCTTTCAGGTCCAGGGACCTCCTTTTGGGTCTCTTCTTGGTGGGACGTGACAGAAACACCTCACCAGCGAGGGGCTCAGGAGGCATCCTGACCAGATGCCTGAACGACCCAATCTAGCTACTCCTGACCCAGAGGAACAACGGCTCTACTCTGAGCTCCTCCCTCATCTCTGAGTGAGAACCCAGCAACCCTACCCAGCTACGGGGGAGGCGATGCCTCAGTCGTAGAATGTCCACCCTTGGACCGGAAATTCTCCGGAAGTTCGAGGGCTCATGTTTAGGTGTCCTTAAGGAAGACACCTAAACCCCTGTTTCTCCCATTGATGGCACCGTCATGGCAGCCTGCTGCGGTGCAATGCAGCACACAAATTTCCCCGTTGAGGAATGAATAAAGTATCTCTCTCTCCGGTTAAAATTGATGATGTAGCAAACTGGATCACACTCCAAGTTATTTTGATAAATAAATCAAACAAAGATTGTCTATTTTACAAAGATTCACACTCATCTATCAGATTGAAAAATGTTTATCACAGCCTCTTGTGAGTTTCTCTTTCCAATTAATTTTTTTTGTAAGCCTTAATTTCTAAATGAAGGCTTTTATTGGGAAAAAAACAGAGTAAATTGTAACATTGTGTTGATTTCTATTTGTCAATAAAAATAATAAAAGAAAAGCTTTCTACTCATTTAAAAATAAGTCTGTAGCTGCACATCTTTTTAAATATCGTTTGGATCTTTGCAAGCAGATTTAAGAAAAAAAATGAACTAAAAAACTACAAAAATGTTGTAATTTTCCTGTTTTTAGATGCTTGTATTGTCATTAATAAAAACCCAGGCGTTGGTTGGATAATAAATCTGCTCGGTGGGGTTTAAACGAACACACACTGGGTTCTTTATGAGCTAATTGTTTGGCCCCTCAGGGTTTCTGTAGCGCTTACCTCAGCAAGTTCTTTCTCCGTGTTGAGGAACTCCGTGACTCCATTGATGAGTTTAGAGTTCATGAACAAAGCTTCTCCGTACCTGAGCGGAGGAGGAGGAGGAGGGTTAGAGCAGGCGGGGCTGACAGGTGAAAAGTGTGTCTGTGTTTTGGTGTTACCGAGCGTTGAGGATGTCCCACTTTTCTCTGAAATATTTCCAGGCCAGATTCCGTCCCTGAGGGTTTCGCCCCACGTGGATGATCACGTCGATCACGTCCTGCTCCGGGACGAGGTCAGAAGTCAGGGACAGGTTCAGCAACCTGGAAGAAAGACAGATGAACCTCATCAGGATGACTTCAGCCTCTTTATTCATGAATGAACAGGGAGTACATAGAGCCTACACAGAGCTGGCGTGGTGAGGTCTTGAAGGAGAACACGCCTTCATAGATTCCAATGCAAACTCAGTCACACCTTTATCCGACAAGATGGAAAAACGCAAAAAGACTAATAACAAGAGTTTTACTGAACGATGTTGCACGTTTACAAATTGACGCAGAGCAAGGGTAAGTAAAGTATTCTGTTTCTGTTTATTCATCTTTAAATTGTTTTCATTTGAACTGAGTTGAATTACTCACACTTAATGTTCCATTTCATCGTCTTCGGTTTATCCGCGGACAGGTCATGGAGGTAACAGCCTCAGACTGCCAACCCATGCTTCTCTCACCCCGGCTGTATCCTCCAGCTCACCCAGGAGGAACCTGAGGTGTTCCGTGTTTAGCTGTCAGACATACCGTAATTTCACGACCATTAGGCGCACCGTACGAAAAGGCACAGTCTCAGTCACACACCGCCTTACAACAACACACACGCAAGCATGCAAATGTGTGTATTAAAAAATAGATCGGGAGGAAAACTGAGTTTGGTTGTGTTTTATTTAAGTAGTAACGATACTAAACAAACACATTACCGGTAATAGTCTTTATTCAAATCCATCAAAGTCCTCATCCTCTGTTTCAGAGCAGGTCCACTTCGCTCCTCGCAGTCAAAGTCACTGTCTGTACTGTGCGGCTCCTCAGAAAGGATACCAGCTTTTGAGAAAGCTGGGATAACAGTACCAGCAGACACGTTAGTCCAAGCATCTACAATCCATTGGCAAACTGTAGCGTAACTCGCCCGGCGCTGCCTTCCACCCTTCGGTCATCCATCGCTCCCACGCCGCTCACTCTTCACTCTTTAACGTTCTTATGCCTTTTCTTTCAGGTCCGCCTCGCGGGCACCGCTTTTTCTTTTAGGTCCGCCTTTTCTCACACACAAGGCGCACCGCACGAAAAGGGGCAGCGCTCATTTTGAAGAAAATTTGAGACTTTTAGGTGCGCCTAATGGCCGTGAAATTACGGTAGTCTTTCCAGCGAGTCCAGGTTCTACAACTGGCTCTCCTTCTAGTAGGATATGCCCGAAACAACCCATCTAGCTTCTCTCGACCTGGAGAAGCAACGGTTCTACCCAGATTGGTCTAGAGACAGTGTGGTGAGAGCGGACATGCTGATTGGTCTAGAGACACTGTGGTGAGAGCGGCCATGCTGATTGGTCTATAGACAGTGTGGTGAGAGCGGCCATGCTGATTGGTCTAGAGACAGTGTGGTGAGAGCGGCCATGCTGATTGGTCTATAGACAGTGTGATGAGAGCGGCCATGCTGATTGGTCTAGAGACAGTGTCACTGAGGAAAAGACAGGAAACAGAGATGTTTGTAGCAGAGATGAAGATGCTGAGGATCTCTCTGGGAGTGACCAGGATGGACAGGATCAGAGGAACAGCACATGTTAGAGGTTTTAAAGTCAGAGAGGTCAGACTGAGATGGTTTGGACAAGTGCAGAGGAGAGAGAGAGAGTACATCAGAAGAAGGATGCTGGGTTTGGAACCACCAGGAAAGAGGACTAGAGGAAGACCAAAGAGGAGGTTCATGGATACAGTGAAGGAAGACATGAAGATAGTTGGTGTGACCGAAGAGGATGCAGCAGATAGGGTTAGATGGAAGAAACTGACTTGATGTGGCGCCTCCTGAGGGGAGATGATGGAAGGAAAAAAAGTTTCCTTTAATTCACGATCAAAAGCTCAATGAGAAAACGGTGTTATGATATTGGGCTGTAGAAATAAAATTGAGTTGAATTGTACCTGTGTGTGTGTGTGTGATGTATGTGTTTGTGTGTATGTGTGTGTGTGTGATGTATGTGTGTGTGTGTGTGTGTGTGTGATGTATGTGTGTGTGTGTGAGATGCCGTTTCATTATAGTCTCAAATCCATTTTCTCTCTCTTTTCCCACATTCGTTCTGAGCTGTAACTGTTTCCTATGTGACCAATCAGTGTGTTTCAGAGCCACACTTCCAGGTGTGTGTGTGTGTGTGAACACGGAGCTCTGCTCTCTGATTGTGGGATAGTTGACTGGAAAATCAATACACGGAGCTCACACACACACACAGACCACACAGACCACACACACACACACACACACACACACACACACACACACACACACACACAGTAATTAAACCCCTGTGGATGAATTTATGTTCTCGTGAATCAACTCAAAATTTTTCCAGAGAAGCTTTTATTCACTTTGCTGCCATGGAAATCCGTTTCAACGCCTGTTGCCATGGTGACGGTTCCAGGGTCTCACTACGACAACTTTGTGGCAATTTTTAGTAAAGTTTAAAAAAAAAAAAAAATCAGAAGGTAAAGGTTACGTCGTCTTCCGCTTATCCGGGGCCGGATCGTGGAGGGAACAGCCTCAGACGGGAAGCCCAGGCTTCTCTCACCCCGGCTGCATCCTCCAGATCACCCATAAGGATCCTGAGGTGTTCCCTGTCCAGCTGTGAGACATAGTCTCTCCAGCAGGTCCGTGGTCTGTCTCTTGGTCTCCTCCTGGTGGTACGTGCGCGAAACACCTCACCAGCGAGGCGGTCAAGAGGCATCCTAACCAGATGCCCGAACCACCCCATCTGGTTTCTCTCGACCTGAAAGATCAATGACTCTACTCAGAGCTAATCTCTGAATAAAAGCCCAGCCACCCTGCAGAGGAAGATCATTTCAGCCACTTGTCTTTGTAATCTCGTTCTTTTGGTCATCACCCACAGCTGGTTACCATGGTGAGGGTAGGAACGTAGATCCTGGTTACCATGGTGAGGGTAGGAACGTAGATCCTGGTTACCATGGTGAAGGTAAAAACGTAGATCCTGGTCACCATGGTGAGGATAGGAACTTAGATTCTGGTTACCATGGTAAGGGTAGGAACGTAGATCCTGGTTACCATGGTGAGGGTAGGAACGTAGATCCTGGTTACCATGGTGAGGGTAGGAACGTAGATCCTGGTTACCATGGTGAGGGTAGGAACGTAGATCCTGGTTACCATGGTGAGGGTAGGAACGTAGATCCTGATTACCATGGTGAGGGTAGGAACGTAGATCCTGATTACCATGGTGAAGGTAGGAACGTAGATCCTGGTTACCATGGTGAGGGTAGGAACGTAGATCCTGGTTACCATGGTGAGGGTAGGAACGTAGATCCTGATTACCATGGTGAGGGTAGGAACGTAGATCCTGGTTACCATGGTGAGGGTAGGAACGTAGATCCTGGTTACCATGGTGAGGGTAGGAACGTAGATCCTGGTTACCATGTTGAGGGTAGGAACGTAGATCCTGGTTACCATGGTGAGGGTAGGAACGTAGATCCTGGTTACCATGGTGATGAATCAACTACTGAAATAATCCGTAGTTGCAGTCCTTATTAGCTTTGATTATTGTGACACTCTTTGGGAGGTCTTACGTAGAGTATCTGTGACCTCAAACAGACCAGCTTTACTCTGAGCAGGGACACAGCTTTTCATCCAGAGACTTCCTCAAGCCTCCCGTCCTGGAATCTAAACGTATGTGTGGAAAATCTTTCAGCACCTCTGGCTCTGAAATGTTTCTAATCAATATTTCATGTTGCCGGTGGCACCGAACACGGTCTGATGTAAAACAGCCCACATTTGGTGCTGATCAGTAATTTGTAACGCCACCAGGAGGTCTCCTTGTTTTTCAGGCTCAAACTTTCAGGGCGGCTCTTGCAGTTTTTATTGATCCCGTTTCCAGCTGATTCAAAGAGCCTGTTTTGGTCTGATGAACGTGTCTCCGTGCAGCATACAGAAACGTTCTGTGTATCCAGATCTATTTCAGTACCATTACCGTCTGTGTGCTTCAGATAAAAAGACCAATTAAAGCTTTATGAACAAATTTGAAGCAAATTAAAGCCTAAAAAGGACATTTTAACAGTCGGATTTGTAATTTTCGCTTGGTTATCACAGCATTTTAGAGGCTTGAAGTGAAAGCGAAACCGGCTCGCCGCGTGATGAACGATCCGGGTGCACAGAAGCTTCTCTGTGTGCAGCGTTTCATTGAGATAATCAGACCTGTTGGCCCTTTCTCCACTCGCAACTCGTCTCTGATTCTCACATGCCGGCTCATCTCTTTTCTGTCGACCGAGGCAAAATATTTGTAGACGTGCTGAAAGGACTGAAACGAGGTTTGGGAGAGATCCCGTGTAGAAAACAATCTCTGCTGCCTGTAGAGGCGGTTCACGCTGAGCTCATCTCGTATGGACTTTATGAATCTCTCACCAAATTATTTCTCATTGTGTTACAAGTACATGATCTAATCTGTGTTTTTTCCTCCTTGAGAAGGAAGCTATAAAGCAGGGGTGGGCAAACTACACCCCCTATCTACATGAGGTTCGCTGGGCCTGAAAGAAAGAAGCAAACCAGCTCTTGGAGGTTTCTATGTATGCGTATTTTTGTTTAATTCTTAAGGTTTTGACTGGAGTTTAAAAACTGAGGTGTTCCCTGTCAAACTGTGAAACATAGTCTCTCCAGCAGGTCCAGGGTCTGCTTCTGGGTCTCCTCCTGGTGGAATGGAACACCTCAGCAGCAAGGGAGGCATCCTAACCAGTGAGGTGGCCGAACCACCCTTTCTGGCTTCTCTCAACCCAGAGGAGGAGCAGCTTTACTCTGTGATCCTCACCCGATCTCTGAATGAGAGCCCGGCCACCCTGCAGAGGAAGCTTGTTCCTGCCTTATACTCACTAACACTGTCTCTAGACCAATCAGCACGGCCGCTCTCACCAAATGTCTGTATTATATATAGGGTCAAATGAAAAATATGTCTCTGTAATGACAGCAGGTCCAAGTAGAACTCCATATTTTTGAGTTGATGATCTCCTTCATCAGCTCCTTCATGTGGAGTCTTCATGGACGTGTGGAGATGTTCCTGCTGGAGTGAATCAGAAGGCATGAAGACAGGATCTTCTGAGGGACATCATCAGTGATTCCTGTCTGAACATACCCGGCTTCACTATGGAACTAAAGATGGTGGACTGCTGGTGTTGTTCCACCACAGTGAAGGATCAAGATGTGGAGCTTTTAGAGACAGTTTAACATCTTATTAGGATTCACTGGAGATTAAAACATCGCTGCCATGATAACCCAGATTTCACCCAGCGTAGAGACAACTGTCAAATCTAACTGCCACACAGCGGCTGTTTCATATCAGTTCCACCAACCTGCTGTTCCAGCTCCACCCCGACCCAACTCAGCACCACCTGGCAGCTGTTCTGAAGCTGTTGGTGGTTCTCTCTTGGACACACAAATTTCCCCAGTAGGGGATTAACCCTGTACACGGCGCAGCAGCCGAAAGCGGTTGCTTTAGCTATCGGATGAAACAGCTAGAAGCGCACGTGGCAGCTCTCAAAAAACGTGTGGTTCGAAAGCGTGTGCGCCCGTTCAGAGTGGGGTTAATATGTATATACAAACTATGTTATGAAATCTTTCTCCTTGAAAATAAAATTTTTGAGGATTATTTTGGAGAAATTTTAATTTAGAGAGATTGACAGTGTTTCAGAATTAAACAATGTATAAAATTAATCTAACGCTTTTATTTTGAAGAGTCTTAGCTTTTCAGATTAAAACTAATGAAATTTATAAAGAGGTCTAACTTTTGAAAAGCTTGGTAACCCAGAGGTTGGTAACCTCACCCTATGCCTGGCAGGTGTGGTTAAATACTCAGAACAAATGTTGTCAGTGATTTTCTCCCTGGATTCATGCAGATTAAACATCATTCCATCCTCTAACTGGCTGAATGAAACCATGTTGTCTGGTACCTGTTCAGTAGGAAGGTGTTGTCGGAGCAGGTGAGAGCTTCCAGCAGGATCTTCTTCTCTGAGACGGCGTTAGTGGAGTGAAACTTCATCCAGATAAACTCCCAGACGTCCTCGTCCATCAGGCTGACCCCGGTGCAGTAAACGATGTCACGGATGTTTGGAGGAATCCTGCAGGAAGACAACGTTAAAGTGTCAGACTGTGTGGTCATGGTGATTAAAACGAAAAACAGACAATGCCCTAACCCTAAACCACCCACTGTATCCATAAATTGTTGAGGGAAATGAGATAAGTTGAAGCAATCAGTTCATCTATGATTAGTACCGAGTGACTGTGGAAAACTTGAGGGGTTTAAGAAATAAAACATTCACTGTGTTACGGAAGCATGGCGTGATGATGTGCTAGGGTGTTTGAGAGGCCGTTTTTAAATCATTGAGTCGCTGCTTTGATTCCACCAGCTCATGCCCATGTGTGTCTGGTCAACACACCGAACTGGCGCTGTTTATACTGCCTGATGTGGTGTTCAATACAGCACAGAAATGTTCCAATCAGGGATCAATACACGATGTTAAAAAAACAAAGAAACACTTGTATGTTTGTTTTGTTTACCAACAAATTTAACAGGTAAAGAGACGGTAGTTGTAAGAGTGAGAGAGTTTCTGAATGTACCCAAAGTAAGCTTCAGAAATCAGACCTGCAAACAATTCTCAGGAGTAAACCAACTGGATCTCCATCCCAACCCATCTTCACTTCTACAAGGCCATATACGGATCATGCAAATGATGAGATGCATATGCAAAGTTCTCAAAGGAGCTGGTCTCATCTGAGAATACCAGGTGTAGATATTTTGGAGCCTCGGTGACGTCTTCCACAAAAACAGTGAAAGACTGTCACTATGACTACGTCATGATTAACACATCGAGCTGTTGGTGAATAAAGAAATAAGTAATCCGAACATACAGCGGAGACACAGACGGAAAGCCGCCCTCTCGATGGTAACCAGGATCTACGTTCCTACCCTCACCATGGTAACCAGGATCTATGTTCTTACCCTCACCATGGTAACCAGGATCTACGTTCCTACCCTCACCATGGTAACCAGGATCTATGTTCCTACCCTCACCATGGTAACCAGGATCTACGTTCCTACCCTCACCATGGTAACCAGGATCTATGTTCCTACACTCACCATGGTAACCAGGATCTATGTTCCTACCCTCACCATGGTAACCAGGATCTACGTTCCTACCCTCACCATGGTAACCAGGATCTATGTTCTTACCCTCACCATGGTAACCAGGATCTATGTTCCTACCCTCACCATGGTAACATGGATCTATGTTCCTACCCTCACCATGGTAACCAGGATCTATGTTCCTACCCTCACCATGGTAACCAGGATCTACGTTCTTACCCTCACCATGGTAACCAGGATCTACGTTCCTACCCTCACCATGGTAACCAGGATCTACGTTCCTACCCTCACCATGGTAACCAGGATCTACGTTCCTACCCTCACCATGGTAACAAGGATCTACGTTCCTACCCTCACCATGGTAACCAGGATCTACGTTCCTACCCTCACCATGGTAACCAGGATCTATGTTCCTACCCTCACCATGGTAACCAGGATCTATGTTCCTACCCTCACCATGGTAACCAGGATCTACGTTCCTACCCTCACCATGGTAACCAGGATCTACCTTCCTACCCTCACCATGGTAACCAGGATCTACGTTCCTACCCTCACCATGGTAACCAGGATCTACGTTCCTACCCTCACCATGGTAACCAGGATCTACGTTCCTACCCTCACCATGGTAACCAGGATCTACGTTCCTACCCTCACCATGGTAACCAGGATCTATGTTCCTACCCTCACCATGGTAACCAGGATCTACGTTCCTACCCTCACCATGGTAACCAGGATCTACGTTCCTACCCTCACCATGGTAACCAGGATCTACGTTCCTACCCTCACCATGTTAACCAGGATCTATGTTCCTACCCTCACCATGGTAACCAGGAGCTACGTTTCTACCCTCACCATGGTAACCAGGATCTACATTCCTACCCTCACCATGGTAACCAGGATCTACGTTCCTACCCTCACCATGGTAACCAGGATCTACGTTCCTACCCTCACCATGGTAACCAGGATCTAAGTTCCTACCCTCACCATGGTAACCAGGATCTATGTTCCTACCCTCACCATGGTAACCAGGATCTACGTTCCTACCCTCACCATGGTAACCAGGATCTACATTCCTACCCTCACCATGGTAACCAGGATCTACATTCCTACCCTCACCATGGTAACCAGGATCTACGTTCCTACCCTCACCATGGTAACCAGGATCTACGTTCCTACCCTCACCGTCGTAACCAGGATCTACATTCCTACTCTCACCTTGATAATCAGTGTGGGTGGTGACCGAAAGAACGAGATCATGGAAACATGTGACTGAAATGAGCTTCCTTTGCAGGGTGGCTGGGCTCTCACTCTGAGACAGAGTGAGGAGTAGAACCACTGCTCCTCCAAGTAGAGAGACCAGATGCGGCAGTTCAGCATCTGGCCTCCTAGGAACCTTTCTGGGGTTCCCAGAGGACTTGCTGGAGGGACTATGTCTCACAGCTGGACAGAGAACACGTCAGGATCCTTCTGGGTGAGCTGGAGGAAGCAGTCGGGGTGAGAGAAACCTGGGCTTCCCGTCTGAGGCTGTTGCACCTGCGACCAGAACCCGGATAACCGGAGGATGACGGAACGGTCCGTCATCTTCTCATCCGTCTATCCTTTCCTGGGTTGCGTGGGGAGCCCATCCCGACTGACTCAAGGCGAGGGGCAGGGTACACCCCAAACAGGTCGCCAGTCTGTCACACATACAACCATCCACACACACACACACTCATTCCTAGGGACAATTTTGGTACCGGCCAATCAACCTAACATGTATGTCTTTGGAGGGTGGGAGGAAACCGGAGCACCTGGAGGATACCCACGCAGATACGGGGAGAACATGCAAACTCCACACAGAAAGGACAGTGTTCCAACCCTCGTCCCCACCCGGAACTCGAACCCACTGTGCTACCCACTACGCCACCGTGCCGCACGGAACGGAAAAGTTCTAATTAAATTGAATGAGTAACGAGATTTTTTTTTTTAACCTAGTTCCTAAAATCTGTTCTTTAAACTATAATTGGTTCATAATTTCTTCAGGTATTAAAATTAGTTTCTGTCTAAAACAAATAAAAACACTGGAAAGTAAAACACATTAATTAGCTTTTAAAAAAGACGACATTAGCTTTAAACATAAAAACACACCAAACTAACCTCGTTAGTAAAACAAATCATCTGAGTAATTAACCTGAGAATCTTCAAGTGTAAAAAAACAAAACAAAACAAAAAAAAAACACGACTTTAAGCGTTTTATTTACATTTCACTTGCTTTTTACTTCCGGCTCTGTGGACTCTCTTCTTCTTCTACTGATATAATTAACTGAGAGCGCTAACAAGCCTAGTACACCCTACAGTGGCTTCTAGCGGCACCAAAGAAAATTACATGTCAAAACAAAAACTTAGAAATAAAAGATGGTTACATGATCATTTAAAATTATTCATAGATAAGAGTGAGTTTTTTCTACACAAAATGATTAAAAAACCATGTCAAAGGTGACGCCACCTTGAGCCGCCATCTTATCATGGTGAAGTAGTTTGCATGTCCTAATGATTCTAGAAGTTATGTTGGCCGGGGCTTAAAGCCCCTGGTACAGTCACCCAGGCTAAAAAAGTCCTAGGCATGGGGCTAGACATGGCCAAGTTTCCCTTGCCCCAGACAAGGATCACTAGGCTCTCTCACCCCGGCTCAAGGGTGGGGCAGGAGAGCGAGCATCTGGTGGCCGGGATTTTACCCATGGAGCCCAGCTGGGCTCAGCCCAAACAGGGGACATGGGCCGTCCTTCCAGTGAACTCACCACCTGCAGGACGGGCCATAGGGGTTTTACAGACTTGACTGAGTGACATCAAAACTAACTCCTGAGATCAGAGCCAACTATCGCGTGTCACTGTCATCCACCAACTGTTTCAGCCCAATACCACCAAGCGACCGTTCTAGGCCCACCTAACTATGCACTACCGAACAGCTGTGCAGAGACAGGGCAAGTTCATTCACAAAACATAGAATAAAAATGACAAAAACTTAAAACAGATAAAGATAGTGATTAACCAGGATTAAACAGAACTTTTTCAGTCTAGATTGAGACATTATGACAGTGCCAGTCTGTCTCAGCGCCTCAGGAAGCTTCTCCATGTTTGGTCCTAAATGGTAAATGGACTCTACGAATACAGCGCTTTTGTACCTGCGTTGGCACCCAAAGCGGTTTACAGTGTAGCTTACATTCACCCATTCACACATACACGGTGATGGGAGCTGCCATGCATGGCGGATACCACCATCATCAGGAGCAATTGGGGGTTCAGTGTCTTGCTCAAGGACACCTGGCATGAACTCCGAGTGGGGGATCAAACTGGTAGACTCTCCAGTTAAGAGATGGTCAACCTACCCAATGAGCCATCCTTCCCGACTGACTCTAGACACCAGCAGGAGGCCGGTCCAGGAGGTCCTCAGAGTTCTAGATGGTTCATGTTTAGTCCTGACTCTAGACACCAGCAGGAGGCCGGTCCCAGAGGTCCTCAGAGTTCCAGATGGTTCATGTTCAGTCCTGACTCTAGACACCAGCAGGAGGCCGGTCCAGGAGGTCCTCATAGTTCTAGATGGTCCATGTTTAGTCCTGACTCTAGACACCAGCAGGAGGCCGGTCCCAGAGGTCCTCTGAGTTCCAGATGGTTCATGTTCAGTCCTGACTCTAGACACCAGCAGGAGGCCGGTCCCAGAGGTCCTCTGAGTTCCAGATGGTTCATGTTCAGTCCTGACTCTAGACACCAGCAGGAGGCCGGTCCCAGAGGTCCTCAGAGTTCTAGATGGTTCATAAGACACTTAAACCCAAGCAGAGCAGCTTTAAAGTCAGGAAGCCAGGAAATAGACAGTTACAAAATCTAACCTACTGGAAACAAATGGATAAGAACCTCTAAGTCTGGTTTGGACCAACTCTCTCTTGGAGCGACCACACACACATTTCCCAGTAGATGATTAATAAAGTATTCTGTATCTGTAGGTGAAAAAAAACATCTTGACAGTTTTTCAACAAAAAAATTATTGCTTCTTTTTCTTCCGACTTCATTTTGAAGTGACATTTAACTGAAATGTCACAGATAAAAAAAGGTATTGTTTTGCTGCAAGTTTTTATTTACTTTTATTTAAACAGGATAAAAAACTCACGTTGAGATTTTAAAAAAACAAAGAAAAGAAATCAATATGTTTTTAAAAAAAGAGGCTATTTTTACTTGTAAATTTTTTGTGTGTCCGGTAGCTCCAAGCAAAGACAGAGCTCCAAACAGCTGCTAGGTGGTGCTGGGTTGGGTTGAGCCGAAGCGGGCACTTGGTAGAACACACAACAGTTGGCTCTACGTTGGGCAGAATGTGGGTTACCGTGGTAACCATGTTTGAATCTCCAGTGAATCTAATGAGACCTTAAACTGTCTCTAAAAGCTCCACATCTTGATCCTTCACTGTGGTGGAACAACACCAGCAGTCCACCATCTTTAGTTCCATAGTGAAGCAGGAATCCCTGATGATGTCACTCAGAAGATCCTATCTTCATTCCTTCTGATTCACTCCAGCAGGAACATCTCCACACGTCCATGAAGACTCCACATTCCTCACTAACGACGCAGCTCGTCCAATAAAATAATCCAACAAATGCGGGCCCTAGACGAGAAATCAGGGCCTGAAGCACCTCCTCTAGATTGTCTCCTTCTCCTCAGCTCTCCCTGTCATGATCCCCCTTCCTGCCACCAGAGGGAGCCCTGAATGTTCCTCATCACCAAGATTAGGATAACCTGAGATTGATTCCTGATTCCACATATCTGTGGATCCTGCCATCTATTTAAGAACAGACATCCCAAACTTCCATGTCGGGTCATACCATTCCTTCCAGCCAGGTATCCCTGGTTTCCTGACCAAGTACACATTCTGACAATAACATTTTGCCATACGACTGAAACTTTGTTTTTCTTTCCAATAAAATTCCAATAAACCATGTTTACTGTCTGCAATTGGGTCCTCCTCGTTCCACCTGAACACCGCTTCTTGACACTCCCAGAACTGAACCAACTACTCCAGCCACAATGGATGTGGCTCCGAGAGCCAGCAGCTGGTTGCTGGTCGCGCATGTCAACATGCATGTCAACAGCAGAATGATTCCATAACCAGCTAGCTGTTGAGATGAGAAATATAAACAGCTGTCCCAAACAATACACCAAAATGACGTCCAAAGTGCGTAGAATAAAATCTCCAGAAGAGACAAAACATAGCAGAAAAAGGAACAGAAACTCAGAGACAGTTGATGTTTAAACGTTAAAATAACAGGCAGCACTGCAGCAGGCAGCCGCCCAGGGAAGCGCCATTTTTAAAAGGGAATTATGTGCAAAAGTTTTTTAAAAAGTAACTTTTTTTCTGCAATAATTTGTCTTTTTTTGGAAGTAAAAATAAAATTTGGATCATTAGAAATAAAATGAAAAGAACTGAAATTTCTGTTTTATTTTTCTTCATTTTGATTGTTTATTGATTTTAGGAAAAATGTTACATTTTTCAGCTTTTTTTTGTACTGAGTGGATTTTTTTTTTTTAATCAATAGTTTTTTAACTGACAATTTTTATGTTTCTTGAGATTTTTTTCTGCTGTTTTTTGTCCATTTTTTGTTTGTTTCACTCAGAAAATACTGAAAATATTTCAGTATTTTACAAAGAAATAAATAACAGCTCATTTAAAAGTAACAAAAAAACTCTAAAAATAAAACTTTTCTGGGACTTTTGTTCTTTTTTTATTTCAGTTGCAGAAAACCAACAAAAAAAAAACCTCCAATGAAAAACAAACTTAATAAAAACAGAGTAAAGTTTTTAAAATCCAATGAAACTTTGTTTTTTTTAAAATAATAATAATTATTTTGATCCACAATCAAATCAAGCTCGGTTCGTAGTATATTGATTCCATTTCCTGTGAGAGTTGGATTCCAAAAAGGCTGCCCTTTGTCGCCGATTCTGTTCCGCCCAAAAATGGGCGGAATGCAGAGATAAGAGACAGAGTCCTGCTCCAAGTGGAGGAGTTTAAGTATCTCTGGTTCTTGTTCATAGTGGTGGAAAGATAGAGTGGGTGATCCACAGACGGATTGGTGTGGTGTCTGCAATAATCAGGACACTGATAGATCCGTTGTGGTGAAAAAAGATGTCAACCGAAAAGCAAAGCTCTGGATTTATAAGTCGATCTACGTACCTACCCTCACCATGGTAACCAGGATCTACGTTCCTACCCTCACCATGGTAACCAGGATCTACGTTCCTACCCTCACCGTGGTAACCAGGATCTACGTTCCTACCCTCACCATGGTAACCAGGATCTACGTTCCTACCCTCACCATAATAACCAGGATCTACGTTCCTACCCTCACCATAATAACCAGGATCTACGTTCCTACCCTCACCATGGTAACCAGGATCTACGTTCCTACCCTCACCATGGTAACCAGGATCTACGTTCCTACCCTCACCGTGGTAACCAGGATCTACGTTCCTACCCTCACCATAACAACCAGGATTTACGTTCCTACCCTTACCCTGGTAACTAGGATCTACGTTCCTACCCTCACCATGGTAACTAGGGTCTACGTTCCTACCCTCACCATGGTAACCAGGATCTACGTTCCTACCCTCACCATGGTAACCAGGATCTATGTTCCTACCCTCACCATGGTAACCAGGATCTATGTTACTACCCTCACCATGGTAACCAGGATCTACGTTCCTACCCTCACCATGGTAACCAGGATCTACGTTCCTACCCTCACCATGGTAACCAGGATCTACGTTCCTACCCTCACCATGGTAACCAGGATCTATGTTACTACCCTCACCATGGTAACCAGGATCTACATTCCTACCCTCACCATGACAACCAGGATCTACGTTCCTACCCTCACCATGGTAACCAGGATCTACGTTCCTACCCTCACCATGGTAACCAGGATCTACGTTCCTACCCTCACCATGGTTACCAGGATCTACGTTCCTACCCTCACCATGGTAACCAGGATCTACGTTCCTACCCTCACCATGGTAACCAGGATCTACGTTCCTACCCTCACCATGGTAACCAGGATCTACGTTCCTACCTCAACATGGTAACCAGGATCTATGTTCCTACCCTCACCATGGTAACCAGGATCTACGTTCCTACCCTCACCATGGTAACCAGGATCTACGTTCCTACCTCAACATGGTAACCAGGATCTACGTTCCTACCCTCACCATGGTAAACAGCTGTGGGTGGTGACCAAAAGAATGAAGTCGCAGATACAAGCATATAAAATGAGGTTCCTCTGCAGCGTGGCTGGGCTCTCACTTGGAGATAGGTTGAAGAGGTCTGCCATAATCAGTTAATCTACAGTTGGTACAGAGTAACTGTGGAGAGTTTTAATCAAATTCTCTCATATGTTTGGGAGGTATTGTGTTCACAGTACTGTTACCAAAGCACAGAAGCCCAGACATAATGAATGTTTAAAGCCTCATCTGCATTCAGTGTGCAGAGCAAAACAACGGAGACAACGCGAGTGTGTGTGTGTGTGTGTGTGTGTGTAGGGACATTGCATCATTCACTGATGTGCTAAATCATTTTAGAGATGCTCCACTTATAGAAAAACTTTCACAAACAAACACTGTCTGCTGTTTAAAAGCAGCGATGATGAGTCGACTCGTTTTTCACCGAGTCAGCGTTTCGTAAAAGTTTCCACATAAAAATAAAAACAGAAAAGAAAAAAAAAATAATTTGCAAAGTGATTATGAAGAATTTGACGAGGTGCGTGAAAGGAATGAGGTTTCTAATGAAGGAGGTTGGAAACGATGGAAAATCTACGTTCCTACCATCACCATGGTAACCAGGATCTACGTTCCTACCCTCACCATGCTAACCAGGATCTACGTTCCTACCCTCACCATGGTAACCAGGATCTACATTCCTACCATCACCATGGTAACCAGGATCTACGTTCCTACCCTCACCATGGTAACCAGGATCTACGTTCCTACCTTCACCATGGTAACCAGGATCTACATTCCTACCCTCACCATGGTAACCAGGATCTACGTTCCTACCCTCACCATGGTAACCAGGATCTACGTTCCTACCTTCACCATGGTAACCAGGATCTACATTCCTACCATCACCATGGTAACCAGGATCTACGTTCCTACCCTCACCATGGTAACCAGGATCTACGTTCCCACCCTCACCATGGTAACCAGGATCTATGTTCCTACCCTCACCATGGTAACCAGGATCTACGTTCCTACCCTCACCATGGTAACCAGGATCTACGTTCCTACCCTCACCATGGTAACCAGGATCTACGTTCCTACCCTCACCATGGTAACCAGGATCTACGTTCCTACCCTCACCATCGGGCATGTCCCACTAGGAGGAGACCCTGAAGCAGACCCTGGACCTCTTTTCGGTGATTCATCAGGTAAAACGTTAAAAGCCCGTTTTGTTTCTGTTTATTTGATCACATCGACGGGCACAGCTGGTATTCATAATAAAAATAACAGTAATAATGTGACACTTCTCTCCACTGAATAGAACATATTCTCTGTGGAAGTCTCCAGATGGCTGAGAAGCCGTTAACTAACACACTCACTGAGTGCGTGTGTGTGTTTTTAACAGTCTGTGGAGCATGTTTTATGTCCTGAAGCCATTTCTCCTGAAATATCTCGTCCTTCCTCTTATTCTTCCCGCGCTGACAGTAAAAACGCCACCCACCATCTGCTCGCCTTGTCTGTCTCACTGACTCTGCAGTCTAAATGTCACTCTGAATTTTGAAAATCACTCTGTCAGACAGATGAAACATTTAAAGCGTCCGATGGAGAAAGCAGCCTGTTCAGGTAGTTAAAAGCCCGGGTAAAGGTTGGTCGCTACCTAAGCTGTCAGCTTCAGTCACACAGAACCAGATGTCACGGGGAAACACGACAAACGTCCTGCAAATTCTTTTATACCAGACTTTAGAAAGGTCTGAAATAGAATACGTAATCTGTTTTTTTGGTCCAGCACCTAAAGGATCATAATGCAAGGATGTGGCGTGACAAAAAAAATCAAAGCTGGCATAACATGTACACAAGTAGAGAGTGGTTCCCTGTCCAGCTGTGAGACATGTTCTCTCCAGCAGGTCAGGGGTCTGCCTCTTGGTCTCCTTCCGGTGAGATGTGTCCGAAACACCTCTCGAGCTAGCCGCTCGGGGGGGCATCCTGACCAGATGCCCGAACCACCCCAAGTAGCTTCTCTGAACATGGAGGAGGAGCGCCTCGACACCGAGCTCCTCCCTTATGGCAGAGTTCCTCACCCCATTTCTGAGTGAGAGCCCAGCCACCCTGTAGAGGGAGCTGATTTCAACCACTTGGATCCACAATCTCATTCTTTTGGTCACCACCCACTATGGTTACCATGGTGAGGGTAGGAACGTAGATCCTGGTTACCACGGTGAGGGTAGGAACATAGATCCTGGTTACCATGGTGAGGGTAGGAACGTAGATCCTGGTTACCACGGTGAGTGTAGGAACGTAGATTCTGGTTACCATGGTGAGTGTAGGAACGTAGATCCTGGTTACCATGGTGAGGGTAGGAACGTAGATCCTGGTTACCATGGTGAGGGTAGGAACGTAGATCCTGGTTACCATGGTGAGGGTAGGAACGTAGATCCTGGTTACCATGGTGAGGGTAGGAATGTAGATTCTGGTTACCATGGTGAGGGTAGGAACGTAGATCCTGGTTACCATGGTGAGGGTAGGAACATAGATCGACTTGTAAATCGAGAGCTTTGTTTTTCGGCTCAGCTCTTTCTTCACCACGACGGACCGATACAGTGTCCTACTTATTGCTGACGCTGCACCGATCCGCCTGTCTATTAAAACTCCAATAAAAAAATCCAAATAAAATGTGGAACTCGAGACCGACCGGCTTTACCCCAAGAGACAGATTTTTCACATTCGTTTTCCATTGAAAACAACATAAAATTTCTAATTAAACTATAACATTAAAGGCATCTCACTTTTATTTTGAAAAGTTTAAATTTAATCCAAATTTTTGTCTTTTTTACCTCCATGTTTCTGTTTTTATCATCTGTAAATAAAATTAACTGTTTTTCAGAGACTTTTTTTTTTTTTTCCAGTTGAAGCAAAACATGAGAGAAAATTTCCAAACAGTTTACGGCTCGGCGTTGCAGAAAATTACCGTCATTACACTCCAAAGTAATTTCACATGTAGAGCGTGAAAATGGTCCAGGATGATAAGAAAATAGCAGAGAAGTTAGCGTGCTGAAAAGAAGTGAAGCTTTAATCCGCTCCTCCTCTTCCCGACCCAGATCCTACAGAGGTCTTTAAACATCATGAAGGATGGTACACTTTCATCTCACACCGCGCCATGGTAACATGGAAACTTATGAAACTCTAATGCTGCTGATGTGGTCCTGTTGGCTTCATTGGGTCGTGATCTCCTGCTCTCGCTGAGCCGATTTGTTGCTGAGTGTGAAGCGTTCGGGATGGGAATCAGGGACCATCGTCCTCGCTTGTAAAAGGATGGAATGCCCCTTGTAGGTCAGGGACAGGGTCCTGCTCCAAGTGGAGGAGTTTAAGTATCTCAGGGTCTTGTTCAAAGTCGGTGAAGGATGTAGAGGGAGATTAACAAATGGATCGGTGCGGCGTCTGCAATATTCAGGACGCTGTATTGATCCGTCATTGTGAAGAAAGAGCTAAACGGAAAAGCAAAGCTCTTGGGTTACCAGTCGATTGACATTCCTACCCTCACCATGGTAACCAGGATCTACGTTCCTACCCTCACCATGGTAACCAGGATCTACGTTCCTACCCTCACCATGGTAACCAGGATCTAGGTTCCTAACCTCACTATGGTAACCAGGCTCTACGTTCCTACCCTCACCATGGTAACCAGGATCTACGTTCCTACCCTCACCATGGTAACCAGGATCTACGTTCCTACCCTCACCATGGTAACCAGGATCTACGTTCCTACCCTCACCATGGTAACCAGGCTCTACGTTCCTACTATCACCGTGGTAACCAGGATTTACGTTCCTACCCTCACCATGGCAACCTGGATCTACGTTCCTACCCTCACCATGGTAACCAGGATCTACGTTCCTACGCTCACCCTGGCAACCAGGATTTACGTTCCTACCCTCAGAGTGGTAACCAGCCGTGGGTGATGACCAAAAGAATAAGATTGCAGATACAAGCTGCCGAAATGATCTTACTCTACAGGGTGGCTGGGTTCTCATTCAGAGATAGAGGGAGGAGTTCTGCCATCCGGGAGAAGCTTGGAAAAGAGACGCTGCTGCTCCAGAAGCCAGCTGGGGTGGCTCGAGCATCTGGTAAGGATGCCTTCCTCACTGGTGACGTGTTCCGTCCCATCGGGAGGAGACCAAGAGGCAGACCCCCGGACCGGCTGGAGAGACTATGCCTCACAGCTGGACAGGGAACACCTCAGGATCCTTCCAGGTGAGCTGCAGGATGCAGCTGGGGCGAGAGAAGCCTTGGTTTACCGTCTGAGCCTGTTGCCCCAGCGACTAATATAATATTTTGGAACACAATGTCGTTGGTACAGTGTCACTCACATGTCCAAGATTCCTATCCTGGGCGTGGCCACATAAGAGGCCCTCTGTGCTTGATAAATCCCAATCCCTACTGTTCATTCCAAGTTTTTCTGTCCTATATCCCTCATTTCTGATTCGTCTCCATTTCTATCAGGATGAAGACCATCTGCTTATTTCTCCAAATAGATAGTGGTTGTGATAGATTAGCTAACCTCTCTCTTAGAGGAGGCGTTGGGTTAGTGGTAGAGTGTCTGTCGTTGGACTGGGAGAAGCCGGTTCGATTTCCACTGAACCCTCCTGGAGCCGACACCTAACCCCCTAGTTGCTCCGATCATTGGCGCCGTCATGGCTGCCTGTTGCGGCGCAATGCAGCACAGAAATATTCCCACTGAGGGATCGATAGAGTGCGGTAATTGGTCCTTTAAGATGTCGGACGCTCACATTTTAACCTGGATTACTTTCCTGTAGAGATCTGAATATTTTTCAGTCTTTGTTGGAAAGTTTTATCTTAAAGTTGTTTAAGTTGCGACATGAACTCCCAGTAGTTCTTCTTCTTCTGTGAACACGGTCCTATTAGTGAAGGGAAACCCATGAAGTGTGAAAGAAAAAAAAGGTTTTAAAGTGCCGCCTGTTTAGATTTTAGGGCCTAATTAGAGCCGCTGTGTGAACTCATCTGTGGACAGGTGGAACTTCTCCTCATCCCAAACTCCTCCTTCCTTCATTTGAACATTTAAACTGTTAAATAATAAAAATGACTCCCAGCTGGATTCATTATACTGAAGCATGTTGGTTACAGTTTCTCTCTGATGGTGTAAAAGTGCCTCCACCTTTCCGGAGTTAATTACAGGAAAGCCAGAGGTGGACCCAAACATAAAAAAAAGGACTTTTAGCCTCTAACTCTTTACGAGGTGACTAATAAAATCTGAAATTCGTCTGAAAATAAAGATGTCATGGCTGAGAGTTGACCTTTCTGCTTGTGAAGTTAAACAGCTTTGACCTTAAACTCCTTTAGGTTGAAAACCTTCAGAGGTATTTTCAGCAAATTGGTTCTTCAATCCCTGATATTCCTCCAGCTAACGACTCTAAGCTCAGATGTTCTGAGGCTGAGAGGTGGGTTTGTAACTCCTTCCTTTTCAAACCAATTAAAAGGACTTTAGAAGTGTGTTAAACTACTCATCATGCCCAAACAGCATCTTCTAGACGGTAAAGAAATGAAAGTTTTATATGTGATAATTAGTGCCAATCGTCGTGACCTTTATTTCAAGAAAAAAACTCAAAGATGAGCATTTTTTTCCGTCTTTGGGTCGATTGTGCACTAGAGCTGTAATCGGACCTGAAAAGTTCCGGAAGGGCACAAGCCCGACAGAATTTTGCCCGGACTTGTATGGTAACCGGGATCTACGTTCCTACCCTCACATTGGTAACCAGGATCTACATTCCTACCCTCACCATGGTAACCAGGATCTACATTCCTACCCTCACCATGGTAACCAGGATCTACATTCCTACCCTCCCCATGGTAACCAGGATCTATGTTCCTACCCTCACCATGGTAACCAGGATCTACGTTCCTACCCTCACCATGGTAACCAGGATCTATGTTCCTACCCTCACCGTGGTAACTAGGATCTACGTTCCTACCCTCACCATGGTAACCAGGATCTATGTTCCTAGCCTCACCATGGTAACCAGGATCTATGTTCCTACCCTCACCATGGTAACCAGGATCTATGTTCCTACCCTCACCGTGGTAACCAGGATCTATGTTCCTACCGTGACGATGGTAACCAGGATCTACGTTCCTACCCTCACCATGGTAACCAGGATCTACGTTCCTACCCTCACCATGGTAACTAGGATCTATGTTCCTACCCTCACCATGGTAACCAGGATCTATGTTCCTACCCTCACCATGGTAACCAGGATCTATGTTCCTACCCTCACCATGGTAACCAGGATCGACGTTCCTACCGTCACCATGGTAACCAGGATCTACGTTCCTACCGTGACGATGGTAACCAGGATCTACGTTCCTACCCTCACCATGGTAACCAGGATCTATGTTCTTACCCTCACCATGGTAACCAGGATCTATGTTCTTACCCTCACCATGGTAACCAGGATCTACGTTCCTACCCTCACCATGGTAACCAGGATCTATGTTCTTACCCTCACCATGGTAACCAGGATCTACGTTCCTACCCTCACCATGGTAACCAGGATCTACATTCCTACCCTCACCATGGTAACCAGGATCTACGTTCCTATCCTCACCATGGTAACCAGGATCTACATTCCTACCCTCACCATGGTAACCAGGATCTACGTTCCTACCCTCACTGTGGTAACCAGGATCTACGTTCCCACCCTCACCATGGTAACCAGGATCTACGTTCCTATCCTCACCATGGTAACCAGGATCTACATTCCTACCCTCACCATGGTAACCAGGATCTACATTCCTACCCTCACCATGGTAACCAGGATCGAAATGATCTTCCTCTGCAGGGTGGCTGGGCTGTCTCTCAGAGATAGAAGGAGGAGCTTTGCCGTCTTAGGGGACCTTGAATAAAGCCACTGCTCCTCTGGGTCAAGAGAAGCCAGATGGGGTGGTTCGGTCATCTGGTTTAGATGCCTCCTGAGTGCCTCAGGGATGAGCTCCAGAGGCAAAATCTGGAAATTGTTTTGTTTCATGAACAAAAGGACTTTTATAACAAAAAACCCCACAATTTAGCATCTTTATTAAATTTAAAATGAATTTTTTTTAAATTTAAAAAGTTTGTTGTGTTTTTTTTTTTTTAATAATTAAAAAGTTCATCTTGTTTATCGAAGGTGACCTCGTATTCCAGATGTCAAAGGTACCGCGTTAAGAAGCAGTAATAATTTGGGAGATAAAGACGGGTTCATCTGGGCGGATAGAGGATGTAAAATAGTAAATGAAAAGAGGTTTAATGGGGGCCGCAGAGTTCACTGCCACCTCTTCACCTCCTACCAGTTTAATTCCTGCCCGCTGGCCGCTACACGCAGATATCTGCAAAAACAGATGTATTTACTCATGGTTTCTAATCAAACCTTCTTTGTAGCATCATTAATATTCCAGGAGTACGCGGGGGCAGGAATAATAGCAGCTCTCTGCAGTAATTATCCCTCCCTGTTCTGGTCAGAATTAATCCGGCAGGTTGATCTGCATTTTCCATGCAGGTGTGAGTCAGCACTCTGAGATCAAAGCTTTATCTGCTCCATGTCGTTTCACTGAGGTTAAAATACTGCACGAGGACCGCAGAGAGAGTTCTTTAATTACAGATAAAAACAGGTTCTCTGGTTCCTCTCTGGACCGGGATGGAAATCACTCCCACGTGATCTCAGGATGTGATTAAAACTTACTCAAATTAAAGATTCACCAAAGGGACGTTTATTTCTCCATCAGTGTGAATGAGCTGACTTCAAATTACTTATTCTACTTCCAGCGTTTCCCTCCAGGAGGCGCCGCAGCAAGTCAGTTTCTTCCATCTAACCCTATCTGCTGCATCCTCTTCAGTCACACCAACTATCTTCATGTCTTCCTTCACTGTATCCATGAACCTCCTCTTTGGTCTTCCTCTAGTCCTCTTTCCTGGTGGTTCCAAACCCAGCATCCTTCTTCTGATGTACTCTCTCTCTCTCCTCTGCACATGTCCAAACCATCTCAGTCTGGCCTCTCTGACTTTAAAACCTCTAACATGTGCTGTTCCTCTGATCCTGTCCATCCTGGTCACTCCCAGAGAGATCCTCAGCATCTTCATCTCTGCTACAAACATCTCTGTTTCCTGTCTTTTCCTCAGTGACACTGTCTCTAGACCAATCAGCATGGCCGCTCTCACCACACTGTCTCTAGACCAATCAGCATGGCCGCTCTCACCACACTGTCTATAGACCAATCAGCATGGCCGCGATCACCACACTGTCTCTAGACCAATCAGCATGGCCGGTCTCACCACACTCTCTCTAGACCAATCAGCATGGCCGCTCTCGCCACACTGTCTCTAGACCAATCAGCATGGCCGCTCTCACCACACTGTCTCTAGACCAATCAGCATGGCCGCTCTCACCACACTGTCTCTAGACCAATCAGCATGGCCGCTCTCACCACACTGTCTCTCGACCAATCAGCATGGCCGCTCTCACCACACTGTCTATAGACCAATCAGCATGGCCGTTCTCACCACACTGTCTCTAGACCAATCAGCATGGCCGCTCTCGCCACACTGTCTCTAGACCAATCAGCATGGCCGTTCTCACCACACTGTCTCTAGACCAATCAGCATGGCCGTTCTCACCACACTGTCTCTAGACCAATCAGCATGGCCGTTCTCACCACACTGTCTCTAGACCAATCAGCGTGGCTACGTGGACATATGGAGACCGGGTAAATTGTCCCTCCTCTCTTCCAACATCCTGCTCTTCACTGAGACAGATTTACCTTCATGAACGCAGTCATTTCAAATTAAAACAGGAAATAAAAGCGTTCATGTTTTGTGAATCTTACCGCCATTGAATTTCTGTTTTTAAAATGGAATTTAAAAAGAACGAGATCCCGTATACAAGTGGCTGAAATGATCTTCCTCTGCAGGGTGGCTGGGCTCTCTCTCAGACATAGAGGGAGGAGCTCGGAGTAGAGCCGTTGCTCTTACGGGCCGAGAGAAAACCGATGAAGTGGTTCGGGTATCTGTTTAGGACGTCTCCAGAACACCTCACTAGTGAGGTGTTCTGTTCCTTTAAGAGTAATCTCAGAGGTAGACCCCGAGCTTGCTGGAGAGACTCTCACAGCTGGACAGGGAACACCTCAGGATTCTCCAGGGTGAGCTGGAAGATGCAGCCGGGGTGAGAGAAGCCTGGGTTCCTGTCTGAGACAGTTGCCCCTGGGACCAGGCTCCAGATTAGCAGATGATGACAGACAGAACTTCAAAGAAAAATTCCTTTATTAGTCCCAAAATGGGGAAATGACTTTGCTGCATTGCACCGCAGCAGGCTGCCATGATAGCACCAATGGTGGGAGCAACTAGGCGGTTAGGTGTCTGGTCCAAGGACACCTATAGGGGGCTAAGTGGGAATCGAACCGGCTTCTCCTGCTCCAAGGACAAACACTCTACCAAGTCAACGTGTCAGAAAGGTGTTTGGACATCTTGCTGGTGTTACTGTCCTTAAAGTTAGTCTTTTAGTACATTTGAGAGAGCGTGAGTATCGTTTATTTGTGTTCCTCTACGATCAGTAAGAGTATCGATATGATTGGTTAGATGGTATCGATAACCATTCCTACTCAATATGAATACAAACTGGCAGGACTCAGCAACTTAGATAAACCAGAGGTATCAAATTAAAAAGACTTTATTCATCTTCGAAGGTAAATTTGAGTGCTGCACCTCAATGACCCCTCGCCCCTATCCACCCGGCGTCCCAGTCCGGTCGCACTGTCTCAAACCTGGCAACCCAAAAGCTGGAGTCCGCAATGGGTCCACAAAGCCAGGCCGCAGTGAAGAACACCAAACTGGTCTCTCTGTATTTCATTGGGTCCGAATGAGCGCCTCCAGTTCCTCAAGCCAGCAACCGGACGTTTCCATGGAAACCATAAAAACACAGGAAGCACCTCCTCTAGACCGTCTCCTTCTCCTCAGCTCCTTCAGGACTGAACCAACTCCTCCAGACACGACGGATGTGGCTCCAAGAGCCAGCAGCTGGTCGCGCATGTCAACATGCATGTCAACATGCATGTCAACAACAGAATGACTCCAGAACTAGGTAGCCGTTGGGAGCTAGCCGGGCAATTTCTAGTCCAAAATGACGTCCAAAGCGCGCTCAAAATGAAATCTCCAGAACAAGACAAGACGCTCAGGACAGCGCGGCGCCCTAACCGTTTATTATGCTGAAGATTACTTTAAATTCTCCCTGTTTTATTTTGAAGGAAAACGTGTTAAGGTTACGAGATGTTCAGACTTTTCAGAGAAACCATAGAAAATCTGTGGAAGCGTTTTAATGAGCAGCCTGGATAAACAGAGTCAGCGCGTGCCTTCTGAACCTCATCTTTTACCCTCTCTGAATGTGGGAGGCACTTTCACTGAAACCTGGAGATAAGTGTTAATTTTTCGCTCAATTTAATTCAATTCCAGAGACGTGTCTGCATCCATTTGCGCTGCCCTGAGCAAATTCATCAGCGACGGTGTCAACATGTTACGTCTGAAATGGAGCCTCGGATTCGTACCGACCACACAGACAAGATTCTGGTTTGATTTATGACTTCATTCGCAGGATCAAAAGATGTGGAAAAAAAAGCCTAAAAAGGTCATTTAAACGCTGAAATTAAGGAAAAAAACAAAACTGACTTATTTTTCATTGATTTTCTGGTTTCTGTTTTTATTTTTGTGTCTTTTAAGATTTAAAATGTAAACACTGACTAAATTATTGGAAATGATCAATGTTTAAACCAAGGTTTGATTGAATAATGGATTCTGATCCTAGAATCTACATCCTGGTTACCATGGTGAGGGTAGGAACGTAGATCCTGGTTACCATGGTGAGGGTAGGAACGTAGATCCTGGTTACCATGGTGAGGGTAGGAACGTAGTTCCTGGTTACCATGGTGAGGGTAGGAAAGTAGATCCTGGTTACCATGGTGAGGGTAGGAACGTAGATCCTGGTTACCATGGTGAGGGTAGGAACGTAGATCCTGGTTACCATGGTGAGGGTAGGAATGTAGATCATGGTTACCATGGTGAGGGTAGTAACGTAGATCCTGGTTACCATGTTGAGGGTAGGAACGTAGATCCCGGTTACTATGGTGAGGGTAGGAACATAGATCCTGGTTACCATGGTGATGGTAGGAACGTAGATCCTGGTTACCATGGTGAGGGTAGGAACATAGATCCTGGTTACCATGGTGAGGGTAGGAACATAGATCCTGGTTACCATGGTGAGGGTAGGAACATAGATCCTGGTTACCATGGTGAGGGTAGGAACGTAGATCCTGGTTACCATGGTGAGGGTAGGAACATACAGTAGATCCTGGTTACCATGGTGAGGGTAGGAACGTAGATCCTGGTTACCATGGTGAGGGTAGGAACATAGATCCTGGTTACCATGGTGAGGGTAGGAACATACAGTAGATCCTGGTTACCATGGTGAGGGTAGGAACGTAGATCCTGGTTACCATGGTGAGGGTAGGAACATACAGTAGATCCTGGTTACCATGGTGAGGGTAGGAACGTAGATCCTGGTTACCATGGTGAGGGTAGGAACGTAGATCCTGGTTACTATGGTGAGGGTAGGAACATAGATCCTGGTTACCATGGTGAGGGTAGGAACGTAAATCCACAACACCACAACACTTGGACCGTATTAAACCCATTTAAAGCACACGTTGAAGAACAAGCAGTGAATCCTTCCATCAGACATGACGTCAGTGTTAGGTTGTGTTTTACCTGTTCTTGTTGCTGGAGATCCAGTCTGAGATGTAGGCGACGGCCTGACGGTGGCACTGCTTGTTACCGAAGCTGCACGCTAGCATGATGAGCTCCCTCTGCAGCTCTCTGCAGACAGACAGGAAAAAAAAAATCACTTAATGTCCAACGTAATCTGGTATTATAAACCACCGGATCTTCTGCACCATAACGCACATAGAATGAATCTATCCTACTGTCGTGTCTGGGGTTGTGTTATGCATCCACTAGATCAGGGGTTCCTAACCGTTGCTGCGCCACGAACCGGTTTAGTGTCTCACAATATTTTCAGGTACCGGTTTAAATAAGACCAGCCTGAAAAACTGGCTTTTTTAAAATTAATAATAGTAAACTTAAATCAATAAAAAAGTTTCGTAGCAGCGTCTTTAGAACATGGAAACATTCTCTCTGTGCTAACGCACTCTGGTTACCATGGTAACGATAAAAACATACCTTCAAAATAAAAGACGTCACAAAAACAAGGTGAATAAAAATACCATTTAGTCTCCTTCACAGTAAGACTAGATCAACTGGAGTTCTGAGTTTGTTTTGCTGGAACCAGACAGTCCCATTTTGACCTGAAACCTGAAGAGTGTTTCTAAGGTCCAGTCTGCTTCATAACTCTGTAATAGGTCTTTATTTTTTACTCATTTTGCTAGTTTAAGGGTTTAAATTTAACGGGATGATCCGTCAAAGGTGAGTCACTGACAGATTTAAGGAAGATAACCCGGTGACTTTTCAAAATAAAACATTGGTAGCCACATTGAACCAGTATTGATCCAAATAAAAGGTGCTCTGTTGGCTTTTTTGAGGGAATTAAAGGCTTTTTTGGTTTGACTAAAAACCTTTAAAAAAAAAAAAGGATCACAATTGTTGCCATGACGATCAATCTAAATGGCCGTTGGCGTTTCTTAAAATTTATAACACCAGAAATAATTGTGTTTTTTTTTTTAGTCCCTGCTGTGATGACCGGTGACGTTTGATCTGTGACTACAAACGATGGTGGAATGAAAAGAGGAACGGATAGAAGCAGGATTAAACTCCAACAAAGCAGACAATGTAAAGTGGACTAAATGTGATAAGGCACATTTTCTCATATTGATGAAGCGAGAGTGGGAGTTTACTCTGCCTAAGCTCCGCTAAGCACATTTAATCCATCCTCAACAAAGACGAGTGAGATTTCAATCTGACTTTGAGTGAGATGGGAACCCGGCGCGTACGTCTGCGGAGAGCCAAAAAGCTGTCAAACATTATTCCGTCAGGATGAAATAAATCTGATGTGTTCAGGAGCGTGACAGCGACTTATAAACCCTGATGTGTTTCATACTCTGTCTGGTAGGACGCCTGCAGGATGTTTCCCTCCGTCCCGGGCCCGTTGGTCGGCCAGCCCATCTGATGGTAACGTGATGCGACTTGCTTCAGCACGTAGTCCTGTTAACACGAGGACACACACGTTCCTGAAGGGTTAATTAGAAGCTGGTATTGATTGAGTCTGTGACGGACGGCTTATTTACACTGAACAGCCTGTATTCGTCTGTGCGGTCCAGCAGTTTGTCCAGCTGGTAGAGAGCACGGCTGGCAGCGTGCCACGGCAGGAAGGACGGCTCCTCGGGTAAATAACCAATCAGCTGCAGGGGAATGCCTTGGGGAAGGTACCCAGCCCTGGAGGGAGAAACAGAGAGGTTAAATTTAATCCCTGTAGTGATAAAAGCAGGTCACTGTCTCACACGCACGTACGCACACACACTACCTGTTAAATTACACATTTTAAGACAGGTTTGTGTATGGAATAATGTCCCACCTCATGCCAGACATGGACACAGTCTCTCCGTTTATCATCAGGATTAAAACTCATTAACAGCCCAGTTAGAAACAGAAAATATGAGTTGAAACAGTAGCCAGTCGACTGTTAGAATCTGGGGGAAAGTTTGGTACACTGGTCCTGAAACATCCGACTGCTTTGTTGTTTTATTTGGGACAGCTGTTTTTATTCCTCGACCGGCCAGCTCCCAAAGAATAGCTGGTTATGGAGTCATTCTGTTGACATGCTTGACCAGCTGCTGGCTCTCGGAGCCACATCCGTCGTGTCTGGAGGAGTTGGTTCAGTCCTGAGGGAGCTGAGGAGAAGGAGACGGTCTAGAGGAGGTGCTTCCTGTGTTTTTACGGTTTCCATGGAAACGTCCGGTTGCTCGCTTGAGGAACTGGAGGCGCTCACTCGGACCCAGTGAAATACAGAGAGACCAGTTTGATGTTCTTCATTACGGCCTGGTTTTGTGGATGCATTCCGGATGACAGCTTTTGGGTTGCCAGGTTGGACACAGTGCAACCGGACTGGGACGCTGGTGGATAGGGGCGAGGGGGCATTGAGGTGTTTACACTGCAGTACTTAAATTTACCTTCAGGGGTTAATAAAGTATATTCTGTTCAATTCTTTCACTGAATGGAAACAGTCAGACCTTATAGCCTTTGGAAGACTGTCTCACTGCTGGCTAGGGAACATCTCAGGATCCCCCTGGGTGAGCTGGAGGATGCAGCCGGGGTGAGAGAAACCTGGATTTCCCGTCTAAAGCTGTTACCCCTGGTGATCCGGCCCCGGATAAGCGGAAGACAACCGAACGGTACTGTGATTAAAACGCTGTTCTTTTCATGAGGTTTGTTCTCGTCACTGGCTAGATTATCAGTCCTGGGCGCTGATGTCAGGATCCCCTCGACTTCCGCCAGAGGGAGCCCCGGACCTTCCTCCCTCACCTGGATTCCAACCCTATCCTGAACACCTGGGTGATTAGCCTTGTATCAATCAGCTGTTCAAAGTCAGCCTGCTGCCTATTTAAAGACAATCACCCCCTGGTTTCTGGTCGGGTCATACCATCCCTTCCAGCCGGGTCACCCTGGTTGCTTGGCCATGTTTGAACTTGGTTTGAAGTTAATCCTAAACCCTTTGCTTTACAGACTTCCTGAACTGTATTGGGTCCTCCTCATACCACATCATTCCACATCCTTAAACCCTGACAGATGAAGCCCTGATGCTTTGATATATCCACATCCCATCAGAACAAAGCCCATCTTCTGACTTCTTATCCTGTACAGTTGTAGAGCTCTATTCACGTAGAAAACCTTTTAAAACCAGGGTTTAAACTCACACACGCACACACACACACACACACACACACACACACACACACACACGTTTATTTCTCCAGAGATTGACGACGAATAAAAACAGCTTATTTTTATTTGTTTGACATTTTTCCTTTTTCTTTAAATATTCTGTTTTCTTATATTATTGCATCCAAGGCCACGGCGTCCATCTTTTTGATACAGATGTGAATGTTAAGCCCTCCCCAGGTGTGAATAAACCTCATACGGGACACAGAGGTAGAAACCTGGCTATTTAGCAGCCTGGCTCCATCCATCGTCTCATGAATATTAATGAGCTTCCTTTGTGCATTCATTAACATTCATGATGGTTTTGTTTTGGAGGTGTGGATGCTCACCTGCTTCCAAATACGACCTTCAGTCCCGCCCAAAGCTCATGAATATTAATGAGATGATGCGGCGGAGGACAGGAGATGATTTTAACGTCGTGCTGATTATCGATGTTTATCAGCTCAGAAGTGATGGATGAGAAAAACTCGAATTGACTCACAAGAGGTAAAAAAAACAAACCATTGATTTCTGGGAATAGTTTTGATTCCTGAAACATTTCCAGAGACGGACTCCCTCATGAAGTTAATACGTCTGAGATAAGGCTAAGTCTCAGAGCGACTGAGAAAACTCTCAGTTCCACAGCGTCACATTTCCATAATCCAAGCAGCCACCAATCATTCCCATTCCCCTCATGCACCTGGCCTCTCAGACATTACCATAATCCATCTGGCCTGCAGAGCTTTCCTGTTTACAACTCTCTGAAACACTTATGGGACTGTACACGACAAGAGGCGGTACCCATAGCAACCCTGCTGAGCGTTTATCTATTCAAACACCATCCATCAGCAATGGCGGAGGATTAGCTGTACTGGTGATGTGACGGATACGTCCTGTCTGAAACGTGTCAGTCAGACGTTAGAAGAGGTGACGGATGACCACGGTGTGTCTAAAGGATCGGACACAGGACACCAACAGAAAGACGTCTTAAAGAATTCAGGGGGTACAGAAGTTTTTTAGAAAGAAGTGGAGGTTTAATCACGGATTAAAGCAAGTTCAGCTGAAAAGTTCAGCGCCTGCTCGGAGAGAACCAATCCGGTATCTACAAGTTCACTAGAGCTCTATCCTGACACTCCACATGAGGGCTGCAAAATATATAAAAAATCCAATTCTGATCTCTCCTGTTCAGATATGGGATACCATTCAAACACCCGGTTGTTCACCATGGTAACCAGGGTCTATGTTCCTACCCTCACCATGGTAACCAGGATCTACATTCCTACCCTCACCATGGTAACCAGGATCTACGTTTCTACCCTCACCATGGTAACCAGGATCTACGTTTCTACCCTCACCATGGTAACCAGGATCTACATTCCTACCCTCACCGTGGTAACCAGGGTCTATGTTCCTACCCTCACCATGGTAACCAGGATCTACGTTCCTACCCTCACCATGGTAACCAGGATCTACGTTTCTACCCTCACCATGGTAACCAGGATCTACGTTCCTACCCTCACCATGGTAACCAGGATCTACGTTCCTACCCTCACCATGGTAACCAGGATCTACATTCCTACCCTCACCATGGTAACCAGGATCTATGTTCCTACCCTCACCATGGTAACCAGGATCTACATTCCTACCCTCACCATGGTAACCAGGATCTATGTTCCTACCCTCACCATGGTAACCAGGATCTACGCTCCTACCATCACCATGGTAACCAGCTGTGGGCGGATACATGCAGCCGAAATGAGCTTCCTCTGCAGGGTGGCTGGGCGCTCTGTCAGATATGGAGGAAGGAGCTCTGCCAGCCTGAGGAGCTTGGAGTACAGCCGTTTTTCCTCTAGATCGAAAGAAGGCAGATGGGTGTGCCCGAGCGTCTCGCTAGTGAGGTATTCCATCCAAGGCAGACCAAGAGGCAGACCTCAGATCTGCTGGAGAGACTATGTCTCACAGCTGGACAGGGAACACCTCAGGATCCTCCTGGGTGAGCTGGAGGATGCAGCCGGGCTGAGAGAAGCCTGGGTTTCCCATTAGAGGTTGTTGCCCCCGTGACTTGGCACCTAATAAGCAGAAGACGTCGCAACAGAACATCTGTAAAGTCAATGCAGAAATGCTCAAGAATGGGCACCAGGTCACACACACAGTGTGCAAAACTTTTTTTTGCCAGGCAGGATGCTCTCCTAACAGGTCACCAGGTTGTTGCAGGGTCACACACACACAACCATCCACACACACACACTCATACCAAGGGAAAATTTCATAGCAGCCAATCTACCTAATTGGGAGTCATTTGTTTTGTTTTTTCACCACTAAAAACAAGCCTTTTGGTCTAATCTGTTTATTTGAATGCCACTCTAAGTGTCACACTGTGTAACCTGGCAGACTGTTGACCTCATCCAGTGAACAGTATACTCTGATGTTTGCTTGCTCATCCGAGGTCGGGTCGTGAGGACAACAGCCTCAGATGGGAAGCCCAGGCTTCTCTTAGCCCAGCTACATCCTCCAGCTCACCTGGAAGAATCCTGAGGTGTTCCCTGTCTAGCTGTGAGATATAGTCTCTCCAGCAGGTCCGGGGTCTGCCTCTTGATCTCCTCCTGGTTGGACGTACCTGAAACACCTCACCAGCGAAGAAGACATTCTAACCAAATTCCTGCACAACCGCATCTGGCTTGTCTCAACCCGGAGGAGCAGCGGCTCTACTCCTTGGGTGACTCTACCAGAGGCGTTAAGCCCCTGAAAACGTAGCTTCTTGGATCAATGAGCCACGGTATGATGCCGCCCCAAGGAGGAGTGTTCGCTTGGTACCTGATCGTATCATCTCTCAGTTTCATCACACAGACATATGTTTCAGTAAACGTGTGTTTTTTTTTCCATTTTTCTGTCTGAAACCTGAAGATTTTTACATTTTATTTAACTTGGAAATAAAAAGACTGAATAAACTGGTATAAATTTTTCTCTCCAGAGAAAATCCAGCAGGTGTTTTTTATAATAATAATATCTGGGGGCAAAAAAACGACCATCTGTTCCTGTGAAAATCTCATATTCAAACCGTCTGCAACAATAAAAACTATTACTTTTTACTGCCGTCTCGAGTTTTGGAGCAAATAAACACATTTTTCTGTTGTGTTTGTTAAACTCTGTCGTTGTGATGATTCCTCTTGAGCTTAAAATCACACTTTTTTTTCCATTTTATGTCACAGGATTATTTCAACCAAAAAAAATCTCTAAAAATAATAAAATAACCACAGAGTTACTGATTTTAAATTTAAAAACGGTGGGATTATCACACCGTCCATCCTTAATGGAGATACAGTGGGTGCCGGAGTGTGGCTGATTCAAGGCTAAAGGCAGGGTACACCCTGAACAGGTTGCCAGTCTGTCGCTGGGCCACACACACTCACTCCCATGGGAAATTTTCATGGCAGCCGATCAACCTGTATGTTTTTGGAGGAAACCAGAGAAAACCACACATACACAGGGAGAACATGTAAACTACACACAGAAAGAACAGTGTTCCAAGCCTCATCCCCACCTGGGACTCAAACCCCTGACCTTGTTGCTGTGAGTCCAATGTGCTACCTACTGCACCACACCCATGATTGTAAAAATGTTTGTAAACTCCTTGACGATTCAGTCACATTTGGGCCTCTAATTCCAACATGAAGTGAATCCTTTAGGAATCCTCCCTCGATTCCTTTAGGAATCGAGGGAGGATAGGGTAGGATAGGGTAGATAGGCTCCCTCGATTCCTAAAGGAATCGAGGGAGCCTATCTACCCTATCCACAGATAGGGTAGTGAAGAGGTCGGTGGAGGGAATGGAGGCGGAGAGGGTTTATTTGTTTGTTTATTTATTAGATCCCTATTAGCATCAGCAGTGAACTGTGTCAGCTACTCTTCCTGGGGTCAAGTTAAAATTTAAATATTACAATTAACAAATGAAATGACATTCATGTAGCACAATGAACCTACTTAAAAAAACAGTTTACATTTCTTATAAAAACACAAATATCCAAAAAAGAACATAACACTTTACAACAACAGCAACACAGCAATATCACATGAGATCATAGTTTGGTTGATGATAGTACCTTTTAAGTTGTTTTTTGAAGCGTTCTCTTCTATTCTGTGGTAAATGATTCCACTCCTGCATAGCTCTAAACATGACTGTACGTTGGCTCTGTGTAGTTTTACACTTTGGTAAAGTGAAGCACTGCCCTTCTGAATGTCTTGTGGAATAAAAATGTGTATTTTTACTGAAAGGCAGTTTCTGGTAGAACATCGATGGTGTCTCAGTTGTAATAATATTTCTTAAAAAGTTAGCTTTGGTATATAACCATCCATCCTTTACAAACAGCCATGAGAGTTGTGAATGCATTTTGGCCACACTTGTTCTAAAAGCACACTTTAGAGCCACACGAACCATACGAGGGTCGTAGCTCTGTCCAGTGGTGAGACGAAGCCGCTTGTTTGGGAGGGGGTGATGAAGAGGTGGCAAATGGAGAGGGAGTCGGGGCTTACGGGGCGGGGTCTGTATAGAGTTAAGAGGATGGTCGGGAGGAGGACGCAGGTGGTGATTAGTCGGTAGCGTATAGTGGACTCAGGGGTTAAATGGTTTTTCCGGATGGGAAGTGTGGAGGGGGAGACAGTTGTTGAGGTGTGGTGGGTATGAAGGGGAGAGGGCGGTTATGTTGGGTATTTGGGTTAAATGTGGTGGATCTGGAGAGTGTGTTGGGATTGGGCGGTCATGGACGGGGTTGAAAGGCGTTGATGTGTTACTAGAGAAGAACAGGACTGATGGATCGGATGTGAAGCGGTGTAGTTACGCTAGAAGGCGGTAACGCCCCAGAAGGATGCTTCTGCCATAAAGAAAAAGATATGTATGGGTTTATAAATAGACTGAAATATGAAACATTTTTGGAGAGTCCAACTCTTCGGATTTGGAGGTTTCGGATGCCTCTCTTTACTTAAAATGGCTGTTCTTCATGTTTTCATGGCGTTTCCAGTGAGCAGAGTAACGTGGGCATGGTGTAGAACAGGGATGCCCAACCAGTCGATCATTGGTTCCAAATCGACTGCCAGGTAAGTCAGAAAAAAAAGTGAAATGAAGTCAATCTGGTAGTTTTTTTTTTAGTGTTATTGACGATTTTTGGAGTCTGAGACGTGAAAGCACGTTGTTAAGTCTGACATCAATGAGCAGCCCCTGTTGCTGCTGTGGCCCCTCCTACTCCCAAAGTGCTACGTGTGCGAAAATAAAACTCTGTGTGAGTGTCTTTAAGGGAGAGAGAGGCTGCTTGGAAACCATCTGCGGGGGTTTGCGATGGTAACCCCGGACTGGTAGATCCCAGAAGGTTTGATACTTAAAAAGTAGATCTTGGCACAAAAAACGTTGGGCACCCATGGTGTAGAACAAAAAGAGTGGCCAAGAACAACTTGTCATACAGGACGAGAGAGTTTGCAAAAGAAAGCAGAAAAAAATCCTCACTTTTTTAGTATGTTTTTATGTGTAAATTTCATTCAAACCTGAAAAAAAAACTCTGAAAAGTTCATTTTATTTTGAAACTCTGACTTAAAAGGATTCTGAGTCCTCAAACAGACGAGTGTCGCTGGCAGATAAACGGAGCGGTTTGTACAGTCAATTTTCTATTTTCCTTCCCAGCGTGTGTGCGTATGTGAGTGTGTTTCTCCTGCATTGTCCTAATGAGCTCATTAACTCTTTAACATCGTTAAGGGCCAGTTAATTGTTTGTCCATTAGCCATTAGCAAGCCTCGGTGGAGAGCCGACAAGAGGCTGCTGTGATCACAAAAACACACACACACACACGTGCACACACAAAGAGGCGACATCCATCACTGTTTAAGCGCACAGTCAAAGAGACACGGCCATTTATTACAGCTAGACTAGCTCCTCTCTCTCTCTCACACACACACACATACACAAACACACACACACTGTCTCCAATTGGCTTTTATTGCTGCGCTCTCCGGCTTCAGTCAATCGAGCGAGCGAGGAACCAGTGGAGCTGAAATTAATCCTGAGATTAAATATCTGTCTGAGCGTGATCAATTCTCGGCGTAGAAATGCTGAATAACTTCTTTCTAAATAAAGCGGGAGCAGTTGGTCCTGCGACGTCCTCTCACCTGACGACTCGGAGAGAGGATGAGTGATGACTTATTGGCCTCCTGATGAGTTTTTCTGAGGTTTAATTACATGTTTACAGTGTTGCTATAGATCGTAGGATGAAGATCCAGCTTTAGGAGGAGATCTATTCCTGCTCTACCTTTTAAAAAAACTCCTGAGTAAACATTTAATCATTCCCACCGTGAGGTGAATCTGCTTATCCAAGGCTGGAACGCGGGAGCAACAGACTGACTGGGAAGCCAAGGTGTCTCTCACCCCGGCCGGATCATGGATCCTCCAGTTCATGCAGGGAGGATTCTGAGGTGTTTCCTGTCCAGCTGTGAGACATAGTCTCTCCAGCAGGTCCAGGTTTTTCCTCAGGGTCTCTTCCCGAAACACCTCACCAGCAAGGTGATCAGGAGGCATCATAACCAGATGCCTGAACTACCCGATCTTGCTTCATCCCAGAAGAGCAACGGCTCTTCTCCGAGCTCATCACCCTCTCTCTGAGTGAGATCTCAGACCCTCTGAGTCTGAACCTAGCTAGCTCTAGAGACGTGGAAAGAATTCAAATACAGTTTTTAAAATCTTTTTCCGTCACTAAGACAAACAAACTATGGTAGTAGAGGGGCATTTAGTGGGGCATTTCATTCAACGTTCTCCTCATATCGCCATTGATTTTCAATCTGGTGTTTTGTTAGTATTCTAATCTACAACCCCGACGGTCCCGGTATCCTGGATGGACACTTCCATCTGAACCACGGACTCCTACCGCTTCCTAGGGCACCACCATCTCATGGAACCTTAAGTGGGAGCTGATCATCAGCACCCTCATCAAGAAGGCACAACAGAGGATCTTTGAGTCCACCGTCATCCTCGCCTCGTCCATCACCATGTGGTAGCTGGAGCCACTGCCTGGGACACCAATGTAACCAGGATCTGCGTTCCTACCCTCACCATGGTAACCAGGATCTACGTTCCTACCCTCACCATGGTAACCAGGATCTACGTTCCTACCCTCACCATGGTAACCAGGATCTACGTTCCTACCCTCACCGTGGTAACCAGGATCTACATTCCTACCCTCACCGTGGTAACCAGGATCTACGTTCCTACCCTCACCATGGTAACCAGGATCTACGTTCCTACCCTCACCATGGTAACCAGGATCTACGTTCCTACCCTCACCATGGTAACCAGGATCTACGTTCCTACCCTCACCATGGTAACCAGGATCTACATTCCTACCCTCACCATGGTAACCAGGATCTACGTTCCTACCCTCACCATGGTAACCACGATCTACATTCCTACCCTCACCATGGTAACCAGGATCTACGTTCCTACCCTCACCATGGTAACCAGGATCTACGTTCCTACCCTCACCATGGTAACCAGGATCTACGTTCCTACCCTCACCATGGTAACCAGGATCTACGTTCCTACCCTCACCATGGTAACCAGGATCTACGTTCGACCAGGATCTGGTTGGTGACCGAAAGAATGAGATTGCCGATACAAGTGGCTGAAATGAGCTACCTCCACAGGGTGGCTGGGCTCTCACTCAGATCCGGTGAGGAGCTCTGCCATCTGCTGCTTGAGAGACTACGTCTCACAGCTGGCTGGGAAACACCTCAGGATACTGCTCGGTGATCTGGAGGATGCAGCCGGGGTGAGAGAAGCCTGGGCTTTCTGTCTGACGCTGTTGCCCCCTCGACCCGGCCCCGGATAAGTGGAGGATGACGGAAGGGAACCGATGAACACTACCTGACCTGTCTCCTGTGGACTCTGGAAAATTTCATTCTATTTGCACCACATTTGAATTCAATTAGATTCAATTTTATTTTTTAGCCCAAAATCACAGAATTTCTGTCTCACATGAAAGATTCAAGAGAAAAAAAAAAATAGAAAAATTTTAGCTCCTTGTCTGTGAATTTTTACTGAAACCAGTAATAATCAGTCTTTTTTAGGGCTTCTAACAGTTTGCCTCTGGCTAAGCATTAAACATGATCAGTTCATCTATAGCTGGTACTGAGTAACTGTGCCCAGTCACATGCACAAGAATGAGTGACATCATCATCTGTGGAGTGATTTTAATAAATTTAATAGTTTGTATTTTTTTTGTTTGAATTTACACTCAAAATGAGGATTTTTTTTTTCAAAATAAAAATAAATGATTAAAAAAATAAAACTGGGATTAAAAAGTTTAAAAGTTATTTTGCAAATTTATTCAAAGTGAATCTGAAATTATTCATAAATAAAAACAGAAACTAATTAAAAGATAATTTAATATGTTTTTCAAATTAAAAGATTTGAAAACTTATTATATCTAAAAAATTAAAAAAGTTACTTGTAAACATCAAAGAAAAAAACCCTTTTAATTAATAAACAGAATTTAGAACAAATTATTAAAAACAAACTGCTTATAAAACATCCCATAATCATCCGTGTCGCCATGGCAACGGATCCAGGAAGAGGTGGGAGGGATTTTTTGTTTGTTTTCTTTAGACTCAATTTAAATTCATTTTTTCTTCGTTTTTGTGAAACACAAGATTCTACAAAATATCTCACACACACACACACACACACACACACACACACACACACACACACACACACACACACACAGCGAGGCTCACAGCTGTCTGAATGAGAGTCGTTCTGTCACACACGTTCCCGTCTCTGTCCGGCTCTGGTTGTTTAGTTTTCTCCCCACTCGGCTCTGCAGATGAGTTCCTGGGAGTGATTCGCCCCGAGCCTTGACCCGTTTCACAGCCATCCCATAATAGCAAGAGGCCCGAGATGCATTCGCACAACAGAAGGATTTTAATATGTCCTCCATTTACAGCGCCGCCTTTTCATTTCTCTCCAGGACAAAGCCGAGGCTCCATTTCCGACACAAAAGTCCGCAGATGGAAAATTTATCTGAAGAAAAACCTCCGACCTTTTTGCAGGAAGAAAATAAATGAAGGAATATTTTGCTCTCGAAGTTCATTCAGACGTAAAAAAAACACGAGGAAGTTCCACAGAAAGAAAAAAAAACAGCTACAACTTGATTTTACTTTGAAATTCTTTTTCAAGGTCTTAATTTTTTATATTTTTGGGATCTTGTTTCATTCTGTAACCTTTGCACCAGGGCGGCACAGTGGGTGGCACAGGAGCCTCACAGCAGGAAGGACCGGGGGTTCGAATCCTGGGTAAGGACGAGGCTTGGATCACTGGTCTTTATGTGTGTAGTTTGCATGTTCTACCCATGTACTGTACAGTATGTTTGGGTTTTCACTGGTTACCTCCAAAAACATGCATGTTAGGTTAATTGGCTACCAAATTGCCCCTAGGAAGGAGGGGCAATTTGTGGGCGTGTGTGGGTGTGTGTGTGGCCCTGCGACAGACTGGCAACCTGTTCAGGGTGTATCCTGCCCCTTGCCTCGAATCAGCCAAAATGGATTCCGGCGCCCCCCGCATCCCGGTAAGGGATGGACGGTTAAGATGGTGACTGACTGTAACGTTTCCAACACGTACCAAAAAAACCACGTCTTGTTTTGCGCTTGTCCCTTTAAATGCAAATGAGATACTTCACACACTCCTCCCCCAGCCTTGTGTTTCTAACCTGAGCAACCACAGACAATAACACACTAGACTCTGTAACTTTGTTAACAGTTCTCCATTCAGACGTCTGTATTTTAAAGTTAGAGGGGTCGGCATGAGAAATGAAAGACGTTCTGTTTCTGCTTTCTTCCTCCATGTCTGTAGTAGTTGATGTGATGGTGCGTTTAGAGCAGTGCCGCATAAAGATGGCAGACTCACCTGGCCAGGTTAAAGGCATCATCGATAAGCCCCGCCCTGTTTCCTACAGAGATGATCTAAAGCAGAAAAACAAAATGAAACAGGTGTTTAAGTCAAAGAATTTAAAAGAAATTAAATCAGATAAAATAAGGAGAGACGAGTTGAACCTGAGGGTTGATGTGCAGCTGCTGGATCAACAGTTTCCAATTCTGGAGATCGTAGTTCACCCGGAAGTAGCCCGTCTGGTTGATGTTGCCGAGCAACCACGTGTTATCGTTCATCTGACTGATTCTGTGGGTTTCTGAAGCAAAGAGAAATGAAAGAGGAGATTTAGAGGAATGTGTTCGTTCCTACCCTCACCATGGTAACCAGGATCTACGTTCCTACCCTCACCATGGTAACCAGGATCTACGTTCCTACCCTCACCATGGTAACCAGGATCTACGTTACTACCCTCACCATGGTAACCAGGATCTACGTTCCTACCCTCACCATGGTAACCAGGATCTACGTTCCTACCCTCACCATGGTAACCAGGATCTACGTTCCTACCCTCACCATGGTAACCAGGATCTATGTTCCTACCCTCACCATGGTAACCAGGATCTACGTTTCAACCCTCACCACGGTAACCAGAATCTACGTTCCTACCCTCACCATGGTAACCAGGATCTACGTTTCAACCCTCACCATGGTAACCAGGATCTATCTTCCTACCCTCACCATGGTAACCAGGATCTATGTTCCTACCCTCACCATGGTAACCAGGATCTACGTTCCTACCCTCACCATGGTAACCAGGATCTACGTTTCAACCCTCACCACGGTAACCAGAATCTACGTTCCTACCCTCACCATGGTAACCAGGATCTACGTTTCAACCCTCACCATGGTAACCAGGATCTATGTTCCTACCCTCACCATGGTAACCAGGATCTACGTTCCTACCCTCACCATGGTAACCAGGATCTACGTTCCTACCCTCACCATGGTAACCAGTATCTACGTTCCTATCCTCACCATGGTAACCAGGATCTACATTCCTACCCTCACCATGGTAACCAGGATCTACGTTCCTACCCTCACCATGGTAACCAGGATCTACATTCCTACCCTCACCATGGTAACCAGGATCTAAATTCGTACCCTCACCATGGTAACCAGGATCTACGTTCCCACCCAGTAACCAGTGTGGGTGGTGACCGAATGAATGAGATGGCTGATACAAGCAGCTGAAATGATCTTCCTCTGCAGGGTGGCTCTCACTCATAGATAGAGGGAGGTGCTCTATCATTGGGGTGGTTTGGGCATCTGGTTAGGTTGCCCCTGAGCAACTAGCTGGTGAGGTTTTTTGGGCACGTCCCACTGCGAGGGCACCCTTGGTTCTCCTGAGGTTGAGTTTGGTTTCAAGCTTCAAAGCAGCAGCTTGTTGGACGTTACAGAGTTTTTATAAATACCAGCCGTCCAGCTGGTGGTACCAATCCGAACACCGGCACATACTGTACATCACATTCAAACCAAGATTTTGAAGATCTCTGTTGAAAAGAAACCTGTTTTTTTTTCCTTCAGAAAGAAGTCGGTAAGTTTTTTTTTCCCCTCAGGAAACAGATCAAAACTTTTTTTTTTCAAAGCGAGTGATCTTCTTCTCAAACAGGAACAGATCCAGCCGGCTTCTCTGAAGCTTGAACCTCAAACGGTTTGATTCCTTTCAAGCGAAGGTAAAAAAATAACCCGTCGAACCCAAACAAAGCTTCATTAAAATAAAGTAACAAACCAGACAAGTTGGTAAAACTTATGGTTTCACCCAAAATTCACAAAGAAGCAGCGTTATTTATCAGAAACCCTGTTTGGTTCTGTTAATAACCGACATGGGAATGAACGGTTCTCCATCAGGAGGACGGAAAAGGGTCCTGGGATGAAACACAACCTAATGATGTTTACCCTGCCAGCTCCAGGAAGCAGGGCAGGTAATGAGATAATTAATTACAGATCATTCTCTCCTGATATCAGCTCGTTAGCTTTCAGTAACAAGACAATCAGGTCAAGATAAACATGAATAAATATCCGATTGTTTTTCTCTACCTGTGTGGTTGTTGATCCAGATGAGGTTCTCTGGCCGGATGGAGGACGTGTTGCCCACGGCGACGGTGAGCGGGACCTGCCACAGCAAACTGCACGAAAAGAGAAACATGTTTCACTTCACACGTCAGCCGAGCTTTGTTTTCTGTGAGGATGTGAACATGTGTCGGCAGGTTGTTTACCGCTAACATCGGCATGGCAACGCCGAGGTGTTAAACGCTTTGATCGCAAACAATGTGTAAAAAAAAATCTAAGTTTATCACAGATTCTCAAAACAAAAAAAATAAAAAGTTAGTGGTTGTAAAATCACACGTTTCCAAATGAGTGTTTGAAAAATTAAATATAGAACATAAGAAGTAGGAAATCCATTTAAAAACACATGCTGGTAACGTCATTAGTAACGTCCAATGTCTCCAGCCTGCCCTCACTCCTGCCCTCACCCCTGCCCTCACCCTCACCATGGTAACCAGGAGCTATGTTTCAACACTCACCATGGTAACCAGGATCTACATTCCTGCTGTCACCATGGTAACCAGGATCTACATTCCTGCTGTCACCATGGTAACCAGGATCTACATTCCTACCCTCACCGTGGTAACCAGGATCTACGTTCCTACCCTTACCAAGGCAACCAGGATGTACGTTCCTACCCTCACCATGGTAACCAGGATCTACATTCCTGCTGTCACCATGGTAACCAGGATCTACATTCCTACCCTCACCATGGTAACCAGGAGCTATGTTTCAACCCTCACCATGGTAACCAGGATGTACGTTCCTACCCTCACCATGGTAACCAGGATCTACATTCCTACCCTCACCATGGTAACCAGGAGCTATGTTTCAACCCTCACCATGGTAACCAGGATGTACGTTCCTACCCTCACCATGGTAACCAGGATCTACATTCCTACCCTCACCATGGTAACCAGGAGCTATGTTTCAACCCTCACCATGGTAACCAGGATGTACGTTCCTACCCTCACCATGGTAACCAGGATCTACATTCCTACCCTCACCATGGTAACCAGGATGTACGTTCCTACCCTCACCATGGTAACCAGGATCTACATTCCTACCCTCACCATGGTAACCAGGATCTACATTCCTACCCTCACCATGGTAACCAGGATGTACGTTCCTACCCTCACCATGGTAACCAGGATCTACATTCCTACCCTCACCATGGTAACCTCATACAATAAAAAGTTGTTTTTTTATTTTTTAAAGTGGTTTTTAAATAAAAAGGCAGCTCCTGCTCTCATTCACAGCCTGGATTAATAGAACTCTCTTCTGATTGGTCGCCCACAAAAATCTATCCATACATTTCAACTGGTTCAGAATTCAGCTGCTCGACCTGGTTCCTCATGTCATACCACATTCATTACATACCTTTACACCTCCCCCTGCTATATCTTTCTGCTCCTCCTCTTCTACCCAGTTTTCTGTCACTATGGTTGCAGAGCATTCAGCTGCTCTGCTCCTCGGCTTTGGAACTCACTCCCTCCTGACCTAATCAACATTACACGTTCACATTTCAAACCCAGATTAAAAAACCTAATCTCTTCCAACTAGACTAACCTCTTCAGTCTAGTCTAGAGTATAGTCTAGACCAGGCATAGGCAAACTATGGCCCGCAGGCCACATGCGGCCCGTTAAAGACAGTGTCACTGATTCAAAGACAGGAAACAGAGATGTTTGTAGCAGAGATGAAGATGCTGAGGATCTCTCTGGGAGTGACCAGGATGGACAGGATCAGAGGAACAGCACATGTTAGAGGTTTTAAAGTCAGAGAGGCCAGACTGAGATGGTTTGGACATGTACAGAGGAGAGAGAGAGAGGACATCAGAAGAAGGATGCTGGGTTTGGAACCACCAGGAAAGAGGACTAGAGGAAGACCAAAGAGGAGGTTCATGGATACAGTGAAGGAAGACATGAACCCAAGAGGGATTAGATGGGAGGAGCTGACTTACTGTGGCGCCCCCTGATGGAGAAACAGAAGGCTGGACTTTTAACTTTACTGAGTAGACAGAAAGATGGATTTTAAAAAGTAAAATACTGATAAGTTTCTCTTTTTTACACACGTTTACGAGGTCTTTATGGATGGTTTTGTTTTGTTTCATTTGCAATAAAGTCATTCTGCCAAATTTTATTGGCTGTTGATTTCACTTTATGTACATCAGCTGGTTCGAAGCACCGCAAGGACGCCGTATGACTCTACGGAACCGGAGTTTGACAGGCTTGGTACACACACACACACACACACTCCCCCCCCCACACACACACACACATTTTAATCTGATCACTATAAGAAAATAATTACTCTTGAGTTTCATTAAAGCTCCGTCTCTAATTGAACTTATTTAGATTAAATTGATCGTTAAATAGAGCCGAGCTTAATGAGAACGTGAAAACAATCAGACCTACACCATAAACAATCAGGGGGAGTGTGTTTGTGTGCAGCGGTGTGGTTATTTTATCACAATCAGCGGGACAAAAAAAACCCATTTCTGTTGCCATGACGGCCGTTTGTCAAACCGTGGATCGATGCGGCTGCCAAATCACCAAAGAGCTCATCTGATATTTTCATCAGAAAAGTCTAGCGCCCAACAGTAGAGTGTGGTATTAATATTGATGTGTGTGTTACGGGCGACGCTTCATCAAAGTCAGAAAACCAACAGGAAGTGAGACAGAAGCGATGAGACGGCACAGAGTCGTAGAAACTTTTAGGAAGTCTCCCCACAGATTTTCACCTTCTGGTCTCCTCTCCTCCTGCTGCTCGGCGGCCTTCGCCAGGGAACATTTTCACCTCATTAATGCTTGTTTTTTTTTTTTTCTAGCAGAGGAAATTAAAACTGTGAGGTCAGACGCAGTCCAAGCAGAAAACAAGGTGCTGAAATCTGGACCTCATGGGGCTAAGCTGGAGCTTGGCCTCTCTCCTCATGTCAGCAGAAAGATACGCCAATGTCAAACTTAACAATCCCGTGTGTCCTTTCTGCTGCGGCGGCGATGAGGGTGAGCAGGTCAGACTGGGATCAGACTGAAGACATAGGGGGTCATTCTTAAATCCGACCGTGTGTAGACTACAAGGCTGTGTGTGTTATGAGCAGGGATACAGACGATAAAGCTCTGCTGGAACTCAAACTCAGATTTTAGGGACTGAAGCCAAAATAAATCTGTCATTTATTTAATCAATTAACCAGACGAGAGCGGGTGATTAATCAGCTTCCGCCGCAGGGTGGCTGGGCTCTCACTCAGAGATAGAGTGAGGATCTCTGCCATCCAGGAGGAGCTCTGTGTCAAGCCACTCCTCCTCCACGTTCAAAGAAGCCGGATGGGGTGGTTTGGACATCCGGTTAGGATTCATTCCTCCCTGGTGATGTGTTTTGGGCACGTCCCACCGGGAGGAGACCAAGAGGCAGATCCTGGACCTGCTGGAGAGACTGTGTCTCACAGCTGGACAGAGAACACCTCAGGATCCTCCTGGGCGAGCTGGAGGATGCAGCTAGGACAAGAGGCTGTTGCCCGCGACCCATTGCCTAGTCTGGATGGTGTGTGTGATTGGTTGGTGATGGTCCGAGGGGCCGGTGGCTTCTGTCAGTCCGCTCCAGGACAGCTGTGGCTACAACAGTAGCTTACCATCACCTGTTAAGAAGTGAAGGAATAATACATACACATGTGGGAAGCGTCTTTGAGCGTCCTGGAAAAGCGCTGTAGTAGTACAATACATTATTAAGAGTTACTGTCAAGATGTGGAGCTGTTAATGGACGGTTTAAGATCTTAATATGATTCACTGGACCTTCAAAAACTGTTGCCATGGTATCACACAGTCCACTTATTGCAGAGCCAGTTGTTGTCTACTCTACTTCCACCCCATCGAAGCAGCAAGCTACCACTAAAGCAGCGAGCTACCACCTAGCAGCTGTTCAGGAGCTCTTTGAAGCTCTCTCTTGAACTGTTTGGAGCTACCTGACAGGTGGATTTCCCTGATCCTGAATCAGACGTAACCATGTTATTTCCACACTTTGACACCATCCACCAACTTTTTTGTTTTGTGTCGGAAAGCTGACTTTTCAGAAATCGTCCGGCTATCTTCCAACGACTAGTTGGTTCTGGAGTCATTCTGTTGACATGCACGACCAGCTGCTGGCTCTCGGAGCCACATTCGTCGTGGCTGGAGGAGTTGGTTCAGTTCTGAGGGAGCTGAGGAGAAGGAGACGGTCTAGAGCAGGGATGTCAAACTCAGTTCCTGGAGGGCCGGTGTCCCTGCAGGTTTTCCATGTGTTCTTACATTCTGGTTAACGACTCATTGTGCCAAATTTGATTGGCTGTTGATTTTACTGTTTGTGCATCAGCTGCATTAAACCAGGAACACATGGAAACCTGCAGGGACACCGGCCCTCCAGGAACTGAGTTTGACACGCCTGGTCTAGAGGAGGTGCTTCCTGTGTTTTTACGGTTTCCATAGAAACGTCCGGTTGCTCGCTTGAGGAACTGGAGGCTCTCACTTGGACCCAGTGAAGCGCCTCTGGGTCTGAGAGGCGTTTCTTTTTGGTGGCCTCTCACCAAACAGAGAGACCAGTTTGGTGTTCTTCACTGTGGCCTGGCTTTGTGGACCCATTCCGGACTCCAGCTTTTGGGTTGCAGGTTGGACACAGTGCGACTGAAGTGGGACGCCGGTGGATAGGAGCGAGCGGGCATCGAGGTGTTTACACCACAGCTCTAAAATTTACTTTCAAGGATCAAAAAGTATCCTATATTCAATTCAATTCTTCGTTTGAATCATATTGAAAATCAGCTCAAATCTCAACTGCTGTTAGTTATTTCTTTCTGCGGTTTTATAGCTTAACTGACATGTTATGATGATTGGATAAAAGTGGTCTCGTTAAACATTAAAGCTCGTTAAGTCAAACACAGACGGACGAGTTTTCCATCCCTGTTTGACTGATCAGACTTCTCTATGTTTGTCTTTGGTTTCCACTTGGATTCGCTCTCATTTCCCTCTGTTTTTCAGCTGGTTTATGGTGGAAAATTAAATGAGTTGAAACAGAACCTTAAAAGATTTATTCTGTAAACAAGAACCTCGCTGTCCGGGTTCATTAGGGTGGTGATAAAACGACTTGGAGGAGCTGGGCTATTCGTCAGGAACGTGTTAGGTTATGTTTTATTCATTCAGGAACAAAAGCTGTTCTACACGACGTGTGAAATCAAACGGCTGAGAAGCATCACAACATGAAAGGCGTCAAGGCATCAAACGCTGAAACACGCTGATTAAAACGTTCACAACTAAAGTCACAAAGAAGACGGTTAAAGTTCAGAGGAGGTTCCAACGCTGAGTCACACACACAGGATGAAAAACCTCACATGCTTTTATTTTGTAAAATCAAACTGACATCAGCTTTGAATTAATCTGAATGTAAGAAACAGACTGTACTCCAATTAAAAAAAATATATATAAATAAAAATGTGTAAAAATTTGTATTTGATAATGAAAGAAAGAGAAATGATCCTGATCAGTGACGATGATGTGGGAACCAGAGTAGAGCTGTAGCTTCTCCGGGTTGAGAGAAGGCAGATGGGATGTTTTGGCATCTGTTTAGATCAGGCATGGGCAAACTATGGCCTGCGGGCCATATGCGGCCCGTTAAACGTTTTAATCCGGCCTGCCGAACTTAGAATTAAATAAATAAAACTTGTTAATGTTTTATTTCCCTGTAATTCTGATGTTTCCTCACTAGATGGCGAACCGTAAATTTGTTGGCTTTGTTGAGAAAACAAGAACACTGTTCCCATTAAAATGTGTGTGTCTCTGTGATGCCCACGCTGTCAAAATAAACAGTGTGCACAGATATGGAAAGCCATCGGGGCCAATCTTCTTCTTTGGACATTTCCCTCCTGCGGGCACCACATCAAGTCAGTTTCTTCCATCTAACCCTATCTGCTGCATCCTCTTCAGTCACACCAACTATCTTCATGTCTTCCTTCACTGTATCCATGAACCTCCTCTTTGGTCTTCCTCTAGTCCTCTTTCCTGGTGGTTCCAAACCCAGCATCCTTCTTCTGATGTACTCTCTCTCTCTCCTCTGCACATGTCCAAACCATCTCAGTCTGACCTCTCTGACTTTAAAACCTCTAACATGTGCTGTTCCTCTGATCCTGTCCATCCTGGTCACTCCCAGAGAGATCCTCAGCATCTTCATCTCTGATACAAACATCTCTGTTTCCTGTCTTTTTCTCAGTGACACTGTCTCTAGACCAATCAGCATGGCCGCTCTCACCACACTGTCTCTAGACCAATCAGCATGGTCGCTCTCACCACACTGTCTCTAGACCAATCAGCATGGTCGCTCTCACCACACTGTCTCTAGACCAATCAGCATGCAACCACGGTTTTGGATACTTTTCCTTTCAATACACACACGTAAACAAGCGTGTTAGATGTTAAAACAAACTAAATGTTACATCAAGCCCTCAGATTTCAAACCTAGCGCCACTAGATTTGAAATTTAACGCCCTTGGTTAAAATCTAGCGTCATTTTTTTGGTCTAGTGGTTACCAAAGCATGCCATCCATCTGCTCCTGTTCCAGCCATCTGGTCAAATGTTAGAACTCAATGTGGCCTGTGAATCAAAAAGTTTTCCCACCCCAGGTTTAGATGTTTCGTCCTAATAGGACGACACCCAGAGGAAAACTGCGATCCCTTGGAGAGACTATGTCTCACAGCCGGACAAGGAACACCTCAGGATCCTCCTGGGTGAGCTGGAGGATGCAGCCGGGGTGAGAGATGCATAGGTTTCCCGTATGAGTCTATCGTAACCGCTACCCGGCTACGGATACAGGGAAGGGATCAGAACTACGGACCATAGAGTCAGGCTAATTCATCAATCGGCTGAATCGCCATAATTTTCATTCATGCAAAAAAATTGGAATTGGATTTTTTGTCTTTGAGTCTCCACCAAACGCTCATACATGTGACATCACTGCTCCAATCCAGAGGAGGAAAACCCACAAGTTAAGAGTTAATATTAGTCGTTACCTTAAGCTCGACGTGTGTTTGTGAGCTCGGCTCCTCAAACCTCTGAGTCAGTCCACTACAGCCGCGTTCAGCCGTGACGCTCAAACAACTCAAACCAAAAACAAGTCAACGCCAAGGGAGCGCGGAGTGTGTCTGAACGCAGCCCTGAGAGACCCAAGTGTTGAAAGAAAACAGCTTCAGTTCATCGGCCGATGAAACCGGGGAGCGGAGGATGAAATGAGAAATCCTGAAGCCGGATCACGAGGGGATACGACGGAAAAAAGGAACAAAGTGACAGATAAAATGGAGGAAAGGACCTTGTAAAGTATTGATGGAGAAGAAAGTAGGTCGATGAAACAGGAGAATAAAATCTAGAGGTTGCAGAAGACGTGAATTAAAGATGGGAATGAAATATGAATGACACATAAAGATGTAACGGAGGTGAGGAAATAGTGGGAAAGTGTGTTTTTCCGCTAAAAAAAAGAAGCATGATCTCTGAAATACAAATCGAGTGGCTAATGTGGTGTGAAGCAGCGGTTCTATAAAAATACTTTTAGAGGTTAGACGGTGTCTGGACACAATCAGAGGACCAAATGACGCACACGAGCAACACAAAAGAATGGAAACATCTATATGTATGTACGTGGGCGCGTAGTATTGTTGTTTTTGGCAGTCATCTAAGTTTTCCTTTTAGTCTTCGTCTTTGGAACAAAAATTAATTTAAGTTTTAGTCACGTTTTTGTCAACAAAAACCTAAAAGAGTTTTCGTCTAGTTTAGTGTATTGTGAAACAACGTTAAATAAATATAAATTCTTCAGTGAGTGAGGAACGTTGTAGCTTATGACTACTTAAAAATGACACCTCTTAATAACCCTGTAAACAAAGTGTTACCATGACAGCAACGATTGTTGTGTTATGGAAGCTGACAGAGGTAAAGAGAGAGCTGAGCCGAAAAGCAAAGCTCACGATTTACAAGTCGATCTAAAACGAGGTGGTTCGGCCGGCCAAACAGAATCTGAGATCTCACTTTCTAACTACATTCTGCAGAGATGTGGACGATCCCCTCCTTCATTCTGGGGTTTTTATTCTGAGCAGAAACGACTGGAACCAAAAGAAGAACAGCTTTAACGAGGATTACCTGACGTTCTTCTTGGATCCCTGTCCGTACAGGAAGTGCTCCTGGCTGACGCTGATGTAATGCGTAGAGATCTGGTCTGAATGGTTCTTGCTGATGGTTAGAACGGGGTAGCCCATTTGTAGAGTCCACCTGTCCATCATCTCTCCGATGTTGATGTCCCGCCCCTCTGAGCGCATGGCCTTCAGAAAAAAAAAAGAGAAGAAAAAGATATTTAGTTGTGTTTTGAAACCCAATCTGGAAAAATTAAGAACATTCATGAAGTGGGATTAAATTCTTTGGATATTTCAATCATTTTTTAACAAAAACACACCAAGGACGTGGATGAAGATCCTCTGGTTAGATGAAAGTAAGACTGAACACATGTTTGGCTCATAGCTCTGACCACACCATCCCTACTGTTAAAGGGACCATCTCATGCAAAATGGACTTTCCAGAGTTTTCTAGCTTGTAAGAGTGATGTCCGGGCCTTGCATATGTATGTGTGTGTGTGTGTGTGTGTGTGTGTCTTTCTAGATTGATTCAGCCCGTTTTTCTGTGGATTTCTGGAACGCTCAGACAAAACAACCAATGAGCAGATGTCTAAAGTATGACGCATTTGACGTAGCCACGCCCCCCTCCCTCCTCACCACCCACCCGCCCTCCTCCCCCGACTCCACTCCGGCCGCGGTGCTTCGTGCACCTCAAAATCCTCGTCGGATTCTGGATCCAAAATGTAGGGCTGAACATGATGAATCGACATGATAAAATCTTATTCCAGACGCTACCAAACCGCTACGCACGGGTTTACGCCTGCCTTCCCCCTCCCGCTCAGAGATGGGCGGAGGAATAGCGGCTCAGTGAGAGCAGAGGGCGGAGCTTGTACTTTCTCAGGACGGGCGGGGGGATGAGCGATACCCGGCCTTTCATAGTTCCGGGTCTGTGACTGCGCTCCACCAAATCAATATATTTTAATAACTATGGTGTAATGCATGTTGTAAACGTGTGTATGTGCAGAGCATACAATGTGAAAAGAGTTATTTTGCATGAGATGGGCCCTTTAAACATGGTGGTGGCAGCATTATGGTTTGGGGAGGTTGGTTAAAAATTGACCATCCATCCCAGGCCAGGTCTTCCTGGCTGCCTGACCAAGACGATATGCTTGAACTCTGTTACCATGTTTGAACTTTGATCCTAATACTTTTTGTGTGTTAATCCGGTGCCCTAGCCTTACAACCTTACCTGACTTCTGTAAATGAGTCCCGTTTCTGTCCTGCATTTGGGTCCTCTTCCTCCCCACATCCCACATCATAGCCAGGATGAGAGGCTGTTGTCCCGTACGACCCGCCCCCGGGTAAGCGGAAAATGACGGAACATAAGTTTGGAATATCCAATAAATTATCTTCAACTTTGTGGATGCGTTCCACTTGTTGATTTTTAACAATTCATACAGTTAATATTTCATGTTTGAACCCTGAAACGTGGCACAAAGTTTAAGAAGGATGAACACTGTGTGTGAACGCTAGATGTCCCTTTATCACCATCATTTTTAAATGAGTTTAAAGCTCCACGTTTCCACCAGAAACCTGCTTCATGTTTTTAAACACGCTCCCTCAGACTTGCCAGCCAGCCAGCTCGGGTAATGAACAACCCTAATCAGCTGTTGGTAACCTATTGAAAGATGCCCGCCCTGCTGCTTATAAGAGGTCTGACTGGATCACTTGGAAACCACACAGGAGTTTTACTTTAACGATCATCGTTAATGCCAGAAACTCAATTTACATCCCTTTTTTGTTTGGACAAACAGGGAAGCAAACAAAGGCTTAACCTGAGTCGTGTTACCGCGGCAGCAAACTCTGTCCGTAATGAGCGTCTGATTGGTTCTCATTAGTTCCCAGCTTGATTATCACTGGGTGGCTGAAGGACGGAAACATGGACGGACAGATAGATGGTGTTACCTGAGAGAGTTTGTTCCAAAGATCATCTCTGGCTGCGTTGCTGTACATGTGGCTCAGCAGGTAGTCCTGAAAACAAGATGGACGCCATGTTAGTTTTAGCCAAACATAGAAACAGTTTATTGAAACTCTAACGCACGTGATGTGACACCGAAAACTAACACGAAGAATCATTTCAAACACAGGAAGTGTGATCACAAGCAGGTTTTGAAGGCCTAGCGGAGTCGATAACGAGCGTGCCGCTTCAGATGTATGAGACAACGTGAAGGAATGTGTCAGGAGGAGGTGTGAAGGTGACAGATGTTTACAGGCTGTTAATGAGAATGATCCTTACTTTCAACATGTAGAATAACTAAGCTCTAACTGTGTCTCAGTGAAACACTGAGAGTGGTAGTAGTGAGAACACAGAAGCTGTTCTATCGGAGAGAAATTAAACCGGGGATCCAGTCCAGAGGAAATTCAGAAACCAGATGAAGAGGGATTCCGTCGCGGTGCGGACAGGTCATGTATCTACAGTTTGTAACGAAACCTTACATAAGAAACTTACAAACCATGGTAACCAGGATCTACGTTCCTACCCTCACCATGGTAACTATGATCTACGTTCCTACCCTCACCATGGTAACCAGGATCTACGTTCCTACCCTCACCATGGTAGCCAGGATCTACGTTCCTACCCTCACCATGGTAGCCAGGATCTACGTTCCTACCCTCACCATGGTAACCAGGATCTACGTTCCTACCCTCACCATGGTAACTAGGATCTACGTTCCTACCCTCACCATGGTAACCAGGATCTACGTTCCTACCCTCACCGTGGTAACCAGGATCTACGTTCCTACCCTCACCGTGGTAACCAGGATCTACGTTCCTACCCTCACCGTGGTAACCAGGATCTACGTTCCTACCCTCACCGTGGTAACCAGGATCTACGTTCCTACCCTCACCATGGTAACCAGGATCTACGTTCCTATCCTCACCATGGTAACCAGGATCTACATTCCTACCGTCACCATGGTAACCAGGATCTTTGTTTCTACCCTCACGTATGGTCACCAGCTGTGGGTGTTGACCGAAAGAATGAGATCATGGATACAAGCTGCGTGGCTGGGCTCTCACTCAGAGATAGAGCGAGGAGCTCTGCCATGCCGGAGGAACTTGGAGTAGAGCAGTTGGCCCCTCTGGGTCGATAGAAACCAGATGGGGTGGTTTGGACGTCTGGCTAATACACCTCCCAAACACCTCACTGGTGAGGTGTTTTGGTCACATCCGACTGAGATCGACTGGTGAATCGTGAGCTTTGTTGGAACTTCAGGACCCTTTCCTCCTGAAGAAGGAGGCTCTAATGACAGTACCGTGCTCAGTTCAGTTCTGTACTGATTGTGTTTCTGACTGATTAAAAGTTAAACTTCTGAGTTTGTTCAGCAGCAGAAGTTAAAATGGTGTTTTGTCAAAGTGACTGCTTGGTTTAGTTTCAGTCTCTTGTATTTTTCTCATTTTAAGATGTCTCTTATTCTCAGTGGATTCTTAGCTTTTAAATGAGTTTCTTTGTTTGCTGAGTTTCTTCAGGGATTCTGGTTGTTTTTTTTCAGCCTTTCGGTCTCACTTTACATGCATTTCTATGTAATCTTTGCACCAAAAAAAAACTGTTTCTTTACATTTTTTTACAATTTCTACCTGATTTTAGACACATTTTCCATCTACTATTTAGAATTTTTGGGTGGAACAGTTTGGGCCTTTAGTTGGCTTCTTTCTGGTCGAGAGAAGCCAGATAAGGTAGTTCAGGTATCTGGTTATGATGCCTCTAGATTGCCGTGCTGGTGAGGAGTCCTGGGCCCATCCCACTGGGAGGAGACCCAGAGGCAGACCCTGGACCTGCTGCAGAGACTACAAGGAACACCTCAGGATCCCCCAGGGTAAACTGGAGGATGCAGCCGGGATGAGAGAAGCCAGTCTAAGGCAGTTGCCCCCACAACCTGACCAGGATAAGCGGAAGACAACTGGCTGTGTAAACTTTCTGTTCATTTCCAAACTGACGCAGTTTGGAAATAAAGCCTTGCTGGGGAAATCATTTGTTAGTTTAATACTGAGAAAGCCTTGGTTTTCTGTGGAACAACCGGAATAAAATCACTAAAGAGCGTAAAGTCAAGGTTCCGTTCCGTTGTCTTCCGCTTATCCGGGGCTTGATCACCGGGGGTAACAGCCTCAGACAGGAAGCCCAGGCTTCTCTTACCCCGGTTGCATCCTCCAGCTCACCCGGAATGATCCCAGGTCGTTCCCTATCCAGCTGTGAGACATAGTCCCTCCAGCAGGTCCGGGGTTTGTCTCTTGGTATCCCCCTGGTGGGACGGAACACCTTACCAGTGAGGGAAGCATCCTAACCAGATGCCTGAACCACTCCATCTGGCTTCTCTCAACCCAGAGGATCCTGGTCACTCCCAGAGAGATCCTCAGCATCTTCATCTCTGCTACCTCCATCTCTGTTTCCTGTCTTTTTCTCAGTGACACTGTCTCTAGACCAATCAGCATGGCTGCTCTCACCACACTGTCTCTAGACCAATCAGCATGGCCGCTCTCAGCACACTGTCTCTAGACCAATCAGCATGGCCGCTCTCACCACACTGTCTCTAGACCAATCAGCATGGCCGCTCTCAGCACACTGTCTCTAGACCAATCAGCATGGCCGCTCTCACCACACTGTCTCTAGACCAATCAGCATGGCCCCTCTCACCACGGTTTTGTACACTTTCCCTTTCATTCTAGCTGAAACTCTTCTATCACACATCACACCTGATACTTTTCTCCACCCGTTCAAGCCTGCCTGCACACGCTTCTTCACCTCTTTTCCACACTCTCCATTGCTCTGGACTGTTGATCCTAAGTACTTAAACTCCTCCCCCTTCTTCCTCTCTTCTCTCTGTAACCTCACTCCTCTCGTTCACACACATACTCTGTCTTACTCTGACTAATCGTGTTAAATTGGGATCAAATCCTCACTGTCTGTGCTTCTGTGACATTGTTGTTCCGTTCCGCCGTCTTCCGCTTATCCTGGGCCGGGTCGCGGCGGTAACAGCCTCAGTCAGGGTCCTCTTCACTCTATCACCCTAGCTGCATTCTCCAGCTCACCCGGAACAATCCCAAGTTGTTCCCTATCCAGCTGTGAGACATAGTCCCTCCAGCAGGTCCGGGGTCTGCCTCTTTGTCTCCTTCCGGACATTGTTGTGAACAGAAGATTTCCCAAATAACTTAAAGATTTTAATACAACTTAAAGTTAACAACAAAAAAAAAGATAAATTTCCTGAGCTGACGTTCAGATTATTATGTATGATGTCGCCATGCTGTAACTAAGCCTCTGTACTCTCCACAGAATGTGCTGGATCAGCAGTATTCCCTGATTGTTCCAGGTCACGTTAGTGGGAAAATCAGGACACTACGTGTGTGTGCGGGTGCACGTGAGCATTAGTTAGACGTTTGAGTTTGTGTGGGAACACAAATACAAACTACCGGCTAAAAATAAGGTCAATTTAAAAAGGAAAGGTCACCTCCTGCCGCGCACTAGCTGAGCTACTGTTTTATGTTTCTGTAACAAGCAAACATTTTGTGTTGAGTTGCAGTATTTGTTTTCAGGATGATGAACGTAGTCCAACCACACCATCACACCCTGGGTAAGGTTCTCAGGCTGTTTGGAGCTCTCTCTTGGACCGCATGGAGCCACAAGACGCGCAAATTTCCCCAGTAGAGGATTAACAAACTCTATTCGTTCGCTTAACCAGGGCCGAGTCGAGGAGGCAACATCCTCTGACAGGAAGCCCAGGCTTCTCTCTCCCGGTTGCATCCTCCAGCTCACCCAGGAGGATCCTGAGGTGTTCCCTGTCCAGCTGTGAGACATAGTCTCTCCAGCAGGTCCGGGGTTTGCCTCTTGGTCTCCTTCTGATGGGACGGAACACCTTACCATTGAGGGGAGCATCCTAACCAGATGCCCGAACGACTCCATCTGGCTTCTCTCAACCCGGAGGAGCGTCTCTACTCTGAGCTCCTCTCGGATGGCAGGGCTCCTCCCTCTATCTCTGAGTGAGAGCTAGAGGGTTCCTACCCTAGCTATGTTCCTACCCTCACCATGGTAACCAGGATCTACATTTCTATCCTCACCATGGTAACCAGGATCTACATTCCTACCATCACCATGGTAACCAGGATCTACGTTCTACCCTCACCATGGTAACCAGGATCTATGTTCCTACCCTCACCATGGTAACCAGGATCTACATTTCTACCCTCACCATGGTAACCAGGATCTACGTTCCTACCCTCACCATGGTAACCAGGATCTACGTTCCCACCCTCACCATGGTAACCAGGATCTACGTTCCTACCCTCACCATGGTAACCAGGTTCTACGTTCCTACCCTCACCATGGTAACCAGGATCTATGTTCCTACCCTCACCTACGGTCACCAGCTGTGGGTGGTGACCAAAAGATCAAGACCGTGGATACAGGCGGTCGAAATGATCTTCCTCTGCAGGGTGATCCTCCTCTGAGTGAGAGATAGAGGGAGGAGGAAGCTCATTTCGGCCGCTTATATTCACAATCTCATTCTTTCGGTCGTCACAAAATATTCACTTAGTGATCGGACTAAAATATTTTATACTCCTACAAATATTTCTAATAAAACATGAAGCTCCATTTTTTCTTTTGGTTTGTTTTGGAATTATTTTGAAGCAGCTGTAGTTTTTTAAAAAAATACTTAAAATATAATAATCTAATAAAATCCCTTGTCCTGTTTGATGAAGTAAATCTTTAATTTTTAACCAATATTTCAGGTCATTTTTACATAATTTCCTTTTGTTTTTAATAAAATACTGTTTTGAAGTTGGTTTTTATGATTTTAGGACATAAACTCCGCCTCAGTGAACCTTCTGCAGGCAGCTGAAGCACAAATAATAGAAGATTGCATCATTATCCCGGCCGCTGCTGCGTACGTCTGAGAGCCAATCTGTTTGAAAAATCTAAACTCCAGAGGACCGCGGACGGCTCTCGATGAGGTTTGATTTCTATAAATAATGATATTTATCCTCAAATTACTGACTCTTTCTTTTTGATCCACGTTTCATCCAGATGCTGAAGTCTCCTTTGAACATTTTTCCATCTTAAAGAGAGGAAACTTCCTGTACTTCATTAACACTGAAACCTGAATTATTAATGTTTACAGCTGAAAAGCCAACATAAGATTTTTTTACATCCTCTTTGTGATTCAAGATTTATTTGATTCATTCCTTTTTATCATCAATCACTTCGATGTTTTGTCAGTCGTATAAAAAAAACTCTGAAAAGGCTGAATGTTTTATAAAGATTTTTAAAGCCGTGTTTTGTCAGTCGAATAAAGACCTGATTCGACTGGTTGTTTCAGGGTTTACGGTTATAATGACTCATTTAGGACACTTAGATTCTTTACCAGAGTTATTCCTAATGAGGGACTTCCTGATGTCTTGATCCCCCTCTAATCTGGATCAATCCTTCCCTCCTATTCCGCCCACTGCCCTAATTTGGCACACCTGGTCCCAATCCCCAGGTGTCGGTAGGTAGGGGTGTGCGATACCGCAAGTTTTGGTATCAATCCGATACCAAGTAAACACCAGACCAATATCGCCGATACCGATATCGATATTTAAATTTTTTAAATGATTATTTTTGCATCAACGGTTAGGATCATATATATAGTATGACCAAGTATATGTATAAACACAGGTTGGTAGGTAGATCCATAGAAGTGCCCAGTTATAAACAAATGTTAACTAATGTTAAAGATGATTATGTTGTTCTTTTACAATTAAAATTGGAGCGTCTCTGTTAATGAGCGCTGCCTCTGGGAAACAGAAGGGGTCAGGGTTTTCTCCTCCACTCGCCGTTTCTGAAGCTTTTCTTTGGGGTGATTCTTTAATTTTTAGTGTTACAGCCACACGCTCCTTCTCTTTTTTCCATCTCTCTCTACTTTTACCGACTTGCGTTTTTTTTTTGTTTCCTGGCCCCGAGTCGCTGAGTCATGTGACAAGTCAAAGCGAATGAGAGGAGAGAGGGGGCGGGACCGCCTCGCTTTAGCATACAGGTGCGACACACAGCATTTACGCATATTTTGCAAACAGATAAATTAGGTTAACTTTTTGAAGGAAAAAAAAAAAAACGGAAGCAAGTGCGAGGGGTAAAACTTCAGCCAAAGCATCGATATTTTAGTTGGAGTATCGATATTAGGATCGATCCGCCCACCCATATCGGTCAGATCACCTCTTCCCTGCTGAAGCATTCGTCTGCATCTCCTGCATTCCTATTGGCTCCTGGTGCACCTTGACTTCCTGTTGATCCTCAACCTGCTGCGCTCTTACCCCTGGCTCCTAGTGCACCCTGCCTTCCTGCTGAGCTTCTTTCTTCTCCTTCCCCATCATCCTGTAGAGCTTCTACACCTGGTCCCCTTCGTCACCCAGTCGAGCTCCATCCCTCTGGTCCCCTTCGTCACCCAGTCGAGCTCCATCCCTCTGGTCCCCTTCGTCACCCAGTCGAGCTCCATCTCTCTGGTCCCCTTCGTCACCCAGTCGAGCTCCATCCCTCTGGTTCCCTTCATCACCCAGTCGAGCTCCATCCCTCTGGTCCCTTCGTCACCCAGTCGAGCTCCATCCCTCTGGTCCCTTCGTCACCCAGTCGAGCTCCATCCCTCTGGTCCCCTTCGTCACCCAGTCGAGCTCCATCTCTCTGGTCCCCTTCGTCACCCAGTCGAGCTCCATCCCTCTGGTTCCCTTCGTCACCCAGTCGAGCTCCATCCCTCTGGTCCCTTCGTCACCCAGTCGAGCTCCATCCCTCTGGTCCCTTCGTCACCCAGTCGAGCTCCATCCCTCTGGTTCCCTTCATCACCCAGTCGAGCTCCATCCCACTGGTCCCCTTCGTCACCCAGTCGAGCTCCATCCCTCTGGTTCCCTTCATCACCCAGTCGAGCTCCATCCCTCTGGTCCCTTCGTCACCCAGTCGAGCTCCATCCCTCTGGTCCCCTTCGTCACCCAGTCGAGCTCCATCCCTCTGGTCCCCTTCGTCACCCAGTCGAGCTCCATCCCTCTGGTCCCTTCGTCACCCAGTCGAGCTCCATCCCTCTGGTCCCCTTCGTCACCCAGTCGAGCTCCATCCCTCTGGTCCCCTTCATCACCCAGTCGAGCTCCATCCCTCTGGTCCCCTTTGTCACCCAGTCGAGCTCCATCCCTCTAGTCCCCTTCGTCACCCAGTCGAGCTCCATCCCTCTGGTCCCCTTCGTCACCCAGTCGAGCTCCATCCCTCTGGTCCCTTCGTCACCCAGTCGAGCTCCATCCCTCTGGTCCCTTCGTCACCCAGTCGAGCTCCATCCCTCTGGTTCCCTTCATCACCCAGTCGAGCTCCATCCCACTGGTTCCCTTCATCACCCAGTCGAGCTCCATCCCTCTGGTCCCTTCGTCACCCAGTCGAGCTCCATCCCTCTGGTCCCCTTCGTCACCCAGTCGAGCTCCATCCCTCTGGTTCCCTTCATCACCCAGTCGAGCTCCATCCCTCTGGTTCCCTTCATCACCCAGTCGAGCTCCATCCCACTGGTCCCCTTCGTCACCCAGTCGAGCTCCATCCCTCTGGTCCCCTTCGTCACCCAGTCGAGCTTCATCCCTCTGGTCCTCTTCGTCACCCAGTCGAGCTCCTGCTGCCTGGAACTCCGGACTCTTGCGCCATCGATACACCCCATGCCACAGCTCTGATTGGTTCTTCCCTTCCTCTAATAAACTGGTTAAAACTGGGTCCTACTTCACTCATCATCACCTTCATCTCTGACCCCTGGTACAATATTCCAATAGATTGAGATCAGTATCAGCCGTTGATCTTGAGATATTTGAAGATAGTATTAAATTTGGTCATGTAAAGATAAACAATGGCTGACTTGGGTAAGCCACACATAGAGATAAAGAGTAGACCCTACATTGGCTGCTGCAGCCGCCATCTCGGATCGGTTGTCCTACCTGCAGACAAACTAAGACCTAGTAGACACGATGCTCGAAGGAGGCTCAACAGATAAAGATGTCCTGCCTATGCTTAGTTTAATTATCACTGTGGTTCATGTGTGTTTTTGTTTGAAAAAGACTGTGTGTTGCCCTTTAAGAACACATATATACATATATACTTAAACATATATGTCCTGAGCCATCCTTCCTAGGGGGAAGGGCGACTGCTACGTAACCGGAAGGTCGCAGGTTTGATCCCCCACCCAGAGTCCATGCCGAGGTGTCCTTGAGCAAGACACTGAACCCCCAGTTGCTTCTGTTGATAGTGGTCTGCACCTTGCATGGTAGCTCCCATCATCAGGAATGAATGGTGTGTGTGTGAATGATTGTATGGAATGAATAATGCATATATATGTAAAGCGTCTTTGAGTGTCTAGAAAAGCGCTATAAAAGTTCAATGCATTATTATTATATACTTGAATAAATAAGGAGAAAGAAAAAGTCCGGTCGCACTATGTCCAATCTTGCAACCCAAAAGCAGTAGTCCGGAATGGGTCCATAAAACCAGGCCGCAATGAAGAACACCAAACTTATCTCTCTGTATTTCACTGGGTCTGAGTGAACGCCTCCAGTTCCTCAAGCGAGCAACCGGACGTTTCCATGGAAACCGTAAAAACACAAGAAGCACCTCCTCTAGACCGTCTCCTTCTCCTCAGCTCCCTCAGGACTGAACCAACTCCTCCAACCACGACGGATGTGGCTCCGAGAGCCAGCAGCTGGTCGTACATGTCAACATGCATATCAACAGCAGAATGACTCCAGAACCAGCTAACCGTGGGGAGACAGCTGGATAATTTCTAAACAAACAGCTGTCCGACACAAAACAATAAAGTCCAGAATGACGTCCAAAGTGTGCTCAAAACGAAATCTACAGAATGAGATGCTACAATAACAGTGAGCACTGCAGCAGGCAGGCAGGGCAGCACCTCTACCGTTATCCAGACGAGCTTGATAAAAAATTCTTTCAGACTGTAGCAAAACGTTGGTATTTCCCTTCAGACCGAGTCTCTTTATTACCGGTTTACTCCCAAACACTCTGTGCTTCCATTCTTTCTGCAGCTTGCCTGTCAGATGAAGTATTGTTTTATTTCTCATTGCACCATCTGTCACCATTCTCCGCCCCTTTGCCTCCCTCATGCTTACAGGTGACAGCGAGCGGGACCAAACAGCATGATTAATGCCATTTTCACAGCAGAGGGGCAAACGCTGGGGTGAAAACCAGGAGACGTTATACCAAAGGTGTCAGGTTTTTTTTTTTTCCTAATGGGGACAAACCAGGTCAATAAGTCTGAGATGAATTCAGGGAAAGAACATTTAAAGCTTTTAAGACTTTATAGGTGAGCCGTGAGATTTTAAAAATCAATATGAGGACTAAAGGGGAGCTAATGGAAATTGGCAGGCGTTGAGGTGGTGCGTTCATAGTGTTCGATTCTAATGAAAGATGCTGATGTGTTTTCAGTCTGGCTGGGTTTCTGGCACGAAACCAGACGGGCATCTAAAAACAAAACATAAAGTACCCGGAAAAGAATAAACAAAAGTTTTCGGATTTATTTACAAAAATAGTCTAAAAAAGAAACATGTTGTTCACCGTGGTAACCAGGATCTAGGTTCCTACCCTCACCATGGTAACCAGAATCTACGTTCCTACCCTCACCATAGTAACCAGGATCTACGTTCCTACCCTCACCATGGTAACCAGGATCTACGTTCCTACCCTCACCATGGTAACCAGGATCTACGTTCCTACTCTCACCACGGTAACCGGGATCTATATTCCTACCCTCACCATGGTAACCAGGATCTTCGTTCCCACCCTCACCGTGGTAACCAGGATCTACGTTCCCACCCTCACCGTGGTAACCAGGATCTTCGTTCCCACCCTCACCATAGTAACCAGGATCTACGTTCCTACCCTCACCTTGGTAACCAGGATCTACGTTCCTACCCTCACCATGGTAACCAGGATCTACGTTCCTACCCTCACCATGGTAACCAGGATCTACGTTCCTACTCTCACCACGGTAACCGGGATCTATATTCCTACCCTCACCATGGTAACCAGGATCTACGTTCCTACCCTCACCATGGTAACCAGGATCTACGTTACTACCCTCACCATGGTAACCAGATCTACGTTCCTACCCTCACCATGGTAACCAGGATCTACGTTACTACCCTCACCATGGTAACCAGGATCTACGTTCCTACCCTCACCATGGTAACCGGGATCTGTATTCCTACCCTCACCATGGTAACCAGGATCTACATTCCTACCCTCACCGTGGTAACAAAGTGCTACGTTCCTACCCTCCCCATGGTAACCAGGATCTACAGTGGTGGTCAAAAGTTTACATACACTTGTAAAGAACATAATGTCATGGCTGTCTTGAGTTTCCAGTTATTTCAACAACTCTGATTTTTCTCTGATATAGTGATTGGAACAGATCCTTCTTTGTCACAAAAAACATTCATGAAGTTTGATTCTTTTATGACTTTATTATGGGTAAACTGAAAATGTGACGAAATCAGCTGGGTCAAAAATATACATACAGCAACATGAATGAGCAATTTTGAAGACTTAGAAAGTTGTGTCAATGACATGAGCTTCATAGCATGACCTCTTAACTTCTTGTGAGTGATTATGAGTGACTACAGCTGGTGACTTCTCTGAGGCCATTTAAAAAGGGCTCATTGGATAAAAACACCCACAAACGCTACAATGGGAAAGTCAAAGGAGCTCAGCACAGATTTGAAAAAGAGAATCATTGACTTGAACAAGTCAGGAAAGTCACTTGGAGCCATTTCAAAGCAGCTGCAGGTTCCAAGAGCAACAGTGCAAACAATTGTTTGTAAGTATAAAGTGCATGGCACTGTTTTGTCACTGCCACGATCAGGAAGAAAACGCAAGCTGTCACCTGCTGCTGAGCGAAAACTGGTCAGGAGGGTGAAGAGTCAACCCAGGAGCACCAAAAAGCAGATCTGCCAAGAATTAGAAGCTGCTGGAACACAGGTGTCAGTGTCCACAGTCAACCGTGTTTTGCATCGCCATGGACTGAGAGGTTGCCGTGCAAGAAGGAAGCCCTTGCTCCAAAAGCGGCACCTTAAGGCTCGACTAAAGTTTGCTGCTGATCACATGGACAAAGTTCTGTGGTCAGATGAAACAAAAATTGAGCTGTTTGGCCACAATGCCCAGCAATATGTTTGGAGGAGAAAAGGGTGAGGCCTTTAACCCCAAGAACACCATGCCTACCATCAAGCACGGTGGGCCTGTTTTGCTGCCAATGGAACTGGTGCTTTACAGAGAGTCAATGGGACAATGAAGAAGGATAATTACCTTCAAATTCTTCAAGAAAACCTGAAGTCATCAGCCCGAAGGTTGGGTCTTGGGCGCAGTTGGGTGTTCCAACAGGACAATGACCCCAAACACACATCAAAAGTGGTAATGGAATGGCTAAATCAGGCTAGAATTAAGGTTTTAGAATGGCCTTCCCAAAGTCCTGACTTAAATCCCATTGAGAACATGTGGATAATGCTGAAGAAACAAGTCCATGTCAGAAAGCCAACAAATTTAACTGAACTGCACCAATTCTGTCAAGAGGAGTGGTCAAAGATTCAACCAGAAACTTGCCAGAAGCTTGTGGATGGCTACCAAAAGCGCCTAATTGAAGTAAAAATGGCCAAAGGACATGTAACCAAATATTAGCATTGCTGTATGTATATTTTTGACCCAGCTGATTTTGTCACATTTTCAGTTTACCCATAATAAAGTCATAAAAGAATCAAACTTCATGAATGTTTTTTGTGACAAAGAAGGATCTGTTCCAATCACTATATCAGAGAAAAATCAGAGTTGTTGAAATAACTGGAAACTCAAGACAGCCATGACATTATATTCTTTACAAGTGTATGTAAACTTTTGACCACCACTGTACATTCCTACCCTCACCATGGTAACCAGGATATACGTTCCTACCCTCACCATGGTAACCAGGATCTACGTTCCTACCCTCACCATGGTAACCAGGACCTACGTTCCTACCCTCACCATGGTAACCAGGATCTAGAGTCCTACCCTCACCGTGGTAACCAGGATCTACATTCCTACCCTCTCCATGGTAACCAGGATCTGCGTTCCTACCCTCACCATGGTAACCAGGACCTACGTTCCTACCCTCACCATGGTAACCAGGATCTAGAGTCCTACCCTCACCATGGTAACCAGGATCTACGTTCCTACCCTCACCATGGTAACCAGGATCTACGTTCCTACCCTCACCATGGTAACCAGGATCTACGTTCCTACCCTCACCATATGTCTCAACTGGGCTTTCACTCAGCTGTGGGGTGTGACTAAAAGAACGAGGTTGTGCATACCAGCAGCTCTAAATGATCTTCCTCTGCAGGGTGGCAGGGCTCTCACTTAGAGACAGAGTGAGGAGCTCTGCCATCTGGGAGGATCTTTAAATAGATATAGTTGAACAATATTTTTTGAACCACTTCAAGAATCGAAATGACTTAAAAACACGACTTACATTCAGTCCTTTCTGAAACAGAGGCTGTCCCATCACGTTCGCCAGCATCCTGATCAGTGCTGCCCCCTAAAAAACACAAACACACAGAAACAACTTTTCAGATTTAACTTCTAAAGACAAATAAGGATCTGTTTTAAAGCACAAACTGGACACGGAACCCCGGGATCATCCTGGGTGAGCAGGAGGATGCACCCAGGGTGAGACAAGCCGGCTGAGAATATTGGCTCTTCGACCCAGAAGAAGACGGAACTCAAAACGGAAATTGAATGGCGTGGAGTTACCCGGATAAACCTGGGTTAAATATTTTCCTAACCTTTTTGTAGGCAATCCAGTCAAAGACCCTATCGATGTCCGTCGCCTGTTCCACCTCCTGAGAGATTGGATGGGAGGAGCTTAAACCGTCCAATAGCATCACCTCATGGAGAACATCGGTGAGGAACCGCTGCTTCTCCTAAAAACACAATCACATTGAAAATGTTACAAACACAGCATCATTATAATAAAACATATTCCCGGGGCGGATAGCGACTTTCCATTTTCTTTCCTTGTCATGCTTTGGCAGCTCACCGGATACCCGAGGGACCCGGTGTGTTGGCAGCTTTTCTTACCAAATGAGATAAAGCTGCAGAGCCCTGACTGAAACAAGGAATGTGATTCGACACGGATTCCAGGGTTCAGGTTGTCTTGGAGGAAGAAAATTAAGAGATTTTTTTTTTTTTTTAATTGCTCCACAGTCAGTCACCTTCATTATCCGTCTCTCCCTTACGGGGTTACGCCCGATGCCGGAGCCCATCCCGGCTGATCGAAGGCAAGAGGCAGGGTACACCCTGAACAGGTCACCAGTCTGTTGCGGAGCCACACACATACAACCATCCACACACACACACACACACAAAAACACACGCACACACACACACTCATTCCTACCGGCCAATCAACCTAACATGCATTTCTTTGGAGGGTGTGAGGAAACCGTAGTACCCGGAGAAAACCCACGTAAAAACATGGGGATCTACGTTCCTACCCTCACCATGGTTACCAGTTGTGGGTGGTGACTGAAAGAACGAGACTGCAGATACAAGCGGCCGAAATAAGCCTCCTCTGCAGGATGGCTGGCCTCTCACTCAGAGATAGAGGGAGGAGTTCCGCCATCCGGGAGGAGCTCTCAGTAGAGCTGCTCCTCCTCCGGGTCGAGAGAAGCCAGATGGATTGGTTCAGGCATCTGGTCAGGATGCCACCTGAGCGCCTCAATGGTGATGTGTTTCGGATACATCCCACCGGGAGGAGACCAAGAGGCAGTGTCTGGAGCTCCTGAAGAGATTATGACTCACAGCTGGACAGGGAACCCCTCAGGATCCTCCTGGGTGAGCTGGAGGATGCAGCCGGGGTGAGAGAAGCCTGGGCTTCCCATCTGAGGTTGTTGCCCCTGATAAGCGGAAGACGACGGAACAGAACACCTACCGGTCGACTTGCAACCAATCTACAGGCTACCGGTAGACCACGATTGACAGGTTGGGCACCCATCCTAATGTCCACAGTAAAAGCGACACGGTGACTCGTCTCCATCTATTCTCTAACTTTTCGCTCATACATGAACTTTTAAGAGTATTCGGTTCTGTTTTGTTATTTTTCTCGTGCTGTCTGTTTCTCCCTGCGGCTGTCTGTGTCACTGTGACCTACCCTGCCAGCGTGCCAGACAAAAATAATAAACCGTTAACTCTGTGTGTTCTACCACTCTTTCACCAATTCAATTCAATTCAATTCAATTTTATTTGTATAGCCCAAAATCACAGAATGTCCGTCTCAATGGGCTTCACAAGAAAAAGAGGAATGTATTAACACAAATACACAACAAGAAAAATAACTAACAAATGCTAACTAAACAAGACTAGCACATTAATGCACTTAGACTCTCCTTCTCGGTGAGGAAAAACTCCTAAAAAACCCATCAGTGGGGAAAAAATAAGAAACCTCATGGGGATCCACGTGAAAGAGAGATCCCTCCCCCGGGACGAGCAAACAATGTGTCAAAGATTATTGTTTAAATATTAGCTTATTCTACTCTACAGCTAAATATCTAAAGAAGTCAATAAATGTTCTTCATCCTGATGGAAACACGGGGGACTCCTCAGCCTGGAGATGTCAAGTACGGGGATGAGCAGATGTTCTTCATCCTGATGGAGACACGGGAGACTCCTCAGCCCAGCGATGCCCACGGCGGGGATGAGTAGATGGATTTCGTCCTGATGGAGTGGGGATGAAGAAGCGCGGAGGTCTCCTCGGTGTGGCCATGCCCAGGACAGGAACGCAGAGTCCTGGATGGGGCTCTCTCCCAGAGAGGAGGGAGAGAGGTGGACAACATGTGAATTGTATTGCAGCCCGACCGGTGAAATCACCAGCAGTGATTTCACCGGTCGGGCTGCAGCGTCGGCAGATTTTGGATGGTACTAAAGACAAGTTGTCTCCAAATTTATTTTTGAACTGATCGGTTCATTTTGTGCTTGATTCTGATGTCAGTTCATCCTCATTTGTCAGTTTTTTTTTTCTGAAGATTGATCAGTTTTGGTATTTGTTTAACGATAATCAATCAGGTCTGAACACCGAGCCAGCGATCCATGGATCCAGGTGTTGTTTGGAAGTATTTAACCAGTTTGACCTGCAGCAGATATTTTTGTTGCCTCACCCTGCGGCTTTAGGGAGGATTAGTGTCGCTACGGATCGTTGCTATTAAGCAAGCAACCAGTTGATTAATTGAAGGTTTAATTTTATTTTGTAAATCTGATTTGTTCCAATGTTTTGACTTTTATTCTTTTAATTTTCATTCAGTTTAAATCCCGACTAAAATATCTACATTTTCTTCCATTATTTCTTCTTCTTGCTGCTCCTCCGGTTTCAGACTCTTAATAGACATCTGCAAACATGTTGAGCTTTAATGAGCTCGGGCTAAATTACCCCAGGGATCGGGCTAAATCCGGGGAAGGGTGGCTCGGTCTAATTCATGGATTCATTGTGTTTACTACGGAGATTTAGATTTAATGAACCTCCATCTTGTTCTGGGATGAAATTGTTGACTTATTAAGGTTTAGTTGTTAATGAACGGGATGAACAGGAAGCTTTTTAAATTACTGCGATCAGCAGGGATATGTCGGTGTAAATCACGGATTAAAGTGATGCTCATTAAAAATATAAAACGCCGTCACAGCAACAGATTTTGAAGCATATCTTATGGTAAAAAAAAAAACTTTTATGATCCAGACTTATTGTTTAAAAAACATAGATCCTGGTTACCATGGTGAGGGTAGGAACGTAGATCCTGGTTACCATGGTGAGGGTAGGAACGTAGATCCTGGTTACTATGGTGAGGGTAGGAACGTAGATCCTGGTTACCATGGTGAGGGTAGGAACGTAGATCCTGGTTACCATGGTGAGGGTAGAAACCTAGATCCTGGTTACTATGGTGAGGGTAGGAACGTAGATCCTGGTTACCATGGTGAGGGTAGGACCAGAGATCCTGGTTACTATGGTGAGGGTAGGACCGTAGATCCAGGTCACCATGGTGAGGGTAGGAACGTAGATCCTGGTTACCATGGTGAGGATAGGATTATAGATCCTGGTTACCATGGTGAGGGTAGGAACGTAGATCCTGGTTACTATGGTGAGGGTAGGAATGTAGATCCTGGTTACCAAGGTGAGGGTAGGAACGTAGATCCTGGTTACCATGGAGAGGGTAGGACCAGAGATCCTGGTTACTATGGTGAGGGTAGGACCGTAGATCCAGGTCACCATGGTGAGGGTAGGAACGTAGATCCTGCTTACCATGGTGAGGGTAGGAACGTAGATCCTGGTTACCATGGTGAGGATAGGATTATAGATCCTGGTTACCATGGTGAGGGTAGGAACGTAGATCCTGGTTACTATGGTGAGGGTAGGAATGTAGATCCTGGTTACCACGGTGAGGGTAGGAACGTAGATCCTGGTTACCATGGAGAGGGTAGGAATGTAGATACTGGTTACCACGGTGAGGGAAGGAACGTAGATCCTGGTTACCATAGTGAGGGTAGGAACATAGATCCTGGTTACCATGGTGAGGGTAGGAACGTAGATCCAGGTTACCACGGTGAGGGTAGAAACGTAGATCATGGTTACCATGGTAAGGGTAGGAACGTAGATCCTGGTTACCATGGTGAGGGTAAAAACCTAGATCCTGGTTACCATAGTAAGGGTAGGAACGTAGATCCTGGTTACCATGGTGAGGGTAGGAACGTAGATCCTGGTTACCATGGTGAGGGTAGGAACGTAGATCCTGGTTACCATGGTGAGGGTATGAACGTAGATCCTGGTTACCATGGTGAGGGTAGGAACGTAGATCCTGGTTACCATGGTGAGGGTAGGAACGTAGATCCTGGTTACCATGGTGAGGATAGGATTATAGATCCTGGTTACCATTGTGAGGGTAGGAACGTAGATCCTGGTTACTATGGTGAGGGTAGGAATGTAGATCCTGGTTACCATGGTGAGGGTAGGAACGTAGATCCTGGTTACCATGGTGAGGGTAGGAACGTAGATCCTGGTTACCATGGTGAGGGTAGGAACGTAGATCCTGGTTACCATGGTGAGGATAGGATTGTAGATCCTGGTTACCATGGTGAGGGTAGGAACGTAGATCCTGGTTACCATGGTGAGGGTAGGAACGTAGATCCTGGTTACCATGGTGAGGGTAGGAACGTAGATCCTGGTTACCATGGTGAGGGTAGGAACGTAGATCCTGGTTACCATGGTGAGGATAGGATTGTAGATCCTGGTTACCATGGTGAGGGTACGAACGTAGGTCCAGGTTACCATGGTGAGGGTAGGAACGTAGATCCTGGTTACTATGGTGAGGGTAGGAATGTAGATCCTGGTTACCACGGTGAGGGTAGGAACGTAGATCCTGGTTACCATGGAGAGGGTAGGAATGTAGATACTGGTTACCACGGTGAGGGTAGGAACGTAGATCCTGGTTACCATGGTGAGGGTAGGAACATAGATCCAGGTTACCACGGTGAGGGTAGGAACGTAGATCCAGGTTACCATGGTGAGGGTAGGAACTTAGATCCTGGTTACCATGGTGAGGGTAGGAACGTAGATCCAGGTTACCACGGTGAGGGTAGGAACGTAGATACAGGTTACCATGGTGAGGGTAGGAACATAGATCCAGGTTACCACGGTGAGGGTAGGAACGTAGATCCAGGTTACCATGGTGAGGACAGGAATGTAGATCCTGGTTACCATGGTGAGGACAGGAATGTAGATCCTGGTTACCATGGTGAGAGTAGGAACGTAGATCCTGGTTACCATGATGAGGGTAGGAATGTAGATCCTGGTTACCATGGTGAGGGTAGGAACGTAGATCCTGGTTACCATGGTGAGGGTAGGAATGTAGATCCTGGTTACCATGGTGAGGGTAGGAACGTAGATCCAGGTTACCACGGTGAGGGTAGGAACGTAGATCCAGGTTACCATGGTGAGGGTTGGAACTTAGATCCTGGTTACCATGGTGAGGACAGGAATGTAGATCCTGGTTACCATGGTGAGGACAGGAATGTAGATCCTGGTTACCATGGTGAGAGTAGGAAGGTAGATCCTGGTTACCATGGTGAGAGTAGGAACGTAGATCCTGGTTACCATGGTGAGGGTAGGAATGTAGATCCTGGTTACCATGGTGAGGGTAGGAACATAGATCCTGGTTACCATGGTGAGGGTAGGAACGTAGATCCTGGTTACCATGGTGAGGGTAGGACCGTAGATCCTGGTTACCATGGTGCGGGTAGGAACGTAGATCCTGGTTACCATGGTGAGGGTGGGAACGTAGATCCTGGTTACCATGGTGAGGGTAGGACCGTAGATCCTGGTTACCATGGTGAGGGTAGGAACGTAGATCCTGGTTACCATGGTGACGGTGGGAACGTAGATCCTGGTTACCATGGTGAGGGTAGGAACGTAGATCCTGGTTACCACGGTGAGGGTAGGAACGTAGATCCAGGTTACCATGGTGAGGGTAGGAACATAGATCCAGGTTACCACGGTGAGGGTAGGAACGTAGATCCAGGTTACCATGGTGAGGGTAGGAACTTAGATCCTGGTTACCATGGTTAGGACAGGAATGTAGATCCTGGTTACCATGGTGAGGACAGGAATGTAGATCCTGGTTACCATGGTGAGAGTAGGAACGTAGATCCTGGTTACCATGATGAGGGTAGGAATGTAGATCCTGGTTACCATGGTGAGGGTAGGAACGTAGATCCTGGTTACCATGGTGAGGGTAGGAATGTAGATCCTGGTTACCATGGTGAGGGTAGGAACGTAGATCCAGGTTACCACGGTGAGGGTAGGAACGTAGATCCAGGTTACCATGGTGAGGGTAGGAACTTAGATCCTGGTTACCATGGTGAGGACAGGAATGTAGATCCTGGTTACCATGGTGAGGACAGGAATGTAGATCCTGGTTACCATGGTGAGAGTAGGAAGGTAGATCCCGGTTACCATGGTGAGAGTAGGAACGTAGATCCTGGTTACCATGGTGAGGGTAGGAATGTAGATCCTGGTTACCATGGTGAGGGTAGGAACATAGATCCTGGTTACCATGGTGAGGGTAGGAACGTAGATCCTGGTTACCATGGTGAGGGTAGGACCGTAGATCCTGGTTACCATGGTGAGGGTAGGAACGTAGATCCTGGTTACCATGGTGAGGGTGGGAACGTAGATCCTGGTTACCATGGTGAGGGTAGGACCGTAGATCCTGGTTACCATGGTGAGGGTAGGACCGTAGATCCTGGTTACCATGGTGAGGGTAGGAACGTAGATCCTGGTTACCATGGTGAGGGTAGGAACGTAGATCCTGGTTACCATGGTGAGGGTGGGAACGTAGATCTTGGTTACCATGGTGAGGGTAGGACCGTAGATCCTGGTTACCATGGTGAGGGTGGGAACGTAGATCCTGGTTATCAGGATTAGTTAGTCTTATTTCACAAATAAAACCAGAAATTCCAAAAAGATAAGAATCAAATCTACTGGAGCGGTGGGCTGATCCCTGTAGACTCAACCCATTTACCGGTCGGCTAAGCTAACGAGGTCACAAACACATTAAAAAAAAGAACATAAGTATCTTTATCTATAAAATATTGTGTCTAAAACTGGTTTGACTAATAAAATAATCACAATATTTGTGTTTTATTAATAAAACTGTGCTGAAATGATTTTATTAATGACTCATTCCGGCCGTGAGACAGAAGAGATCCTTCACCATAAATCATCCCTTCCACTGACGCAGATTGGACTGGGATGTGAGTAAAAAGAACGTGTGAGGAAGAGGGTAAAATAATCCTGGTGAATGAGACATCAGGTCTAATTAACAGACACTTTAAATCACCTGCAGAGGAGGTCATTAGAAACCAGATGGATCCACATGAGGATCACAAACAAACACAGGTGCAGGGTCAGCGCTGCGTTCAAGAACAGCTGCTGACATTTAAAACGTCTGCAGAACTTCTCCGTCACTTCCACTCAAGTGGATACAGATTGAGGAGGAGGTATTAAAAGACTCGGTCCATCTGTGCTTCTGTAACGCTTTACTTAAGACAATATCATTCGTTACAAAGTTTCTAAGAGAGCAAATCGAGGTTTGTGCCCCTTTAAAGCTGATCAAAATGTGCTTTTAATGATGGCAGCAGGTACGTGTAGTGCTCCACTTTTTTTGGAGACCTGTCTGGTGAGACATACTTAAACACCTCCATTTTTTTGCACAGACAGATCGGTGCAGCGTCAGCAATAACTAAGACGCTGCATCGATCCATCGTGGTAAAGAAACAGCTAAGCTTTAAAGCAAAGCTCTCAATTTACAAGTCGATCTACGTTCCTACACTCACCATGGTAACCAGGATCTACGTTCCTACCCTCACCATGGTAACCAGGATCTACGTTCCTACCCTCACCGTGGTAACCAGGATCTACGTTCCTACCCTCACCGTGGTAACCAGGATCTACGTTCCTACCCTCACCATGGTAACCAGGATCTACATTCCTACCCTCACCATGGTAACCAGGATCTACATTCCTACCCTCACCGTGGTAACCAGGATCTACGTTCCTACCCTCACCATGGTAACCAGGATCTACGTTCCTACCCTCACCATGGTAACCAGGATCTACGTTCCTACCCTCACCATGGTAGCCAGGATCTACGTTCTTACCCTCACCGTGGTAGCCAGGATCTACGTTCCTACCCTCACCGTGGTAACCAGGACCTACGTTCCTACCCTCACCGTGGTAACCAGGACCTACGTTCCTACCCTCACCATGGTAACCAGGATCTACGTTCCTACCATCACCGTGGTAACCAGGATCTATGTTCCTACCCTCACCATGGTAACCAGGATCTACGTTCCTACCCTCACCATGGTAACCAGGATCTACGTTCCTACCCTCACCATGGTAACCAGGATTTACGTTCCTACCGTCACCATGGTAACCAGGATCTACGTTCCTATCCTGAGATTGCGGATACAAGCAGCCAAAATGAGTTTCCTCTGCAGGGTGGCTGGGCTCTCACTTAGAGATCTGGTGCCATCTGGGAGGAGCTCGGTGTCGAGCCGCTCCTCCTCCAGGTCAAGAGAAGCCAGATGGGGTAGTTCGGGCATCTACCACGCCAGGTTATGATGCCTCCCAAGCTTCTTGCTGGTGAGGTGTTTCGGGCACGTCCCACAGGGATTAGACCAAGATGCTGGAGAGACTATGTTTCACAGCTGGACAGGGAACACCTCAGGATCCTCCCAGTGAACTGGAAGATGCACCCGGGGTGAGAGAAGCCTGGGCTTCCCAAATAAGCGGAAGACGACGGAACAGAACTTGTCTGGTACATCAGAGGTGATTCCTGTCTGAACATTCCCGGCTTCACTATGGTGCGTGTGGAACTGAAGACGGTGTTTCTGGGTCTTTAAGTGCTGACTGGATAAGATGTGAAAAACATGGACGTGTTTGTATGCACCTGGTCGATGATGGTGGAACTCAGGACAAATATCCTTCAGACAGACACTGAGAGTCCATCTCAGAGCAGAGCGATGAATATTTGATCAGTCTCTGTTTTACAACATAAATGTTTTATACTTTCAATTGGAAACCTTTAAGTCAGTATTTTTCTGATCTCTGAATGTGAAGCGAGCGTGAGATTCAAACCTAAATAAACACATGTAAAAGTTTTTATAAATCTGCTCTTTTGTGCAGAAAGTTTAGACGTTAAGACAGATTTAACTGGTGGGACTAAACGTCAGAAATGTGGGACCAATTGTTGGTAATCAGTAATCAATAATGACATCATCGTCAAGGCCCAAAAAGTTCAAACATGACTCCTAAAATTGATTTTTTTCTTGGTTTATTTTCTACTTTGTAGTTCATTTCCTGGATTCCTTGATTTTTTAATTTATTTGAGTGACTCCACTCAATTTCCTGTTTCTCCAGCAACTAGATCAGGGATTGCAGGTACTATCTTGGCATAGCAACAATGGGAAAACGTCCTACCTCAATCAAGAGTACAGAGATGAAGGTGTGATCGTCCTCCATGTTTGTAGTTCTATAGATCCACCATGCTATACGGTCCATGTTGGTAACAATCCCCCATTTTTTCTTTATTTTTTTTAAATCTACTTTATAATCACACACCAGGAAATTCATGTGCTGCATTACACCGCAGCAGGCTGCCACCTATGACGGCGCCAATGGTGGGATTAGGTGTCTTCTCCAAGGACCCTAGACGTGAACTTAGTGGGATGCGAACCCGCGAACTTCCGGTTAACTTCCGAGACCGTGAGCGAACGCTCTAACCAGTGAGCCACCGTCTCCCCCCTATAGAAGTGATGGGAAAACATTCTACCCAATCAGAGTACAGAGATGAAGGCGTGATCGTCCTCCATGTTTGTAGTTCTGTAGATCCACCATGCTATACGGTCCGTGTTGGTAACGATTCTCCAAATTGAGAATTTAAGACGGTGTTTAGAAAGTTTATCCAGGAAAAGTTCGGTTTTACACCCTGTTTTTCTGTTCGGGTGTATTGCATTAGTCACGACTGGCCTCCGCTAGAAACAAACGATTGGTTAAATAATAAAAGTACCCGCCCACTGTGGAGCGAGTGAACTCCAATACTGCCAGGTTACTCTGTTTTCCTTGAGGGAAAGATATCGTCTGATGGATCCGGTTTATGTTTCCCTGTTCTGCTTTGTTGTTTCTACCATTCACTCCCGTCCCGCCTGTTTCTTTTTTTGTTTGTGGGAAACCACAGCTTCACATCGGTGACATCTCGCCATCACTCTATCTCTGGTTGAGAGCGCAGCCACGCTGTGGAGGAAGCTGCTTTGTTTATTTATGAAGTCTATAGGTTCTAGCTGTGTATCCTGATGTGTGAATGTGGTGTGAATGGGAGCGACAGACGGCAAAGTAATTCACCTCTGGATAGATACAGTATCCATCGATCCATCTATCCTGTATCTTTCTACCTATTTAGTATCTATCTAGTATCTACCTAGATACTAGATAGATAGATATCTACCTACCCACCAACCATCTATCTACTTGCCTATTTCCTATGTACCTACCTACCAACCAAGTATCTACTGTATCTACCTGCCCATCTAGTATCTACCTACCTATCTACCTATCTACCTACCAAGTATCTACCTACCTGCCCATCTAGTGTCTACCTACCAATCTACCAACCAAGTATCTATCTACCTGCCCATCTAGTATCTACCTACCTACCAACCAAGTATCTATCTACCTGCCCATCTAGTATCTACCTACCAATCTACCAACCAAGTATCTATCTACCTACCTATCTAGTATCTACCTACTTACCTACCAACAAACCAAGTATCTATCTACCTGCCCATCTAGTATCTACCTACATACCAACCAAGTATCTATCTACCTGGCCATCTAGTATCTACCTACCTACCTACCTACCAAGTATCTACCTGCCTATCTAGTATCTACCTACCTACCTACCAACCAAGTATCTATCTACCTACCTATCTAGTATCTACCTACTTACCTACCAACAAACCAAGTATCTATCTACCTGCCTACCTACCTACCTACCTACCTACCAAGTATCTATCTACCTACCTGTCTAGCCTTGCATCCCTGCCTTCCTCCCTTCCTCCATCGATTCCTCTATCCATCCTGGGTGGGTAGAGGGATCCATCCATCCCTTCGTCGCTCCCTCCCTCAATCTCTCCAGCTAATTAGAAACGTCCTGTTTAAAGAAGCCCAGATTGTTTTCATTCTAAAACACCTTTAATCACACAAATATTCTCTTTATGGTTTTAATTTAACTCTAAAACATTTTATTTCAGCTTGTTTGAGTTAAAAAAAAAAACTACAACAAACAAACATAACCATCATTTTTCAAATGAAATATGTTGAAAACGGTGTTGAACATATTTTTCTGTTGAAAAATGAGACAAGCTCTAATTAAACCTGCACACACTGAGCACATAAAATATTAATTAGGCCGGTCCCATGAGAGGACAAATTGATTTTTAAGCACATCTAATTCACAGAAATTCATGGATCAGAATCTACAAGTCCAACTACAGCACTCTCATTTACCAGAAAAGCTTTTTTAAGATTCATTTTCAGAAGAATAACCCGTTTTCTGACGTTTATTTCAGTCGGTAAAGAACCGGGATGTGTTACTTTGCACACACCCCGTTCTGAACAATCAGAACGGGGTCACACGGAAGCAGCAGAGCTGAATAAACCCTATGTCCTGATTTAAAACCTGAAAGATACCGAGCTGTTCCTGGGACTGAGAGGGAATGTAATCCTCCTCACACTCCTTTCAATTTAAATTAAGCCAGAGTAAAAGTTCTGTTCCATTCATTCCGATCCGTTCTGTCATCTTCTGCTTATGCGGGACGGGGTTGTCAGGGGCGACAGGCTCAGGCGGGAAGCCCGGGCTTCTCTCACCCCGGCTGCATCCTCCAGCTCACCTGGGAGGACCCTGACATGTTCCCTGTCCAGCTGGAAGACATAGTCTCTCCAGCAGGTCCCTCCCAGGTGAGCTGGATGCAGTCAGGGTGAGAGAAGCTTGGGTTTCCAGTCTGACGCTGTGGCCCCCGGACTCGGGCATGGAGAAGTTAGTGAAGTATATTGTTCCACTCCGTTGTCTTCCGCTTATCTAGGGCCAAGTCAATGGGGGCAACAGCCTCAGACGGGAAGCCGAGGTTTCCCTCCCCCCGGCTGCATCCTCCAGAAAAGTTGAGGAATAAAAATACTAGAAATAATATCTTAAATGTGATTAAAAAGCTCAGAGTTTTAATTAGATGTGCTGAACATTTAAAATAAGGACTTAAAAGCATCAACATGGTGTCTGATGAAACAAAAAAAGGTATTTGAAACAAAAGAACAGATCTTACTTTGTTCAGAAATTCTTTTTTATTTGATTTCGATCAGCTCGTTAAACCGCAGGATGAATATCTGAATGGTTTTATGTAAAAAACTTGGATCTAAAACCAGAAATTAATGATTCAAATCAAAAATCTTGCAGTTTGGTTTCTTATAGTGTTTTTTTTTTCAAAACCTTTTCTTGCAAGTAAAAAGTTTGATTTAAAAAAATTGTTTTATTTGTGCACCAACTTTCAGCCGAACGTATTGGACTGTTTACTCGTTTCCATGGAAACAGTCGAACCTCGCAGTATTGGGGTTCATGCTGAGCAGGTACCAACTATTTAACCAATCACTACGTTTTGTGGGCACTGGAGCTGACCTATGGAATCCACCCGGACAGCCAGTGTCGTCCAGAAAACAAAGCGTTAAAAATAAATAAATAAACTTTCTCGTTTCGTCTTCTGAACGAGTCATCCCTAACAGAGGTACAGGAGCCTATGTCAGCTGATTTCAAATGAGAGGGAGCGTACACCCCGAACAGGTCACCAGACTGTTGTGGGGCAACAAACACACACAACCATCCACACACACACTCTTCATCAACTTCAACTGGTTCAAAATTCAGCTGCTCGTATCACCACACACACTCCCTCCATTAACCACATCAAACCTGTCCTTCATCAGCTCCACTGGCTCCTCATTCCACTGGCTCCTCATTCCACTGGCTCCTCATTCCACTGGCTCTCCATTCCACCGGCTCTCCATTCCACCGGCTCTCCATTCCACCGGCTCCTCATTCCACTGGCTCCTCATTCCACTGGCTCCTCATTCCACTGGCTCCTCATTCCACTGGCTCCTCATTCCACTGGCTCCTCATTCCACCGGCTCTCCATTGCACTGGCTCCTCATTCCACCGGCTCTCCATTCCACCGGCTCTCCATTCCACCGGCTCCTCATTCCACCGGCTCCTCATTCCACCGGCTCTCCATTCCACTGGCTCCTCATTCCACTGGCTCTCCATTCCACTGGCTCCTCCTTCCACTGGCTCCTCATTCCACCGGCTCTCCATTGCACTGGCTCCTCATTCCACCGGCTCTCCATTCCACTGGCTCTCCATTCCACTGGCTCCTCATTCCACTGGCTCCTCATTCCACCGGCTCTCCATTCCACCGGCTCTCCATTCCACCGGCTCTCCATTCCACTGGCTCCTCATTCCACTGGCTCCTCATTCCACTGGCTCCTCATTCCACTGGCTCTCCATTCCACTGGCTCCTCATTCCACCGGCTCTCCATTCCACCGGCTCTCCATTCCACCGGCTCTCCATTCCACTGGCTCCTCATTCCACCGGCTCTCCATTCCACTGGCTCCTCATTCCACTGGCTCCTCATTCCACTGGCTCCTCATTCCACTGGCTCTCCATTCCACTGGCTCCTCATTCCACTGGCTCCTCATTCCACTGGCTCCTCATTCCACTGGCTCCTCATTCCACCGGCTCTCCATTCCACTGGCTCCCCATTCACCGCCTTGCACCTCCATATCTCTCTGATCTTCTCCATGTTGCCACACCTGCTCGCTCTCTCCGCTCTTCCTCCTCTATCCAGTTTTCTGTCTCCTCTGCCCGTCTTGTCACTATCAGCCGCTCGCATCGTCTCTGGAACTCACTCCCTCCTGACCTCCACAACACTAACACACTCTCACGTTTCAAATCTGGATTAAAAACTCATCTTTTTTAACAGGTTTATTCTCTTTCTTAAATCTATGTTTTTTATACTGATAAATGTTTAAATTTGTTTAATATTTTATGTTGTTTTCAAATCTTACTGTATTTCTTTAAATTTTTAAATGTGATGTACGACGACCTTGAGTTCCTAGATAGGCACCTTAGAAATTAAATGTATTATTATTATTATTCTTAGGGATATTTTCATAGCAGCCAACCAACCTAACATGTATAATTTTGGAGAGCAGGAGGAAACCCACACGTTTTCTCAGCAAGAGATAAAGTGAGGAGCTCGGAGTCGGAGCTCGGAGTCGAGTTGTTGTTCCTCCCGGTCTAAAGTAACCAGAAAGGGGTGGCTCCTCCCACCAGGAGGAAATCCAGAGGCAGACCCCAGATCCGCTGGAGAACCACGACTCTCTTAAGAATAGCGTTTCAGGAGATGAAATGAAACGATATTGCTGTTTAAATGTTCGTCTGTTATCATAATGTCACTCCCAGATTAAGTTTGGATAAAAAAATTTGATTTTTAGGAGATTTTTATAAAAGTTATACTAATAAAAAATGTCGTTTGTTACTTAAAGACGGAGACAAATAAAAACCAGACTTAGCTGAACCTGCTTGGGATGAAAAGTGAAGCACTTGGTGGATTCTTTTTATTTCTCTCTGCTCTGCGTTGGTCTGGACCCTGCAGCACCATGACTCACCACTGATAGAAACAGTAAGAGGTATTAAAAGGAAATAATTCCATCAGTGGCAGGCTGCTTTATCACGGCCGTGCTGCTTATTGTTTCCATTAAAGTATGTGGAACTGAAGCTGTCACTCAGGAGCAGACTGCGGGTGCTTACACATGATAAGCTGGTTCTGCTCTAAAACAATCCCAGTAAATAGAAAGCTACTTCAGGACAAACAAAGACCTGTTTCCTGTAAACGACAAGCAGAGAACTGGGAGCGGAAAGAGCAGGTACAGTCTGTCTTAAAGCAGGAAAACACCGGATATTTTTAACAGAAAACAATTGAAAATGAATTTTAGTTTTACTTTCCCCCTCCTCTCGCTTCATGATCAGGTCCACCACCTGAGCGTGTGTACGACACAGGGTAAGGCGATTGAAGCTTCCTCTGCAGGGTGGCTGGGCTCTCACTTACAGATCAGGTGAGGAGCTCTGCCATCCTGGAGGAGCTTGGTGTCGAGCCGCTCCTCCTCCAGATCAAGAGAAGCCAGATGGTGTGGCTCAGGCATCTGTTTAGGATGCCTCCCTCATTGGTGAGGTGTTCTGTCCCACAAGAAGGAGACCAAGAGGCAGACCACGGACCTGCTGGAGAGACTATGTCTCACAGCTGGCTGGGGAACGACTCAGGACTCTTCCAGGTGAGCTGGAGGATGCAGCAGGGGTTAGAGAAACCTGGGCTGTTGCCCCTGCGACCCGGCCCCGGATAAGCGGAGGACGACGGAACAGAATGGTAGATTAAAAACTGAAGCTGTCAAAATATTTGAATCACCTTTGATGCGTCATCCAGTTAAATTTAAACCCCTAAACTAGCGAAATGAGTAAAATACAAAGATCTATAGGAAGCTTTTTAAGGGGGAGTTACAGAGTTACGAAGCAGACTGGATCTTAGGAACACTCTTCAGGTTTCAGGTCAGGAGGGGACTGTCTTGTACCAACAAAACAAACTCAGAACTCTGATTGATCTAGTCTTACTGTGAAAGAGCCTAACTGGTAATTTTATTCATGCTGTTTTCGTGATGTCTTTTATTTTGAAGGTATGTTTCACCCCGAAGGATGAAACCGCAATCCGCAATCTAATTTCAGTCACCACCCACTGCTGGTGACCATAGATCCTGGTTACCATGGTGAGGGTAAGAACGTAGATCCTGGTTATCACGGTGAGGGTAGGAACGTAGATCCTGGTTACCATGGTGAGGGTAAGAACGTAGATCCTGGTTACCATGGTGAGGGTAGGAACATAGATCCTGGTTACCATGGTGAGGGTAGGAACGTAGATCCTGGTTACCATGGTGAGGATAGGAACGTAGATCCCGGTTACCATGGTGAGGGTAGGAACGTAGATCCTGGTTACCATGGTGAGGATAGGAACGTAGATCCTGGTTACCATGGTGAGGGTAGGAACGTAGATTCTGGTTACCATGGTGAGGGTAGGAACGTAGCTCCTGGTTACCTTGGTGAGGGTAGGAACGTAGATCCTGGTTACCATGGTGAGGGTAGGAACGTAGATCCTGGTTACCATGGTGAGGGTAGGAACGTAGATTCTGGTTACCATGGTGAGGGTAGGAACGTAGATCCTGGTTACCATGGTGAAGGTAGGAACGTAGATTCTGGTTACTATGGTGAGGATAGGAACGTAGATCCTGGTTACCATGGTGAGGGTAGGACCGTAGATCCTGGTTACCATGGTGAGGGTAGGAATGTAGATCCTGGTTACCATGGTGAGGGTAGGAACGTACATCGACTTGTAAATCCAGAGCTTTTTAATCTGCTTGATTCAATAAATTCTGTCGATATGAACCTGAATTTCCAAACCAAACCATCTGTGCAGCAGAACCTGGTTTTGCTGACGAGGTCGCAGGATTATGATTATTCAGAAGAACTGGGACACTTTCTAAAGAGTCTTACAAAATAAAACCAAACAAACAAACCCTGTTGTGCTCCTTTGTGTGGAGGATGTGTTTAGGGACGCCGGTTGGAAATGGAAAAATCAGCGCTTTGTTGATAAAAACACAAACAAAAGATTTATTCAACACGAGGCCGGTGTGGATCAGGTGTTCGGTCTGACAGAATTAATCAGAATTCATTTATCACGTGGAGTACTGGAGCATATCCCGGCTGATTTCAAACGAGAAGCTGGATACACACCAAACAGGTCGCCAGTCTGTTGCAGGGCCACACACACTCATTCCTAGGGACAGTTTCCCAGCAGTCAGTCAACCTAACATGTATGTTAGGAGGAACCCACACGTACAGATTCAGAATACTTTATTGATCCCCTGCTGGGGAAATGGAGCAGCTGCTAGGTGGTGAGGAGTTTCGGGTAAAGCTGGAACAGCCTCTGGTGGAACACACGACAGTTGATGGTTCTGGGTGGAACGTGGGTTACCATGGTAACGATGTTTTTCAGCTCCAGTGAATCATAATAAGATGTTAAACCAGGCATGGCCAAACTACGGCCCGCGGGCCACATGTGGCCTGTTAAACGTTTTAATCCGGTCCGAAAAAATTTAAATAAATAATTCTGTTGTTTCGTCACTAGATGGCGCCAAAGATACAACAACACTGCTCCCATTAAAATGTGTGTTTTTGTGATGCACACGTTTTCAAAATAGATTGTCAGGAAATTTCAAACCTATATTTTAAACCTACCGCGCTAAATGCACGCTTTTTTTTTTAAGCGCTAGTACGCTAGATTACGTGCATGTAGCGGCCCTAAGGGCTTTCCATATGTAGCACGCTTGTTTACCAAAGCATGCCATCCCTCTGCTCCTGTTACTGCTTCTTGGTCAAACGTTAGAACCCGATGTGGCCCGCAAATCCAAAAGTTTGCCCAGCCTTCGGTTAAACTGTCTCTAAAAGCTCGACATCTTGATCCTTCGCTGTGGTGGAACAACACCACCACACGCCCACTCTGACTCCACATTCCTCGCTGATGAAGGAGATCAGCTCTTGAAACTTTGATAAAAAAAATTAACAAAAATGAGGAGCTACACGGACCTGCTGCCATTACGAGAAGCGCATTTTAAAAAATAGTTAAATCAAATGCATTGGGGCATAAGCTGCCCTCGCTAGGCAGCTGGTTAACGGCATTCCATTAGAAACAGACTCACTCAGTGTTGCTGCTTTATTAGAAAATGGTGTCCACCATTGTCCTCTTGGACCGACTCGTAAAAAGACAAATTTTATCCAAGACTAATGATTATTACAAAAGAAAACAAGTCAACAAAAAAGAACACTGCATCATGCTCCGCCATCTTTGATTACACTTTGTTTACGTGCCTTACCTAACTCGACCACCAGAGGGTGCTGTAAACTTATGTACAGAAACTACATTAATTAAAAACTTAACTTTAAAGCAGTGTTTCCCAACCACCGGGCTGCGGACCGTTACCGGGCCGTGGGTGATGTGGTACCGGGCCGCATAGAAAGAACTTCCATTATTTCCATTTGGTTTTTTATATGAGCTTTTATTATGAAGGTTTTCTTGATTCTTGATGAGGATGTTTTAATTTGAAAGGTGACCGGATAAGAAGTAACGAAGCAGACTGGATCTTAGAAACACTCTTCAGGTTTCAGGTCAAAATGGGGACTGTCTGGTTCCAGCAAAACAAACTCAGAACTCTGATTGATCTAGTCTTACTTTGAAGGAGCCTTACTGGTATTTTTATTCACTTTATTTTTGTGATGTCCTTTATTTTGAAAGTATGTTTACCGTTACCATAGCAACCAGAGTGCTTTCCAGCAGAGAGAATGTTTCCATGTTATAAAGACTCTGCTAATAAATGTCTTTCCACATTGTATGCTCTGCACATACACACGCAAAATGTGGGGTTTACAGCATGCATTACACCATAGTTATGAAAATATATTGACTTGGTGGAGCGCAGTCACAGACCCGGAACTATGAAAGACCGGGTATCGCTCATCCCCCCGCCCGTCCTGAGAAAGTACAAGCTCCGCCCTCTGCTCTCACTGAGCCGCTATTCCTTCGCCCATCTCTGAGCGGGAGGGGGAAGGCAGGCGTAAACCCGTGCGTAGCTACAAAAAGCGTATTTCAAGCAAGAAAATAAAAAAGACGCAGAGCAGCGAACCAGCCTGTATATCGGACGTTGAAAGTGAGTTTGTGAGGGTGTAAGGCCGGAGTGGAGGCGGGTGAGGAGGGCGGGCGGGTGGTGAGGAGGGAGGGGGCGTGGCTACGTCAAATGCGTCATACTTTAGACATCTGCTCATTGGTTGTTTTGTCTGAGCGTTCCAGAAATCCACAGAAAAACGGGCTAAATCAATCTAGAAAGACACACACACACACACACACATATACAAGGCCCACACACCACTCTTACAAGCTAGAAAACTCTGGAAAGTCCATTTTGCATGAGATGGGCCCTTTAAGAGACAGAACAGGGCAGTTTTTACCCCAACATGGCGACCGTTGTTACACGTCAGCACAAAAAAGACAAAGAAAATCCCCTGTTTTTCATCTAAAATGTAGTTTTAACCTTAAATTTTAAAAACCGACTCCCTCTTGTCGCGTTGTTCTCAGGCCGACGTGCCCCCTGAACATGTTTCTTCAGCCATGACGGACAAGAAATGAATAAAAAATAAGATTTTGATGTTTTACAAACAACCTTCAAAACCTTTGAACGGGACGGATGATTGAAACCAAACCCGAGGCTGAAACGTCTTCTTGTTTGCTGCTTGTTTTTAAAACTTTTATTGGCATTTCTGACAGGCGTTCTGAAGGGTCAGCTCAGAAACGGTTACCACGGAAACCCGAGTGTAACTCTGAATCAATTCAAAGGAAAACATCAGAATGTTTTAGACTAAAAAGAGGAAATAAAACTGGTCAGTGTGAGTATCGGTCCACTCACCATGTTCCACTTGGGGAAGAGGAAATCCGTTCCAACGTATTCGAAGAAATGAGCGAATCCTTCTTTCAGCCAGACGTCCTCCCACCAGACGGGCGTCACCAGATCACCAAACCACTGAAAGGAAAAAAAACACGTTTAGAGTCTCTGTCGCTTTAAAAGGATCAACCATCACTTTGAGTCTTTTATTTTGAAATCGGTTTATAGTCCGATCGTTAAGAAATTATCTGGAACCTCTTTTACTGTGAAAGAAAAACTTCAGCCAAAGATGTGGACGAACTTGAGGGTCCGATAAGTTTCAAGAGTAAGCCAACCTGATCTCCCTCCCGCCCCCACCACGCCTCTAGATCAGGAGTGAGCTAACGTTTTGGTTCGTGGGCCACACTGTCTCTAGACCAATCAGCATGGCCGCTCTCACCACGCTGTCTCTAGACCAATCAGCATGGCCGCTCTCACCACACTGTCTCTAGACCAATCAGCATGGTCGCTCTCACCACACTGTCTCTAGACCAATCAGCATGGCCGCTCTCACCACACTGTCTCTAGACCAATCAGCATGGCCGCTCTCACCACGCTGTCTCTAGACCAATCAGCATGGCCGCTCTCACCACACTGTCTCTAGACCAATCAGCATGGCCGCTCTCACCACACTGTCTCTAGACCAATCAGCATGGCCGCTCTCACCACACTGTCTCTAGACCAATCAGCATGGCCGCTCTCACCACACTGTCTCTAGACCAATCAGCATGGCCGCTCTCACCACACTCTCTCTAGACCAATCAGCATGGCAGCTCTCACCACACTGTCTCTAGACCAATCAGCATGGCCGCTCTCACCACACTGTCTCTAGACCAATCAGCATGGCCGCTCTCACCACACTGTCTCTAGACCAATCAGCATGGCCGCTCTCACCACACTCTCTCTAGACCAATCAGCATGGCCAGTCTCACCACGGTTTTGGACTAAATTTAGTTTTATAATTTGAAATATTTGAAAGGGTTTTTTTCTCTTGGCAGCCAGAAACATTTACATTCAACAACAAGTGTCAGACATTTGCTGTATCCGTTTGTCTTCTGAACCGCTTGTACCTATTGAGGCTGCATGGGGAGCCGGAGTCAACCCCGGATGATTTAAGGTGAAAGGTAGGGTACATCCCAAACAAGTTGCCAGTGTGTTGTAGGGCCACACACTCGTAGTTCACATTCAACCATGCATACATACCTGATGGTGGAAGCTAGGAACCACCATCAAGAGACATGGAGGGTTCAGACTCTTGTTCATGGACACTTCGGTATGAACTCCGGCGACACTCTGGTTACAGGATGGTCACCATAGAGCTGTGATCACGCCCAAAAGAGCCCATCAAGAACATTTGAGCCCGACATTATTCACATGTATGCATGGCACACCCACACAGCTTTTACCAAGACTGAGTCATTTACATATGATTTAACATGTTTTTTTAAATGTGTTTTTCCCAAATGAAGCGCATTACATGACCACTCACGTGTGAGCCCGACCCGGCACAATTGTTCGGTTGTGCAAAGAGTTACAGCCCTAGGTTACCCTACCCACTGAGACATCTTTCCTCGTGGGAGTTCTTCACTGACTTTAGAAAGTTGGTAAGATAAGATGTCACCGTCAAACGTGGTTCTTTGGCATCAGAGAATGCCAGTGTTTACATTAAGATGATTAGTGTTGTCATGATGCCGCCCTACCCATCTGCCCTTCTACAGTCAGTATGTTATCGACATCAAGAAATCCTCATCTGAACTTTGCTCCTCATAAACAGGTGAAGTATGTTGTCTTCATCCGTTTCCAGGCAACGCGGCTTAAATAGAGATGTTTAGAAAGAAAGACGTCCCAGCTGCTCCGTCTCACCCTCTAAACCCTGCAGCTGCACCACGATGGCCCAAGATCTTAAAATAAAAACATCAAGAAGTAAAAACCATCTCTGTAGAAACAGTTCACGGCTCCAAACGAAGCACAGGAGGATCCGATGGAAGAACTTAAATCTTCAATCTGACAATAGAATATAATGATTTTCATTCACTTAAAGGGCCCATCTCCTGCAAAAGTGACTTTCCAGAGTTTTCTACCTTGTAAGAGTGATGTCCGGGCCTTGTATATATCACCAAAGGGCTTTCTAGATTGATTTAGATTCATCAACCAATGAGCAGATGTCTAAAGTATGACGCATTTGATGTAGCCAGGACGGACTTCACACACGCCCCCCTCCCTCCTCACCACCCGCCCTCCTCACCCGCCTCCGCTCCGGCCTTACGCCCTCACAAACTGGCTTTCAACGTCCGATATACAGGCTGGTTCGCTGCTCTGCGTCTTTTTTATTTTCTTTTTGTAGCTACGCACGGGTTTACGCCTGCCTTCCCCCTCCCGCTCAGAGATGGGTGGAGGAATAGCGGCTCAGTGAGAGCAGAGGGCGGAGCTTGTACTTTCTCAGGACGGGCGGGGGGATGAGCGATACCCGGCCTTTCATAGTTCCAGGTCTGTGACTGCGCTCCACCAAATCAATATATTTTCATAACTATGATGTAATGCATGTTGTAAACGTGTGTGTGTGCAGAGGATACAATGTGAAAAGAGTTATTTTGCATGAGATGGACCCTTTAAGAAATAATCTGGAATAAAAAAAGAAGCAGAAACTCAAACTGAAATTTTCTGGCTTCATTTTTTACAATTAAAAGGACAAAAAGTACAAAAACATGATTTTTTTTTTTCATTTTAAAGCTGAATTTATTATAAAAGAATCCATTTTCTTGCTTTGATTTTTGTTCTTGCTGCTAAGCTGCTTCTCTATTAAACATGACAGTTTACTTTTCATTTCCATCCTGCTGGAAGTGGGTCAGGAAGTTTTACGTTTGCTCAACACAGGATTCATTTTACACAAGATTCTTTTTTTTTTTTTTGGCTTTACGATGACGGATTTAATTAAAAAAAAAAACTAATCCTTCGTATTTTTCCCTCTTTGTTAATTAAAAATGACAACTTTTATGTTTAGTTCTGGCACACACGTCTTCATTAGCTCGTCTGTCGTATTCGTTTTAATATCCATCTCATTAAAACTTAACCGGGCAGTAAGTGGGTCGGCCATGTTGGCTGGGAAACATGCCACGATATCACGCGTGTTTAATTTCTAACAAAAAAATTTAATTGTGACTAAAAATGATGAATTCAAGCGTTTCAAGTCGTGTTTTAACAAAATGGAATAAAATGGAAGATCTGAGACTACGTCTCACAACTGGCTGAGGAACGACTCGGGATCCTTCCGAGTGACCTGGAGGATGCAGCCGGGATGAGAGAAGCCTGGGCTTCCCGTCTGACGATGTTGCCACCGTTACTCGGCCCCGGATAAGCGGACAGAACATTAGAAACATTGAGTCAATCAGCACTTTAAGAATGAGAAAAAATAAGAAAGTTTGATAAAAAAGATCAGAACTTGAAAAGTTTGTTTCTGTCCGGATTTGAAGAACAGAATCGGAGTGGAGGCCTTCGATACATTCTGCCCGGTATTTCCAGCAGCCTTTTGAAGCCACGCCTCTTGTTAGCATGAATTTCTATTCAATTCAATTATTCAACTATTCCGTGTAGTCCCTCATTCATCCAGGAGTGATCCATAGTAGAAAAAGTTTTAAAAAAGTCTTCTGGACAGTTTAATTCTTCAACGAGACATTTCGACTTCCATCCGGAAATCATTTTCAATCTGAATGAAATGGACTGAAAACTGGATCTATTTATACTAAGCTGAGTAAAAGGTAAAAAAAATAGTAAGAAGGGCTCGACCAATGAGCCTGTGTTACCTATGATGGCCGTGAATGGCTCCTATTGTAACCACAGACCAGTAAACGATCCCTATTATAAAAATGCTAAAAGCCAAGTGAATAGAAATTCCTGCTAACGAGAGGCGTGAAACTGGGTCACAAGGTGTCATCTTTAGTCCATGGCTTCAAAAGGCTGCTGTAAATCCCGGGCAGAATGTATCTAACGCCTCCACTCCGATTCAGTGAGGGATTCTGTTTCATCACAAAGATGGCTTCCTTCACACCTCTTTCAAACCATCCTTTCTCTCTACTTAGAATCTTCACCTCGCTGTCCTCAAAAGTGTGTTTGGTGGATTTAAGATGCAGATGTACGGCAGACTGTTATAATAGGGTTCGTTTACTGGTCTGTGGCTACAATAGGAGCCATTCACGGCCATCATAGGTAACACAGGCTCATTGGTCGAGCCCTTCTTACTATTTTTTATCTTTTACTCAGGTTAGTATAAATAGATCCAGGTTTCAGTCCATTTCATTCAGATTGAAAATGATTTCCGGATGGAAGTCGAAACGTCTCGTTGAAGAGTTAAACTGTCCAGAAGACTTTTTTAAAACTTTTTCTACAATGGATCACTCCTGGATGAATGAGGGACTACACGGACAGTTTGATTGGTGGAACTAAGTGTCTGATAAAATCCAGCCAAATGATTGGTTTCTTTTCAATAGAAATGGCTTCCAGTAGATGTTTGTCTTTTTCTGTCTTTTTTTATTTTCATAGATGATTTGTTTCATTCCGTCGTCTTCCGAGGCCAGGTAGCCGTGGCAACCGCCTCAGACGGAAAGCCCAGGCTTCTCTCACTCTGGTTGCATCTTCCATCTCACCCAGGAGGATCCTGAGGTGTTCCCTGTCCAGCTGTGAGACGTAATCTCTCCAGCAGATCCGGGGTCTGGAACCTCACCAACAAGGTGCTCGGGGGGCATCCTGACCAGATGCCCGAACCACCCCATCTGGCTTCTACCGACCTGAAGAAGGAGCAGCTCTACTCCGAGCTCCTCCCAGATGGCAGAACTCCTCACCCGATCTCTTGAGTGAGAGTCCAGCCACCTGAAGAGGAGGCTCATATCGACTTATTAATGAAAAAATAAATACGTTCTAAGTCAGGCATGGGCGAAGTACGGCCCGCGGGATCCTCCTGGGTGAGCTGGAGGATGCAGCCGGGGTGAGAGAAGCCTGGGCTTCCCGTCTGAGAATGTTGTCCTGCAACCCGGCTCGAATGAGTAGAAGATGACGGAACGAAACGGAAGAGAATTGTCACCTTCTTAACCATCTATCCCTTAGGAGGTTCCATGGGGTGCCGGAGCCTATCCGGGCTGAATCGAGGCGTGGTTCAGGGTACACCCCGAACAGGTTGCCAGTCTGTCGTGGGGCCACACACACACTCATTCATTCCTAGAGTCAATTTTATAGAAGCAAATCAACCTAAAAGGCATGTTTTTGGAGGAAACCGGAGCAAATCCACCCATGAATAGGAAGAACATGCAAACTCCACACAGATAGGACAGTGTTCCAAGCCTCATTCCCATGACTTTCTAAACCACTGTGTTAATCACTGCGCCATCGTGCTGCCAGTTGTCCTGTTATTGAACAAAATGTCTCCACCTGATCTCATTATCACAAACTGTACTAACAATGACACGTGGACAACTCAGCGGCGTGAGCGAAGCTAACGATGTGGTTATGAAAGACAACTTCATCTTCTTCTCCTTCCATCATTTCCCTTCAGGGGGCGCCACAGCAAGTCAGTTTCTTCCATTTAACCCTATCTCCTGCATCCTCTTCAGTCACACCAACTATCTTCATGTTTTCCTTCACTGTATCCATGAACCTCCTCTTTGGTCTTCCTCTAGTCCTCTTTCCTGGTGGTTCCAAACCCAGCATCCTTCTTCTGATGTACTCTCTCTCTCTCCTCTGCACATGTCCAAACCATCTCAGTCTGACCTCTCTGACTTTAAAACCTCTAACATGTGCTGTTCCTCTGATCCTGTCCATCCTGGTCACTCCCAGAGAGATCCTCAGCATCTTCATCTCTGATACAAACATCTCTGTTTCCTGTCTTTGAATCAGTGACACTGTCTCTAGACCAATCAGCATGGCCGCTCTCACCACACTGTCTCTAGACCAATCAGCATGGCCGCTCTCATAACACTGTCTCTAGACCAATCAGCATGGCCGCTCTCATAACACTGTCTCTAGACCAATCAGCATGGCCGCTCTCATAACACTGTCTCTAGACCAATCAGCATGGCCGTTCTCATAACACTGTCTCTAGACCAATCAGCATGGCCGCTCTCATAACACTGTCTCTAGACCAGTGGTTCTTAACTCCATGGGTTCGGTGAGTCGGTCTCAGGGGTTCAGTGGAGCCTCCGTCGCAGAGGTCCCCCCCTCAGTCTAGTCTGCAGTTAGTGGGGACAGTCATTGAAAGCTTCCTGCTCTGGGATTTCCTACCGGTCTGCTTTGAGAGCGCTGGATAAGCAGCAGAGTGAGACCTCCCTATCAGACCGCTTACAGAGGGCTGTATATGCGTCTGAGTGAGACTCCCTACCAGTCCGCTGGATAAGCAGCAGAGTGAGACCTCCCTATCAGACGGCTTACAGAGGGCTGGATATGTGTCTGAGTGAGACTCCCTACCAGTCCGCTGGATAAGCAGCAGAGTGAGACCTCCCTATCAGTCGGGTTTAACAACACCTTCTTTAATAACCCTCCGTCTGACCAGTGGTATGTGTCAGTGACGTTGGGTTAGCGTTAGCGATGCTACTAAAGAAGGGTTCGGTGAATGAGCATATGAAACTGGTGGGGTTCGGTGCCTCCAACAAGGTTAAGAACCACTGTCTCTAGACCAATCAGCATGGCCGCTCTCACCACACTGTCTCTAGACCAATCAGAATCAGAATCAGAATCAGAATGCTTTTATTGCCATGTCAGTGAAAAACATCAGAGACTAGGAACTTGTTCTGGTACTGGTGTGCAAACATATAAAATAAAAATAATAAAAATAAAATAAATAAAAATAATAATAATTTTTACAAAACTAAGAGTGCTCAGAAGAAAAAGAAAAGTAGTGCAATGTCATAGAAAATAATAGAAAATAATAAAGATAGTGAAGTGACAAGAGGGAGGTGACTAAGAGATGTGGGGATCCAGGTTATAAAAAGTTCATAAGTCCAACGGCAGAAGGGAAGAAGCTGTTTTTGTGGCGGGACGTTCTGGTCCGAATGGACCGGAGCCTCCTGCCCGAGGGGAGTCGCTCAAAAAGTCCATGTCCAGGGTGGGAAGGGTCAGCTACTATCCGACCTGCACGCCCCCGAGTCCTGGAGACGTACAGGTCTTCGAGAGATGGAAGGCTGCAGCCGATCACCTTCTCTGCAGAGCGCACAATGCGCTGCAGTCTGTGTTTGTTCCTGGCTGTGGCTCCAGCGTACCACACGGTGATGGAGGAGGTGAGGACAGACTCGATGATGGCTCTGTAAAACTGCACCAACATCTGGGCGGGCAGCTTGGCTTTCTTCAACTGCCGCAGAAAGTACATCCTCTGCTGGGCCTTTTTGATCAGGGAGCTGATGGATGGCTCCCACTTTAGGTCCTGTGTGATGGTAGTGCCGAGGAAGCGGAAAGAGTCTACAGTGGTGATGGAGAAGTCTGTCAGTGCAAGGGGGGTAATGGGAGCTGTGACTTTCCTAAAGTCCACGATCATCTCCACTGTCTTCTGAGCGTTGAGCTCCAGGCTGTTGTTGCTGCACCAGGACACCAGCCGGTCTACCTCCATCCTGTAGGCCGACTCATCGCCATCAGAGATGAGCCCAATGAGTGTGGTGTCATCTGCAAACTTGATCAGTTTGACAGAGTCATGGCTGGAAGTGCAGGAGTTGGTGTACAGGGAGAAGAGCAGGGGAGAGAGGACACAGCCCTGTGGAGATCCTGTGTTGATAGTCCGAGAGGTGGAGACATTCTTCCCCAGCCGCACGCACTGCCTCCGGTCTGTTAGGAAGTCAGTAATCCACCTGCAAGTGGAGTCAGGCACGTTGAGCTGAGAGAGCTTGTCCTGAAGCAGGGTAGGGAGAATGGTGTTGAATGCAGAGCTGAAGTCCACAAACAGGATCCTGGCATAGGTTCCCGGGGAGTCCAGGTGCTGCAGGGTGAAGTGGAGGGCCAGGTTGATAGCGTCGTCTACAGACCTCTCATAACACTGTCTCTAGACCAATCAGCATGGCTGCTCTCACCACATTGTCTCTAGACCAATCAGCATGCCCGCTCTCACCACACTGTCTCTAGACCAATCAGCATGGCCGCTCTCACCACACTGTCTCTAGACCAATCAGCATGCCCGCTCTCACCACACTGTCTCTAGACCAATCAGCATGCCCGCTCTCACCACACTGTCTCTAGACCAATCAGCATGGCCGCTCTCACCACGGTTTTCTACATTTTCGTTTTATTTTAGCTGCAACTCTTCTATCACACATCACACCTGATTCTTTTCTCCACCTGTTTTTAAAGACAACTTATATGTCTTAAATATGGAAGTGTATTTAGATCTAGTTTATATTTCTGTTTATCTTTACTTATGTTAACATTTTTTAAAAACTTCTACAATAAACTAATCATAGAATCACATTTTTTTCAATGAAATTAATAAAGATTTTTTTCCAAGTTGGCATAAAAAATCCAGGCAGCAGGTTCCTGTGAAATGAAATTCAAATATTTCTCCTGCTATCTCACCGTCCTGTGTGATCAGCTCGGTTCTAATTAAGATAATCGCTGTGTTAAAAGGAAGATTTTATGCCTTCGCATGCTTTTAAATCAGCTCCGGTGATGCTGGCTCAAGCCTGCTGCTCCTTCATTAATAAGCAAATTAAAACAGAGGTGCTCCAAAATCTAATCTCCTCAGATAGCTTCCCGTGAGTGGAAGGAAGGCTTGTTTATTTCTCTGGAGTCGTCCCATCATCACGGTTTGACATGGAGATCAAAAAATAAGAAAAAATGAGGAGGAACTAAACTAATCACAGGAAAAATTATTCAAAATACAGCTCAATGTTTACTAAATATGTTTGGTTTGTTACATCGTCTTCCGTCTTCCACTTACCCGGGGCTGGGTCGCAGGGGCAACAGCTTTAGACGGGAAACCCAATTTTCTCTCACCTCGGCTGCATCCTCCAGCTCACCCGGAAGGATCCCAAGTCGTTCCCTGCAGGTCTCTCCAGCAGGTTTGGGGTCTAACCCTTGGTCTGCTCCCGGTTGGACATGCCCGAAACACCTCACCAGTGAGGGAGGCATCCTAACCAAATGCCTGAACCACTTCTCTCAACCTGTACGAGGAGCAGCTCTTCTCCGAGCTCCTCCCGGATGGCAAAACTCCTCACCCGATCTCTGAGTGAGAGCCCAGCCACCCTGCGGAGGAAGCTCATATAGTCTTATTTATAAAAAAATAAATAGATTCTAGGTAGATTTCTTTTATTTTGGAAGATTTCTTTCACTCGCAGTAGATTTAGGTAACTAGACCAGAGGTGGGCAAACTTTTTGGTACGCGGGCCACAGTGGGCTCTAACACATGACAAAGAGGCTGGAACAGGAGCAGATGGACGGCATGCTTTGGTAACCTCACCTCATTGGAAAAAAATACACATCTCGGGATGTGGAGAAAACATGTGCTTTAATTTCTATTGAAAATGAAGAAAAGCATTAAAGCAAAATTTCTTATTTTGAAATGAGTCTTTAAACATTGAAAATCAATGAATAACAATTTTATTTTGAAGGTCTCTGATCCTTCAGGAAGTCATCATTACTCTCATCATTAATCTACTCCTGACTGGCTTTTTTTTCTCTTCAAAAACATCAAGCATTTTAAATTTCAAATCTAGCGCGCTTAAAAAACGTTCATCTATCGCTACATTTAACATTTAGCGCTAGATTACGCACGTGTAGTGACCCCGGTGGCTTTCCATAGCAGCGAACAAGGTTTGAAATCTAACATGCTTGTTTACATACAGCGGGGAGAATAAGTATTTGACACATCAGCATTTTTATCAGTAAGGGGATTTCTAAGTGGGCTATTGACTCAAAATTTCCACCAGATATAGCCATCAAGCCAAATATTGAATTCATACAAAGAAATCTGAACATTTAAGTTTACAACTTGAGTCATAATAAATAAAGTGAAATGACACAGGGAATAAGTATTGAACACATGAAGATAACAAGGTGCAAAATGGCATAGAAAGCCAGGAGATCACCTGAAATCTGTCAGTATTGAGAGAGAAACCCTGGCCCCTATCAGTACTAATTGATATCAGATGCTTTAGTCCTAATTGTTGGCCTATAAAGACTTCTCATTACCCAGGAAACACAGGAAAGACTTCATGATGGGTAAAAGCAAAGAACTCTCTTGTAATCTTACTATCGTTGAAAAGCATTTTGATGGGAATGGTTTTAGGCGCATTTCCAGAATGCTGAATGTTCCTGTGAGCACTGTGGGGGCCATTATCCGGAAATGGAAAGAGCATCAGTTCACCATAAACCGGCCACGATCAGGTGCTCCACGTAAGATCCCTGTCCGAGGTGTCCAAAGAATAATCAGGAGAGTTCTCCAAGAGCCAAGAACCACTCGGGCAGAACTTCAGGAAGACCTTGCATCAGCAGGTACTGTTGTTTCAAAGAAAACTATAAGCAATGCATTGAACCGCCATGGCATCCATGCACGCTCACCACGCAAGACTCCACTGCTGAACAAAAAGCATGTTGAGGCTCGGTTAAAGTTTGCCAAACAGCATTTGGAGAAGCCTGTGGATTATTGGGAGACTATAGTATGGTCAGATGAAAGCAAAATTGAACTTTTTGGCAGTCATTCTACACACCATGTTTGGAGAAGAAATGGCACTACCCACCACCCCAAGAACACCATGCCAACAGTTAAGTTTGGGGGAGGAAGCATAATGGTTTGGGGCTGCTTTTCAGCAAGGGGTATTGGCAGACTTCATATTATTGAAGGCAGGATGAATGGAGAAATGTACCGGGACATTCTGGAGAAAAATCTGCTGCCATCAACCAGAAAGCTGAAATTGAAAAGAGGGTGGACATTTCAGCAAGACAATGATCCCAAACACAAGGCCAAGGAAACAATCAAGTGGTTTCAAAGAAAGAAAATCAAGTTGCTTGAATGATCACCTGACCTAAATCCCATAGAAAATCCATGGAGAGAACTGAAGATCAAAATTCATAAGAGAGGCCCAAGGAACCTTCAAGATTTAAAGATCGTTTGTGTAGAAGAATGGGCCAGAATCACTCCTGAGCAATGCAGACGACTGGTCTCTCCATACAAGAGGCGTCTAGAAGCTGTAATCACCAACAAAGGCTTTTTTACAAAGTATTAAATAAAGTGTGTTCAATACTTATTCCCTGTGTCATTTCACTTTATTTATTATGACTCAACTTGTTTACATAAATGTTCAGATTTCTTTGTATGAATTCAATATTTGGCTTGATGGCTACATCTGGTGGAAATTTTGAGTCAATAGCCCACTTAGAAATCCCCTTACTGATAAAAATGCTGATGTGTCAAATACTTATTATCCCCGCTGTACATGTAGTGGACCCTATGGCTTTCTTTGCTCATCATGGAGACACACCTTTGAACGAGAGCAGTGTTGTTGTTTTCTCAACAAACCCAATATATCTATAATGAACCACCTAGTGAGGATACATCGGAATTGCAGGGAAAATAAAACCATAACATAATAATAATGTAATGTTCTTTTTTCAAGTTCAGCAGGCCAAATTTATTTCCCTTAGCGGGCCGCGTGAGGCCCACCGGCCGTAGTTTGCCCATGGTTGATCTACGGAGACCCCCAGTTACACCGTAGGTGCATTTTTTTATATTAAAGTGATATTATCATCAATAAAAATTCAATGTTCATTGACGACAGAACGCTCTTATAAAAGGACATACATGTACGTCTTATCTCCGCTTTCTTATTTGTCTTTCTTGTCCGTCTCTATCTGTCCCTCTCTGTCTGATTAACTGTCTCCATAATAAAGTCCTTTATTTTTTTAAGGTGAATCCTAAAGCATTAAAATCAGAATCCAAAGCAAGCTGTTCTCCACAGTCCGGGTTCCTCACTCCACCAGCAGGTTATGAATAAATGACTTTCTATCTGATGATAATCTGACTTATTTCCTGAATTCCAGAATCAGTGCAGATTTGTTCTGATTGGTCAACAAGTTAATTAAACCAGTGTTTTGTTTTTAAGTGTTTTTTTTTTCTTTCACCTGAGTTCTGGTCTTTTATTCTCTTCCTCTCAGAACAAAGCAACTCTTTCCCTTTGATCATCGCCTCCTTCTCCGTCTGCCTCTCGCTGATAAATATTCATCTTTTCTTCGGCAGAGGGACTGAATCTGATTCTGGCGTTCTGTTTGGATGGAGCTCCTCGCAGCTCTGCGCCAGCCAACACAAAATGAGTCTCAGTTGTCGTCTGGCACTCTTTCTGTTTACACGCGCACATCTGTGAAACCATCAGCTGGCCCCGGATGGCTCGTCTGGAAATTACCGCCACCGTGCCTCCAAATTCACATCTAATCAGCCCGCCGTTTAGATAAGGTTAGTTTGGGGAAACAGGATGACGATCTGAGTCAGTTATTCAGCCTGAAACAGATTACATTCACCCAGCGACCGCTTGAAGCGGTGCTAGGAGGTCAGACTGTTTCCACAGACTGATGGAAGCAGGCTAATAATCTAAAGCAGTTACGAGTGAAAAAGAAGCTTTCCGTTCCGTCGTCTTTCGCTTATCCGGATTGCAGGGTGAACAGCTTCAGGCCGGAAGCCCAAGTTTAGGCCCAAGTGAGGGTAGTAACGTAGATCCCAGTTACCATGGTGAGGGTAGGAACATATAGATCCTGGTTACCATGGTGAGGGTAGGAACATAGATCCTGGTTACCATGGTGAGGGTAGGAACATATAGATCCTGGTTACCATGGTGAGGGTAGGAACATAGATCCTGGTTACCATGATGAGGGTAGGAACATAGATCCTGGTTACCATGATGAGGGTAGGAACGTAGATCCTGGTTACCACGGTGAGGGTAGGAATGTAGATCCTGGTTATCATGGTGAGGGTAGGAATGTAGATCCTGGTTACCATGGTGAGGGTAGGAATGTAGATCCTGGTTACCATGGTGAGGGTAGGAATGTAGATCCTGGTTATCATGGTGAGGGTAGGAATGTAGATCCTGGTTACCATGGTGAGTGTAGGAACGTAGATCCTGGTTACCACGGTGAGGGTAGGAATGTAGATCCTGGTTATCATGGTGAGGGTAGGAATGTAGATCCTGGTTACCATGGTGAGTGTAGGAACGTAGATCCTGGTTACCATGGTGAGGGTAGGAACATAGATCCTGGTTACCATGGTGAGGGTAGGAATGTAGATCCTCGTTACCATGGTGAGGGTAGGAATATAGATCCTGGTTACCATGGTGAGGGTAGGAATGTAGATCCTGGTTACCATGGTGAGGGTAGGAACATAGATCCTGGTTACCATGGTGAGGGTAGGAATGTAGATCCTGGTTATCATGGTGAGGGTCACACAAATTTTCCCAGTAAGGGTTTTAATAAAGTATCGGAAGGGGTAGGCGTTGGCTCAGGGGTTGAGCTTGTTTGTCGTTGGACCGGGAGACGCCGGTCCAATCCAAAGGTGCCCCAGGAGCAGACACCTAACCCCCGTTACTCCCACCATTGGTGCCGTCCTGGCACAAATCTCCCCGCTGAGGGACGAATAAAGTCGTTATAAATTAAAAACGTGCGTCTCTTGTTTTTTAAGGACGTATTAAAGCTTTTATGAATAAATTCATAAAGAACACGATGGGTAATAAATTCAGCCGACTCTGCATGTTTTTATCTGTTTATCTAGAAGTTTGTTTTCCTCTTTATGAGGCGACACACTGTTCAGGAGTGAGTAGGTTCACACATACACAGCGTCGGCTGTTTGTTTATGGTGAGTTAATTAGCCTCGGACATGAACAGGACACACACCCACACACACAGAGCTATATTTAGGAGTATTCCTCTCAGATTATTATTGATTAAAGCCTGGTGTCCTTCAGCTGGAAGCAGAACAGGACGTTGAAGGTAAACATCTTAATCAAGATTTTACGCTCATTTCCCTCCAGAAATGTTCTTATTTTTATTTCATGGTACGGGTCTGACGGGGCTGGGTGGTGCGAGCCTCTCGCTTCAGCCTGGTTGCTTCTGTGGGTACCCGTGTCTCCTGGATCCAGGTGGACCCCTGTGGTTTTGGCCGCTGCAGTCATGGGCAGACCGACTCCTGGTGTGGATCGGTCTGTCCTAGTGGGATGAGGTTTGGAATGCTGGCCTTTCTGTGTGGAGTTTACATGCTCTATCTTCTCTGGTTTTCCTCCAAAAACATCCATGTTTGGTTGATTGGTTGCTATGAAACTGCCCTAGGAATGAGTGTGTATGGCACTGTGACAGACTGGCGACTTGCTCGGGGTGTACCCTGCCTCCCGCCTTGAATCCCCCAGGATAGGCTCCGGCATCCACTGTCGCTCCATTAGGGACGGACGGTGCAGAAAATGAATGAATGAAAGAATGTTTAAATTTAATCCAAAATTTTTTTAATTGCTTCTAACATTTACCGTAATTTCACGGCCATAAGGTGCACCTAAAAGTCTCAAATTTTCTTCAAAATGAGCGGTGCGCCCTATCTGATTGGTGGACGTATTAGAGAACCATCAGGTGGACGCAGTTGAAAACATGAGAATGTTAAAGGGTGAAGTGTGTGTGTGGATTATGTCTAAAAGAACAGGTGTGTTCTTTATGCAGAACATTGCTGTTTTAAAAACACTGAAAATGGAAAAGAGACACGCTTATGAAGCTCAGTTTAAACTGATGGCGATCAGCTGCGCCGGGCGAGTTACGCCACAGTTTGCCAGTGGATTGTAGATGCTTGGGCTAACGTGTCTGCTGGCACTGTTGTCCGAGCTTTCCCAAAAGCAGGCATCATTTCCGAGGAGCTGCACGGTTCAGAAAGTGACTCTGACAGCGTGGAAAGTGAACCTGTGAGGTTGGATTTAGAGCAGCTGTTAGATTCAGAAACAGAGGATGAGGACTTGGATGGATTTAATAAATGACTTTATGACGACTGTAAATAATATTTAAATAAAACCAAACACACTCAGTTTTACTCCTGATCTATTTTTAGATGCGCACGTGTGTGCGTATGTGCGCGCGTCTGTGTATGTGTGTGTTGTTGTAAGGCGGACTTACGTAGTAGAGGATATGTATATAAAACCCGCGCCCTATCATCAGGTGCGCCTTATGTGTGTGTTAAATACAGAGCACGCAAAATTTGGACTGCACCTTTTAATACGGTGCGCCAGATGGTCGTAAAAATACGATAAATAAATAAATAAATAAATAATGATCGTCTAAAAAAATGATTTATTCTTTTAATTCATCAAAAGTTTGTTGAATTTATTTCTTTATTCTGCAATTTTTCAAACAATCAAATTTACTTTGAAATTCCCAACTGAGCTGATTAAAAAAATTAAGGTATTAATCATTAAAAAAAGACAAAAAAAATTAATCTAAACAGAAAAAAAAGTGAAAGAAGAAAACAATCAAATGATTTATGGCTCTTTAAATTATAATAAAACATAAACAAACATGGTCGACCATCATAAATTATCCTGTAAACAGAGAGAGTAGATCTGCATCCTGGCACACACACACACACAGACACACACACACACACAGAGGACGGTGTGTGTGTGTGTGTGTGTGTGTGTGTGTGTGTCACAGTGTCTTTAGTGTAAGCAGATCTGACACCGTTTGATAAAGTGGGGACTTATTTTAACAAAAGAACTGCTTTGTCTTCAAAGAGAAAAACACACAAGTATTGATAACGTTTTAAAACTCAGCGGACGCTCCGATATTCCCACCGTGAAGGGTCGGGGTCCGGTCTACAGCCGAGGAGTTCACAAGATGACTCCGGTGTTCTATCGAGATCTGCAGCCTCATCGAGATCTACGACTGGTCGCAGATCTCGATGGATCGGAGGTCCGAAAACTAAACCTAACGCTAATTCCAATAGAAGTACGGCAGGTTGCAGATCTCGATGATTAAATCATCTGAAAGAGAGGAGGAGCGTTCTGAGCATGCTCAGAAGTGCAGAGTCACAGATCTCGATGGCTAGATTATTTACAAGGGAGGAGGAGCGTTCTGGGCATGCTCAGAAGCGCAAAGTCACAGATCTCGATGGCTAGATTATCTATAAGGGAGGAGGAGCGTTCTGGGCATGCTCAGAAGTGCAGAGTCAGAGATCTAGATGGCTAGATTATTTACAAGGGAGGAGGAGCGTTCTGGGCATGCTCAGAAGCGCAAAGTCACAGATCTCGATGGCTAGATTATCTACAAGGGAGGAGGAGCGTTCTGGGCATGCTCAGAAGCGCAAAGTTGGAGATCTTGATGGTCGCAGATCTCGTCAGGACACCGGAAGTCTTCATTTTTGCATATTTAATTCATCCCTCAACAGGGAAATGTGTGTGCTGCACTCCTACACCGCAGCAGGCTGCCATGACGGCGCCAATGGTAGGAGAAACGGGGGGTTAGGTGTCTGCTCCAAGGACACCTACACATGAGCTCAGTGGGATTTGATCCCACAAACTTTTATTGGTCCCACATGTGGAAATTACTGTGCCGCATTGCACTGCAGCAGGCAGCCATGAATAATAGTGGCACCAATGGTGGGAGTAACTACAGGGGTTAGGTGTCTGCTCAAGGGACACCTAGGCGGCTCAGTGGGATTCGATCCCGTGAACTTCCAGGCCAACTTCCGTTCTAAGGGCGAACGTTCTACCACTGAGCTATCGCCTCCCGAGGGGGTACGGAAGAGGGATGCTGGGTTAGGAACCACCAGAAAAGAGGACTAGAGGAAGACCAAAGAGGAGGTTCATGGATACAGTGAAGGAAGACATGAAGATAGTTGGTGTGACCGAAGAGGATACAGCAGATAGGGTTAGATCAGGCATGGCCAAACTACAGCCTGCGGGCCACATGCGGCCCGTTAAACGTTTTAATCCGGCCCGCCGAACTTGAAAAAATTAAATAAATAAACCTTGTTAATGTTTTCTTTTCTTGTAATTTTGATGTTTCTTCACTAAATGGAGCCAAAGATACAAAAACACTGCTCCTATTAAAATGTGTGTGTCTCCGCGGCCCACACTGTCAAAATAAACAGTGTGCACAGATATGGAAAGCCATCGGGGCCAAAACACACACGTAAACAAGCGTGTTAGATGTTAAAACAAACAAAATGTTACATCAAGCACTTTGATTTCAAACCTAGCGCCGTTAGATTTGAAAGTCATTCTATTGGTCTAATCTAGAGGTTACCAAAGCATGCCATCCATCTGATCCTGTTCTAGCCCGCTGGTCAAATGTTAGAACCCAATGTGGCCCACGAACCAGAAAGTTTGCCCACCCTTCGGTTAGATGGAAGAGACTGACTTGCAGTGACGCCCCCTGAAGGGAAATGCCGGAAGAAAAAGATTTAATGTATTTATTCATAATAAAGTTGTATCTTCAGGTGTTCGTATCATTCTTTACACCCTTAAATAAAGCCGTACCCCTTCTTTGACACACCAGAGTGTACTAAGCCTGCGTCCCCTGCTGGTGTTTTAAACTGTGAACCCAAACATGTAACATCTAGGCTTCAGTTTTCTACTGAATAGTGATGACAGGGAATCAAATCAGACGGTTTAGGACTCTGATAGCTTCGTGTAAAACCGATGCTTCTGACTCACTAACGTGTCAATCAGAGCCGTTCGTTACGCTTTGAGCTGCTCTGAAACGCTGTTTCAGGTGAGAATAAACAGTGAGAACTGCTGTAAACCTGCTCATCCCTCCTACATACTGTACGTGTGAGACTGAGATCAACAGATGAAGAAAATAAATCTGTCTTTCTTTGTTTTAATTAACAGCAACAAACCAGTAAAGCTGTTCCCACTTAGAGAGGAAAGACGTCGGTCCAACACCACGCATGGTTTCTTAAACCCAACACACCATGATTAGTCACCAGAGTAACAACTGGGAGATTAATAATCCAAACGCAGGGTAATGATGGGTGCATAATTACCTCCTAAATCTTTTTTCTTTCCTTTTTTTCACCAGAACAAAACAGAAAACGTCCCGCTGTTCAGCAGATCTACGTTCTTGAGGAGAGTGATTAGGATTTTATCACCTGTTAGTTGGCCTGATTCGTCAGACCCGCCCACCATGGAGCGAGTGGGCGGGTACATTTCACACTAACCAATCATTCTTTTCTGGTGGCGACCGGATGTGACGTATGGAATGCATCCGAACAGTCAGTGTACTCACGAAAAAAGACCCTTTCTCAAGTCACCAGGTTCCCCCGAGCGGTCAGGCCCGAATGTGGGACCAGAGAGCAACCCATGGGGCCCCGTCAGGCCAGCCTGAACAGCCTATACACGATCTACATTCCTACCCTCACCATGGTAACCAGGATCTACATTCCTACCCTCACCATGGTAACCAGGATCTACGTTCCTACCCTCACCATGATAACCAGGATCTACGTTCCTACCCTCACCATAGTAACCAGGATCTATGTTCCTACCCTCACCATGGTAACCAGGATCTACGTTCCTACCCTCACCATGGTAACCAGGATCTACGTTCCTACCCTCACCATGGTAACCGGGATCTACATTCCAACCCTCACCGTGGTAACCAGGATCTACGTTCCTACCCTCACCATGGTAACCAGGATCTACGTTCCTACTCTCACCATGGTAACCAGGATCTAAGTTCCTACCCTCACCATGGCAACCAGAATCTACGTTCCTACCCTCACCATGGTAACCAGGATCTACGTTCCTACCCTCACCATGGTAACCAGGATCTACGTTCCTACCCTCACCATGGCGACCAGGATCTACGTTCCTACCCTCACCATGGTAACCAGGATCTACATTCTCACCGTCACCATGGTGACAAGGATCTATGCTCCTACCAAAACCATGGTAACCAGTTGTTGGTGGGGACCGAAAGAACGACAGCAAGGATACAAGCGGCCGAAATAATCTTCCTCTGAAGGGTGGCTGGACTCTCACTCAGAAATAGAGGAAGGAGCTCTGCCATCCGAGAGGAGCTCAGAGTAGAGTTGTTGCTCCTCCAGTTCGAGAGAAACCAGAAGGGGTCGTTCCGGCATCTTGTTAGGATGCCTCCCTCACTAGTGAGAAGTTTCGGTCACATCCCACCGGGAGGAGATCTAGAGCCCGACTCCGGACCTGCTGGAGAGACTATGTCTCACAGCTGGACAGAGAACACCTCAGGATCCTCCTGGGTGAGCTGGAGGATGCAGCCGGGATGAGAGAAGCCTGGACTTCACGTATGGGGCTGTTGCCCCCGTGATCCGGCCCCAGATAAGCGGAAGACTACGGAACGGAAATGTTTTGTTTTTTTAAATTTCTGAATAAAAAACATCGAAAGAATAACCTTTAAAAAAATTTGATGGATTTATTTTTTATTTGATGACTTTTTTTGACCTTTAAAAACAAAACAGATTCATAAAAAAAGATAAAAAAAAACACAGAAAGAGATTTAAATTAGTCTTTTAATGTTAATAAAAAACAAAACACTGTAAAAAATTAACATTTATATTTAATCCTAAGAGTAAAATTAATCCTCCAAATTTTGTTAGTTTGATAATGAGTTTAATTTCAGATTAAAAGCACAGATTATCTGCTTCTTAAGCTTTTAAATGACCTTAGTTTTACCTGATGATTGAAGCATCAGAAGGAAGAAGTGTGTCACGTCTAAATAAGACCACAAACAGAATGACAGAAAAATTACCGCCAGCTATTTTCAAATGTGTTTGAAGTTTAATGAACGTCTTAAAATATCTGGAAAAGCTGGCGTGATTTCAACGAGCCTCAAAGACGCTTTAAGATGAAAAGATTCAGAAATGTTCAAGTAAACTGAATTTAATCCGGTTAAAATCAGGTAAAAGGAACATGTTGTTTCTACACGGTGGCCCCGATCTACAGCAAGTAGATCAGGGTTCGGGTTCCGGGTGGGGACGAGGCTTGGAATACCGGCCTTTCTGTGTGGAGTTAGCGTGTTCTAGGGATGTAATTCTTAGCTCAAACCAGACCCGACTGTGAGATACCCGCCGGGTTGGGCGCACACGTGAGTGGTCATGTGAGAAGGCCGGGTCGGACCGGGAGTTACCCGGTATTTCACGGGTTCAAATCCCACTGAGTTCACATCTAGGGTCCTTGGAGTAGACACCTAACCCCTCGTTTCTCCCATCATTGCCGCCATAGTGGCAGCCTGCTGCGGTGTAATTACCCGTTGAGGGATGCACCATGCACACATCTGAATAATGTCGGGCTCTAAACGGGTTCAGGATGTCAACCAAAATGTTCTTATCGGGCTCGGGTTCTATCGGGTTGAACTTTTCAGGCCCGGTTACAGCTCTAACATGTTCTCCTCGTCTATGTGAGGGTCTTCTCCGGTTTCCTCCCACCCTTCAAAAACACGCATGTTGAGCTAATTGGTCGCTACAGAATCGTCCTTAGGAATGAGTGCGTATGATCCAGCGATAGACTATCAACCTGTTCGGGATGTACCCCGCCTCCCACCTTAAACCAGCCAGAATAGGCTCCGGCATTACATGATCCCATCAGGGAATAAGTGGTTAAGAAGACGAATGAATGAATCAGCATGTCTAAAAACGACCGAATCACTGCTTAATTGTAGAAACGTCTTAATTATGAAATGTTTTCTCAGCAGTTTAAAGCGCTGGTTTATAAAATCTCTCATTGGTTAGTGAGTCTAATTAGCATCGGCTCGTTTAAGTAGGTCATCATTTCATTCTGGTTGTAGCATTAGATGTCTGAAACACAAGAATAATTAAATGTGAAAGAATTAAAGCAGTAATTAACCGAGGAGTGTTTTTCAGCAGTGAAAGGGAATGAGGTTACCAGCACAAAGCTGCAAACTCAGTCACTATTTTATGGTTATAAAACCATCTTTTTAGAGTGTATTACTTCAAAATAAGAGCCTTTATTCACTAAGTGAGAGGCTGTTATTGTGAAACAAAAACAGTCCATGTAAACCTCATAAACTGAAGTAATTTATAAGTTTATTTGTTTCATTCTATTTAATTTTCTTGATAACAACGGTGAGGTTAGAAATGTAGATCCTGGTTACCATGGTGAGGGTAGGAACGTGGATCCTGGTTACCATGGTGAGGGTAGGAATGTAGATCCTGGTTACCATGGTGAGGGTAGGAACGTAGATCCTGGTTACCATGGTGAGGGTAGGAATGTAGATCCTGGTTACCATGGTGAGGGTAGGAACGTAGATCCTGGTTACCATGGTGAGGGTAGGAACGTGGATCCTGGTTACCATGGAGAGGGTAGGAACGTGGATCCTGGTTACCATGGTGAGGGTAGGAATGTAGATCCTGGTTACCATGGTGAGGGTAGGAATGTAGATCCTGGTTACCATGGTGAGGGTAGGAACGTGGATCCTGGTTACCATGGTGAGGGTAGGAATGTAGATCCTGGTTACCATGGTGAGGGTAGGAACGTAGATCCTGGTTACCATGGTGAGGGTAGGAACGTGGATCCTGGTTACCATGGTGAGGGTAGGAATGTAGATCCTGGTTACCATGGTGAGGGTAGGAACGTAGATCCTGGTTACCATGGTGAGGGTAGGAACGTAGATCCTGGTTACCATGGTGATAGTAAGAACGTAGATCCTGGTTACCATGGTGAGGTAGGAACGTAGATCCTGGTTACCATGGTGAGGGTAGGAACGTAGATCCTGATTACCATGGTGACAGTAGGAATGTAGATCGTGGTTACCATGGTGAGGGTAGGAACGTAGATCCTGGTTACCATGGTGATAGTAGGAATGTAGATCCTGGTTACCATGGTGAGGGTAGGAACGTAGATCTGGTTACCATGGTGAAGGTAGGAATGTAGATGCTGGTTACCATGGTGACAGCAGGAAAGTAGATCCTGGTTACCATGGTGAGAGTGGTATTGTAGATCCTGGTTACCATGGTGAGAGTAGGAATGTAGATCCTGGTTGCCATGGTGAGGGTAGGAATGTAGATCCTGGTTACCATGGTGAGGGTAGGAACGTAGATCCTGGTTACCATGGTGAAGGTAGGAACGTAGATCCTGGTTACCATGGTGAAGGTAGGAATGTAGATCCTGGTTACCATGGTGACAGCAGGAAAGTAGATCCTGGTTACCATGGTGAGAGTGGTATTGTAGATCCTGGTTACCATGGTGAGAGTAGGAATGTAGATCCTGGTTGCCATGGTGAAGGTAGGAACGTAGATCCTGGTTACCATGGTGAAGGTAGGAACGTAGATCCTAGTTAACGTTTGTAAAAAATAAAAACCTGGAAACGTTTGTATTTTTATTTCTAATCTTTTTCTCAGTTTAAAGTTATTATATTTTTCAAAATAAACTTCTTTTTTTACTGTTTAATTTTCCTCGCAGATAAAATTGGTTCTGATTTTAATGGAATCTAATTAAATAAAATATAAAACAGAATCTTTCGTTAGTCTGGCTCGTATTAATTGGGATAATCCATCACCCTAATTGGACTGTTAGAAGCCAATCCTAGTTTCACACGATGAGAGCTTTTAATTTCAGCTCTTTAAAACACATCTAAATTTATTCTGTAAGAGTTAAACTAAAAAATAAACAGATCTATTGTGTAACTCAGCTGAAAAACTTCTTTTAATCCTGCTGTGAAAACGTGAAGATGTCTGTATGTTTATCGACCCGACGCCGCTTCGTTTCTCATTAAACCAGGAAGATCAAGCACCTCCACAGACGGTAATATATTCCTGTTTTAGAGTCAAGAAGATTCTTTTTCTTTCCAGGTAATCTGTACCTACTTCAACATGGTTACATCCTGGTTTTTATTTTATGATCTATTCTACATCATTTACACGGATTCACAGAAACTAAAACCAATGGGATTCTTCGGATTTAACAGGAATTTTTTAAATGGAATCTTGGAGAGTGGATTTTATTACAACTGAATTTTTTAAGTGCTCTAAAAAAAGTGATGTTTGCAGATGACATTGTGATCTGTAGTGAGAGGAGTAAAGAGGAGGAGGAAAAGCTGGAGACAAGAAAGAATCAGAATGAAGATTAGTCAGAGTAAAATAGAGTACGTGTGTGAATGAGAGGGTGGTGAGAGCGGCCATGCTGATTGGTCTAGAGACAGTGTGGTGAGAGCGGCCATGCTGATTGGTCTAGAGACAGTGTGGTGAGAGCGGCCATGCTGATTGGTCTAGAGACAGTGTGGTGAGAGCGGCCATGCTGATTGGTCTAGAGACAGTGTGGTGAGAGCGGCCATGCTGATTGGTCTAGAGACAGTGTGGTGAGAGCGGCCATGCTGATTGGTCTAGAGACAGTGTGGTGAGAGCGGCCATGCTGATTGGTCTAGAGACAGTGTGGTGAGAGCGGCCATGCTGATTGGTCTAGAGACAGTGTGGTGAGAGCGGCCATGCTGATTGGGCTAGAGACAGTGTGGTGAGAGCGGCCATGCTGATTGGTCTAGAGACAGTGTGGTGAGAGCGGCCATGCTGATTGGTCTAGAGACAGTGTGGAGAGAGCGGCCATGCTGATTGGTCTAGAGACAGTGTGGTGAGAGCGGCCATGCTGATTGGTCTAGAGACAGTGTGGTGAGAGCGGCCATGCTGATTGGTCTAGAGACAGTGTGGTGAGAGCGGCCATGCTGATTGGTCTAGAGACAGTGTGGTGAGAGCGGCCATGCTGATTGGTCTAGAGACAGTGTGGTGAGAGCGGCCATGCTGATTGGTCTAGAGACAGTGTGGTGAGAGCGGCCATGCTGATTGGTCTAGAGACAGTGTGGTGAGAGCAGCCATGCTGATTGGTCTAGAGACAGTGTCACTGAGGAAAAGACAGGAAACAGAGATGGAGGTAGCAGAGATGAAGATGCTGAGGATCTCTCTGGGAGTGACCAGGATGGACAGGATCAGAGGAACAGCACATGTTAGAGGTTTTAAAGTCAGAGAGGTCAGACTGAGATGGTTTGGACATGTGCAGAGGAGAGAGAGAGAGTACATCAGAAGAAAGATGCTGGGTTTGGAACCACCAGGAAAGAGGACTAGAGGAAGACCAAAGAGGAGGTTCATGGATACAGTGAAGGAAGACATGAAGATAGTTGGTGTGACCGAAGAGGATGCAGCAGATTGGGTTAGATGTAAGAAACTGAGTTGCTGTGGCGCCCCCGAAGGGAAATGCCGAAAGAAGAAGAAGAAAAAAAAGTCTTAACTGGTGGTAAATCAATATAAATCAGTGACTTTCTTAACCGTCTATTCCTAATGAGGTTGCAGGAGGTGTTGGAGCCTAACCTGTAGTGTTGGAGCACCTCAGGGCACTGTGTTATCACCCCTTCTCTTCACACTCTATACCACCGACTTCCAGTACAACTCAGACACATGCCACATGCAGAAATTGTGTAAAGAATAAATAATGAAATAAAAATAAATGAATTCCTCTACTCATCCCTCACCGGGGAAATTTGTGTGCTGCACTCCTTACACTGCAGCAGGCTGCCCTTCGACGGCGCCAATGGTGGGAGAAACGGGGGTTAGGTGTCTTCTCCAAGGACCCTAGACGGTGGTCTCAGTGGGAATCAAACCCGCGACCTTCCGGCCCGCGGACGAGCGCCTGGCGCTGATCCACCGACTCTCCCTAAAGAGTCTCTCCATAAAGATGACTTCTTTAGAATTGTTCCCAATTATAAAGATGTCATCTTGTCTCCCAAACAATCATTTTGTTCTTTATACAAAGCTGTATTTCATGTCACTACAGTACCTCTTCCAGAGGTGTTCCCTGTCCAGCTGTGAGACATAGTCTCACAGCTATGAAAGAAAGGGAAGAAGGAGAGTACAGAGACCTAGTTGAGAGATTCAAGAGCTGGTGTGAACTGAATAAGCTCCAGCTGAACATCTCCAAAACCAAGGAGATGGTGCTGGACTTTCAACGAGCCCCCTCCACCGTACGCCCTATTGCCATCAAGGATGCGGAGGTGGAGGTGGTGAGGTCATATAAGTATCTGGGTCTTCAGCTGGGCTAAAAACATGAAGTTTGTGTAGAAGAAAGGCCAGAGCAGAATGTACTTTTTAAGGAGGCTGGCCTCCTTCAAAGTCTGTCCCACACTGCTGCACATGTTTTATCAGGGTATTGTGTCCAAAGTGAGGAAAAAGGACACTCAGAAGCTGGATCGCATCGTTCGAAGGGCTGGCTCTGTGGTTGGACTTGGTCTGGACTGAGTGGAGAAGGTGGTGGAGCAGAGGACACTGTCCAACCAGAGTCACCCACTCCAGACAGAGGAGCTCTGTGAGCACCAGACTGGGGTAGGTTACACCCTGAACAGGTTGCCGGTCTGTCGTGGGGCCACATATACATAGACTCATTCCTAGGGCCAATCATGTCATGGCCAATCAACCTAACATGTATGTTTATGGAGGGTGGGAGGAAAGGACACAGAAAGGACAGTGTTCTAAGCGTCGTCCCCACCCAGGGCTTGAATCCAAGACCTTCTCCCTGTGAGGCCACTTGGTGGTTTGGGCATCTAGTTAGGATGCCTTCTTCACAGGTGAAGACCCAGAGACAAACACCGGACCTGCTGGAAAGACTATGTCTCACAGCTGGACAGAGAACACCACAAGATCCTTCCGGGTGAGATGCAGAATGCAGCCGGAGTGAGAGAAGCCTGGGCTTCACGTCCGAGGCTGTTGCCCCGGCGACCCAGCCCTAGATAAGCAGAAGATACGGTACAAAAATAAAAAAGAAACCATCCTCTTTGACTTCAGACTTTTCTTCGATGGCATCAAAACCAAATCGTGATCGATTAACGGTCTCCTAAAACCAGATGGTTCTGCTTTCAGATTTGACTTCATTTTTTCTGCTAAAACTTCGTCTTAATGAGAAAATAAAACACGAAAAGTAAACTTGACAAAACTCATTTCGTTTTTAATGAGAAAAAAATATAAAAGTCAGAAGTGGAACAAAAGAATTTTCTTAGAAGTAATTGAAGTTTGAATCGATGTGGAAAAATTAGAAGTAAATTTATTCCTAAAACAAGCATTAAATGATCCTTTCTGATTCACAGGAGAAAACAGGGAGTTGTAAACAGAACCAGACCTCCTTCCGTTCTGTTCTGTCATCTCCCGCTTATTTGGAGCCGGATCGCGGGGGTAACAGCCTCAGATGGAAGCCCAGGCTTCTCTCACCCCGGCTGCATCTTCCATCTCACCCAGGGGGATCCTGAGGTGTTCCCTGTCCAGCTGTGAGACAGTCTCTCCATCAGGTCCGGGGTCTACCTCTTTGTCTCTGCCCAGTGGGTCACCCGAAACACCTCACCAGCGAGGGAAGCATCCGAACCAGATGCCAGAACCACCCAATCTGGCTTCTCTAGACCTGGAGGAGCGGCTCGACACGGAGCTCCTCCCGGATGGCAGAACTCCTCACCCGATCTCTGAGTGAAGAGAGAACTCCTAAAACAACTAAAGCACATTTCTCAGAGGAGAAAAAATCTTCATCTAACTCTTCACTTTTAGGCGGAACAGCAGATTTTTAAAGTTGTACGTGAGTAAGTAACTGGTCTTTACTTCTCCAGCTCTTTTCTACCTGCATTGGTTCTCAAAGTGTTTTCCATCTTAGCTCACATCCACCTGTTCATTCACACACATTGATACCTGATGGTGAAAGCTGACATGCAACCTGGAAACCACTATCAAGAGCAATCAGGGGTTCAGTGTCTTGATCAGAGACACCTCAGCTTGAACTCGGGGTAAGGAATCGAACCGGTCACCCTCTGGTTACAGGGCGGTCGCCCTATCCACCGAGCTATCCCACTAAAATTAACATGGCACCACCTAGAAGCCGTTCTAAAGCTCTCTCTTGGACTGCTAGGGGCTACCGGACACCCAAATCTCCCCAGCAGGGGTTTAATAAAGCATCTCTACCTGTTATGAATGAACTCATTGGTGTCTGAATGCCTTCCTGAGTTCATCCATGTTCCACAGTCTCCTTTACTCTGAGCTATTCCTGCACAGCGGTCAGATCCCTGCCTGCTTCACTAACACCTCTCACACGCTGAAAAACTCACATCTTTTCTAAACTCTCAGTCCCTGACCTCTCACTCAGACACAATCCACCCGGAATGCAGCAGGGCGGCAGAACATCAAACACACTTTAGAAGAAGTGAGAAGGACAATAAAGACTGGTAGGAAGAAACACATCCAGACCTTTAAACCCAAACCCCAAACAAACTGCTTGTTTCTCTCTGCAGAAACTCCTTCAACTAGTTTCAAACCTTTTTGTGACACAAACTGTCTGAAGAGGCTTCAAATCTTAAATTTTATGTCCTGTGACCTGTCGGCTGCTGCTGGGAGGTAGAAATAAAAATGTTTCTATTCGTTGACTTTATTTTTGAGCTGAACAGGTCGGGAGGCGTCATATACGACCTGAATTTTCCCACTTTTTCATTCACCAGTCGGTGGTATATCAGTGTAATATGTCACTTATGTTTCTGTTAAAGGTCCCATCTCATGCAAAATACCTCTTTTCACATTGTATCCTCTGCACACACACACGTTTACAACATGCATTACACCATAGTTATGAAAATATATTGATTTGGTGGAGCGCAGTCACAGACCCGGAACTATGAAAGGCCGGGTATCGCTCATGCCCCCGCCCGTCCTGAGAAAGTACAAGCTCCGCCTTCTGCTCTCACTGAGCCGCTATTCCTCCGCCCATCTCTGAGCGGGAGGGGGAAGGCAGGCGTAAAAAGCAGAAAATAAAAAAGACGCAGAGCAGCGAACCAGCCTGTATATCGGACGTTGAAAGCGAGTTAGTGAGGGCGTAAGGCCGGAGTGGAGGCGGGTGAGGAGGGAGGGCAGGTGGTGAGGAGGGAGGGGGGCGTGGCTACGTCAAATGCGTCATACTTTAGACATCTGCTCATTGGTTGTTTTGTCTGAGCGTACCAGAAATCCACAGAAAAACGGGCTAAATCAATCTAGAAAGAAACACACACACACACACATACACACACACACACACACACACATACAAGGCCCGGACATCACTCTTACAAGCTAGAAAACTCTGGAAAGTCCATTTCGCATGAGATGGGCCCTTTAAGCTGGACAAACTGGTGAGGAAGGCCGGATCAGTGGTTGGCGCTGAACTGGACTCACTGAGAAGAGGATCCTCATCAAGATACCGTCCATCAGGGACAAAGTCCACCACCCTCTGAATCAGAGGAGCTCCTTCAGTGCCAGGCTGCTATCCCTGTCCTGCTTTATGACAGACCCAAGGAGGTCATTTATTCCTCAGGCTCTTCAACTCCTCTCTGAGCAGGATCTGACCCACCTCAGAACATCAGGACTTCTCTTTAAGACACTTTACACTGGACTCCATCATCAGTACTGCTGCTTGCTCACTTTGCTGCCGACCAACATCAAAACTGTCATGATTCCCTCAAGCACCACCAGAGGGAGCCTGGGACCTTCCTTCAACTCCCTGAATTGGGACACCTGATGATGATTGATCATCTGCCTATTTAAAGGCAGTCTGCTTTGCCTTCAGAGTCGGGTCATCATCCCTTCCAGCCATGTCTTCCTGTCTGCCCGACCGAGACATGCCTGTAAACATGCCTGTAGACATTCCTGTTTACTGAACTCCTTAGTAAATGTTTGTCGTGGCTCCTCCTCCTACTGCACCCGCATTGTGACATGTATTATCTGACTGGGCGTCAAGGCTCGTGATTTAAAATCAAGATGACAAAGATTCCGGTCTCTAATTCTTGTGGACACACCACAGTATTTCTAAATCTGGCCATCCAGTTTGAGACACTGCAGGTTAAAGATCATGGCCTCTGTTTTTTTTAAATGTGAAAGATCAACCAGCGCTGGTTTGTGATATTTATCCAGGATAAACACAGCGAGCTGAACAGCTGCTCAGACTCCAGCTAATTACCTTCTTCCAGCGGATTCTTTGTTTTTATGACCTGATGTTTCCAGACAGGACACCGTGTGGCTTCTACCTGCAAATATTTGCAGATCCAAATGAAAGATTGAACAGATGTTTGTCCCACTCGCTGCTCAGAGAGGAAGATTCTCACTTCTATTTGAGGCTCTTTGTTCAGACCAAACAAGTTAAAACAGATTGATGGCAATTGTTTTGCCACATTCAGATTGAGGGGTGGAGATGTGACACAGGTTTACCGAAGAGTTATTAATTACCCTACTGGGGACGTTTGGGTGTTCGGTACCTCCATGCAGTCAAATAGAGAGCTTCAGAACAGCTGCTAGGTGGTGCTGAGTGGAGTGGAGCTGTCGTGTTGGTGGTGGAACACGACTTTTGGCTCGGAATGTGTGTTATCGTGGTAACGGTGTTTGAAGCTTCAGTGAATAAGATCTTAAAGTGTCACTAAAAGCTCCACATCGAGACAGAAACTCACATCCTTCAGTGATCTACGTTCCTACGCTCACCATGGTAACCAGGATCTAAGTTACAACCCTCACCATGGTAACCAGGATCTAAGTTACAACCCTCACCATGGTAACCAGGATCTAAGTTACAACCCGCACCATGGTAACCAGGATCTGCGTTCCTACTCTCACCATGGTAACCAGGATCTTCATTCGTACCCTCACCGTGGTAACCAGGATCTACGTTACTACCCTCACCATGGTAACCAGGATCTACGTTCCTACCCTCACCATGGTAACCAGGATCTACGTTCCTACCCTCACCATGGTAACCAGGATCTACGTTCCTACCCTCACCATGGTAACCAGGATCTACGTTCCTACCCTCACCATGGTAACCAGGATCTAGGTTACAACCCTCACCATGGTAATCAGGATCTACATTCCTATCCTCACCATTTCTGTTCCTACTCTCACCATGGTAACCAGGATCTAAGTTACAACCCTCACCATGGTAACCAGGATCTAAGTTACAACCCTCACCATGGTAACCAGGATCTAAGTTGCAACCCGCACCATGGTAACCAGGATCTAAGTTACAACCCTCACCATGGTAACCAAGATCTGCGTTCCTACTCTCACCATGGTAACCAGGATCTACGTTCCTACCCTCACCATGGTAACCAGGATCTACGTTCCTACCCTCACCATGGTAACCAGGATCTAAGTTACAACCCTCACCATGGTAATCAGGATCTATATTCCTACCCTCACCATGGTAACCAGGATCTACGTTCCTACCCTCACCATGGTAACCAGGATCTACGTTCCTACCCTCACCATGGTAACCAGGATCTACGTTCCTACCCTCACCATGGTAACCAGGATCTAAGTTACAATCCTCACCATGGTAACCAGGATCTAAGTTACAATCCTCACCATGGTAATCAGGATCTACATTCCTATCCTCACCATTTCTGTTCCTACTCTCACCATGGTAACCAGGATCTACGTTCTTACCCTCACCAGGATCTACTGCGGTCAGGAAGACTAGCTCTATCACAGATTGATTTCCCTCTGAGAATAAATCAGTTCAATCTCATTTCGGGTTCAACAAAATTAACGTAACGCAGATGCGTCCAAGCTACAAGTCGGTTCAAATCAATCCGTTTGCTGTACGGCGATCGTATTGTGTTTAAGTTGGCACAGATCACGTTGTAAATTAAAGATGAGCTCCTACCTGGTGGCAGATCTCATGGACGACTACCATGGTGAGCTCCATCTGATAGGACGATGAAGACACCTCAGCGTCCAATAGGATCTTCTGCTCCACAAAGACGCTCAAGCCCCAGTTCTCCATGGCAGCGTAGGGGTGTTTGGGCACCGCCAGCAGGTCTGAGAAGAAAAAAATCGCTGCATCATTCCACAATAGTCCCTCGGCTTTTTATCAGCGCACAAGTTTCAGCATTAGGCAGTGAAGTCACAGACATACACGCATCACATGTTGTCATATAAACAGTAGTTTCTTTAGAATTACACTTCTTTTTCTGCTGGAAAGTCCGAGCACACCAACTTTCACATCCCTGGCATCAAAGCAGAGAAAATTTACAAATTGTTTTCTTTGTGATTAACAGTTTATCCTCTCAGGAGCGGAAGATCGACACACGGAATGGCACAGCGTCCGATTCAGACGCTGTATCCATCTGTCGTGTTGAAGAAAGACCAGAGCTGAAAAGCAAAGCTCTCAATTCACCAGTCAATCTATGTTCCTACCCTCACCATGGTAACTAGGATCTACGTTCCTACCCTTACCATGGTAACTAGGATCTACGTTCCTACCCTCACCATGGTAACCAGGATCTACGTTCCTACCCTCACCATGGTAACCAGGATCTACATTCCTACCCTCACCATGGTAACTAGGATCTACGTTCCTACCCTCACCATGGTAACCAGGATCTACGTTCCTACCCTCACCATGGTAACAAGGATCTACATTCCTACCCTCACCATGGCAACCAGGATCTATGTTCCCACCCTCACCATGGTAACCAGGATCTACATTCCTACCCTCACCATGGTAAGCAGGATCTACATTCCTACCCTCACCATGGTAACCAGGATCTACATTCCTACCCTCACCATGGTAACCAGGATCTACATTCCTACCCTCACCATGGTAACCAGGATCTACGTTCCTACCCTCACCAAGGTAACCAGGATCTACGTTCCTACCCTCACCATGGCAACCAGGATCTATGTTCCTACCCTCACCATGGTAACCAGGATCTACGTTCCTACCCTCACCATGGCAACCAGGATCTACGTTCCTACCCTCACCATGGTAACCAGGATCTACGTTCCTACCCTCACCATGGTAACCAGGATCTACGTTCCTACCCTCACCATGGTAACCAGTATCTATGTTCCTACCCTCACCATGGTAACCAGGATCTATGTTCCTACCCTCACCATGGTAACCAGGTTCTACGTTCCTACCCTCACCATGGTAACCAGGATCTACGTTCCTACCCTCACCATGGTAACCAGGATCTACGTTCCCACCCTCACCATGGTAACCAGTGTGGGTGTGACCAAAAAACAAAATCCTGAAAACAAGCGGCTGAAATGAGCTTCCTCCACAGGATGGCTGCGCTCTGAGGGAGGGGCTTTGCCAAATAGAGGGACATCTCTTTGGGCTGAGAAAAGCCAGATGGAGTTTTTTGGGCATTTATTTTTTCCCACATTTTTTCCCATAACGAAACAAAAGATCAGTTTCTGGATGATTGGTTTTATTCGAGTCCATCTGAGTCCGACGTGTACTTCTGGTTTCTGTTAGAGCGTTCCAGCAGGTCCACTTTGCACCTGCTCATTTTCCTCTCTTTCTTTCACACTCTGACCCTCCATGGCAGTGAACTGTCTCTCACACACTGTTTAACCTCTGAAATGTTTCTAAACGGAGAATTACGTTTGTTTGAATGAGAGAATTGTTGGCGGCACGTCGGCGCAATGGGTTGCACAAGAACGTTGGGGGTTTGAGTCCCACAGTAACGGTTGTCATGGTTATAAAACCATCATGTAATGCTGTATAAACACAGAAAACAGCTTCAAAATAAAAGCATTTACTTAATAACAAGAGTTTTTATTGTGAAAATAATCTCACAATGGCCTCACAACAAGAAGGTCAGGGTTCGAATCTCAAGTGGGTACTAGGGTTGGATCACTGGCCTTTCTGTGTGGAGTTTGCATGTTCTCCCTGTGTATGAATGAGTTTTCACCGAGTACTCTAAATATTTAGATTTTTTTTCTTGAATCAAGTATTTTACTCTGAAAGTCAATTTTCTGCTTCTAATAAGTCAGCGTTCATCTTGTTTCTAACGGTTTATCTCGTCTGTGTGGACACCCTGCTGATTGGCTGTAAGAATCCTCATTCTCACCCCTTCACCTACTCGCTTTTCATCCACTCGTCCTCTTTAATGAACTGTCTCCACTCTCAGGATGACTATTTCTGTCTTCCATAGTTCTACTCTTCTCTACACACTGAGACCACGTCACTCCGCAGCCGTCAATGCATCCCATAATATTCAAGCTTACTAATTAGGTTATCGACTCATGCAGCTTGAAGCCTCCTTGACCTCGCTGCTCATAGATTGCTTTTTTTTTTTATATTTTTGCATTAATAAGACATATTTTATGCTTAATTCATATTTTTTCTGCTGTAAACATCAGGATGTAACGGGTTTTTAAGCCGAAGGGGGTGAATATTATTTTTTATACAAGCTCTGGTCGAATTGGTCATGTTTTTTTGGTCCACAAAACGACTATTGAACGTCAACATGGTTTATAATTCTCTTGTATGTTTGTGTGTTTTATAAAGAGGTTGAGGTACTCTGTTTTGCCGTCTTCCGCTTATTCTGGAAAGATGGATCCTGGTTACCATGGTGAGGGTAGGAATGTAGATCCTGGTTACCATGATGAGGGTAGGAACGTAGATCCCGGTTACCATGGTGAGAGTAGGAACGTAGATCCTGGTTACCATGGTGAGGGTAGGAACGTAGATCCTGGTTACCATGGTGAGAGTAGGAACGTAGATCCCGGTTACCATGGTGAGAGTAGGAACGTAGATCCTGGTTACCATGGTGAGGGTAGGAACGTAGATCCTGGTTACCATGGTGAGGGTAGGAACGTAGATCCTGGTTACCACGGTGAGGGTAGGAACATAGATCCTGGTTACCACGGTGAGGGTAGGAACGTAGATCCTGGTTACCATGGTGAGGGTAGAAACGTAGATCCTGGTTACCATGGTGAGGGTAGGAACGTAGATCCTGGTTACCACGGTGAGGGTAGGAACATAGATCCTGGTTACCACGGTGAGGGTAGGAACATAGATCCTGGTTACCATGGTGAGGGTAGAAACGTAGATCCTGGTTACCATGGTGAGGGTAGGAACGTAGATCCTGGTTACCATGGTGAGGGTAGGAACGTAGATCCTGGTTACCATGGTGAGGGTAGGAACGTAGATCCTGGTTACCATGGTGAGGGTAGGAACGTAGATCCTGGTTACCATGGTGAGGGTAGGAATGTAGATCCTGGTTATAACGGTGAGGGTAGGAACGTAGATCCTGGTTACCATGGTGAGGGTAGGAACGTAGATCCTGGTTACCATGATGAGGGTAGGAACGTAGATCCTGGTTACCAGGGTGAGGGAGGAACGTAGATCGACTTGTAAATTGAGAGCTTTGCTTTTCAGCTCAGCTCTTTCTTCACGGATTGATGTAGCATCCTAATTATCGCAGACACCACACCGATCCGTCTGTCGTTCTCCCGCTCCATACCTCTCCCACAGTGACAAGACCCCAAGACACTTTAACCCCTCTACTTTGGGCAGTAACCCGCCCCTGACCGTCACGGGAACATTCTACACTTTTCCGGGTGAGTACCAGGATCTCTGATTCCCATCCCGGCCACTTCACAGCAAATCGATCTAGCAAGAGTTAGAGATCCCGATTAAAACAACAGAACCACTTCATCTGCAAAACGTAGGGGCCCAATCCTGAGGAACCAGATCCCCACACTGCCTCGGAAATCCTGTCCATAAAAGTAATGAACCGAAACGGTGAGAAAAAGGTAGTATTGGAGGGAATATGGAATCAATTAACTCCCGGCAAAACGAACCATACGGCCATACAGAGACCGGACAGCCTGTACTAAGGGCACCCCGCATAGGAGTCCCCGAGGGACATGGTCATATGAATCTCCAGGTTCACAAAGCACATGTAGACTGGTTGGGCAAACTGCCATGACCCCTGAAGAGGGGTAGGAAGGTAGATCCTGGTTACCATGGTGAGGGTAGGAATGTAGATCCTGGTTACTATAGTGAGGGTAGGAATGTAGATCCTGGTTACCATGGTGAAGGTAGGAACGCAGATCCTGGTTACCATGGTGAGGGTAGGAACGTAGATCCTGGTTACCATGGTGAGGGTAGGAATGTAGATCCTGGTTACCATGGTGAGGGTAGGAACGTAGATCCTGGTTACCATGGTGAGGGTAGGAAGGTAGATCCTGGTTACCATGGTGAGGGTAGGAATGTAGATCCTGGTTACCATGGTGAGGGTAGGAACGTAGATCCTGGTTACCATGGTGAGGGTAGGAACGTAGATCCTGGATCCTGAAGATGGTATAGAGCTGGTTAGTAGTTCCACGTCCTGGATTGAAACCACACTGCTCCTCTTTGATGATGTGATCTTATTGGATAACTTTCCAGTAGGAAAAGTTAGTGTAGATTTTCAAAATAGAATCCAAACACTGGAGTATGACGGCTTACTAAACGAGGTCTAAACGAGGTTTGGGAATCCATGTTTTTTATCTTCCTTCTGAGATTCACATGTTTTTTTGTGAAAACGTCATCAATGAAACATTCAGCTTGTTTCATTTACAGCTGCCAGTCAGAGGAAGCAGAAGCTGGTGTGATGCTCATCATTTTTACATCCTGTTTAATAATAGGTTCCAGAATGTAAATGAATCCCTAAGAGACGGCACGGAGTTTTCTGTTAAAGATTAGATCAGAATGAATAACTTTGGAGGTTTTTAGGTTGCCGATCCCAGAGTGAGACATTACCCCTCGTATCCACACTGATAGAAGATTCTTCATATTTTATATTTATTCTTTCTAAATAAATATAAAATGTATAAATCAATTGAATGTCATAAAAACAAAAGCCTGTATCATTAATAATCTACAGTCAAACAGACCCCGCCCCATTGTGGTTATTTTCCACCCTTCTAAATAATTTGGATCAAATTTCTAGGCATCACCGAGGAGGTGGAGAGATCTGGTTACACAGCTTTGGATCTATGCTTTTTTTAGGGCAAAGCTCTGAATTTACCAGTCGATCTACAATCTTACCCTTACCATGGTAACCATGATCTACGTTCCAACCCTCACCATGGTAACCAGGATCTACGTTCCTACCCTCACCATGGTAACCAGGATCTACGTTCCTACCCTCACCATGGTAACCAGGATCTACGTTCCAACCCTCACCATGGTAACCAGGATCTACGTTCCAACCCTCACCATGGTAACCAAGATCTACGTTCCTATCCTCACCATGGTAACCAGGATCTACGTTCCTACCCTCACCATGGTAACCAGGATCTACATTCCTACCTTCACCATGGTAACCATGATCTACGTTCCTACCCTCACCACAGTAAACAGGATCTACATTCCTACCCTCACCATGGTAACCAGGATCTACGTTCCTACCCTCACCATGGTAACCAGGATCAACGTTCCTACCCTCACCATGGTAACCAGGATCTACGTTCCTACTCTCACCATGGTAACCAGCTGTGGGTGGTGACTGAAAAAAACGAGATAGCGGACACAAGCAGTTGAAATGAACTTCCTGTGCAGGGTGGCTGGGCTCTCACTTAGAGATAGATTGAGGAGCTCTGCCAACCGGGAGGATCTCAGAGTAGAGCTGTTGCTTCTCCGGATAGAGAAGCCAGATGCGGAGGTTAGAAGGCTTTCTGAACGCCCCGATGGTGAGGTGTTCTGGGCACATCTGTCCCCGGACCTGCTGGAGAGACTATGTCTCACAGCTCGACAGGGAACACCTCAGGATCCTCCTTGGTGAGCTGGAGGATGCAGCCGCGGTGAGAGAAGCCTGGGCTTCACGTCTGAGTCTGATGCCCCCACGACCCGGCTTCGGATAAACAAAAGATGACGGAACGGAACAATTACTATGTTTGATCTCATTTTGGAATGAATCACGTCGTACACAGGACGATAATAATAATATAGAATATTAAATTGGGAATGACTTGGACTGCCTCCTGTAACTGACACGGATTCCGCGGCTACTTTAAGGTCGGAACATTTCTTTTTTGCTTCTATCAGACGAGCAGATTCCCAGAGGAAGTTTAAATGCCTCTGTGGAGCTGCTCTGTAAACTCTCCACTAGCCTGACGTCCTCGCTTGTTGCATTACGGCCTAAAAAAAGCCGAGATATTCTGTGAGAAATGATGAGTACCGTGGGCGAGCGGCGGTATGAATGCAGATGAGATGTTCTGATGTTTGAGGTGATTGGATGAGACCTCAGCTGAAACAGTAAATGTGAATCCGAGGTGAAGGATGTCGATTTCAAAGCAAAACAAGAACTGAAAAGAACAAACAGAAACGGTGTGAGGCTGCAGATCCAATCATGACTGAGTAAACACTCCAATCTGTGGATCAATATTAAATAGTGAACCATTCTCCCGTCATGTTTATTCTCTTCTAAACAGCTGATTGGTCATCTGAGAGTCCAAAAAAACATGTCCCAGAATCTGAACTGAATTATTTGTTTTTTTCATTGTGAGTAGTTTCTAGGGCAGCTCTGTGTGACCCGTGTTCAGTTTGGCCTTAGCGTCCGCCGTGACGTTTGGCCGTTCAATCTCAGCAAAGATGAACACTTTGCTTCTCATCAGACACACAGGAGAGCTCTCTGCTTCTCCTCTGGACGGCCGTTTGGACTCAGTTATGCAATTCAATTCAATTAGATACTTATAAATTATTTTACTGGGAGCAGCAGTAAAAGCAATAAAAAAAAAACTCTGGAGAGATGGGTCATCTAGGATCGTACCCTCACCATGGTAACCAGGATCTACGTTCTTACCCTCACCATGGTAACCAGAATCTACGTTCTTACCCTCACCATGGTAACCAGAATCTACGTTCCTACCCTCACCATGGTAACCAGGATCTACGTTCCTACCCTCACCATGGTAACCAGGATCTACATTCCTACCCTCACCATGGTAACCAGGATCTACGTTCCTACCCTCACCATGGTAACCAGGATCTACATTCCTACCCTCACCATGGTAACCAGGATCTACGTTCCTACGCTCACCATAGTAACCAGGATGTACGTTTCTACACTCACCATGGTAACCAGGATCTACGTTCCTACCCTCACCATGGTAACCAGGATCTACGATCCTACCCTCACCATGGTAACCAGGATCTACGTTCCTACCCTCACCATGGTAACCAGGATGTACGTTTGTACCCTCACCATGGTAACCAGGATGTACGTTTGTACCCTCACCATGGTAACCAGGATCTACGTTCCTACCCTCACCATGGTAACCAGGATCTACGTTCCTACCCTCACCATGGTAACCAGGATCTATGTTCCTACCCTCACCATGGTAACCAGGATCTATGTTCCTACCCTCACCATGGTAACCAGGATCTACGTTCCTACCCTCACCATGGTCACCAGGATCTATGTTCCTACCCTCACCATGGTAACCAGGATCTACGTTCTTACCCTCACCATGGTAACCAGGATCTACGTTCTTACCCTCACCATGGTAACCAGGATCTACGTTCCTACCCTCACCATGGTAACCAGGATGTACGTTCCTGTAGTAACTAGTGATGGTTTAATTAGAATCTCTTCAGTGTTTTGTGAGATATTTTGACCTCAACAGTGTTACGGCCAGAAGCCCGGATGCAGGTAAAGTATAACAGCTTAAAGCCTCAGATTAAAGTGGAACATTTCCTTTTAAATGTAAAAGATGGAAGCTGTTAGAAGCTGATGATCTGTGAGCGTTGAGCATCTGTCCGCCTGCTCAAACAGTGACAAAGTAAGTGTAAAAAAAACAGTGGATCAAACAGCAGGTCGTTTTTTATGTCAGTCAGATAGTTTTGCTGCTAATACGGTGTGAAGACACGTCACCGTCGAATCCCCGTCGTGTCCCCAGGCTTCCAGGTGGCCTCTTTTCTAACTTAATTTTCTAGCCCGGTCCTAATCAAATGTTTCTGACATGAAAAGAAGAAAAATCCTGTTTTAAAGAACTCTTAATGTGTTTTTTTATGCTTTAAATGTGTTAGCATTTAGTTTAAAGATAAAAGATGCCGACGGCTTTTCTCTGATTCAGAGCACCAGTCTTATTCTCTGCTACGTTTTCTTTCTGCTTCGCTGGAACATCAAAAAATTCCCAATTAGGTGTTGAAGTTTTAGTCTGACACGCCGGAACACGGACAAGGAGGACAAATGAGAAGGCAGACATTTTAGATTCTCTTTTAATCTCCGTAGAACCGAAACAAACCGGCTTTTGTTCTCAAGACGAGTTGTAAAATCTAAGTAACGATCAGTTTAAATCATCGTTAACATTCTCTTTTCTGAGTATCGAGGAGCAATGAGCTTCCTCTTCAGGGTGGCTGGGCTCTCACTCAGAGATCGGGTGAGGAGCTCTGCCATCCGGGAGGAGCTCAGTGTCGAGCCGCTCCTCCTCCAGGTCGAGAGGAGCCCGATGGGGCCCCCGAGCGCCTCGCTGGTGAGGTGTTTTGGCACATTCCACCGAGAGGAGACAAAGAGGTAGACCCTGGCTAGACAGGGAACGACTCGGGATCCTTCCAGGTGAGCTGGAGGATGCAGCTGGGGTGAGAGAAGCCTGGGCTTCCCATCTGAGGCTGTTGCCCCGAGACCCGACTCCAGATAAGCGGAAGACGACGTAACAAAAAAAAAAACCTAGTTGGGTAGAATAGGTAAAGAATAGGTTGGGACAGTCATGGGGTGCTCGGCCGAGCCAATCGGCTGCAGCCTTCCATTTCTGCACGTCTTCAGGACTCGGATAACAGCTGACCCTTCCCACCCTAGACGTGGACTTCTTGAGTCGATTCCCTTGGGAAGGAGGCTCCGGTCCATTCGGACCAGAACCTCCTGCTTCTACCCATCTGCCGATGAGGTGTTCACTGTAACAAACAATGTTGTTGCTATGGAGATGGGGGGAGATGGGAGGGTGCACCAGCCGCTACCCTTTGTTTATTTTTTATCTTATTTTGTTTGTTTTTTAATCAAAAAATCAATTAAAATCTCAATTTAAAAAATAAACATGCTCTTTGTTAGTTGGAAGTCAAACGGTCCCTGACCGCACGCACCGTCATGTTTATTCAAAGCATAAAAAAAAGAAGATTTTAAACTCTTCAACGTTCCCGCCAATCTGGTTTCACAGCTGATGGGGAAACTGGAGCGGCACTCGAAGGGGAAGAAGCCAAAATATCCTGACTCCTGATTTCTAATTGGGTCGGACACCAAAGTCAACAATTTGACTTCATTTCCCATGATGCTCGCGAGCAGCATCCTGACAGCGCCTCCCAGTTTAAATGTCCCTATTCTTTCAAACTTAACACAACATCTGCTGGTTTTAATAATGAAGATTATGCAACACACTCTGTTCAGAATTTTGTCCCAGTTTGGAACGAACTGTCAAATTGGTGACAGAATTTCACTTTTTGGAAGTGAACAGGATGTTAAATAACGTATGAAAACTAGACGGTTCAGGAAAATTACACTAAAATGAACCAGTTTAAAAGATTCCTTTCAGAACAAGGACTTGTTGGAAGGATTGTGTCTCAGATTAGGTCTGAAAACTCCTCGGATAAACTTGACAAGGTGGCTAGAGAAGTCCGGGCGTCTCTGCTGAGGCTGCGAACCCTGTCATACAAACTGAAAATGTCTTTTTATCACAAAAAAACACTGAAAAAAGAGGAGTTTAAAAGATGTTCTGTTCAATCGTCTTCCACTTATCCAGGGCTAGATTGCCAAAGGAACAGCCCCAGACAGGAAACCCAGGCTTCTCTCACCCCGACAGCATCCGCTAGCTCACCCGGAAGGATCCTGAGGTGTTCCCTGTCCAGCAGGTCCGGGATCCCGGTCTCCTCTTGGTGGGACGAACCTGTAACGCCTCACCAGCAAGGCATTCAGGAGGCAACCTAACCAGATCCCCCAGGGTGGGACACAAAAGCAAGCGCCTGGTGGCCGTTCTTTTTGATTGATGCCGTTTTTAAATTACCGTAATTTCACGACCATTAGGCGCACCGTACGAAAAGGCGCAGCCTCAGTCACACACCGCCTTACAACAACACACACACAAACATGTAAATGTGTGTATTAAAAAATAGATCGGGAGCAAAACTGAGTTTGGTTGTGTTTTATTTAAGTAGTAACGATACTAAACAAACACATTACCGGTAATAGTCTTTATTCAAATCCGTCAAAGTCCTCATCCTCTGTTTCAGAGCAGGTCCACTTCGCTCCTCGCTGTCAAAGTCACTGTCTGTACTGTGCGGCTCCTCAGAAAGGATACCAGCTTTTGAGAAAGCTCGGATAACAGTACCAGCAGACACGTTAGTCCAAGCATCTACAATCCATTGGCAAACTGTAGCGTAACTCGCCCGGCGCTGCCTTCCACCCTTCGGTCATCCATCGCTCCCACGCCGCTCACACTTCACTCTTTAACGTTCTCATGCCTTTTCTTTCAGGTCCGCCTCGCGGGCACCGCGTTTTCTTTTAGGTCCGCCTTTTCTCACACACAAGGCGCACCGCTCATTTTAAAGAAAATCTAAGACTTTTATATGAGCCTTATAGTTGTGAAATTACGGTATTATATTCTGTTGTCTTCCGCTTATTCGGCCAGGTCACCGGGGGTTACATCCTCAGATGGGAAGCCCAAGCTTCTCTCACCTCGGCTGCATCCTCCAGCTCACCCAGAGTATCCTAAGGTGTTCCCTGTCCAGCTGTGAGACACAGTCTCTCCAGCAGGTCCGGAGTCTGCCTATCGGTCTCCTCCTGGAAAACCCCAGGAAGACAAGCAACCACCTCGGTGGGAGCTGATGAGGTTTCTGGTAATAAAAAAATAAATTTGGACCAAATCATCCGCAAAAAGCAGAGATCGAATCCTGAGGTCACCAAACTGGATCCCTCCAACGCCTCGGCTGCACCTAGATATTCTGTCCATAAAAGTGATGAACAGAATTGGTGACAAAGGGCAGCCTTGGCGGAGTCCAACTCTCACTGGAAATGGAATCGACATACTGCCAGCTATACGGACCAAGCTCTGGCTCCGGTCGTACAGAGATCGGACAGCCCGTACTAAGGGGCTGTCCTAGGAGTCCCCTAGGGACACGATCGAATGCCTTCTCTAGATCCACAAAACACATGTAGACTGGTTGGGCAAACTCCCATGACCCCTCCAGGATCCTGAAGAGGGTATAGAGCTGCTCCTCTTCAATCCGACAGACACTCCTCTCCAGTACCCCTGAATAGACCTTCCCAGGGAGGCTGAGGAGTGATCCCTCGGTGGTTTGAGCTCACCCTCCGGTCCCCTTCTTGTAAAGATGGACCTCCACCCCTGTCTGCTAATCCAGAGGCACGTTTGTTCTCCTTTTGCTTCAATCGAGCATTAAACATCTCTTCACATCCGCTCTGACTCTGCATTTCTCACAGCTCAAGAAGCTCATCTCTTAAAAAAACAGTACAAAAAATCCAACAAACACGGACCCGCTGCCAAAACGAGAAGAAAAAAATGTGACTAGATATTATGATATTAAAACCCGGGATTTATTAAATGCAAAAAGACACTCTTTTCCTTTCATTTTCTTTCTCTTTTTCATCCATTTTTAGCATCTTTTTAAGCAAAAAAATACAATATTATTAAAGTTTATGAAGTATTTTTCTGTGTGATTTTTTTTTTTTCATTCATTCATTTTCTGAACCGTTTATTCCTGGACGGGATCACCGGGTGATGGAGCCCATCCTGACTGATTCAAGCGAGGCAGGGTACAACCCGAACAGGTCGCCAGTCTATCTCAGTACGATACACACTCATTCCGAAGGGAGAATTTTGTAGCGGCCAATCATGTACGTTTTTGGAGGGTGGGCAGAAACCGGAGAAAACCCTCACATACAAGGGGAGAACATGCAAACTCCCCACAGAAAGACCATGTTTCAAGCCTCGTACCCACCCGGAATTCAAATCCTGACCTTCTTGCTGTGAGGCTAACCATAACCACTGCACCGCTTTGTGATTGTTTTCACAATAAAATTATTATTTACGAAGTAAAGGCTTTTATTTTGAATTTTTTTCTGTGTTAAAACAGCATTATATGATGGTTTTACAACCGTTAGAATAGTTACTGGTGGCCTGATTAATGCAGATGGAGCTTTCCTGAAGGCCTGAGTGTGAAATGCACAGTCAAACACTTACTTAGATCAATTTTTTAGGCTGTTTCCCTCAGAAAAGCGGTCATTCTGATGTACAGAGAACTGCTGGTGGTCTCCAATCAGACAGCTTTACTGAGAAAGAATCCTTTTAACTGTGTTTTCCTGGACGTTTTAGAGTGGTTTCTGTTGTTCGGCTTCACAGTGAGAGACATGAAAGAATAAAAGAAAGAAGCTGTTGGTCCCAAAGGAGCAAAGTTTCCTCACAAACCAAGAAAAAAAAAACAAAAATCACCACATAACGGACTAGAAAGGACAAAAAAAAAAAAAAAAAAAAAGAAGAAAAAAAAAAAGATAAAAAGAAAGGTTTTAAAGCTAAATATAAACAAATATGTTCGTTCTGTTCATGTTCATACGTTCCTACCCTCACCATGGTAACCAGGATCTACGTTCCTACCCTCACCATGGTAACCAGGATCTATGTTCCTACCCTCACCATGGTAACCAGGATCTACGTTCCTACCTTCACCATGGTAACCAGGATCTACGTTCCTACCCTCACCATGGTAACCAGGATCTACGTTCCTACCCTCACCATGGTAACCAGGATCTACGTTCCTACCTTCACCATGGTAACCAGGATCTACGTTCCTACCCTCACCGTGGTAACCAGGATCTACGTTCCTACTCTCACCGTGGTAACCAGGATCTACGTTCCTACCCTCACCATGGTAACCAGGATCTACGTTGCTACCCTCACCATGGTAACCAGGATCTACGTTCCTACCCTCACCGTGGTAACCAGGATCTACGTTCCTACCCTCACCATGGTAACCAGGATCTACGTTCCTACCCTCACCGTGGTAACCAGGATCTACGTTCCTACCCTCACCGTGGTAACCAGGATCTACGTTCCTACCCTCACCTTGGTAACCAGGATCTACGTTCCTACCCTCACCATGGTAACCAGGATCTACGTTCCTACCCTCACCATGATAACCAGGATCTACGTTCCTACCCTCACCATGGTAACCAGGATCCAAGTTTCTACCCTCACCATGGTAACCAGGATCTACGTTCTTACCCTCACCATGGTAACCAGGATCTACGTTCTTACCCTCACCATGGTAACCAGGATCTACGTTCCTACCCTCACCATGGTAACCAGGATCTACGTTCCTACCCTCACCATGGTAACCAGGATCTACGTTCTTACCCTCACCATGGTAACCAGGATCTACGTTGCTACCCTCACCGTGGTAACCAGCAGTGGGTATTGACCGAAGAATGAGATCGCGAATACAAGCAGCCAAAATAAGCTTCCTCCGTAGGGTGGCTGGGCTCTCACTCAGAGATCGGGTGAAGTGCTCTGCCATTCGGGAGGAGCTCGGTGTCGAGCCGCTCCTCCTCCAGGTCTAAAGGAGCCAGATGGGGTAGTTTTCCGAGCGCTTCGCTGGTGAGGTGTTTCGGGTACGTCCCATCGGGAGGAGACCAATAGGCAGACCCTAGACCTGCTGGAGAGACTGTGTCTCACAGCTGGGGCCGGATCAACAGCCTCAGACGGGAAGCCTAGTCTTCTCTCATCCTGGCTGGATCCTCCAGCTCACCCGGAAGGACCCTGATTCGTTCCAGCTGTGAGACATAGTCTCTCCAGCAGGCCCATGGTCTCCGTCTTCATCTCCTCCCGATTGGACGAGTCCGAAAAACCTCACCAATATGTCAAATCTGTCTTGTTTGCTTCGTTCATGATGTGATATTTTGTTCCAAATTGCTCCAAAGAAGAATCCCAGAGAGCCATCGCTCGTTAAATCAGGAGTTAAAGGAAGAATTTGTTAGAAAACAATCTCAGTTCCCTCTTTCTTCTCAGATAGTTGCTGTAATTCCTCCACGCTGCAGAGCCGGGGTGTCCTTTCCCATTACAGAGAAAGATTAGTGGCCTGAAAGTTGTTCCAGGCTGTGTGAGAATTTACCGGAGTTTCACACTGGCAACGCTTAAACATTTAAAGCTTTTTAGATGCCACCCGCAGGCAAATGGAAGTTTCATGACGAAGTTCAGGGTTCAGAACAAACAAAAAAAGATCTGATGATTTATTTACAGCAAAGAAAAAAGCACTTTGAAGCATAACGAAAACCAACAGGATTCTAAAAAATTCTTGATTTTACCGTACTATACTGATCCTTCGATGGGAAACTAATGTTGCTGCATTGCACCACAGCAGGCAGCAAGGATGGCACCAACAGAGGGAGCAACTAGAGGGTAACGAGCCTGCTCCAGGGACACCAAGGAGGCTCAGCAGGAGACCGATCCGGCTTCTCCATCCGAGCCAACCCCTCATTGTTGATTCTTTGCCATCCGATAGGAGCTCGGTGTCGAGCCGCTCCTCCTCCAGGTCATGAGAAGCCAGATGGGGTGGTTCGGGGATCTGGTTAGGATGCCTCCCTCGCTGGTGAGACGTTTCAGGCACGTCCCATCGGGAGGAGACCAAGACGCAGACCCGGAACCCGCTGGAGAGACTATGTCTCACAGCTGGCCGGGGAACGACTTGGGATCCTTCCAGGTGAGCTGGAGGATGCAGCTGGGGTGAGAGGAGCCTGGGCTTCCCATCTGAGGCTGTTGCCCCCAGCGACCTGGTCCCATTTAAGCGGAAGACAACGGAACAGATCGTTCGCATAATGCTGGAAAAAAAAATGCTCCACATTTTGTTGGATTTTTATTGGATGAGCTCCTTCATGTGGAGTCTTCATGGCCGTGTGGAGATGTTCCTGCTGGAGTGAATCAGAAGGAATGAAGACAGGATCTTCTGAGTGACATCATCAGTGATTCCTGTCTGAACATACCCGGCTTCACTATGGAACTAAAGATGGTGGACTGCTGGAGAAGGATCAACATGTGGAGCTTTTAGAGACAGTTTAATGTCTTATTATGATTCACTGGGGCTGAAAAACATGGACGCCACGGTGACCCACATTCTGCCCAGTGCAGAACCAACGGTTCTCTATTTCTCCAGCTCTTTTCTTCCTGCGTTGGTTCTCAAAGTGTTTTACATTGGTTCTCACATTCACCCATTCGACCACATATTCATACCTGATGGTAGAAGCTGGCATGCAAGCTGGAAACCACCAAAAGGAGACATTGAGGGTTCAGGGTCTTGCTCAAGGACAACTCGGCATAAACTCCGGGTGAGGAATCGAACCGGAGGCACTCAGGTTACAGGACGGTAAGCCATCCCCCCCTCAATGGCTGTTTAAATGGTTGTTCGAGCTCTATTCCACCAAGCGGCTGTTCCACCAAGCTTTACCCAACCAACTCGACACCACCTAGCAACCGTTCTGAAGCTGTTTGGAGCTCTCTCTCTTGAACCGCTTGGAGCTACCGGACACAATAATAATAATCTAATTCTGTTTAGGCCAAGGGTGTCCAAATCCGGTCCTCGAGGGCCGGTGTCCTGAAGGTTTTCTATGTGTTCTTGCATCTACACACCTGATCCAGGTAATAGACTCATTGTGCCAAATTCTATTGGCTGTTGATTTCACTCTATGTACATCAGCTGTATGGAACCAGGAAGACAATGAAAACCTTCAGGACACAGGCCCTTGAGGACCGACTTTGGACACCCCTGGTTTAGGTAGCACAGTGGCTTCACAGCAAGAAGGTCAGGGTTCGAATCCTGGGTGGGGACGAGGCTTAGAACACGGGCCTTTCTGTGTGGAGTTTGCATGTTCTCCCCATGTATGTGTGGGTTTACTCCGGGTACTTCGGTTTCCTCCCACCTCCAAAAACATGCATATTAGGTTGATTGGCCACTAAATGATTGCCCCTAGGAATGAGTGTGTGGGGCCCTGCGACAGACTGGCGACCTGTCTGGGTGTATCCTGCCCCTCGCTTTGAATCAGCCAGGATGGGCTCCGTCACCCCCGAAAACCCGTAAGGGATAGACAGTCAGGAAGGTGACTGATTGTAAATCTGATGCGCATTTATTCATAAACTGCATCCAAAAAGTAAAGACCAACGACATCCTCGCCGTTTCCACCTGGTCCAATCACATGCCAGCGATGTCTCCCTGCCTGAATGTGATTGGCTGACAGCTCATTACCCACTTGGCTGCAGCTCAGACAGCAGAACTGATTGGCCGGCGGATGAGGGAATAGAGAACCAATTTTTTTTTTTCTGCTGTCGGGTTTAAGGTGTAAAATGCAAATGAGACATTATATTCACTCGACGTTTAAATGAAACTGAAATAAATTGTTTCATTTTACACAAGAGTGAGCCTCCAGGAAGTTCTCTCTCACACACACACACACACACACACATGAAATATGACCTAAATTAGATTCACTTCACACTCCGGCGTCCCGAGTGCTTCACCTGGATCCGTCTGCAGAATTCTCATCATCGGACTTTTGTTCTTCCTCAGACAGAAAAATAAAAATCCGACTCCGGTTCATTTTGTGAATTCGAGGAGGAGTTTTTACGGCTCGTGTTTCAGGAGCGAAAAACCGAGAAACAAGAGGAGTTACTCTGTGATTTTTAAGGGTTTAATTGTGGTACAGCTTTAAAAAAAAATGCTGCGTTTTGATTGGGCGCTGAGGTTAGCATGGTGGCCTCACAGCAAGAAGATCAGGGTTTCGAATTCAGACCGGGAAGAGGATTGGAATGCTGGTATTTCTGTGTGGAGTTTGCATGTTCTTCCCATGAACGCGTGGGTTTCCTCCCTCCCTCCCTCGCTCGCTCCATAAACAATGTGCTAGGTTGATTGGCTGATAAGAAATTCTCCCTAGGAATGAGTGTGTGTGTGTGGCATTGCAACATACTGGCGACCTGTTTGGGGTGTAACTACCCTCTTGTCTTAAAACAGCCGGGATGACTCCGGTTCCCCCGCGACGCCGTTAAGAATAAGCGGTTTCGAAGAAGAAACAAAACATTTTGTTTGCTTAGAATTTTAAATTCTCTGAAATACAGGGTATAAATTCTTTGGTTAAGGCGCCGCCCCTGGGCGGCTGCCTACTGCCCCTGGGCGGCTGCCTACTGCCCCTGGGCGGCTGCTTGCTGCCCCCAGGTGGCTGCCTGCTGCAGTGTTCTGCCAGCTTTTCTGAGTTTCTGTCCCTTCTTCTGCTATGTTTTGTCTTGTTCTGAAGATTTCGTTTTGAGCGAACTTTGGACGTCATTTTGGACTCTGAATATTGTGTCGGACAGCTGGGGTTTTTTTCCGATATCGTCCGGCTAGCTCCTAACGGCTGGCTGGTTATGGATCCATTCTATTGTTGACATGCATGTTGACATGTACGACCAGCTGCTGGCTCTCGGAGCCACATCCGTCGTGTCTGGAGGAGTTGGTTCAGTCCTGAGGGAGCTGAGGAGAAGGAGACGGTCTAGAGGAGGTGCTTCATGTGTTTTTACGGTTTCCATGGAAACGTCCGGTTGCTCGCTTGAGGAACTGGAGGCGCTCACTCTGACCCAGTGAAATACAGAGAGACCACTTTGGTGCTCTTCACTGCAGCCCGGCTTTGTGGATCCATTCTGGTGTCCAGCTTTTGGGTTGCCAGGTTGGACACAATGCGACCGGACTGGGACGCTGGTGGGTAGGCGCGACGGGGCATCGAGGTGTTCACACTGCAGTACACAAATTTACCTCCGGGGGTTAATAAATTCCTAGATTTCAGGTTTTTTTTAATTATCTGTGCAGTAAAGTAATATTTTTATAAATCAAACCCAGATTTTTCAGTTTTTATAACAGCTTCACTCGACTGTTGGGTTACAAAGACCCCGCGGTACTCCTGCGAACACGTCCGTAGCAGGGTCGTGTCTAACATCCACAGCCTCTCTCTGGTTTTTCTCATGTCTGCTGAATATGGAGCAGCTCTTATCTGAACAAGCTAACGATAATTGGTGGACAAGTGGAGCTCGACTGCAGAGAGAATGAGAAGAAACAAAGAGACAAAAGAGAAGCACTTCATCGGTGAAGTACGAGGAAGAGGCGGCGGGGGTCGGACCCCTGGGCCCTGCCCCAAAATGTGAAGGAGGACAGAGAGAAATGAGAATTTTAGGCTGATGTGGAAACAAAAGAGGGATTTTTTTTTAACGACAATGAGAGCAAAGAAACCTTTATTTCTATGTGAATTAAGGCTTTTAAAAAGGAAAAAAATGGTCCAATCAAATCTGAGTTTACGGTTTTAATTTATTTTAGATTGAAGTAAAGTAAAATAAAAACATTCACTCGGTTAGATTCTGTTAGGACGCTGCATCGATCCGTCATGGTGAAGAAAGAGCTGAGCCAAAAACAAAGCTCTCAATTTACAAGTCGATCTACGTTCCTACCCTCACCATGGTAACCAGGATCTACGTTCCTATCCTCACCGTGGTAGCAAGGATCTACGTTTCTACCCTCGCCATGGTAACCAGGATCTATGTTCCTATCCTCACCGTGGTAACCAGGATCTACATTCCTACCCTCACCATGGTAACAAGGATCTACGTTCCTACCCTCACCATGGTAACCAGGATCTACATTCCTACCCTCACCATGGTAACAAGGATCTACGTTCCTACCCTCACCATGGTAACCAGGATCTGTGTTCCTACCCTCACCATGGCAACCATGATCAACGTTCCTACCCTCACCATGGTAACCAGGATCTATGTTCCTACCCTCACCATGGTAACCAGGATCTACGTTCCAACCCTCACCGTGGTAACAAGGATCTACGTTCCTACCCTCACCGTGGTAACCAGGATCTACGTTCCAACCCTCACCGTGGTAACAAGGATCTACGTTCCTACCCTCACCATGGTAACCAGGATCTACGTTCCAACCCTCACCGTGGTAACAAGGATCTACGTTCCTACCCTCACCATGGTAACCAGGATCTACGTTCCTATCCTCACCGTGGTAACAAGGATCTACGTTTCTACCCTCACCGTGGTAAACAGGATCTACGTTCCTACCCTCACCATGGTAAACAGGATCTACGTTCCTACCCTCACCATGGTAACCAGGATCTACGTTCCTACCCTCACCATGGTAACCAGGATCTACGTTCCTACCCTCACCATGGTAACCAGCTGTGGGTGGTGACCGAAAGAATGAGATTGCGGGTACAAGCGGCCGAAATGAGCTTCCTCTGCAGGGTGACTAGGCTCTCACTCAGAGATCGGGTGAGGAGCTCTGCCATCTGGGAGTAGCTTGGTGTCGAGCTGCTCCTCCTCCAGGTCGAGAGAAGCCAGATGGGGTGGTTTGGTCATCTGGTCAGGATACCTCCCCGAGTGCCTCGCTGGTGAGGTGTTTTGGGCACGTCCCACAGGGAGGAGACCAAGAGGCAGACCCCGGATGAGGGGCCAGGTCGCGGTGGCAACAGCCTTAGATGGGAAGCCCAGGCTTCTCTACCCCCGGCTGCATCCTCCAGCTCACCTAGAAGGATCCCGAGTCGTTCCCCGGCCAGCTGTGAGACATAGTCTCTCCAGCAGGTCCAGGTTCTGTCTCTTTGTCTCCTCCTGGTGGGACATGCCCGAAACACATCACCAGCAAGGGAGGCATCCTAACCAGATGACCGAACCACCCCATCTGGCTCCTCTCGATCTGGAGGAGGAGCGGCTCGACACCGCGCTCCTCCTGGATGGCAGAACTCCTCACCCGATCTCTGAGTGAGAGCCCAGCCATCCTGCAGAGGAAGCTCATTTCGGCCGCTTGTATCCGCAATCTCATTCTTTCGCATGGTAATTTGAACAAATGAATGAATTTCACTGTAATTACTCCTCTTGTTAAATATTTGCTGAAGTAGGACGTTCTGCACATGCTCAGATCGATCAGGATTCTAGATTACGATCGAGTAAAAACAAGACTGAAGGAAAAATGGCAAATAGAAAATTCCGACAACAGATGTAAACACTTCCTCATATTGGCGATCGTTTCACCGGGGTTTTGCTTTTATGTCCTGGGCGTACTAAAACATAGCGCCCTCAGTGGACAGGTTTAAAAATACTTAAAGTAAATTAATCAATTTTTAAAAATAATTTGATGTTTATCCCATGGGCCAAACCGAACCCTCTGGTGGGCCACAAGTGGCCCGCAGGCCGTATGTTTGACACCCCTTAACTACAGGGTTAGGTGTCCAGTGACACATAGGGGACTAAGTGGGATTTGAACCGGCTTCCAAAGATAAACACTCTACCAATGAGGCACTGCCTCCCCAAACCACTTATCCCTAAAAGAGTCGCGCAACAGACTGGCGACCTGTTCGGGGTGTAACCTGCCTCTCACCTAAAATCAGCGGGGATAGGTTCCGGCAACGTAGCACGTCTCCAAACTCCACCAGAGGTCTTTACTTTGTTTAACAACCTGCTCTGTTTCTCCTGTTTCCACTTTTAGCTGTTACAGAGTTTCTAATCCAACATGACCGTCTTTCCTCCTCAGATGAAGCAGCTCTTCTCTGCTTCACACAGAAAACCATTTATATTCACTCTTCTGTTCCACGTAGATTCACTCTGACATGTTAAAACGTGTCCTGATTCAGACGCTTCCGAACAGATCCCACACCTCTCTGCTTTTTACGGACCGGAAAACCAGATTATGGAGTTGTGTGGATATTTTGGGATGTCCCATTTCAGACCAGAGGCCTGGATGGACATTACGAATGTTTCTGGAACCAGATGGCTTGTTTTTCTAAACCAAACAAACACTAGAGCTTCTCTACCAGGGATAAAATGAACAGTGAAGTCAGCGGATTGTCACGTGAACTTTACTCTTGACACGATGTAGTAAAGAAACATCAATCCTGATAAAGTCGAGCTGACCATACGAATCCCTCGCTCTATGCTGTTGTGGACACAGAGGAAAATCTATAAGCGTAGAGGACATGCGACCGCCCGGGGCCTGCTGATCGCTTTGGGTTGCAGCCAGCGCAGCCAGAGCGGCCAGGCTTGGATTTCCCCACATTGACGAAAGCTGAGAAACATTTAACAGGGTTGACCTTTAGAAGGACCATGAAACACCTGGACGGAATCAGCTGAGTTCATTAGGTTCTGCTTCTTAGATTTTTGTATAAAAAGTGTCAAAAAATAATAAATTATTCAACATTAGAGTAAATTTGATGGAAAATAGAAGAAAATAGAAACTTAATTTTCATTTCCGAAGAGAAATTTACTTGATTAGTTTGATCAATTTTGTGTGGCGTTAAAAAAATGAAAGACGACATCGTGTTATTAAAGTTTCACAACGAACTGTTTACGTTTAAATTAGATCAAAAAGAGTTTCAATGAGATTCTTAAAGAGGCAGAAAAAATGAACCAAGAAGCCCAAATAAAAACCCCAGTGGATCAAAATTCAATTTCAGAATAAAGTTACAAGTCGACACTTATGATAAGAACAAAAAAGGGTAAATGCCCAGGAAAAGGGTAGAATGCCCCCTGAGGGGCAGGGACAAAGTAAGTAAGTAACCAGAATCTACGTTCCTACCCTCACCATGGTAACCAGGATCTACGTTCCTACCCTCACCATGGTAACCAGGATCTACGTTCCTACCCTCACCGTGGTAACCAGGATCTACGTTCCTACCCTCACCATGGTAACCAGGATCTACGTTCCTACCCTCACCATGGTAACCAGGATCTACGTTCCTACCTTCACCATGGTAACCAGGATCTACGTTCCTACCTTCACCATGGTAACCAGGATCTACGTTCCTACCCTCACCGTGGTAACCAGGATCTACGTTTCTACCCTCACCATGGTAACCAGGATCTACGTTCCTACCCTCACCATGGTAACCAGGATCTACGTTCCTACCTTCACCATGGTAACCAGGATCTACGTTCCTACTCTCACCATGGTAACCAGGATCTACGTTCCTACCCTCACCATGGTAACCAGGATCTATGTTCCTACCCTCACCATGGTAACCAGGATCTACGTTCCTACCCTCACCATGGTAACCAGGATCTACGTTCCTACCCTCACCATGGTAACCAGGATCTACGTTCCTACCTTCACCATGGTAACCAGGATCTACGTTCCTACCCTCACCATGGTAACCAGGATCTACGTTTCTACCCTCACCATGGTAACCAGGATCTACGTTCCTACCCTCACCATGGTAACCAGGATCTACGTTCCTACCTTCACCATGGTAACCAGGATCTACGTTCCTACTCTCACCATGGTAACCAGGATCTACGTTCCTACCCTCACCATGGTAACCAGGATCTATGTTCCTACCCTCACCATGGTAACCAGGATCTACGTTCCTACCCTCACCATGGTAACCAGGATCTACGTTCCTACCCTCACCATGGTAACCAGGATCTATGTTCCTACCCTCACCATGGTAACCAGGATCTACTTCCTACGCTCACCTATGGTCACCAGCTGTGGGTGGTGACCGAAAGAATGAGATCGCGGGTACAAGCGGCCGAAATGAGCTTCCTCCGCAGGGTGGCTGGGCTCTCACTCAGAGATCGGGTGAGGGGCTCTGGCATCTGGGAGGAGCTCGGTGTTGAGCCGCTCCTCCTCCGGGTCCAGAGGAGCTAGATGGGGTGGTTTGGGCATCTGGTCAAAATGCTCCCCGAGCGCCTCGCGGGCGAGGTGTTTTGGGCACGTCCCACCGGGAGGAGACCAAGGGGCAGACCCCGGGCCCGCTGGAGAGACTATGTCTCACAGCTGGCCGGGGAACGACTTGGGATCCTTTCGGGTGAGCTGGAGGATGCAGCCGGGAAGAGAAAGGCCTGGGCTTCCCGTTTGAGGCTGCTGCCCCCGCGACCCGACCCCGGAACAAGCGGAAATTCACTGGAGATTCAAACATTGTTACCACGGTAACCCACATTCCGGCGCAGACCCAACTGTTGTGTGTTCGCTGTTCCAGCTCTTTTCCACCAAGCTACTGTTCCATCTCCCTCTCCCCCACTCAACTCGGCACCACCTAGCAGCTGTTCTGAAGCTGTTTGGAGCTCTCTCTCTGTGACTGCTCGGAGCTACCGGACACACAAAGCAGGGGAAAATACAGCATTGTGTTTCTGAATCTGAAATGTGTACATTTTTCAATCAATTTGATTTATTTCCTCCGATATTTTTTTCTTCTAACGAGCAGCGTGTTATTTACTCACAGTCCACTGAATGAACGGCTTAAACGAAGCCTCACAGATCCCTGAATGGCTTTTGTGTTTGTTTCTTTTGTCCTCGGTTGGAAACGGAATGTTTGGGACTTCGCTGATCCGGCTGCCCGAAAAATCACTTGACCGTTTTGCATAAATAAATCTTTTCTCATTGAATTCTCTTCCACATAGAGAGCTACTGTTTGGGTTTTAGAGCATTTATTATAACAAAAAGTTATTAAATTATTCAGATTTATATAAAGATTTATCACAAACAGGAAGTTTAAACACGTTCAGACACAAACACAAGCCGCACGCGTCGATATCTGAAGATAAAAAGCTCTGAAAAGTTTGAACAAAACTGAAGGTAAGTTTTATCTGAGTGGGAAGTAAAAGTTTTTCTTTTCAAACGAAGGACACTAATGACCTGAAACCGATCCATGACTTAATGACTCGTTGAGAGTAGATATGCTCCACCTGCTTCTCCATCTTTTTACACTTTAAAACTCCAAAGCTTAACTTTAGAAATAAAGCTTTTTAGATGAAAAAAAGACCTAAAAATCTGTGGTGAAACCGGCCATGCTGATTGGTCTAGAGACAGTGTGGTGAGAGCGGCCATGCTGATTGGTCTAGAGACAGTGTGGTGAGAGCGGCCATGCTGATTGGTCTAGAGACAGTGTGGTGAGAGCGGCCATGCTGATTGGTCTAGAGACAGTGTGGTGAGAGCGGCTATGCTGATTGGTCTAGAGACAGTGTGGTGAGAGCGGCCATGCTGATTGGTCTAGAGACAGTGTGGTGAGAGCGGCCATGCTGATTGGTCTAGAGACAGTGTGGTGAAACCGGTCATGCTGATTGGTCTAGAGACAGTGTGGTGAGAGCGGCCATGCTGATTGGTCTAGAGACAGTGTGGTGAGAGCGGCCATGCTGATTGGTCTAGAGACAGTGTGGTGAGACCGGCCATGCTGATTGGTGTAGAGACAGTGTGGTGAGAGCGGCCATGCTGATTGGTCTAGAGACAGTGTGGTGAGAGCGGCCATGCTGATTGGTGTAGAGACAGTGTGGTGAGAGCAGCCATGCTGATTGGTCTAGAGACAGTGTGGTGAAACCGGTCATGCTGATTGCTCTAGAGACAGTGTGGTGAGAGCGGCCATGCTGATTGGTCTAGAGACAGTGTGGTGAGACCGGCCATGCTGATTGGTGTAGAGACAGTGTGGTGAGAGCGGCCATGCTGATTGGTCTAGAGACAGTGTGGTGAGACCGGCCATGCTGATTGGTCTAGAGACAGTGTGGTGAGAGCGGCCATGCTGATTGGTCTAGAGACAGTGTCACTGAGGAAAAGACAGGAAGCAGAGATGGAGGTAGCAGAGATGAAGATGCTGAGGATCTCTCTGGGAGTGACCAGGATGGACAGGATCAGAGGAACAGCACATGTTAGAGGTTTTAAAGTCAGAGAGGTCAGACTGAGATGGTTTGGACATGTGCAGAGGAGAGAGAGAGAGTACATCAGAAGAAGGATGCTGGGTTTGGAACCACCAGGAAAGAGGACTAGAGGAAGACCAAAGAGGAAGTTTATTGATGCAGTAAAGAGGAAGCTCATTTTGGCTGCTTGTATTCGCAATCTATTTCTTTCAGTCACCACCCACAGCTGGTAACCATGGTGAGGGTAGGAACGTAGATCCTGGTTACCATGGTGAGGGTAGGAACGTAGATCCTGGTTACCATGGTGAGGGTAGGAACGTAGATCCTGGTTACCATGGTGAGGGTAGGAACGTAGATCCTGGTTACCATGGTGAGGGTAGGAACGTAGATCCTGGTTACCATGGTGAGGGTAGGAACGTAGATCCTGGTTACCATGGTGAGGGTAGGAACATAGATACTGGTTACCATTGTGAGGGTAGGAACGTAGATCCTGGTTACCATGGTGAGGGTAGGAACATAGATCCTGGTTACCATCGTGAGGGTAGGAACGTAGCGGCGCTCCACCCTTTTCCGGGCGAGAACCATAGTCTCAAATTTGGAGACACTGAAACCCATCCCGGCCGTTTTACACTCATCAGCAAATTGGTCCAATGAGAGCTGAAGATCACGGTCGAGGTTTGTTTCTATTGGTCAAAATAAACTTTAATAAATAAATGTGATTTTATAAAGTTATTAAAATCAATTTATTGATTAATCTCGTTAGGCATTTATTAAAGTTTCAGTAATTTTTACTGATTGGCAGATGAAGTCTGAGACTTCAGAAGCAGGAACTTTTACCCGCTCCGGTGCCCATTACAAACATTATCTCTGCTGGACAGCTGCCTCACGTTCCATCGCTCACACCTACGTGCACCGTCGCGGACACCGCGGTTGCTGTGGCAACTCTGAGCGGCTGTCAGGATTTATAAAGGCGGCAAGACGGAGACCTCACACAGGCCATCGAAGAGCATCTCGTTAGCGGGCAGATGGGATTTTATATAATAGTTTTACTCTGTCATCCTCATTGTTTTGCACCTTGTTTCTCCATCTGTTTAACTCCTTTCAGCAGAGCCTCTCTGACCCTGCTGTCTCCGTACCATCTGTTTCTCCCGTTTTCTCCGTCATGCTCGCTGCCTCGCCAACCTAGCGGCCGGTATCCAGGCTGGGGAGTCGAAGCATCCAGCCGACCCCGCTCTGCTGTGGACCGGATGTTTCTGAGCCGCTGCCCACAGAGGAATACTCACAAAGCGAGTGTACCGTGTGGTCCTGATCACTGATGCTGAAACTTTAACGGATCTTAAAAGTTCAGAAGCTTCTTTAAAAAGTTAGAGTTCTACCTACAAAATTTACTTAATTTAAGTGCTGCAGTGTAAACACCCAGTCCGGTCGCACTGTGTCCAAACCTGGCAACCCAAAAGCTGGAGTCCGCAATGGGTCCACAAAGCCAGGCCTCAGTGAAGAACACCAAGCTGGTCTCTCTGTATTTCACTGGGTCCAAGTGAGCGCCTCCAGTTCCTCAAGCGAGCAACCGGACGTTTCCATGGAAACCGTGAAAACACAAAAAGCACCTCCTCTAGACCGTCTCCTTCTCCTCAGCTCCCTCAGGACTGAACCAACTCCTCCAGACATGACGGATGTGGCTCCGAGAGCCAGCAGCTGGTCATGCATGTCACCAGCAGAATGACTCCATAACCAGCTAGCCGCTGGGAGCTATCACCAGGGTTTGTTGTGGGATATTCTCAATATGGTGCCAGTAGTGGTGGGTGGGGAGTTTGTGTTTATGTGGGTTTCGGGTTATGTGGGAATTGGGGGAATGAACGAGTTGATAGGGTGGCATACGATGGCGACTGGGTGGAGGTAAATGAGGTGGAGAGCAAAGTTCCCTCTAAATTTTTATGTGTCTGAGCAAACAGGAAAGCTTCCTGAGCAGAAGGGGGCGGAGCAAAAACTTTTACTCTTTTGTGATGTCAGCGGCAGTGACGAGCCAAACTCCGAAGCAGCAGTTTGAAGCAATTTGTTTCAGAAAGAAAGAATAAAGTGATCTGCTCCGGAGCTCTGTCCTATTTTACCATCTTTCGTTTTATTATGTGCGCAACAGAGGTTTTCTTGTCCGCTATCATTCTGCGAGCAGCGCGTTATTGCGCAGGCGCGCAGCTTAGAGGGAACATTGGTGAAGAGGGTCTAAGAGGGTCTTAAGAGGGTTCTGTCCAGTGGTGAGGCAAAGGCGCTTGTTTGGGAGGCAGTGATGAAGATGAGGCAAACGGAGAGGGAGTCGGAGCTTACGGGCCGGGGTCTGTCCCCTGGTCTCCTCGCGGTGGGACGGAACACCTAACCAGCAAGGGGCTCGGGTGGCATCCTGACCAGATGCCCGAACCACCCCATCTGGCTCCTCTCAACCTGGAGGAGGAGCAGCGCGACACCGACCTCCTCCTGAAAGGCAGAACTCCTCACCCGAGTGAGAAGCTCATTAATATTCTATCGCCTGAAACTTAAAAGTTCTTGGAATAAAACTTTTAGAAAAGCCCGAGTTGCCACGGCAACAAAGAGTATGAAAAAAGTACAAAAAAGTATTTAAAAATGCACCCAATCATTTAGAGAACGGTGTGATTTCTGAGAGTCTGATCCGGTTCAAACACAAACGGCTAATGGAGGAGATTAATTACCGCTCACTCCGAGAGAGAAAGTTAATCCGCTAATTAAACTTTACTCTGATTTCCATTTATTTTATTTTCTCTTCTAATAAAAAAAAGTCTGAGTCTCAGTTTGAATGAACCAGTTTCAGAGAGGAGGGTTCATGGTGCGGTGACCCTAATTGGGCACGGATGACACCGTCACTGCTCCACAATTAAAAAAAAATAGAGTTGGATTTAATCCAGTTAGGGAGATAATCCGCATGATCATTAGAAAGATTTCTCTGTTCAGATGAAGTCCCGTCTGGAAGAGTTTCTTCAGCTTTAGGCGAAAATGTCGCTGATAAATTTGCAGATAGGAGAAGTGGAGTTAGAGGAGGAAAATCCATCCTTCCTTCAACCAGGCCACTTCTTCTACCCATCTGATGGGAGATGTAGTCCTTCTAAAAGAAAGACGACGTCCTTTTTTCTTTATTTCTCATCCATGCGCTTCTCATGATGGCAGCAGGTCCATGCAGCTCCTCATTTTGTTGGATTTTTTTTTTAGTTTTTTTTATTGAAGCTCGTTCATCAGCGAGGAATGCGGAGTCTGAGTGGGCATGAGGATCGTTGGAAGGGTGGCTGGGCATCCGCAGGGTGGCTGGCCCCTTGCTCAGAGATTGGGTGAGGAGTTCTGCCATCTGGGGGGGAGCTCAGTGAAGAGCAGCTCCTTCTCCAGGTCGAGAGAAGGGGCATCCTAACCGGGCATCTGGTCGAGGTGTTCTGGGCACGTCCCACCGGGAGGAAACCAAGAGGCAAACCCTGGACCTGCTGGAGAGATTATGTCTCACAGCTGGTCAGGGGACACCTCGGGATCCTTCCGGGTGAGCTGCAGCTGGGGTGAGAGAATCCTGGGTTTCCCGTCTGAGGCTGTTGCCTCAGCGACCCTCAGACGGGGGGGTCTGAGTGTTCTTAAAAACCCCTGTTTCCATGGTAACAGATAATCGGAAGACGACGGAACGGAACAAAACAGATGGATGATTTACAACCTGACCTCCATCTTCCTGGAGACTTCTGTCCTCATGTTTATATGCCCAGGCAACAGAAATTCCCAAAGATACTCAGTACCAACTATGTGACAGATGGGTAATGTGTTTCTTGTGATGGCAGCAGGTTAGATTTTTTTATTGGATCAGGTCCTTCATCAGTGAGGAGTGTGGACTCTTCATGAACGTGTGGAGATGTTCCTGCTGGAGTGAATCAGAAGGAATGAAGACAGGATCTTCTGAGTGACATCATCAGTGATTCCTGTCTGAACATACCCGGCTTCACTATGGAACTAAAGATGGTGGACTGCTGCTGTTGTTCCACCAAAGTGAAGGATCAAGATTTGGAGCTTTTCGTGATTGATTTTGTTATGGTGGGGAAGGATGGGTCAGTGGGTAGGGGGACCAGCCTGTAACCGGAGGGTTGCCGGTTCGATCCCCCGCCAGGAGTTCATGCCGAGGTGTCCTTGAGCAAGACACCGGACCTCCCAATAGCTCCTGACGGTAGTTTGCACCTTGCATGGCAGCATCACCATCAAGTATGATTATGTATGGGTGAATGTAAGCTACACTGTAAAGCGCTTTGAGTGCCAACGCAGAGGAAAAAGTGCTGGAGACATTCTCTTGAGCTTTCAAACGTCATTGCCAAGGTAACCCTCATTCCGCTCAGCACAGACCAACCAAAAGTGTTCCAGCTCTATTCCACCAAGTAGTTGTTCTAGGAAGTGGCTGTTCCAGCTCTACCCAACTATCAAGAATCATAATGAATTCAAATACAAGTCGGGAACTTTTGTAAACTAATCAAACAACTTCTCCCTCCAGCACTCCCCCTTCAGGGTCCATCTCTGTTTTCTGTCTTTTCCTCAGTGCCATTGTCTTTAGACCAATCAGCATGGCCGCTCTCACCACACTGTCTCTAGACCAATCAGCATGGCCGCTCTCACCACACTGTCTTTAGACCAATCAGCATGGCCGCTCTCACCACACTGTCTTTAGACCAATCAGCATGGCCACTTTCACCACACTGTCTCTAGACCAATCAGCATGGCCGCTCTCACAACACTGTCTCTAGACCAATCAGCATGGCCGCTCTCACCACACTGTCTCTAGACCAATCAGCATGGCCGCTCTCACCACACTGTCTCTAGACCAATCAGCATGGCCGCTCTCACCACACTGTCTCTAGACCAATCAGCATGGCCGTTCTCACCACGATTTTGAACACTTTGTCCCTTTCATGCATTGCTGAAAAATGTTCAAACATGGTTCAAACGTTCATGTTTTTTCTTCAGTCTTGTGTCCTCATTAGTTTTTTTTCTCTATGTTGCTCCTCTTTCTTAAATCTGGACACGTCTTTGAAAGAGAAAAAAAACATCCTGATTTGGCCGCGAACTCGTGTCCTAATTTGTCCGCGGAGGACACGGTTAATGAAGCAACAGCATGTCGCCAGGACGACGTGGACGGAGCGATGGAAGGAGATTTTCAAGCGGGAAGTTTGGAGGCAGATTAATGAAGCTCATCATCTCCAGACTTAGTGAGGATCATTAAACTGCCATGTCCACCTAAAGACGGCAGGATTTAAAGCGGCTGTGAGAACCGTCGTTACCGAGTCTGAAATATGAGTTTAACCTTTGAGTGGTGAGTGATCTGGAAGGACGTTTGCTTTTATAGAACAAATGTTGAACCATTTTCCAGTTCAGAGGCCGTTGGTCTGATTAGAGGAGACAATCATCTCACCATTTAATTCCATTAAAGTCAGAGAAGAGACAGATATTAAATATTAAACTCAGAAGGAATGAATGGAAGACGATGATAAAGGGATTCACATTTTAGTCAGTATTTGTTGCCAAGTAGGTTAAAATCAGACTTTTATAATCAGTTCTAATCATTTTTTTTCTGCACAAAATTAATTATAATAAAACTTTTGTTTTGACCAATCAGATTTTTAGATGATTTCTCTGGGATTTTCTCTGTATTTCATTCTCCAGCTCACCACGAGGATCCGGAGGTGTTCCCAATCCAGCTGTGAGACATAATCTCTGCAGCTGGCCCAGATTGTGCCTCTCGGTCTGTTCCCAGTGGGACGTGCCAACAAAACCTCACCGGTTCAAAAGGCACCCTAACCAAATGCCCGAACCACACCTTTGGATTCCTTCGACCTGGAGGAACAATGGCTGTACTCCGAGCTCCTCCCAGATGGCAGAATGTAGATCCTGGTTACCATGGTGAGGGTAGGAACATAGATCCTGGTTACCATGGTGAGGGTAAGAGTATAGATCCTGGTTACCATGGTGAGGGTAGCAACGTAGATCCTGGTTACCATGGTGAGGGTAGCAACGTAGATCCTGGTTACCATGGTGAGGGTAGGAATGTAGATCCTGGTTACCACGGTGAGGGTAGGAACGTAGATCCTGGTTACCACGGTGAGGGTAGGAACGTAGATCCTGGTTACCATGGTGAGGGTAGGAACGTAGATCCTGGTTACCACGGTGAGGGTAGGAACGTAGATCCTGGTTACCATGGTGAGGGTAGGAACGTAGATCCTGGTTACCATGGTGAGGGTAGGAACGTAGATCCTGGTTACCATGGTGAGGGTAGGAACGTAGATCCTGGTTACCATGGTGAGGGTAGGAACGTAGATGCTGGTTACCATGGTGAGGGTAGGAACGTAGATTCTGGTTACCATGGTGAGGGTAGGAACGTAGATCCTGGTTACCATGGTGAGGGTAGGAACGTAGATCCTGGTTACCATGGTGAGGGTAGGAACGTAGATCCTGGTTACCATGCTTAGAGTAGGAACGTAGATCCTGGTTACCATGGTGAGGGTAGGAACGTAGATCCTGGTTACCATGCTTAGAGTAGGAACGTAGATCCTGGTTACCACGGTGAGGGTAGGAACGTAGATCCTGGTTACCATGGTGAGAGTAGGAACGTAGATCCTGGTTACCACGGTGAGGGTAGGAACGTAGATCCTGGTTACCATGGTGAGGGTAGGAACGTAGATGCTGGTTACCATGGTGAGGGTAGGAACGTAGATTCTGGTTACCATGGTGAGGGTAGGAACGTAGATCCTGGTTACCATGGTGAGAGTAGGAACGTAGATCCTGGTTACCATGGTGAGAGTAGGAACGTAGATCCTGGTTACCATGGTTCAGACGGACATGAAGAAGACCCCAATATACTTTAAGATACTCTAACATATCTAATTACGGCAGCTGAGAAAGTTTTCCTCCAACTTTGAATCTTCATTTTGATAAAAACAGACCCTATAAAACAGAAACAGGCAGAAACGTAAAATTTTTCCCATAAATAACTCATTCAGTTTTGTTTCTACCAGAAGCTAAAAAAAAACATGTAATTAAAATCTTTTAAACGGAGACGATAAAACAAAAAATCTAATCAGATTGTTTTGTTCTAAAATGAAACTCAGCGAGTTCCCGTTTAAAAAAAACAAATTGAATTCCACTCAGAGGAAGAGACGAAAACACCACGCGCGTTACTATGGCAACAAGTATTCGGTCAACAAGCCGATGAGAAGCCGGTGACCCCGGTTACTGCTCAGTGTGTGGCTGTGTGGGTGTGTGGGTTACTCTGCTTAGCATGCTGAATGTCTCTACGTAATGTGTGTGTGTGTTTGTGTGTTGACCTTGGTGCCGATGCCAGTAAAAATTTGAGTCAACAAGATGGCGACCAGCCAATCGAACCACACACACACCTGCATTGAGGTGATTCTGTAAGACGTCAGAAAAACTAAATTTAGAGAAGCTTTTGTATCCAATCAGCAACAGAAAAAAGTGTAAAACTGTAGAAATAAAAAAGGCAATTTGAGCTGGACGGTCCCTGCCAACACCCCATCACACCTCCTCCATATTTCAAAATAAGAGTCTGGCACAGTTGAACTGATGGACTTGGGGTAGAACCTCATTCCTGACCCACACAGGTTTATCCAGTAAAAAGTTCAGAGTTCCTACCCTCACCATGGTAACCAGGATCTACGTTCCTACCCTCACCGTGGTAACCAGGATCTACGTTCCTACCCTCACCGTGGTAACCAGGATCTACGTTCCTACCCTCACCGTGGTAACCAGGATCTACGTTCCTACCCTCACCGTGGTAACCAGGATCTACGTTCCTACCCTCACCATGGTAACCAGGATCTACGTTCCTACCCTCACCGTGGTAACCAGGATCTACGTTCCTACCCTCACCGTGGTAACCAGGATCTACGTTCCTACCCTCACCATGGTAACCAGGATCTATGTTCTTACCCTCACCATGGTAACCAGGATCTATGTTCCTACCCTCACCATGGTAACCTGGATCTACGTTCCTACCCTCACCATGGTAACCAGGATCTACGTTCCTACGGTCACCATGGTAACCAGGATCTACGTTCCTACCCTCACCATGGTAACCAGGATCTATGTTCTTACCCTCACCATGGTAACCAGGATCTATGTTCCTACCCTCACCATGGTAACCTGGATCTACGTTCCTACCCTCACCATGGTAACCAGGATCTACGTTCCTACCCTCACCATGGTAACCAGGATCTACGTTCCTACCATCACCATGGTAACCAGGATCTACGTTCCTAGCCTCACCATGATAACCTTATCTATGTTCCTACCCTCACCATGGTAACCTGGATCTACGTTCCTACCATCACCATGGTAACCAGGATCTACGTTCCTACCATCACCATGGTAACCAGGATCTACGTTCCTACCCTCACCACGGTAACCAGGATCTACGTTCCTACCCTCACCGTGGTAACCAGCATCTACGTTCCTACCCTCACCGTGGTAACCAGGATCTACGTTCCTACCCTCACCACGGTAACCAGGATCTACGTTCCTACCCTCACCATGGTAACCAGCATCTACGTTCCTACCCTCACCGTGGTAACCAGCATCTACGTTCCTACCCTCACCATGGTAACCAGGATCTATGTTCCTACCCTCACCATGGTAACCAGCTGTGTTTGGTACCTGAAAGAATGAGATCTCAGATACAAGCGGCTGAAATGATCTTCCTCCGCAGGGTGGCTGGACTCTCAGTTGAGAGAAAGGGGGGAGCTCTGCCATCCGAGAGGAGCTCGGAGTAGAACCGTTGCTCTTCCAGGTCAAGAAGCAGACCCCGGATCGCTGGAGGAACTATGTCTCACAGCTGGCTGGGGAACAACTCGGGATCCTTCTGGGTGGGATGGAGGATGCGGCTGGGGTGAGAGAACCTAGGATTCGTATCTGAAGCTGTTGCTCCCACGACAAGAGCCCGGACAAGCGGAAGACGACGGAACGGAACTTAATCCTAATTTCAGCTCCTAAAGTTGACTTATATTCATAAGTGAAAATCATATTCTGACTGGGTTGTATTTCGTGAAGCCTTGCTGAGTAGAAAAGTTCCGTTAGCATCTGGACGTCTGGCTTTACTCGGCTCTGCAGACGCACAGGAAGATGTAATCTCTGCTCCAAAGTCTTTTAACAACACCATCCTCTCTGCTGCGAGGTAATTTATAGGCTGCTTTGTAGTTCAGAGAACAGGATGGATGAAGGCCGGATGGAAACAGCCAGAGGTGAGGAATTTATCTCCAGCGGCGAAACGAAACCATCCAAGACCTCTGAAGAAGAGTTTAAAGGGATTACTTCCAAAAAGGGACAGTCGCAGATGGGACTCAGATCCTGAGGAGATTCATTTCACAGAGAGGAGCAGGGAGCATCTTTAGATGGGGAGCCGGTGTTACCGTGGGAACGAAGCTTTCCTCCGATGCCAGCGTTAAAGAGAGAAATGCCTCCGTGTTATCGACGCTAGTCTTTTTAAATGAGGCAAAACAGAAGATTTTAATCTCGTTAATGCAAAGAAATGTGATTTATTTTAATGAAGCTTCGTGTTGGATTAAAAATGACTAAATTTTACTTGATCTTCTTGCTTCTAAATGTCTAAGTTTTACTCTGAAATCCTCCGCTCAGACTCTCTGCTCTTCTTACTCTGCATGCCACTGAGTCTATGATGGGCCGATTATCTGCAGTGGAAAAGCACTGCATCATCAGAAAAAAAAAAGATGAACCAGCACCTCCTTCCTGATAGAAACAAAGCCTGACCTGAGATGGACCGGCAGGATTTAAAGTCTGACCTTTGGAGCCGTCAAATGATGACACGTGTGAATGGATTTCAGAGTAAAACTTGTTGCAGGAATTATTCTAAATTCTCACGTTAAGAAGTCTCGGTGGTATCCATGGAAACCTAGGAGTTATTTCCTTTCTGTTCTCGCTTGACGTGAGGTTGAAATCAGCCTGATCGAGAGCTGATTAAATAAGATCTAGTGGTTCTGGATCTACGTTCCTACCCAAACTACTGTACGTTCTGTTCTGTCGTCTTCCGCTTATCCAGGGCCGGGTCGTGGGGGCAACAGCCTCGAATGGGAAGCCCAGGCTTCTCTCACCCTGGCTGCATCCTCCAACTCACCCGGAATAATCCTGATGTGTTCCCCAGCCAGCTGTGAGACATACTGTAGTCTCTCCAGCGGGTCCGGGGTCTACCTCTTGGTGGGACGTGCCCAAAACACCTCACCAGCGAGGCACTCTTGTTTCTTTCGATCTGGAGGAGGAGCGGCTCTACACCGAGCTCCTCCCGGATGGCTGAACTAGATCCACTTGATCTCCATCCGGCCCCAAAATCACGCCTCTAAAACTCCATTTTAAAAACCATGCAAGTTAAGTTGTATACCGCGTATGATTTGTCGATGATGTGGCCAATTGAGAAAAAAAGAGCCAATCAACATGCAGAACACAATGAACCAATAAGAACGCAGAAAAGAATCCGCTGAAAAAAATGAAGAGGAAAAATCTGTTAATAATCTGATGTTTGTTTTCTAAAATCATTCGTTTCTGCTGTTTTTTTTAACTTGTTTTACTTTTTTTACATTTCGATAATAAAAAAAATGGTGGATTTCCTCTCGTATGACTGTTCTGTGTCGCTTCACCTCCCGGCTGAACTGCTGCCAACTAAAGTGGATAAAAAATGAGGTTCAAAGCCGTGAAGCCTCATTAGTGCAGAGCGAGAAGAAGGATCCATTCAGCCTTCGATCGATCGCTTCTCAGCTGGCTGGAATTTACAATACGGATTTCACAAAATATTCATCTTAGTGAAAATATTTTGTTTCTTCCCATCAGTCTGTCGTTTTTCACTTATCTTGGGAAGGGTCGCTGGGGCAACCATTTTAGACAGGAAACCCAGGTTTCTCTCTCCCCAGCTGCATCCTCCAGCTCACCCAGGAGGATCCTGAAGTGTTCCCTGTCCAGCTGTGAGACATGGTCTCTCCAGCAGGTCTGAGGATCTCCTTCCGGTGGGACGCACCCGAAACACCTCACTAGTGACTGAGGCATCCTAAACAGATGCGTAAGGCATTCCATCTGGGTTGTCTCAACCCGGAGGAGCAACAGCTCTACTCTGAAATCCTCCCTCGATCACCGCATGAGAGTCCAGCCACCCTGCAGAGAAAGATCATTTCAGCCGCTTGTATCTGCAATCTCATTCTTTCGGTTACCGCCCAGAGCTGGTTACCATGGTGAGGGTAGGAACGTAGATCCTGGTTACCATGGTGAGGGTAGGAACGTAGATCCTGGTTACCATGGTGAGGGTAAGAAAGTAGATCCTGGTTACCATGGTGAAGGTAGGAACATAGATCCTGGTTACCATGGTGAGGGTAGGAACGTAGATCCTGGTTACCATGGTGAGGGTAGAAACGTAGATCCTGGTTACCATGGTGAGGGTAGGAACGTAGATCCTGGTTACCATGGTGAGGGTAAGAAAGTAGATCCTGGTTACCATGGTGAAGGTAGGAACATAGATCCTGGTTACCATGGTGAGGGTAGGAACGTAGATCCTGGTTACCATGGTGAGGGTGGAAACGTAGATCCTGGTTACCACGGTCAAGGTAGGAGTGTAGATCCTGGTTACCATGGTGAGGGTACGACCGTAGATCCTGGTTACCATGGTGAGGGTAGGAACGTAGATCCTGGTTACCATGGTGAGGGTAGGAACGTGGATCCTGGTTACCATGGTGAGGGTAGGAACGTAGATCCTGGTTACCATGGTGAGGGTAGGAACGTAGATCCTGGTTACCATGGTGAGGGTAGGAACGTGGATCCTGGTTACCATGGTGAGGGTAGGAACGTAGATCCTGGTTACCATGGTGAGGGTAGGAACGTGGATCCTGGTTACCATGGTGAGGGTAGGAACGTAGATCCTGGTTACCATGGTGAGGGTAGGAACGTAGATCCTGGTTACCATGGTGAGGGTAGGAACGTAGATCCTGGTTGTCACATAACATCGTTCCCAGTGTGGAAGCAGCTTTAACAGGCATAAAAACATGAGCATAAACGCACTGTAATGGGGTTCAGACAGATAAGCCACTGAGTGGGAGGAAGGGGAACAGATAGTTGAGATGCACATTTTAATGTAGCTTCAGTAAATATGCTGGTAAAGCTTAGGCAGGATTAAGGCTTGAAAAAGATTCAAAACAGATGGTCTTCATTTGAGAGCCCAGGTGGGCACACCTGGGTTTAAGGTGTTCTTATGTTTTCTGTTTTAAACCATGACAACTGCCAAGTTTGTCCTGCAGGACGTAAAGTCAGAGTGCATCGTTGTTTTGCCTTGGTTTACAGAACCGTAATAGATTGTATGATTGACTGTATTGATCAAAGCTAATGGATTTCTCCGGGTAGGAACGTGGCATCGTGTCCTATCTGTAGCTTCAGTTTGGTTGCACGGGAACAGCTGGCTTGGGATATGAAGATATGACGGCGTCCAGGCCCCTGGCGTCTCACCAGAGAGACCCCGTCATGCATCACGCCTTGTTGTGCAGGCTGAAAGCTGATGGAGAAAATATGTCAGGCTGCAACAACGTAAATGGATGGATGGGTCACCAGAGGGCTGCTCTGTACTGGAGCCAATCCCTCTCCACAGATGTCCCGCTGGCTCTGAGGATTCAAACTCTTCAAACTTAATCTGGTTAAAAAGAGGAAGATGAACCGGGGTAAAGACATCAATGCAGGACGCCCACATCTCTCATCTGATTCCTCCACTTTCTGTTCTAAATCCCGTCCTCTCGTTTCCTCCCATCTGCCCCGTTTACACACACATAACGGTGCATTTATGCCAGCGTGTTCATTCAGACTGATGTTGACATCAGTCTTTAGCATGGTTCGCCTCTAACCCCGCCCACAGCTGCCAGCCGTCTCCATGTTTCTGTACGTGTGGTCCCAGAGCCTCAGGGCTCCATCTGTTGTCATGCAGGGCATCCAGGTCCCCGGGGAGCTCCACAGACAAACGATGAACTGAGATACAAATTTAAAGGGACAGAGAGAAAGCTGCTTGGCACACACACACACACACACACACACACACACACACACACACTAGAGATGTAACAATGTGTGAGTCTCAATATGACATTATTGACGGAGGAAGGCATTAATCATTGTTAGACTGATCAGTAATGAGAGGAGGTCCAAACACACACAGCCTGGCACAATGACTCAGCGCCAGGAAGACCGAGAAGATCATTAGTGAGGTAAAACAAACTGGTTAAAGAACTTCTACGGCTGCATATAGAGTCCTGAACTACAGATACACGGTATGGTACGCCAGCCCGAGGTACGGATATACGGTGTGGTTTGCCAGCTGTACTGAGCGGGAGAATAGATTACAACTGACCAGTGGATGATTGGCTACCTTCTCCCACACCTGGAGGAGATTTATACCAAACAAAGGGCCAAAAAGATCCATGATAATCTCACCCACAACCCTTCCATCTGGTAGACTCATAGTTCTTAGAGCTACATTCGATCTACGTTCCTACCCTCACCATGGTAACCAGGATCTACGTTCCTACCCTCACCATGGTAACCAGGATCTACATTCCTACCCTCACCATGGTAACCAGGAGCTACATTCCTACCCTCACCATGGTAACAAGGAGCTACATTCCTACCCTCACCACGGTAACCAGGATCTACATTCCTACCCTCACCATGGTAACCAGGATCTACATTCCTACCCTCACCATGGTAACCAGGATCTACATTCCTACCCTCACCGTGGTAACCAGGATCTAAATTCCTACCCTTACCATGGTAACCAGGATCTACATTCCTACCCTCACCATGGTAACCAGGATCTACATTCCTACCCTCACCATGGTAACCAGGATCTACGTTCCTACCCTCACCATGATAACCAGGATCTATGTTCCTACCCTCACCATGGTAACCAGGATCTATGTTCCTACCCTCACCATGGTAACCAGGATCTATGTTCCTACCCTCACCATGGTAACCAGGATCTACGTTCCTACCCTCACCATGGTAACCAGGATCCACATTCCTACCTTCACCATGGTAACCAGGACCTACGTTCCTACCCTCACCATGGTAACCAGGATCTATGAACCATGGACTCTAGCTTTTGGGTTGCCAGGTTGGACACAGTGCGACCGGACTGGGACCCCAGTGGATAGGCATGAGGGGGCATCGAGGTATTTACACTGCAGCACTTAAATTTACCTTCGGGAATCAAAAAAGTATACACAAGCTCTGCTCACGCTTGGTCCCAACAGGGAGCACAACATTGATGTAAATCCACTATAATATAAACATGTTTCAGCTTTTTTAACCTTGATTCAGCCTCAAATGAGAATTACGCTGTGTCATGCACGCAGAAAGTGGAGAGGACTACGCGACGAAGCGAGAATAAGGAGGATGATTCAGATCGTCAAAATCAGAAGTGAAACTGATGACTCACTTTGAAAGAGTTAGAAACTGTGGAACAAAGTGTTTGAACTGTCCGGGTGAATTTTTGAAACATAAAAGTTTTAATCTGCTTGAACTTTCCAAGTGTATGTTTGTGTGTGTGTGTGTGTGTGTGTGTGTGTGTGTGTGTGTGTGTGTGTGTGAAGGAGTTCTCTGGGCGTCCATGGGAAGCCGTTCCACCCGAGCGGAGGCTCAGGTGAGGATGTCTGAGTGTGTGTGGGAACACACCAAGTGGACTAATGTGTTCTGCCGAGTCCAGGCTCCATCTGGGATCCGCAGAGACGCCCGAGGTGCATCACACACACACACACACGCACACTGTCCTCTACTCCTCTTTTCTTCTCTTCTGCTTTGTTCCTCAGTCTTTCTCTCAAGCCGTCGCCTCGAGGTGACACGCAGCAGCAGATGGACTGAGCGCGTGCACGGAGCTGGAGGCCAATCAGCTGTGGGCTCGCTGCCGCCTCACTGAAGCTGAAGTCCTCCAGTCATCCGCGTCATTCGGAGCTCTTTAAGGGAATTTAACATTAATATGCAACAAAGCAAAGCGGAACATAAAAAAAGTTCCTTCATAAACGAGAATGGATGCAAAGTTTTTTTAATTGTTTGAAACTCGTTGACGTCCAAATGGGTTCTAAAAACTTTGTTTATCAGAGCTTGAGAAAGTGCTGAGTCATCTAAAGTGATACCATGACGACACACTGACGCAGTGTCGCATCACAGCTATTCTTAACTGACCGTGCTATACTGATCCCTCATGGGGAAATTTCTGTGCTGCATTGTATCGCAGCAGGCAGCCACCACGGCTCCGATGGTGGGAGCAACTAGGGGGTAAGGTGTCTGCTTGAGGGACACCAAGAAGGCTCCGTGGGAATCGAACCGGCTTCTCCTGGTCCAAGGATGGACATCCTACAGCTGAACCAACCCAGCATCCTTCTTCCGATGTACTCTCTCTTTCCTCTGCACATGTTCAAACCATCTCAGTCTGACCTCTCTGACTTTAAAACCTCTAACATGTGCTGTTCCTCTGATCCTGTCCATCCTGGTCACTCCCAGAGAGATCCTCAGCATCTTCATCTCTGCTACAAACATCTCTGTTTCCTGTCTTTTCCTCAGTGGCACTGTCTCTAGACCAATCAGCATGGCTGCTCTCACCACACTGTCTCTAGACCAATCAGCATGGCCGCTCTCACCACACTGTCTCTAGACCAATCAGCATGGCCGCTCTCACCACACTGTCTCTAGACCAATCAGCATGGCCGCTCTCACCACGCTGTCTCTAGACCAATCAGCATGGCCGCTCTCACCAAACTGTCTCTAGACCAATCAGCATGGCCGCTCTGACCACACTGTCTCTAGACCAATCAGCATGGCCGCTCTCACCACACTGTCTCTAGACCAATCAGCATGGCCGCTCTCAGAAATTATGCAGTTGATGATCTCATATTTGGAGAATTCGCAAAGGTCAGAATGACCTGAGTGGAACGGCCAAGCCTCGCTCTGGGCGTGCTGCCTTCTTGATCACAGCAGAACTCCCCTGCCAGGTAAGCATTACAAGCTGGAAACCAACACAGGGGCTGTTTAAGCTGAGACAGATACCGAGGCGAGTAACAGCGTCATTTTGTGTTTGCACAGGAGGCTGTACATCCTCTACACAAGCTTTTCGATCACCTGGGTTGATTGTTGATTAAAGATTGAACTCCCACTTGAGAGCTTTGAGGTTAAAGGCTCTACCTACAGCCGGGGGATGGGTGGCTGAAGATTGTATCTCAAATTAAAAGGTTGTTTTTCTTGCTGTATTTTTTCTCTAATGGCTAAACATCCAACTGGTGAGTTCGTTGGTGAAAGGCTCTACTTCCACCCGGAGGGTTTAGTGCCGTCTGAGGCTGTTGCCCCCGCGACCCGGCCCCAGATAAGCGGAAGTCGGCGTAACAGAACGGAACATTTAACTGAGGGTTTTGTTTGTGGCTACTTGCTCTGCATTCACCCGGAGGGCCTTGGTATATAAAAACCTTATATGCACCTAGAGGTGTGGGCTAAAGACTGGTTTGGTGGTGACAGGTTATACCTGCAAGCGGATGCCTTAATACAGACATGTCCAAAGTCCGGCCCGGGGGCCAAATGCGGCCCTTTGTCAATTTTCATCTGGCCCGCAGCCTCCGTCATAAAATCAACAGCGCCTGGCCCGCGTGTAGAATTACGTCATACATCGGGCAGCAGCGCTGTTACCTGCGTGTTCTAAATGCTGCCATCTAGAAGCTAAAATAGGAACAGCAAATTAGTATGTGAGCCCCCAATTTTCTAAAATGGCGGCAACTAATAAAAGGAGGAAAAAAAGAATCCAGCACGTTTAACCAGTCTAAACTAGTGGTTACCAAAGCATGCCATCCATCTGATCCTGTTCTCAGGGGCGACTCCAGGATTTTCTAAAGGGCTTTTTATCTAGGACCTCACGCGCCCCCCTCCCCTTGGATCCGGCCCGCTTGTCAAACGTTAGAACTCAATGTGGCCTGCGAGTGAAAAAGTTTGGACACCCCTGCCTTAATGTAAAGGTTCAGTAGCTAACTGGAGGGCATGTTGGGTGATGGCTCTACCTCCAACTGAAGCCCTAGGTGGCTAAAAGTTTTAAGTCCTCCTGGACTGTTTGGTGGCCCTGATTCTAGCTTCAACCTTAGCTGGAGGTTAAATGTTACACCTCCAGCTAAGGGCCATGGTAGCTAAAAGCTTTAGCTCTACCTCCACCTATAGGACTTGATGGTTAAAGGCTCTGGGGCTAACTGGTGGGCATGGTGGCTGGTGGTCCATCTGAAAGGTTTGATGGTTAAAGGCTCTACCTGAAGCACTAGATTACCAAAACCTGTTTGTTAACTGGACGGTATGTGGCAAAGACACAAGCAAAACGATCAAGCAGAACGCTGTTGAAATGGATCCAATTTAATTAATTTATTTTTTACTCACTCTATTCATCCCTCAATGGGGATATTGGTGTGCTGCACTCCTACAACCATCAGGCTGCCCAAGACGGCCGCAATGGTGGGAGAAACAGGGGGTTAGGCATCTTCTCAAGGACCCTAGACGGGAACTCAGTGGGATGCAAACTCCCGGTTGACTTCCCGTCGGCGGAAAAACACTCTAACCACTGAGCCACCGTCTCCCCCTATTAGTAATTAGAATGAAAAATGAATAAATAACTGCGTTTATACAAACTCTACCTCAGATCGGAGCCTTTGTGACTGATAACTATCTCCTACTGAAAAGCTTGACACTTGAAGACCTTGGTCGCTCAAATGTTTACGTTCCCCTGGACGGGTTGACGGCTAAAGACTATCTCCAACTGGATGGCTAAAGGCTCTTCCTCCAGTTGGAGATAAACGGTCTGCCTCCAGTTGGAGCCTTCGTTACTGATAACTATCTCCTACTGAAAGGCTTGACGGCTAAAGGATCTGCAGACACTCGAAGGCCTTGGTAGCTCAAAGGTTGACGGGTTGACGGCTAAGACTATCTCCAACCGGAAGGCAAAAGGCTCTTCCTCCAGTTGGACATTTATCTTTTAGGAGGATAAGCCACTTGAGATGCGACATCTCATTTTTGAGAGGTCCTCAACCTAACAGGCATGTTTTTTGGAGGGTAGGAGGAAACCGGAGTACTCGTACCCAGGGAGAACATGCGAACTCCACAAAGAAAGACAGGTGTTTCAAACCTCATCCCTACCCGGAGTTCGGACCCATGACCTTCTTGCTGTGAGGCCACTGTGCTACCCACTGTGCCACCATGTTGCTCTACCGTGTTAAAAGTTCTCTCTCCAACATGAGGGCTCTGCAGGTAAAGACTCTGCCTCCAACTGAGTTTTGGAGAGTGAATAAAAATGTTTTGCTGTGGTTAAAGAAAGAAATATTTATTTTCTTTTTAGGTTCAGGAGGAAACGGTATTTTGTTATTTTTGCAGCTGATAATGAGCAGCAAGGTTTTCTGTGTTTTTGTTCGATTGCTCAGCTTTGCTGCCCGTTCTGATTGCCTGAGAAAAATCAATCAGAAAGTGAAGGCTCATCCATTGTAAACATGTTATTTTTAAGTTGGCTTTGCTCCTGCACCATCAAACATCTGTCTGCACGCCTGTGATGGGCTTTCTCTCTTATTATCTCAAACACGGTTCGGGGCCTCTGGGATTCATACCGGGGGCTTTGATTTCTGCTTTGGCAGTTCCACACAGACATGTCGGAGGAGTCTAGCTTTAATTCTCCAACACCGTTCTCCTGGTTTGTTCCAGAAAGAATAAACAGGGATAGGAATAGTGAGGTGTTAGAATCAGACTGTAGACTCAAACCTTTCTCTGTGGTTTTAAAGAGTGATGGTTGTTCTTAAGTCAGGATTGGGGTTGTCAGATGAGGGACGTTTAGATTTAAGTGTGAGAATCAGGGGGAAGGATCGAGCGGGAGATCGACAGGCGGATCCTACCCTCACCCATGGTAACCAGGATCTACATTCCTACCCTCACCATGGTAACCAGGATCTACGTTCCTACCCTCACCATGGTAACCAGGATCTACGTTCCTACCCTCACCATGGTAACCAGGATCTACGTTCCTACCCTCACCATGGTAACCAGGATCTACGTTCCTACCCTCACCCATGGTAACCAGGATCTACGTTCCTACCCTCACCATGGTAACCAGGATCTACGTTCCTACCCTCACCATGGTAACCAGGATCTACGTTCCTACCCTCACCATGGTAACCAGGATCTACGTTCCTACCCTCACCATGGTAACCAGGATCTACGTTCCTACCCTCACCCATGGTAACCAGGATCTACGTTCCTACCCTCACCATGGTAACCAGGATCTACGTTCCTAGCCTCACCATGGTAACCAGGATCTACGTTCCTACCCTCACCATGGTAACCAGGATCTACGTTCCTACCCTCACTATGGTAACCAGGATCTACGTTCCTACCCTCACCATGGTAACCAGGATCTACGTTCCTACCTTCACCATGGCAACCAGGATCTACGTTCCTACCCTCACCATGGTAACCAGGATCTACGTTCCTACCCTCACCATGGTGACCAGGATCTACGTTCCTACCCTCACCACGGTAACCAGGATCTACATTCCTACCCTACGTTCCTACCCTCACCATGGTACAGATTGTGTGTTTCTGTCTGAATAATTTGGGGTGATTCTGGTTAATCAGGCAGAAACTGGTTGGTATCTGGGTTGACTTGTAAGACCAGAGTGATCTCTAGGTCTGGTTATAGAATCCTGAAGATGCTGTGTTTGGTCTATAATCATGTTGGAGCCGACTAGAGCGTTTTTTAAAAAAAACAGGTAAAATTCATTTTTCATTCAGTAGTCTTTTTGAAAAGAACTAAATTCTGTGTTAAAAATAAACAAAAAAAACGCATCTTAATGTAAGTTTTTGTTTAACTTAAAAAAGACAACGTTTCCTAAATTGGCCGAAACTTTATGGAAAAAAGTTAATCGATTTGTCTTCAGTGGCACGGTGGCGCAGTGACCTATCAGCAACAAGGTCAGGGGTTCGAGTCTTGGTTTGGGACGAGGCTTGGAACACAGGTCTTTTTGTGTGGAGTTTGCATGTTCTCCCTGTGAATCCATGGGGTTTCTCAGGTTTCCTCACACCCTCCAAAACATGCATGCAGATTGGCCAGTATGTTATTCCCTCTAGGATTGAGTGGCCCCAAGACAGAATGGCAACCTGTTTGGGGTGTACCCTGCCCCTCGACTCAAATCAGCTGGGATGGGCTCCAGTACCCCCCTGAACCCAGCACAGTGACTGACTGACTGACTGGCTGATTTGTCTTCAAGTCAAAAAGAGCTGAAATCACAGTCACACATGCTGAGACTGTTTTCGTTCTTTCTTTGATCAGTTCCTGGCAGACAAATAAAGACAGACCGGTTTCTTCCCACAGTCTATACAACCAGTATCACTGATACCGCGCCTTGATCCGCCTGCCCTTTGATCTCAGAGACTTTAAAGGTTAAGCAGTGACCAACACTCTGAATCCTCTCTGTGCTGCAGAGCAGGCTCTACACGTCCAACAAGACAACTCAGAATCAGAGGAGGAAGTGGAAGATGTGGAAGAATACGACCTTAAACACGATGACCTTCAAATGAAGAAACGCCTGAGCTCAGAGAGACCCTGATTTCAGATGGTATGGTACTCGGAGCAGGTGGTAAACTCATTGGTATGGGTACACAAAATGATATGTGGATGACAGTAGAACCTACAAGAACCTACAGACATGTTCTGGTCATCTTTCACAAGGATGAAAGGAGGAGGAGGAGTTTAAGTATCTTGGGGTCTTGTTACCGAGTGGGGGAAGGATGGAGCGAGAGATCGACAGGCGGATCGGTGCGGCGTCAGCAATAACTATGACTCTGCATCAGTCCGTCGTGGTAAAGAGAGAGCTGTGCCAAAAATAAAAGTTCTGGATTTACAAGTCGATCTACGTTCCTACCCTCACCATGGTAACCAGGATCTAAGTTCCTACCCTTACCATGGTAACCAGGATCTACGTTCCTACCCTCACCATGGTAACCAGGATCTACGTTCCTACCCTCACCGTGGTAACCAGGGTCTACGTTCCTACCCTCACCATGGTAACCAGGGTCTACGTTCCTACCCTCACCATGGTAACCAGGGTCTACGTTCCTACCCTCACCATGGTAACCAGGATCTACGTTCCTACCCTCACCATGGTAACCAGAATCTACAGTACGTTCCTACCCTCACCATGGTAACCAGGATCTACGTTCCTACCCTCACCATGGTAACCAGGATCTACATTCCTACCCTCACCATGTTAACCAGGATCTACGTTCCTACCCTAACCGTGGTAACCAGGGTCTACGTTCCTACCCTCACCATGGTAACCAGGATCTACGTTCCTACCCTCACCATGGTAACCAGGATCTACGTTCCTACCCTCACCGTGGTAACCAGGATCTACGTTCCTACCCTCACCGTGGTAACCAGGATCTACGTTCCTACCCTCACCATGGTAACCAGAATCTACGTTCCTACCCTCACCATGGTAACCAGCTGTGGGTGGTGACTGAAAGAACGACATCGCGGATACAAGTGGCCGAAATATGCTTCTTCTGCAGGGTGGCTGGGCTCTCACTCAGAGATCGGGTGAGGAGCTCTGCCATCTGGGAGGAGCTCGGTGTTGAGCCGCTCCTCCTCCAGGTCGAGAGAAGCCAGATTTGGTGGTTCGGACATCTGGTCGGAATGCCCCCTGAGCACCCCCCCTGAGGTGTTTCAAGCACGTCCCACCAGGAGGAGACCAAGAGGCAGACCCCGGACCTGCTGGAGAGACTATGTCTCACAGCGGGACAGGGAACACCTCAGGATCCTCCTGGATGAGCTGGAGGATGCAGCCGGGATGAGAGAAGCCTGGGCTTTCCGTCTGAGGCTGTTGCCCCCAGCGACCCAGCCCCGGATAAGCGGGAGACGACGAAACGGAGCTTCAAACATCGTTACCACGGTGACCCAGCGCAGAGCGAACTGTCGTGTTCCACCAAGCGACTGTTCAACCTCCACCCACCCAACTCAGCACCACCTAGCACCTGCTCTGAAGCTGTTTTGGAGGTCTGTCTTGAACTACTTGGAGGTACCGGAAGATGACGGAACAATATTGAGCCCTCGCCGGGGACATTTGTCCACTGCATCACACCGCACCAGGCTGCCACCTGTGCCAATGGTGGGAGAACGGGGGGTTAGGTGTCTTCTCCAAGAACCCTAGACGTGAACTCAGTGGAAAACGAACCCGTGAATCCGGTCTGTGGGCGAACACTTTACCACTGAGCTACCACCTCCCTAAATCTTTTTGTCGTCTTCTGAACCAGTTATCCGTAACGAGGGCACCATGGGTATCAGAGCTTATCCCGGTTGTTTCAGGCGATAGGCAGGATAAACCCTTAACAAGTCGCCAGTCTGTTCCAGGGCCACACACACACAGTCATTCCTGCCATCTAAACAAGCAGACGAATGTTTAACCCCCTCCCAAAGATGAAAGGTTTCAACTTTGACGTGAAGCGTAATGCACACACTACCTGAGGACCTGTTAATGCTGCTAATATCAGAGTAAAGGTCAGGGACGGCTGTATAAATGTCAAACCTATTCTGAGCCAATGGGAACAAACATGAAACCCGGGATGAAAAAGAATTCCTAATGTGACGAATGAACACAGACAGAAAGAAAGTGTCTGACACAAATAATCTGGAGCCGGAGTGATCACATCAGCTGATGTGGACGTGAAAAGGAAAGGCTCTGCTTTAATGTGGCTAATTGTTTCCGGCAGGAATAAAAGTGTAAAACATAAACAATAACAAAGAGACGATGGGGGCAGAACGATGACGGCTGCGATGGGATTCATTAGGTTGGATGTGGAGTCGAAGCGTTGATGAAACATTCCCACATCCTTACGGTCGGGCTTCTGCGGAGTTATAAACTCAAGTTTATCTTCTTCTCCTTGCTCATCTCCCTTCAGGGGGCGCCACAGCAAGTCTGTTCCTTCCATCTAACCCTATGTCCTGCATCCTCTTCAGTCACACCAACTATCTTTATGTCTTCCTTCACTGTATCCATGAACCTCCTCTTTGGTCTTCCTCTAGTCCTCTTTCCTGGTGGTTCCAAACCCAGCATCCTTCTTCTGATGTACTCTCTCTCTCTCCTCTGCACATGTCCAAACCATCTCAGTCTGACCTCTCTGACTTTAAAACCTCTAACATGTGCTGTTCCTCTGATCCTGTCCATCCTGGTCACTCCCAGAGAGATCCTCAGCATCTTCATCTCTGCTACAAACATCTCTGTTTCCTGTCTTTTCCTCAGTGACAGTGTATCTTGACCAATCAGCATGGCCGGTCTCAGAAATTGCTGTGCTGTACCTCTGGTATTCTCAAGTTTATAAAAGTTAAAAACTACAACAAATGAACCAGCCGTAAAAAGACAATAAGACTCCAGCTGTGAGACATAGCCTCTCCAGCGGGTGCAGGGTCTGCCTCTGGGTCTCATACCGTTGGGACAGGCCCGGAACCCGTTACCAGCGAGGCGTTTTGGAGGTGTGAGGGGAAGGTAGAACATTTCTCAAGCGCCTTAGACTCCTACGGACCCTGGTGTTGTTCCACCACAGTGAAGGATGTGAGTTGCAGTCAAGATGTGGAGCTTTTAGTGACAGTTTAAAGGGCCCATCTCATGCAAAAGTGACTTTCCAGAGTTTTCTACCTTTTAAGAGTGATGTCCGGGCCTTGTATATGTGTGTGTGTGTGTGTGTGTGTGTGTGTGTGTGTGTGTGTGTGTGTGTGTGTGTGTGTGTGTGTGTGTGTGTGTGTGTGTGTCTTTCTAGATTGATTTAGCCCGTTTTTCTGTGGATTTCTGGAACGCTCAGACAAAACAACCAATGACCAGATGTCTAAAGTATGACACATTTGCTGTAGCCACGCCCCCCTCCCTCCTCACCCGCCTCCACTCCGGCCTTACGCCCTCACAAACTGGCTTTCAACGTCCGATATACAGGCTGGTTCGCTGCTCTGCGTCTTTTTTATTTTCTTGCTTTTTGTAGCTACGCACGGATTTACGCCCGCCTTCCCCCTCCCGCTCAGAGATGGGCGGAGGAATAGCGGCTAAGTGAGAGCAGAGGGCGGAGCTTGTACTTTATCAGGACGGGCGGGGGGATGAGCGATACCCGGCCTTTCTTAGTTCCGGGTCTGTGACTGCGCTCCACCAAATCAATATATTTTCATAACTATGGTGTAATGCATGTTGTAAACGTGTGTGTGTGCAGAGGATACAATGTGAAAAGAGGTATTTTGCATGAGATGGGACCTTTAACATCTTATTAGGATTCACTGGCGATTCAAACATTGTTGTCACGGTAACCCACATTCTACCCAGTGAAGAGCCAACAGTCGTGTTCCGGACCCCGGACTTACTGGAGAGACTTTGTCTTACAGCTGGCCAGGGAACAACGAAGCCTGGGCTTCCCGTCTGAGGCTGACCCGGCTCCGGATGAGCAGAAGACGACGGAACGGAACCAATGGTCCTTTTTTTTTGTAATTGTTTAATATATTTTAATTAAAACACATTTTTATGGAGGAATAATTCATATTTAATTTTCACACCGGAGCTAGAATGCATCTGAACGTGTCTGAGTTTCTGATAAAAACATTTCACTTCATAAAGAAATAAAAACTTTTCTTTCTGCTGAATATTTTATTCTCTCCTGACAGTTTGATTTTTTATGAACTTCATACAGGATTTAAATCTTCAGAAACTTCTCGAAACAAATAATAAGTCCAATCGACAATAAAATAACCGCCAGGAACAGGAGGCGAAATTTGGAGGGTTTTATCTTTTAGAAAAAATGTTGAAAACATCAAATAATTCACAACAAGATGAAAACTAATGAGAAAGTGAGAGGGATTCAGATTGGAGACGTAAAAACAGGGAGGCAAGGCTCTCACTCAGAGATAGAAGGAGGAGCTCGGAGAAGAGCCATTGCACCTAGACCCAAACCAACCCACTTCACCATCTACACCAAACGAGCCGGGAAACCCGAACCTGAAATCCACTTCACTGGTGCAGCAAAGGCCGAAGCCATGCAGGACGTCAAGATCATCGACAACCACGACTACTCGTACACTGTCCGCTACACGGCGGTGCAGCAGGTAACTCCTTCCCCCTCACATGGCCAGATAACACACACCTGTAACCCACACACATATCTCTCTCAGGGTAACCTGACCGTCACCGTCTGTCACGGAGGAGACGCCATCCCTAAAAGTCCTTTCAGCATCACCGTGGCGCCGCCGCTGGACCTCAGCTAGGTTAAAGTGCAAGGAGTGAACAGCAGTAAGTTTAAATGGAGGAGTAGAGCCGCTCCTCCTTTGGGTCGAGATAAGCCAGATGGGGTGGTTCGGACATCTGGTCAGGATGCCTCCCTCACTGTCCAACCAGGAGGAGACCAAGAGATAGACCCTGGACCTGCTGGAGAGTCTATATCTCACAGCTGGACAGGGAACACTTCAGGATCTGCCCAAGTGAGGCTGTTGCCCTCGCAACCCGGTGTTAGATCGAGATCTGCGACCTTCATGATCTGTGACTTTGTGCCTCTGCACATGCCCAGAACGTGTCATCCACCTCCCCCACCCTGCCAGATGATCTAAGACCAGGCATGACACCAACTTCTATGTATTGAAATGAGCGTTTCCTCTCACCTGCTCTACATTTTTTGACGAAAAACGTGCAACTAAGTGGTTTTTATTGGTTTAACGTGTATTTACTTTAGGATCTGTGACCGGTCACAGATCTCAATAGAACACTTGCCTCCTAGACCCAGAAGCAGAGCCCAGACCCGCTGGAGAGACTATGTCTCTCAGGATCCTCCTGGGTGAGCTGGAGGATGCAGCCGGGGTGAGAGAAGCCTAGGCTTCCCATCTGAAGCTTTTGCCCCTGCGATCCGGCCCCAGATAAGCGGAAGACGACGGAGCAGAACAGAGTTTTTGCCTTAGAACGTGCCTGAACTCGTCAGGATGTTAGCTTTTAAATGATGTTCTGTTTGAATCTCAGAAAGTCATAAAAGCTGATGTGGAGCTCGGTTTGATTTTCTGACGCTTTTCCCCCTCAAATTTTTCTAAACTTTTTGTGCTTGCAGGTGAGTTTGATAAAACATGGAGGATTTAGAGCAAAGGCGTCGAAATCCCCTGATTTACGTTGAAGTTGTTGATCACATGGATGATTTCGTACGCTCGGTAAATGAAGCCAGACGTTTTGTCTATCTACTCCAGAGTCGACTAAGTCGACTTTAGACGTTTGTATCTGGGATATCGTTCTTTGGGAGACCACCGACAGCTGGTTACCACGGTGAGGGTAGCAACGTAGATCCTGGTTACCATGGTGAGGGTAGCAACGTAGATCCTGGTTACCATGGTGAGGGTAGCAACGTAGATCCTGGTTACCATGGTGAGGGTAGCAACGTAGATCCTGGTTACCATGGTGAGGGTAGCAACGTAGATCCTGGTTACCATGGTGAGGGTAGGAACGTAGATCCTGGTTACCATGGTGAGGGTAGGAACGTAGATTCTGGTTACCATGGTGAAGGTAGGAATGTAGATCCTGGTTACCATGGTGAGGGTAGGAACATAGATCCTGGTTACCATGGTGAGGGTAGGAACATAGATCCTGGTTACCATGGTGAGGGTAGGAACATAGATCCTGGTTACCATGGTGAGGGTAGGAACGTAGATCCTGGTTACCATGGTGAGGGTAGGAACGTAGATCCTGGTTACCATGGTGAGGGTAGGAACGTAGATCCTGGTTACCACGGTGAGGGTAGGAACGTAGATCCTGGTTACCATGGTGAGGGTAGGAACGTAGACCCTGGTTACCATGGTGAGGGTGGGAACGTAGATCCTGGTTACCATGGTGAGGGTAGAAACGTAGATCCTGGTTACCATGGTGAAGATAGGAACGTAGATCCTGGTTACCATGGTGAGGGTAGCAACGTAGATCCTGGTTACCATGGTGAGGGTAGGAACGTAGATTCTGGTTACCATGGTGAGGGTAGCAACGTAGATCCTGGTTACCATGGTGAAGGTAGGAACGTAGATCCTGGTTACCATGGTGAGGGTAGGAATGTAGATCCTGGTTACCATGGTGAGGGTAGGAACGTAGATCCTGGTTACCATGGTGAGGGTAGGAATGTAGATCCTGGTTACCATGGTGAGGGTAGGAATGTAAATCCTGGTTACCATGGTGAAGGTAGGAACGTAGATCCTGGTTACCATGGTGAGGGTAGGAATGTAGATCCTGGTTACCATGGTGAGGGTAGGAATGTAGATCCTGGTTACCATGGTGAGGCTGTGGAAAATAAAAACCATGTCCAAACGTTGAATGTTCAATGTGGACATTTCAAAGCCCTGATGAAGGAGACTCACCTCCATCTGAGTTCAGAAGCTAAACTATTATCTTCCACATTGAAAAATAACAGCCATTTAATTCTTATTCATTAAGTCTTAAAAAGAAAAGAAAAAACTATTCAGATGAAGCTCAAAATAATGAGTTCTAACTTCTGCTTTAGTTGCTCTTGAAAACAAAACAGTTCTGCTTTATTTGAAACATTTGGAAGATTAAAATAGGTTTGTTTTTAATATAATGAAGCTTGACAGGAAATGAAACCATCAGAAACGGACTAAACCGACTGGTCCAATGAGCTAGAGCCACGACACCAGGCTGTAGATCATATCCTCTAACCACCTTATCGTTGTTTCACTCAGAGGCGATACTGTTTCTTTAAAAAACAAACACATTCCGCTCGGAAAACGCTTTGCGTTCAATCGATTTCACTGCTCTTTATTCCCTTTAGGGGGCGCCATATCAAGTCAGTTTCTTCCATCTAACCCTATCTCCTGCATCTTCTTCAGTCACACCAACTATCTTCATTTCTTCCTTCACTGTATCCATGAACCTCCTCTTTGGTCTTCCTCTAGTCCTCTTTCCTGGTGGTTTCAAACCCAGCATCCTTCTGCTCTAACCCGACCCGGCCAGGAAAAGTAAGTGGACGTCGATTTTTTCTTACTGCGTATGCCCCGCTTTCATACATGTACATCCAGCTTAAAGACACGTTTTCTTACTGCCCCAAATTTAAAGATGACTGAAAGCAACGAGACGGGCATTTTAACACGGCTAGTAAGACCAATCATTTCTGTACCAAATGTTTACTTCAGTAATTTGTATCGTTGACGTTTGATTACTTTTCCTGTCACAATAATGACATAATTTCAGAGTGTTTTTTTTACTCGTACCCACAGCTTGTAGATTTATACCCACACAGATTCCACCACGCATACACCTTTAAGACATTAATCTTACTCATACGGGTCTCCTCCTGGTGGGACGTCCCCCAAACACCTCACCAGCAAGGTGCTCCGGTAACATCCTAACCAGATGCCCGAGCCACCTCATCTGGCTTCTATTGACCCGGAGGAGCAGCGGCTCTACTCAGAGCTCCTCCCTCTCTCTCTGAGAGAGCCCAGCCACCCTGCAGAGGAAGATCATTTCAGCTGCCTGTAGGTGATTGGGGCTACAAAGAGAAGGCAGATTTAAACAGATGGGTTTTGATTCTGGATTTAAAGACAGGGAAGGAGTCAATGTTCCGGATCTCAGGTGGGAAAGAATTCCAGAGACGAGCAGCAGAGGCTGAAGGCTCTGCTCCACATCGTGCTAAGACGAGCAGGTGGAACAGTGAGATGGATGGATGGAAGAAGAAGACCTGAGGAGGCGAGAGGAGGGGGAAATCTGTAGGAGATCAAACAGGTAGGGTGATGTGAGGTTGTGGTCGGCCTTGAAGGTGAGAAGGAGAATTTTAAAAGTAATTCTGACTTAAACCGGGAGCCAGAGGAGGTGCTGAAGGACCGGGGTGATGTGGTGGAAGGATGGAGATCTGGAGATGATGCGGGCGGAGGAGTTTAGAATGTGTTGCCGTTAGTAGTTACTACGCATATCCGGTTGAGTCCCGACATTAACCAGCAGCTTCTAGTTTCATATCCTTCAGACCACAATTTGATTTGGTTCCGTTTGACGAACCAACTTTCTGATCAACAAGTTTATCACTTCCAAAACCAGTCATTTCAGATTTCTTTTTGTTAAGAGATCCACAAACCTCGAAAAGCCAGATAGAAACATCAGCAGTCTTACCTAGTTTGGGTAGAGAGTACTGCACTTTGAAGTAGTCCTCATAAAAGCCCAAAAGTCTCTTGGTGATGTGGAGGGCGTAATCCCCCGCGCCGCTGGAGATGGCATCCGGCCGGGCGTACAGTCGAATCTAAAGGCAATGAAGAGGAGAAACACGTGAAAATCAGGCTGATTTTAATAAAGATGAATCCACAACAGATACAGGGAGTAAATTTTAATTAGTGTTCGCTCGGCTCCTCAGAGAACGCAGATAAGTGACTTTGCTCTGCACGGAGATGAAATGAAAAGCGGTCTAAAGCAAATAGAAGGACACAAAACAAGCAGGTAAAAAGTTGAAGATCAGAGCCGCTGAGAGGAAAAACTATCTGTCTGGGAAATGTTTGGTCCAAATGTGTGAAAACAGAGAAGAATGTGTGAGGGTGGAATGATGGGTCAGTTCCTCAGAGGCGCTAACTGAATCAGGCCGAGTAAAAATGCTTGAGTCAGGGTGAGTTCAGGATCAAACAGGAGAAAATAGAATCATAGCAGAATCTGGACAAAAAAAAAAAAGATAACAGTTCTTGTTAAAATGTCTGTTTTAATTAAACACAAACTAATGTACCGAGAAGTGTCGCTCTTATTGAGGCAAACGCTTCCTGTTCACCTCGGTACAGCTGATCAGCACGAGGCTTTTATCCAGAATCGATGATAACGTTCCACCAACCAAATCACTACGGCAGAAAAACGGCTTCACTGCTGATCTGATTGGAAGAGCAGCGGGTTGTTTGTGTTTGTGTGTACGTGTGCTCCTCTTTCTGAGTGAGGGCATCCCTGTTCTTAAAGCACAGGGGTTAAACTCAGAGCCAAGCCACTCTGCAGAGGAAGCTCATTTCAGACGCTTGTATCTGGGATATCGTTCTTAAGTGGACCACTGACAGCTGGTTACCATGGTAAGGGTAGGAACGTAGATCCTGGTTACCATGGTGAGGATAGGAACGTAGATCCTGGTTACCATGGTGAGGGTAGGAACGTAGATCCTGGTTACCATGGTGAGGATAGGAATGTAGATCCTGGTTACCATGGTGAGGGTAGTAACGTAGATCCTGGTTACCATGGTGAGGATTGGAACGTAGATCCTGGTTACCATGGTGAGGGTAGGAAGGTAGATCCTGGTTACCATGGTGAGGGTAGGAACGTAGATCCTGGTTACCATGGTGAGGGCCGGAACGTAGATCCTGGTTACGGTGGTGATGGTAGGAACGTAGATCCTGGTTTCCATGGTGAAGATAGGAACGTAGTTCTTGGTTACCATGGTGAGGGTAAGAACATAGATCCTGGTTACCATGGTGAGGGTATGAACGTAGATCCTGGTTTCCATGGTGAGGGTAGGAACGTAGATCCTGGTTACCATGGTGAGGGTAGGAAGGTAGATCCTGGTTACCATGGTGAGGGTAGGAAGGTAGATCCTGGTTACCATGGTGAAGGTAGAAACATAGATCCTGGTTACCATGGTGAGGGTAGGAATGTAGATCCTGGTTACCATAGTGAGAGTAGGAATGTAGATCATGGTTACCATGGTGAGAGTAGGAATGTAGATCCTGGTTACCATGGTGAGGGTAGGAATGTAGATCCTGGTTACCATGGTGAGGGTAGGAATGTAGATCCTGGTTACCATGGTGAGAGTAGGAATGTAGATCCTGGTTACCGTGGTGAGAGTAGGAACGTAGATCCTGGTTACCATGGTGAGAGTAGGAACGTAGATCATGGTTACCATGGTGAGAGTAGGAACGTAGATCATGGTTACCAAGGTGAGGGTAGGAATGTAGATCCTGGTTACCATGGTGAGGGTAGGAATGTAGATCCTGGTTACCATGGTGAGGGTAGGAATGTAGATCCTGGTTACCATGGTGAGGGTAGGAATGTAGATCCTGGTTACCATGGTGAGGGTAGGAATGTAGATCCTGGTTACCATGGTGAGAGTAGGAATGTAGATCCTGGTTACCGTGGTGAGAGTAGGAACGTAGATCCTGGTTACCATGGTGAGAGTAGGAACGTAGATCATGGTTACCATGGTGAGAGTAGGAACGTAGATCATGGTTACCAAGGTGAGGGTAGGAATGTAGATCCTGGTTACCATGGTGAAGATAGGAACGTAGATCCTGGTTACCACGGTGAGGGTAGGAACGTAGATCCTGGTTACCACGGTGAGGGTAGGAACGTAGATCCTGGTTACCACGGTGAGGGTAGGAACGTAGATCCTGGTTACCATGGTGAGGGTAGGACCGTAGATCCTGGTTACCATGGTGAGGATGTGGAAAATAAAAACCATGTCCAAAAACAACCTGTCATGTCACTGGTAGAATAAACCACTTGAAGGATGTTTCAGATCTGGGAATAAATGTTCAAACACGATCAAAATAGAAAGTTAATTTTGCGTCAAAATCCTTTAAATAAGAAGGTAAAAAGCAGCGAGTTGGTGTCAGAAGGAAGTCAGAAGATCTTCAAAGTCTGAGGGATTCATCCGTAAAGCAGCCGGAACATTTCTATGAGATCAAAGTGTGGATTAAGCAGCGGATTCTCCGACACGCGAGCAACGGGTCAAATGAAAGAATAAAATCTGCATCGTGAACCTTAAAAAAAAACCTCAGAGGGCTTTAGGCAAATAAACCTCCGGAAGGAAAACAGAAAGATCCACGTTCTCCTTTGCCCTTTCTGACTCGACGCTGAAAACGACACGTTTTTATTGGCAAAAAAGAAGAAAAATATGAAGGAATGGAAAATAAAAAGTCTTCCTGGATGAGGCGGATCCTCCTGCTGAGATACAAAAAAACTCCACATAGATGGAACAACATTTATTGTGGAAACACGAGCAGAAAAACTTCCATTAAAATGGAAATTTTATTAAAATTTCATGGAAATGGGATTTTTTTTTTTAAAAGAAGATGTACACTATGTTGGTGTTTTTGCAGTTTTTTTTTCACATGACGGAAGATTTATATCCAAATCATTCTATTTATGCAGAATGTGTTCCAGAGTTTTCAACAGTGAGGGTTCTGGTGTCCAAAAGAAGAACTCTGTGTGCCACGCAGGAGTCAGAACACAGAGAAATAAACATTCTGGTGTCAAAATAACGCATCGGAGCGAGTTTATGCAGCAGCGGGTTGTTGGCTGCCGCCCATTTTCTACTTCAACCGACCCGTATGAGCCCTCCTGCAGGTGGTGGAAGGGTAGACCATGGTCCCTGTTCGGGCTGAGCCCAGCCTCACCGTGGTAACCAGGATCTACGTTCCTACTCTCACCATGGTAACCAGCATCTACGTTCCTGCCCTCACCATGGTAACGAGGATCTACGTTCCGACCCTCACCATGGTAACCAGGAGCTACGTTCCTACCCTCACCATGGTAACCAGGAGCTACGTTCCTACCCTCACCATGGTAACCAGGATCTACGTTCCTACTCTCACCATGGTAACCAGCATCTACGTTCCTGCCCTCACCATGGTAACGAGGATCTACGTTCCGACCCTCACCCATGGTAACCAGCTGTGGGTGGGGACTGAAAGAACGAGATCGCGGATACAAGCAGCCAAAATGATCTTACTCCGCGAGCTGTACGGGCTCTCACTCAGAGATAGGGTGAGGAGCTCTGCCATCCAGAAGTAGAGAAGATCCATTGCGCCTCCGGGTCGACAGAAGCCAGATGGTGTGGTTCGGGCATCTGGTTAAGATGCCTCCCTCACTGGTGAGGTGTTCCGGGCCACCAGTAGGAGACTAAGAGGCAGACCCCAGACCTGCTGGAGAGACTATGTCTCAATACTGGACATGGAACACCTAAGGATCCCCCCGGGTGAGCTGGAGGATGCAGCCGTGTGAGGCTGTCGCCTACGCAGCCTGGCCGTTGCAAACAACCTCCAGCAAAATTCGGACTGTGTAACCTGGGCCCTAAAATTACTACAAGCCGGTTTTGTAGTCGCCAGTTTGCTCAAGAGCCAGATGTGGCTCGCGAGCCGTAGGTTCCAAACCCCTGAAATAGAGGCACTAAGAGGAAGAGTTTATCCATTCATAAACAGAGTCTGGTCCGTTCCTCTCAAACGGACCAAATAAATCAAATCAGGATGAAATGATTTAGAATGAAAACTGTGCTCATGTTTTATAGGTCAGGGCGAATCTGGATGATCCACTACACTAATTACACAGAAACACACTGAGCTGGCACGCATGGGGTTGCCATGGAAAGGGTGAAAGGTCCCGTTACAGATCGATATGGATGGATTTATGTTCCTGGGCGGGGACGGGACGAGCAGGCGGATCTGCAGCAGGGTTTTACTCTCATTCATAAAGAAAGGATTTAACATAGAAGTTTATCTTCACTCTGAGATAAGCTGCCATTAGGGTGGAGGAACTAAGCTGAAAAAGTCCATTTCTTTCTCTTTATATCCGATGCCAACCTCGTATGCACCATATCTCATTTTTATATCTCAGCCCAGGGCCGTGTCACGTTGGCAACCTCCTCAGACAGGAAGCCCAGGCTTCTCTTTACCCGGCTGCATCCTCCAGCTCACCCGGAAGAATCCCAAGTCATTCCCCAGCCAGTTGTGAGACATAGTGGTCAAAGCCTGTTGGTCTCCTCCCGGTGGGACGGGCCCAAAACACTTCACCAACTAGGCGCTCTGGAGGGATCCTGACCTGGTCGCGCACGTCAACAGCAGAATGAGTCCATAACCAGCTAGCCGTTGGGCAGTGGTGAAACTTAACGAAGTAAATGTACTTTGTTACTGTACTTAAGTAAAAAAAATTGTGTATCTGTACTTTACTTAAGTAAAATTTAAGACCGGTACTTTTACTTTTACTTCACTACATTTTTAGAGCAAATATCTATACTTTTACTTCGCTACTTTTTAAAAGTGTGTTTTACATTTTGCATCTCCAAAATCAAAAGAAGCAGTTGATCGGGAGAAGAAGTCATGAATCGAGGACCAATCAGAGTCGAGAGTAAACATTTTCCGCATTCATTCAGCGCCAAGAGCAGGGGTGGTTCTAGAATTTTCTGAAGCTGGGGTGGGAGTTGGGGGCCGGGGACGTGAGGTAATTGACAAAGCCAATATAGGGTGACTGGGGGCCTCCCCTCCCCAGCCCCCCAGAACATTTTAAAAAATAAGTGTCATTTTCCTGCATTTTGGTGGACCATCTGCTGGCCCTTTAAGAAGAGAGCTTGACTTGTCCCCTTTCCTTTCTTCTTTTTTTTGTGGACCAAACGAGGCGGGAGAGGAGGGGGGAGTTACACCCCTGCAGGGTATTTATCCTGGTTACCATGGCGACCCCCTATAGCATAAAAAATAACATTTGAATTATGATCAAATACTTTTACTTTTTACTTAAAAAGTAAAATTTACACCAATTACTTTTGTACTTTTACTTAAATACAAAAAGTGAGTACTTCATCCACCACTGCGTAAATTCTGCAGAAATGTTTCTCAGCCAAAGATTTAAGCAAGTTTTTCTAGATAAAATGGAAGTTCTTAAATCCTAATTTTCACGTAGAAATATGATGAGATTACAAACAAAGTCTGTCTGAGACTCAGGGCCACGTTGAGCCAGTTTCCTTCTAAGAACTCAGGAGACACAGATAAACTTCTCAAGTGAGCAGAAATATAAATCCTGGGGTTTATCGCCGGTTTTAATCCAGCCTCTCTGCTTCTGGATGGAGCTCCGTTCTGCATGCAGACGAACTCATCACGGCTGAGTATCAGCTGCTTCTTTCAGGCAGAGTTACTGAATGGAATATCATCCCTAGAGGATCCCCTAAACACCTGCTCTCCCAGGTGAGGAGAAGCCAGATGAGTCACCGGGAAAAAGGAAGGAGAGGGGAATGGCGTGACGTTGGACCTCCGGGGAGTCCGCGTGGCTCCGAACGGCCCTCTCGGCTTTAAAACCGGGATGTTCTGTGTCTGAGTGGATTTCCTCCCACAGGCCTGCAACATCAGGTCAGCTGGAGCAGAAACTTTAAATTGCCTGAAGGTGTGAAAGGAAGTGTGAAACGTTGTCAGTCAGATCTTTTATCTCCGTGACTGACTGCTCTCATGCAGCCCCAAACAACCCGAGGAGGAAGGAAGGATTTAAATCTCTCAAGTTAAACTATTACCGGCTGATTCTCTGGAAACACCGAAGGAAATAAAGTGGAATTCAGTTGTTTATTTTACCTTCTGTTGGATTGTTTTTTAATTGTAAAGAATAAAGTCTTAATGATGACTGTTTATTTCTATCAAGACACAAACAATAAATAGTTTAGTTCATCTTCCTCTGAATCATTTAATATTCAGAAAAACTACCGTAAATTCCGGACTATAGGCCGCTACTTTTTTCCCAAACTTTCAACCCTGCGGCTTAATCAGTGATGCGGCCAATTTATGTAATATTCCTAACGGCCGCCAGCGGCGCTCGAGTAGAAAAGGTAAGATTTAAACCGGTGGGATATATGCGTCGAGGAAGACTGCAACTTCTTGTCTTGTGCATAAATTAAATTAGGCATGTATAATATTTATTTGCAACTGTATATTTTTCTAATGTATTTATTTGTATTTATTTTAGACACTTATTCTGATATGTTTTGCACGGGTGAATGAAAAAGGAGGGGCGGAACAAACGCGGGGTGACGGGTTTAAGAGGGGACCGGTAAAGGTGAGGGACAGACAAAAAAAAAGGTGAAGAGGGGGTAAAAAGACTGCGGTCAAGTGAGCCGTGGTTCACTCAGCCGCGATTCACATGTGCGCGCCTCGTTTAAATCAATGTAGTCAACTTTGAGGAGCGATAAAAACACTTTTATACATTTTGCCAGTTCCACACTAGTATTTATCTCTTCTACTAAATGTCTTTTATCATTAAACAAAGAATTGTACATTTTTATCGTATACTTTAGGATTTATTAGCATTTGAAAGTGAGAAATAGTTTACTTCCCCGCAATTCGGCCGCGATCCACGCAGAATCATACTGCAACCTTTTACAGATTTACGGTAATTTCAAAGTAAATAGCCAGTAAATTTTCGGCTCAGCTCTCTCTTACCAGGACGGACCGATGCAGCGTCCTAGTTATTGCTGATGCCGCACCGATCCGCCTGTCCACACTATCCACTAGTGTGGATCTGACAAAATGGATAAAAGTGTTTTTATCGCTCCCCAAAGTTGACTACATTGATTTAAACGAGGCGCGCACACGTGAATCGCGGCTGAGCGAACCACGGCTCACTTGACCGCAGTGTAAAAAGTTGGTTAAAGAAAAAACCCGCGGCGGTGTGTGAGAGAAGACAGAGGCTCGACCAGACCCACGTTGGCACGGAGGAGTTTGACCTGAACTCTCTGCCAAAGATCAAAGTTATCGCTGACTCTGCGACAGATGAGGTGAGGCGGCGACCAGCCACCTGTTTGTGGACGCAGCGGACAACAGTGGATATATATTTTTCCCTCCCTTACCTTTGGAAACATACACTTTTTTTTCCTTGGATTACTTTCAACGGGACCCGGACTCTGCAGGCCTGCATCAAACCGTAAGTATCATTTTCCGTTCAGGATTTTTGGACTGTGGACTTTAATGAAGGACATTTAGTTTCATTCTCGGGACTTAAAGTCGGGTTTGGGTTCATTTTGTGTTACATGTTTTAATGTGGGCACATGCGGCTTTTATACAGGTGTGGCTTGTGTATGTACAAAATCGGTTTTGCTCTTAAAATGTGGTGGGTGTGGCTTATAATCAGGTGCGCTGTATAAGCCGGAAATTACGGTAACTAAGACCAGCCTGAAAAACTGGCTTTTTTAATCAATAATAATAAACTTCAGTTGACGGCATCCATAACCACCAGTGTCCCGCAGCGGGTTCGGGCATTGCCGCCTTGACAATAGAGGTGCAGAACAGAGTCCACTCTGACCCGATGTCCCCCATCTCCTCCAGTACCAGTGAGAAGCTCTGCCAGAGGTGTGAGTTAAAGGATCAACCAGACGTTCCCAGCAGACCCTCACAGATCGTTTGGGCCTGCCAGGTCTGACCGGCTTCCTCCCCCACCATCGAAGCCAACCTACGACCAGGTGGTGATCAGTTGACAGCTCCGCCCCTCTCTTCACCTGAGCGTCCAAGACATGCGGCCGCAAGTTCTAATACAAAGTGAACAGAAGATGACGGAACGGAACAACAAACTTAAATCCACTGCATCAAGTGGAGGAGTTAAGAATCTGAGGGTCTTGTTCATGAAAGGGGGAAGGACGGAGCGGGAGATCGACAGGGGGATCGGTGCAGCATCTGCAATAACTAGGACGCTGCATCGATCCATTGTGGTAAAGAAAGAGCTGAACCAAAAGGGGTTTAAATTTAACGGGATGATGCGTCAAGATGAGTCATTAATGATGCAAGGAAGGAAATACAGTGACTTTTCAAAATAAAACATCATTAAGACCTGAATAATAAACAAAATGGAAATACCGTAATTTCACGGCCATAAGGTGCACCTAAAAGCCTCAAATTTTCTTCAAAATGAGCGGTGCGCCCTATCTGATTTGTGGACGTATTAGAGAACCATCAGGCGGACGCAGTTGAGAACATGAGAATGTTAAAGGGTGAAGTGTGTGTGTGGATTATGTCTAAAAGAACAGGTGTGTTCTTTATGCAGAACATTGCTGTTTTAAAAACACTGAAAATGGAAAAGACACGCTTACGAAGCTCAGTTTAAACTGATGGCAATCAGCTGCACCGGGCGAGTTACGCCACAGTTTGCCAGTGGATTGTAGATGCTTGGGCTAACGTGTCTGCTGGCACTGTTGTCCGAGCTTTCCCAAAAGCAGGCGTCATTTCCGAGGAGCTGCACGGTTCAGAAAGTGACTCTGACAGCGTGGAAAGTGAACCTGCGAGGTTGGATTTAGAGCAGCTGTTAGATTCAGAAACAGAGGATGAGGACTTGGATGGATTTAATAAATGACTTTATGACGACTGTAAATAATATTTAAATAAAACCAACCAAACTCAGTTTTACTCCCGATCTGTTTTTAAAAATGCACGCGTGTCCATGTGTATGTGTGTGTTGTTGTAAGGCGGACTTACGTAGTAGAGGATATGTAGATAAAACCCACACCCAACATCAGGTGCACCTTATATGTGTGTTAAATACAGAGCACGCAAAATTTGGACTGCGCCTTTTAATATGGTGCACCCTATGGTCGTGAAAATACGGTAGTTATTTCTTCTTTCTGGGCGGCCCAGTACCACATGAGCGACGCACCGGTACCTGTCCACTGCTCGGTGGTTGGAGACCACTGCTGTTACCGATGTTAAATAGACAAACCAACAGTGATGCCTACTAATACCTAAATAATTGTATTCAACAACTATGCCAACTAATTATCGACGATGGCAGCCATGCTTGCAACTCCAACTCTCATCTCAAGAGGCGTGTGTCTTAAAATGGTTTCAGCAAAAACCCATTGAAAAAAATTCCACTGCATTTCAACCCCGAAAAGTTCGGGCAGTTCTGCAATGTTTTGTTTTTTTTTTAAACCAAAGACTGTTGAATTAAACCTAAATTAAAACAGGATTAAAAGCGAACACCTTGGATCCCCGTGAAGACAAATTGGTGGCAGAAAAAAAAAGCTTTATTTGAGCTTCAATTTGTCTTTAAAGTTGTTTCTGTCTGATAATTTTCTGCGTTCCGGGACCTTGCTGCCCCCCACCTCGCAGACAGAGACTGCCTGAGGCGAAGTGAGCAGCAGAACAGAAGCAGAAACGGTGGCAGAATGACAGTCTGGAGAGCAGGAGGAAGTGTGGAGCTTCGCTCTGATATTCAACCTGAAACAGCCAGACGATTTTAGAGGGAAGATCAAACAACTTCTGCACTTTAGCTCCATCGATCTGTTTGTTTTACAACCTGAATGTTTTTATCAGGACATGACGTTTAAGGCTAATCTAAGGAGGAGAAACAAGGGTCGGAATTAATGGTGCTGTAGTACCGTATCAACCAATCAGAAGACCTGACTCACAAAATGCAGGGCTGTTAGAAGAAGAATAGCTTTATTCGTCCCAAAGTGGGGTATTTACTTTGCTGCATTGCACCGCAGCAGGGAGGCAGCCATGAGGGCGCCAATGGTAGGACACTGAGGCGGCTCAGTGGGGATTCTTGGTTGCCTGTCGAGTCGAGTAGCCATACTCTCCAAGATGGCCCCATGTTTCCGGATCAGTTCGTGGACCTCAGCCATGTTGCTCCTCAGAGTGAGCGTCCTGTCTGCTGGTCACCCTTGTTAAAGTCTGGGTCTAGGCTGCCCGAAAGATCGGGAAGATACATTGGCTCAGTGGTTAGAGCGTTTGCCCGCAGACCAGAAGTTAACCAGAAGTTCGCAGGTTCGTATCCCACTGAGTAACCAGGATCTACATTCCTACCCTCACCATGGTAACCAGGATCTACATTCCTACCCTCACCATGGTAACCAGGATCTACGTTCCTACCCTCACCATGGTAACCAGGATCTACGTTCCTACCCTCACCATGGTAACCAGGATCTACGTTACTACCCTCACCATGGTAACCAGGATCTACGTTCCTACCCTCACCATGGTAACCAGGATCTACGTTCCTACCCTCACCATGGTAACCAGGATCTACGTTACTACCCTCACCATGGTAACCAGGATCTACGTTCCTACCCTCACCATGGTAACCAGGATCTACGTTCCTACCCTCACCATGGTAACCAGGATCTACGTTCCTACCCTCACCGTGGTAACCAGGATCTACGTTCCTACCCTCACCGTGGTAACCAGGATCTACGTTCCTACCCTCACCATGGTAACCAGGATCTACGTTCCTACCCTCACCGTGGTAACCAGGATCTACGTTCCTACCCTCACCATGGTAACCAGGATCTACGTTCCTACCCTCACCATGGTAACCAAGATCTACGTTCCTACCCTCACCATGGTAACCAGGATCTACGTTCCTACCCTCGCTATGGTAACCAGGATCTACGTTCCTACCCTCACCGTGGTAACCAGGATCTACTTTCCTACCCTCACCATGGTAACCAGCTGTGGGTGGTGACCGAAAGAAATATATCGCTGATACAAGCGGCCGAAATGAGCTTCCTCCGCAGGGTGGCTGGGCTCTCACTCAGAGATCGGGTAAGGAGCTCTGCCATCCGGGAGGAGCTCGATGTCGAGCTGCTCCTCCACCAGGTCGAGAGGAGCCAGATGGGGTGGTTCGGGCATCTGGTCAGGATGCCCCCCAAGCGCCTTGCTGGTGAGGTGTTTCGGGCACGTCCCACCGGGAGGAGACCAAGAGGCAGACTCCGGACCTGCTGGATAGACTATGTCTCACAGCTGGCTGGAGAACGACTCAGGATTCTTCCGGGTGAGCGGGAGGATGCAGCTGGGGTGAGAGAAGCCTGGGCTTCCCGTCTGAGGCTGTTGCCCCCTGCGACCTGGCCCAGGATGAGCGGAAGACGACGGAACGAAACGAAAAAAAACCCAAAAAGATTCCACCAAGCAGGTCGGGCAGTATCCACCCAAGCCAATCAGTAGAAACCGGATGGTGAGCAAACCAAACGTGTCGATCTCTGTCTCTCTTAAAGGAGCTGTGTACTGTAAGTAGAGTCCACATTAATGTGTGTGAGGCTGGCGACCTGAGCCAGCTTACTAACGGGCATACTGGCATCAAATACAGAAATTAAAGTTAAAGATAGAAAGTGAAAATTGGATCTCAGGAGGAAAAAAAAATCCGCAGACAACTGACTCAGCAAAAAAGTTATAAAAACAGGTCTAACTCAACCAGACTCAGAACCAACATAAATGTTTATATCTAGATTATTTTTAGATGGGAGGTCACCGGTGGACAAACAAGCGAAGCAGCCAAGAACCTGTCCAGCGTACAGACGCTGCAGAGCTTTTTAAAATCCACTTCTTTATCAAAATATATCACCTAATAAAATATGAATCAGAAAGCGAGGAGAGCGGGTAATAACAAGTTTGGACTCGTGCCTCCTAAATAAGAGTTTCTGCAGCTCGAACGTTAAGTTTTGACAGGAATTTAAAATCTGGGGTTAATAATTCAGAGCAAGAGAAACAGACACGAAGGATTGGCTGTAAAAAACTCATCTGAAAGCAACGGTTCGTCCATCCGACCCTAGATAGACACTGTGTCCAAACAAAACCACAGATTTATAATGAAATCAATGGAGTTTTTAAAGGTTTGTTAGTTTTAGATTTAAATCAAGATCAAGGTGTCAAACAATATGCCTCCGCTTGCCCTGTAAATTTGTGACTGTCATCTTCTGTCGCCAGGGTCTGTTTCCCGGTCTCCTCCTTGATACCTGAATCCATGCCCCCATCTGGCTTCTCTCAACCCGGACAGACTGTCTCATAGCAGGACAGGGAACGCCTGAGGATCCTCCAGGGTGAGCTGGAGGATGCAGCCGGGGTAATAGAAGTCTGGGATTTTGTCTGAGGGTGTTCTCCCCGCGACCCGATCGTTCAAAGAACCTTCAGTAAAATTCGGGATGTGTGATCTGGGCCCTAAAATTACTACAAACCGGCTTTGTATTCGCCAGAAGACAGCGGAACAGAACTTTTTGTCGCATGGCCCTGAAAACATAATCAGTTCACTTATAGTTGATAACAGGGGTTAAACGGATCATCATTGATCTGTGATCCGTTCGGATAGACATTTAGGGATTGGAATGAACGTGATTCACAGACAGAAGCAAAAAGTTCCACACGTTTAGTCCAGACACAATGTGGGCATGACGAGCTCAAAGGAACATTTTGGGTTCCTCGTCAAATTTACTGATAAAGGAAAGAAGTTAGTGCAGGAATGTCCAAAGCCGGTCCTCGAGTGTCCTGATAGTTTTCCACACGTTCCTGGTTCCATACAGCTCATGCACCTAAAGTGAAATCAACAGCCAGTAGAATTTAAAACAAAGACTCAATTAACTGGATCAGGTGTGGAAATGCAAGAACATATGGAGAACCTTCAGGACTCCGGCCCTCGAGGATTGGATTTGGACACCCCTGGGTTAGTGTATGAAACTATGAGGATGAGCAGCTGCATTCCGTCATCTTCCGTTTGTCCAAGGCCGGATCGCTGGAGCAACAGCCTCAGATGGGAAACCCAGAAGTCTCTCAACATCCTTCAGCTCAACCGGGAGGTTCCCAAGTTTTTCCCTGGCCAGCTGTGAGACATAGCCTCTCCAGCAGATCCGGGGTCTGCCTGGTGGTGTCCGGTGTAGCGTCCCTGAAACAAGCTCGGGAAGCATCCTAATCAGATGCCCGAACCCCCCTATCTGGCTGGGCAGAAGGTGAACGAATGAAGACAGGATCTTCCTGTCTGATCATACCCGGCCTCACTATGGTATATGTGGAACTAAAGCTGGTGAAGCTGGGCTCCAAACCTCAGAGAGAATCTCTGGAGCAGCTCTGCCAGGGCGGGAGACGCTCGGTTGGTTAATCGGCTCCAGAGAGAAAAACTTTATTCAGGGTAAAAATAGACGCAGCACCTGTTAATCCCTCCTTCCTTCCCCTCATTCTCACGCTCAGTCTGTTGCCCTTGGATGATGGATGGGGCGATGGACACTTAGTTGCCACGGTGATGTGATGGATGGCTTAACAACTCGTACATGTGCCGGGAGACGGCGACGGCACACACAAGGATACTGTATTTATATGCACACACTCCTCTCTTGACTTTGTGTCGCGTCTCCTTCGGTAACGAGCGCCGCCGGTCCGTGACCGTAGCAACACGTTCACAACCAATCATCTGATCAGTTTTGCAGATGACACCGCCTGGATGAGGTGAGAAAGCAGCCAGCCAGAGAAGGATAACAGTCTCTCTGTCAATGTCAACGAGACGAGAATGATGCTTGTTGACTTCAGCGGGAGGGAAAAAAAAAACGAGATGACAAACTCCTGCTCTGCACGGAGAGAAAAAACTCTCCTGTATTCTTCGGCTTTTAGACTCAACTGGGTTTTTTGGGTTTAAAAATGAACAGATGAGCCGTGTTTACGTCAAACCGGCTGAAAACCGTTCCACTTTACGGGAAGCTCAGGCATCCCTCACCACGGCTGCATCCTCCAGCTCACCTGGAAGGATTCCGAGCCAGCTGTGAGACATAGTCTCTCCAGCTGGTCCGGAGTCTGCTTCTTGGTCTCCTCCCGAATGGCAGAACTCCTCACCTGATCTCTGAGTGAGAGCCCAGCCACCCTGCAGAGGAAGCTCATTTCGACCGCTTGTATCCGCGATCTCATTCAGTACCCATCCACAGCGGTTACCATGGTGAGGGTAGGAACGTAGATCCTGGTTACCACGGTGAGAGTAAGAACCTAAATCCTGGTTACCACGGTGAGGGTAGGAACGTAGATCCTGGTTACCATGGTGAGGGTAGGAACGTAGATCCTGGTTACCATGGTGAGGGTAGGAACGTAGATCCCGGTTACCATGGTGAGGGTAGGAACGTAGATCCCGGTTACCATGGTGAGGGTAGGAACGTAGATCCCGGTTACCATGGTGAGGGTAGGAAGGTAGATCCTGGTTACCATGATGAGGGTAGGAACATAGATCCTGGTTACCATGATGAGGGTAGGAACATAGATCCTGGTTACCATGGTGAGAGATGGAACGTAGATCCTGGTTACCATGGTGAGGGAAGGAAGGTAGATCCTGGTTACCATGGTGAGGGTAGGAACGTAGATCCTGGTTACCATGGTGAGGGTAGGAACGTAGATCCTGGTTACCATGGTGACGGTAGGAACGTAGATCCTGGTTACCATGGTGAGGGTAGGAACGTAGATCCTGGTTACCATGGTGACGGTAGGAACGTAGATCCTGGTTACCATGGTGAGGGTAGGAACGTAGATCCTGGTTACCATGGTGAGGGTAGGAACGTAGATCCTGGTTACCATGGTGACGGTAGGAACGTAGATCCTGGTTACCATGGTGAGGGTAGGAACGTAGATCCTGGTTACCATGGTGAGGGTAGGAACGTAGATCCTGGTTACCATGGTGAGGGTAGGAACGTAGATCCTGGTTACCATGGTGACGGTAGGAACGTAGATCCTGGTTACCATGGTGAGGGTAGGAACGTAGATCCTGGTTACCATGGTGAGGGTAGGAACGTAGATCGACTTGTAAATCCAGAGCTTTGCTTTTCGGCTCAGCTCTTTTCTCACCACGACGAATCATTGCAGCCTCTTAGTTATTACTGAGGCTGCACCGATCCGTCTGTCGATCTCCCGCTCCATCCTTTCCCCACTGAGTTACTTAAACTCCTCCGCTCCTTCACGCAGGATCTCACATCCTGCTTTACTTCATTAGAGCAGGATGTCAGGCAGGGTCCAAACGAACGAGGAGAGAAAACTGTGTCATCAGAACCGAATAAGAGGAACAAGTCCAGGTCAGATGTGCTCATATTTCCCAGCGAGGTCTCTTTCACGTCTCTCGCTACCAGTAGATTTACAGAAACGAGGCCATCGAGTAGTTTTGGTCGAGCTCCAATTCAATTAAGTTTTGTTTGTGGATGTTTTAAGCCGAAATCTTATCAGCGGGGGTAATCAGTCGTTTCCATGGCGATCCGCACTATATTACACAGACAACAAGCAGGAAAAGCTGCTACATATGTTAATAAAAGCTTCTGGTTGCCGTGGTGATGGCATTACAGATGCTGATACAATCACAGAATAAATCAGATGCCTGCAGGAGTGATTTTTGTTGGATATTTACGACCTTATGTGAAGATTATCTGCTTAGAAAGCTCTGAGGGTGGCCGGTTAAAGCGTGTCGTGTTAACTCGTACTGCCTGGAACGCAGTTCCATCACGACTCCTGCGGCGATTCATCCGCAGATTAACACAGACAATCTGTACTTCACGGCGCCGGTGAGACTATAAACTGAGTGGCGTTAGACACAGACGGTCATTTCTTTATTTGTTTGGAATCAGATGCTCTTTAATCCAGCGTGAAGCGTGTCGTGGTGGGGACGCAGACAGATGTTTGGAGGAGGAGAAACAGACCCAGTTTGACTGGAAGATGGAGATAAATCCTTCACCTGACTTTTATACCTGGCGTTTTGCACCGTAATGAATTTTTATTAGACCCATAAAAGACGGTAACGTGGGGCTAAACGTGGTTTAAAGTGTCTACTCATTGCAGAGTCGTGTTTTATCGTTTTCTGCCTCGTTACAGGTTTACGTTAACGGCCCAGAAAGAGTTAAGATGTTTATGTTTACTGAGCTTCTCTTTTTAACATACTAACCTCGTTTCCAGAAGGAGACAGAAATAGAAAAACTCACCGGCTGAGGTTTTCTGTCTGTTAAGAAGCAACGATCCCGATCAGGAAGGCTTAACGATTCATCAGAGATTATTTAAAGCTAAATTAGTCCAAATAAATCAGATCTAAACTCATTTGAAATTTTTGGACCAATTTAGCTAAAATTAGGTTTTAAAATCCTGAATTTTAAAAGAAACAGATAACAAATGAAATGAAGGAGCAATTTAAATGTTTTTTTTCGTTCCATAATCTTCCACTTATCTGGAGCCCAGGCTTCTCTCCTCGGCTGCATCCTCCAGCTCACCCAGGAGGATCCTGAGGTGTTTCCTGTCCAGCTGGGGGACATAGTGTCTCCAGCAGGTCAAGGATCTGCCTCTAGGTCTCCTCCTGGTGGGACAGAACACCTCAGCAATGATGGAGGCATGCTAAACAGATGCCTGAACCATCTCATCTGGATTCTCTAGACTCTGAGGGGCAACAGCTCAACTCTGAGCTCCTCCCAGATGGCAGAGCTTCTCCCTGTATCTAAGAGTGAGAGTCCAGCCACCCGGCAGAGGAAGATCATTTTAGCTGCTTGTATCTGTGATCTTGTTCTTTCGGTCACCACCCACACTCGTTACCATGGTGAGGGTAGGAACGTAGATCCTGGTTACCATGGTGAAGGTAGGAATGTAGATCCTGGTTACCATGGTGAGGGTAGGAATGTAGATCCTGGTTACCATGGTGAGGGTAGGAACGTAGATTCTGGTTACCATGGTGAGGGTTGGAACGTAGATCCTGGTTACCATGGTGAGGGTAGAACGTAAATCCTGGTTACCATGGTGAGGGTAGGAACACAGATCCCGGTTACCATGGTGAGGGTAGGAACACAGATCCTGGTTACCATGGTGAGGGTAGGAACGTAGATCCTGGTTACCATGGTGAGGTTAGGAATGTAGATCCCGGTTACCATGGTGAGGGTAGGAATGTAGATCCTGGTTACCATGATGAGGGTAGGAACGTAGATCCTGGTTACCATGGTGAGGGTAGGAACGTAGATCCTGGTTACCATGGTGAAGGTAGGAACGTAGATCCTGGTTACCATGGTGAGGGTAGGAATGTAGATCCTGGTTACCATGGTGAGGGTACAACGTATATCCTGGTTACCATGGTGAGGGTAGGAACGTAGATCCTGGTTACCACGGTGAGGGTAGGAACACAGATCCTGGTTACCATGGTGAGGGTAGGAACGTAGATCCTGGTTACCATGGTGAGGGTAGGAACATAGATACTGGTTACCATGGTGAGGGTAGGAACACAGATCCTGGTTACCATGGTGAGGGTAGGAACGTAGATCCTGGTTACCATGGTGAGGGTAGGAACATAGATACTGGTTACCATGGTGAGGGTAGGAACACAGATCCTGGTTACCATGGTGAGGGTAAGAATGTAGATCCTGGTTACCATGGTGAGGGTAGGAACATAGATCCTGGTTACCATGGTGAGGGTAGGAACGTAGATCCTGGTTACCATGGTGAGGGTAGGAACGTAGATCCTGGTTACCATGGTGAGGGTACAGACGTAGATCCTGGTTGCCATGGTGAGGATACCATCACTAAGGTCTCTGATTTTGAGGCTCTGATTAAAATATTTTAACTACTGAGTGAATAAACGTCTAATTTTCACAATTTTTCAAAATAAAAGAAGAGTTACAGCTAAAATTCACTAAACGTCGTCGTTAAATTTTTATCCCACATTTAATTAAACACTCGTTCTTAATTAAAATAATTCCTCAAATGAGAACGAATGTCTAACGAGTGATAAAAAAATGGATCACATCCGTTTCGCCTATTTATAAACCTTTAACACACTCTCGACTTTTTCTCCCACTGCTGCGTATCAAGTCAGACCTTCACGTCTCATAAATCTTTTTCTCGTTAGACGTCGAGTCTGAAAACCAGAATGACTTCTGTTTCTACGAGATGGATGCGTGATGGCGGAATGGAGAGAGTGATCGACAGGTGGACACGCGTGCAGATGCTTCTCCATCTGCTGCGATGGAAGACGGATGAAAGCTGAAAGGTGAAGCTGTTCATTCATCTGTCAATCTGTTCGTCTACGTTCACCTCCGAGCTGTGATGGAAGGAGCCAGATGTTGGAAACGAGAACACGGACACCCTTCGTTACCTCAGAGAATTAATAAGGATAAATCATCTGGTTTCAACGTGTCTTACATCGAACACAAAGACCTCCTGCTCCGTTTGATTAGGAACAGATTCATTAAGAAAAGAAAAAGACAACCCTGCCGAGCTTTAACCGAGATGACTAGTTTTTGCTTCTCAACGCGAGAAATTTGAGGAGGCGGGGCCAAAAGGAGGAGGAGCTATGACATGACGTCACATCCCCCAATGGACGACACCCACCATGTTTAAAACATGAGAAAACAGCTGGTAAATTGTGCGTCTTCCGTGTGTTACCACCTAGCGTTATTTATCAGTATGAAGAGGAATTACCACCAGGAATACACCCCTGTACTGATTGGTCATGCTTTGTTTGGCAGCTCACACACATAAGCTGTCACAAGACCAAAGTTCCCGGAATTCCAATACTGGCAATAGACCATGTCGATCGCTACTAGCGGCTTTCAGATGCACAGCTGCAGCAGCAGGAGATGCCATGTGTTTAGCCTCAGTATACCTAATCATGTTCATGGAATGCACTAGTGTGTTCATCATGCAGGAGTTTTATTAGCCTTGGTGGGTGAGCGTGAGATAGGTCCTAATTGCAGGTGTCTCCTACCAAATGCGCCCAACTCTCCTGTGTTCCACCAAGCTGTTCCAGCTCCTCCTCGCCCAACTCAACACCACCTACAAGCTGTTCTGAACCTGTATATTGTAAACAGTGGTAATTATCTGGGGACGGGTAGCGGGGGTAACAGCCTCAGACGGGAAACCCAGGCTTCTCTCACCCCAGCTGTATCCTCCATCTCACCCAGGAGAATCCTGAGGTGTTCCCTGTCCAGCTGTGAGACATAGTCTCTCCAGCAGGTCCTCCCTCTGGGTCTCCTTCTGATTGGACGTGCCCAAAACGCCTCACCAGCTAGGAATTCAGGAGGCATCCAGACCAGATGACCGAACCACCTCATCTTGCTCCTCTCGACCCGGAGGAGTAACGATTCTACCCTCTGTCTCTGGGTTAAAGCCCAGCCACCGTGTAGTGGAAGCTCATTTTGGCCGCTTCTATCCATGATCCTTTTTCTGTCGATCACCCACAGCTTGTGATCCGAATGAATCCCTTCGGTGATTTGGGATGTCGTTTACAAAAGTGTTACAGAAGCACAGACAGCCTGTTAGTAAAACTATCTCACATATCAACAGAAAATCAGTAAGAACGATTTAAGAAAATAAAAGCCTTTCTTTTCCCACTGATCGCAAAGTCCTGGTATGTACCAGGGTAACAATCTGAGCCTGTAACCAAGACAACTACATCCTACATCCAGGAAGAGAACCATGGCAGATATTTTTAATCTAGTTTTTATACTCGTACCGGCCCTTTAACTGATTTATCCAGAGAAGGCAGATGAATGATTGCTTCTGGCATAAAGAGCTTGTCCTAAAAAGTATCCAGGAAAGCTTTGCCTGGAGGGAAATCGGAAACAATTGAGTTTGATTAAATGATCCCGGATTTTTTGCCCCTTAATTTACATTTTCATTTGTAAGTTGTTCCCGTCTGCAGATTAACGGCACGCTGCGGTTTGTGATGGCCAATTTGCATCATTTACAGACCTGCTTTATGAATCTTGCCCCGCAGTGGTGAGCGTCGCTTTGGGAAGGACGGATGGATGAATGTTTCTGACAGATGAAGCCGTTTTATCGCTTCTGAAGAGGATGGAGGAGTGTTTTATTTGTCCTCCGTCACATAAAGCTGTTCCTTTCAGAGGTTTTGGAAGAGGATGGAGGATTAATGTTTCTGTCAGAAGGAGCCGCTCCGCAAACCGACAGCAGCGTCTCCTTCGCCTTCAGGCCCAAACATGCGTTTTAATCTGAGAGCGAAGCGGCAACAGTTTGCAAATGTACGGTAGAAGCATCCATTCACTGCTTCCAGGATCTTTATCGTGTCCAAAGAGAGAAAAAAAAAACACATCCTGTAATTTATCCTTTCAGCCATTCTGATAGGACCAAATTACCCCGCTGCCACGGCAACAACAGTTTGGATTTATTCAGTTTTTCCTTAAATGTCAGATTTTTCACTCGAGTTTTTCTTTTCAACTATTTTCATCACTTTTGAGATGTTTACTTTTTCTGAGTGGAATTTAGTTCTCAAAGAACTCGGCCGGGTAGGTTTCTCTGGAATCAGATCCAGGCTGACCATCACCAACCAATCACACACCAGATCCAGACTGACCATCACCAACCAATCACACACCAGATCCAGACTGACCATCACCGACCAATCACTCACACACCAGATCCAGACTGATCATCACCAACCAATCACACACCAGATCCAGACTGACCATCACCAACCAATCACACACCAGATCCAGACTGACCATCACCAACCAATCACTCACACACCAGATCCAGACTGATCATCACCAACCAATCACTCACACACCAGATCCAGACTGATCATCACCAACCAATCACACACCAGATCCAGACTGATCATCACCAACCAATCACACACCAGATCCAGACTGACCATCACCAACCAATCACTCACACACCAGATCCAGACTGATCATCACCAACCAATCACTCACACACCAGATCCAGACTGATCATCACCAACCAATCACACACCAGATCCAGACTGACCATCACCAACCAATCACACACCAGATCCAGACTGACCATCACCAACCAATCACACACCAGATCCAGACTGACCATCACCAACCAATCACACACCAGATCCAGACTGACCATCACCAACCTATCACACACCAGATCCAAACTGACCATCACCAACCTATCACACACCAGATCCAGACTGACCATCACTAACCAATCACACACCAGATCCAAACTGACCATCACCAACCTATCACACACCAGATCCAGACTGACCATCACCAACCTATCACACACCAGATCCAGACTGACCATCACCAACCTATCACACACCAGATCCAAACTGACCATCACCAACCTATCACACACCAGATCCAGACTGACCATCACCAACCTATCACACACCAGATCCAAACTGACCATCACCAACCAATCACACACACACCAGATCCAGACTGACCATCACCAACCAATCACACACACACCAGATCCAGACTAACCATCACCAACCAATCACACACACCAGATCCAGACTGACCATCACCAGCCAATCACACACCAGATCCAAACTGACCATCACCAACCAATCACACACACACCAGATCCAGACTGACCATCACCAACCAATCACACACCAGAACCAGACTGACCATCACCAACCAATCACACACCAGAACCAGACTGACCATCACCAACCAATCACACACCAGATCCAGACTGATCGTCACCAACCAATCACACACACACCAGATCCAGACCGACCATCACCAACCAAGGGTGAGTGTAGGAATGTAGATCCTGGTTACCATGGTGAGGGTAGGAACGTAGATCCTGGTTACCATGGTGACAGTAGGAACGTAGATCCTGGTTACCATGGTGAGGGTACGAATGTAGATCCTGGTTACCATGGTGAGGGTAGGAATGTAGATCTTGGTTACCACGGTGAGGGTAGGAACGTAGATCCTGGTTACCACGGTGAGGGTAGGAACGTAGATCCTGGTTACCATGGTGAGGGTAGGAATGTAGATCCTGGTTACCATGGTGAGGGTAGGAACGTAGATCCTGGTTACCATGGTGAGGGTAGGAACGTAGATCCTGGTTACCACGGTGAGGGTAGGAACGTAGATCCTGGTTACCATGGTGAGGGTAGGAATGTAGATCTTGGTTACCATGGTGAGGGTAGGAACGTAGATCCTGGTTACCATGGTGACGGTAGGAATGTAGATCGACTTGTAAATCGAGAGCTTAGCTTTTTAGCTCAGCTCTTTCTTCAACACAACGGATCAACGCAGTGTCCTAGTTATTGCTAACGCTGCACCGATCCGTCTGTCTATCTCCAGCTCCACCTTTTCCCCAGTTGTGAACAAGACCCCGAGATACTTAACCTCCTCCACTCCGGGCGAGTATCGTCTTCCTGTTAAACCCAAATCCGTCTCTTCTATCTTCATGCAGATTGTGATGCTGAACTTCCCACGTCTGCACCCCGTGGTCATGAACATGGAGAAAAGGAGGACAAACTCGAGGAGACAAATCCGCACATTCCCTTGCAACAGATCAGACATATCACGCACATTTCCACACTTCCCTTCCAGGCGTGTCCTCTGTCGCACTCACAGAAATCCTCCATTTATAGACAAACATGGAGAAAAGTGGGAGTGGGGATTCTGAGACTGTAAACATCTTTAGTAACAAATTCCAGCTAAATAATGGAGACAAAATCTCAGCTTCATTCATTCAAATCCATCAATCATTCGAAAAAATAAAACAGATTTCATTCAAACATGTTACTCTATCTTATTTTTAAGCCGGAGCGCACCCTGTAGGTCAGGGACAGGGTTCTGCAGCGTCAGCAATAATCAGGAGGCTGCATCGATCCGTCGTCGTGAAGGAAGAACTGAGCCGAAAAGCAAAGCTCTCGAGTTACAAGCCGATGTACGCTTACCATGGTAACCAGGATCTACGTTCATACCCTCACCATGGTAACCAGGATCTATGTTCCTACCCTCACCACGGTAACCAGGATCTACGTTCCTACCCTCACCATGGTAACCAGGATCTACGTTCCTACCCTCACCATGGTAACCAGGATCTACGTTCCTACCCTCACCATAGTAACCAGGATATACGTTCCTACCCTCACCGTGGTAACCAGGATCTACGTTCCTACCCTCACCGTGGTAACCAGGATCTACGTTCCTACCCTCACCATAGTGACCAGGATCTACGTTCCTACCCTCACCATGGTAACCAGGATCTACGTTCCTAACCTCACCGTGGTAACCAGGATCTACGTTCCTACCCTCACCATGGTAACCAGGATCTATGTTCCTCCCTCACCATGGCAACCAGGATCTATGTTCCTACCCTCCGATGGTAACCAGGATCTATGTTCCTCCCTCACCATGGTAACCAGGATCTACGTTCCTACCCTCACCAAGGTAACCAGGATCTATGTTCCTACCCTCCGATGGTAACCAGGATCTATGTTCCTCCCTCACCATGGTAACCAGGATCTACGTTCCTACCCTCACCACGGTAACCAGGATCTATGTTCCTACCCTCACCATGGTAACTAGGATCTACGTTCTTACCCTAGGATTGGCAGGATGGCGTTCAGCTTTAGAACACAAGTTTTGACAATTTTCTGTTAAGTTTTTGACCCGTTATTCTTACCAAATTGTAAGTGGTAACTTGTGCCAGCGACGGGCAGTTCGTATTCCAGCCTGTCAACGCCTGATCCCATCAGACCTCAGAAACTAAGCAGGCCAAGTCTGGCCAATACTTGGATGGGAGACCGCTGGAACCCAAGGTCCCACGGTGGGACGGCCATTAAGATCAAATAGTTGCTGTGTCCCACCTAAACTCCCCTGCATGAGTCCACCCAGCACCAAGGGGCTTTGGCGTCCCTGACGCAAGGACCCTAGGCTACGGGGCAGACATGTCAATATTTACCCCACGGGTGCAGGTGAGCCAAGGGGGTGTCGAAGCAGAGGCCCAGACCGAGAGGGGAGACTTCACCCTAAGAGTCCAGGGGCTTCATTCCACGGAGCCGGGACTCACCTAGTGTCCGAGCAGTGCCAACTTTCTATCATTTTTTAAACAAAAAATCTACAGTTTTTCTTTAAGTTTATGGAGAAAATGTTCCGAACAGCCTCTCAGATCTCCTGTGGAGGTTCATCCTGTTCTCCGTTGAGTGTTACTTTCTGGGAACAGGTGGGAACGGGAACACGCTGTGTTAAACCCAAAGAGGCTCTTCAAGCTTTTCTTCAGATTTTCCTGCTGAAGCTGCGGTAAACAAACCTCAGCCAAAAAGACTTTAAAAGTTTACATAAAGTTTTTCACACTATTTTTTTCAACTTCTAAACCACTTATTTTAAAATATTTTGATGAAAAATAGTAGAAAAAGCCTCAGATGATTTGAAACCCAGGTTTCTCTGACCCTCTGCATCCTTCATCTCACCCACGAGGACCCTGAGGTGTCCCTGTCCAGCTATGAGACAGTCTCTCCAGCAGGTCTGGGGTCTGCCTCTGGGTTTCCAGCCTCTGTACACCGGGGCGTTCAGCGACCACCTCATTCAGCTTCTCTCTACCTGGAGGAACAGCGGCTCTACTCCGAGATTGTGAAAGAAAATGTTTATAATGTTTGATTATCATGCTTAAAGATTGACCTTACAACCCTACAGTTCCAGCTGCAACCCAGACCTTTTAATAGTTGAATCAGCAAGCACGAGAAAGTCCAAAAGAGAAGTAAAAGTAGACATGTCTCAGGAAAAACAGGATTCAGCTAGGTTAGGAGAAGTTCAAGCAGAGGCGAAGTTCAAGCACAGGGTGCCTAGACAACCTCAGGAGGGTGCACCTGGGATGGAAAGCAGGACTGGTTATTTGTTACCAAATTGTTTTTGTGTAACTATAATAATAATAATAATAATGATGCATTGAACTTATATAGCGCTTTACTAGACACTCAAAGACGCTTTACATATATACAGTATATATGCATTATTCATTCACTCCATACAATCATTCACACACACACACACACACACACACAACATTCATTCCTGATGATGGGAGCTACCATGCAAGGCGCAGACCACTATCATCAGAAGCAACTGGGGGTTCGGTGTCTTGCTCAAGGACACCTCGGCATGGACTCTGGGCGGGGGATCGAACCTGCGACCTTCCGGTTACGGAGCGGTCACCCTACCCACCGAGCCATCCTTCCCCCGATGAAGGATGGCCTTCCCCCTATGACGTATGCTTTGCTGATATTACAATAAAAAGGCAGACAAGGGTAGCTGAACTCCGACAGTCTGAAGGAACGATCACAGAGGTGAGAGTTCTGCTGTCCCTCGCGAGTAGAAAGGACAATCTTGGCTGGTGTGAGTTCATTCTTTTACAACTAGGCTATGTTCAGTGAGTTTTATTTTAAAGATTCTCTGACAGAGATCCTCTATCTATCTCTGAGATAGCGTAGAGAAGCCTCATGTCAGCCGCTTGTATCCGTGATCTCGTTCTTTTGATCAGAAAGAACCCGAACCTAGATATGGTTCGGGCATCTTGTTAGGATGTCTCCCTCATTGTGGAGGTGTTCTGTCTGACCAGGAGGAGATCCAGAGGCAGACACTGGACCTGCTGGAGAGACTATGTCTCACAGCTGGACAGGGAACACCTCAGGATTCTTCCGGGTGAGCTGGAGTATGCAGCCGGCGTGAGAGAAACCCGGGTTTCCCCAGCAACCTGCTCCACATGAAGCACAAGGAAACAGATCAGTCATTTGGAACTCAGAGTGTCTACGTTCGCTCCTTCTACAGTCAAAAAATGAGACGTGACAAACCAGATGATCAGAGTACCGCTGAATGGACAACATGGGAAGGTTTGAAAGAAGTGGCTGAGAAATATTTTTACATCCTAACCAGTGAGAACCTATCAGAACGTCTCATCTTGACCTCCTCCTTTGGTTTGAAACCTTTTGTTTGGAGGTGAGGATCAGGTAGAGTCCCCCATCGGTATGCTACACGATGCAACACTCGCTTTTTAGCATCAGCAAACAGCTTCCAGACAAATTCCCTGAACTCAACCTTTTAAACTTCTTAGAGAAGGTGAAACTGGAAAACTTTTTTCATCATGAAGGCCACAGTCTTGCAGCTCCGCTCTTCCACTGCAGGGAGAAAAAAAATATTCCACTCGATAAAAAATCTCCTAAATCTTCTCAGAGGGGCCGTGACTCTGAGCAAACCTCAACTTTATAAAAGTTTTTCTTGTTCTGAGAAAAAAAAAAGAACATTTTTCTGGGCTAAAAAATATTTTAAAATGTCGTTAATTACAGCTAGACCACCAGGGTCTCCGTCGTCGGCTGCCACCCATCTCCTCCCTCTCCCTGAGGGTGGTGAGCCCACTGAAAGGGCTGCCCATGTCCGGCTGTACCCCATGGGTAAAAGCCCGGCCACCAGGCGCTCGCTTTCGTCCCCCATCCTCGTGCCTTTCTGTAAGGGGAACCCCGGAGAGCTGCATCCAGGCAAGGCAACTTGGCCATGCTTGATCTCTTCATAGGGGGTTTGAGACGGCTTTCTGGCCCCTCGTCTTGGGTGACCCTACCAGGGGTATATAGCCCCGGAAAACTAGCTCCTAGGATCATTGGGGCACGCAAACCCCTCCACCACGATAAGCTGGCGGGTCAATTTTAATTAGATTTTTACCATTTCTAACCATTTGTCTTCCATCATGTTTTTTCTGACCGCTTCTCTCATCCAATCATATCTATTTAAATGAAGCAGCTTGTCCGGGCCGGGTCATGGAGGGAACAGCCTTAGACGGGAAGCCCAAGGCTTCTCTCACCCCGGCTGCATCCTCCAGCTCACCCAGGAGGATCTTGAGGTGTTCCCTGTGAGACATACCGTAATTTCACGACCATTAGGCGCACCGTACGAAAAGGCGCAGCCTCAGTCACACACCGCCTTACAACAACACACACGCAAGCATGCAAATGTGTGTATTAAAAAATAGATCGGGAGGAAAACTGAGTTTGGTTGTGTTTTATTTAAGTAGTAACGATACTAAACAAACACATTACCGGTAATAGTCTTTATTCAAATCCATCAAAGTCCTCATCCTCTGTTTCAGAGCAGGTCCACTTCGCTCCTCGCTGTCAAAGTCACTGTCTGTACTGTGCGGCTCCTCAGAAAGGATACCAGCTTATGAGAAAGCTGGGATAACAGTACCAGCAGACACGTTAGTCCAAGCATCTACAATCCATTGGCAAACTGTAGCATAACTCGCCCGGCGCTGCCTTCCACCCTTCGGTCATCCATCGCTCCCACGCCGCTCACACTTCACTCTTTAACGGTCTCATGCCTTTTCTTTCAGGTCCGCCTCGCGGGCACAGCGTTTTCTTTTAGGTCCACCTTTTCTCACACACAAGGCGCACCGCTCATTTTGAAGAAAATCTAAGACTTTTATGTGCGCCTTATAGTCGTGAAATTACGGTAGTCTCTCCAGCAGGTCTGGGGTCTGCCTGTTGATCTCCTCCCAGTGGGACGTGCCTGAAACACCTCCAGCAGCGAGGAGGCTTTCAGGTGGCATTCCAACCAGATAGCCCGAGCTCCTCACCCCAATAATGCATGTTGGCATACCCACTGTACCTACAGTACCATGCATCTACACACACCTGCTATGGATGTTTATATACAACCCAGATATGATTCGTCATTAAAAGAACATTTTGGTCAAATTATATTCTAGTGAGAAGAAGAGCGTGTTTTGTGTGTGTGTGTGTGTGTGTGTGTGTGTGTGTGAGAGCTGTCCTTGAGGTGCTGGCAGATGAGATGGATGACTTGTAATTACACCGATGGAGAGATGATCGGAGGAGTGAAGGAGGAGAAACAAGGTCGCGTGTCCTTGTAGGAGAGCGTGGACATGTGTGTGTGTGTGTGTGTGTGTGTGTGTGTGTGTGTGTGTGTGTGTGTGTGTGTGTGTGTGTGTGTGAGGCTCCTGTTTAAGTGTTAACCAGATGATGAGGACTCATCCTGGAGTGGAGGTGATAAAACACGTACAGAAGGAAAGATGCTTCAGTTTTTTTTCTGATGAGCAAATGATCAGAAAACTGAAATTTGATATTTTTGGTCTCTGATATTCTGATCCTCGTCCACTGACTGTGGTTTTTAGACTCATCCTGATACCAATTTAAATAGCTGCCCAGAATATGTAGTAAATTAATCCATCTACAGCGACGTCACACAAATCGGTGTCCCTCGGATTCAAAGATTAAACGTGCTTTAAACATAAAGCTGGTTTATAATGATTATTAAATAAAATGGATTTTCCTGGCTGGAGGTTGAAATTCACCGGCTAGCTCCCGAGGGCCGGCTCCCGAGGGCCGGTTCCCGAGGGCCAGCTCCCCACGGCCAGCTCCGCACGGCCAGCTCCCCACGGCCAGCTCCCTACGGCCAGCTCCCTACGGCCAGCTCCCTACGGCCAGCTCCCAACGGCCAGCTCCCCACGGCCAGCTCCGCACGGCCAGCTCCCCACGGCCAGCTCCCCACGGCCAGCTCCCTACGGCCAGCTCCCAACGGCCAGCTCCCAACGGCCAGCTCCCCACGGCCAGCTCCCAACGGCCAGCTCCCAACGGCCAGCTCCCCACGGCCAGCTCCCAACGGCCAGCTCCCAACGGCCAGCTCCCAACGGCCAGCTCCCAACGGCCAGCTCCCAACGGCCAGCTCCCCACGGCCAGCTCCCAACGGCCAGCTCCCAACGGCCAGCTCCCTACGGCCAGCTCCCAACGGCCAGCTCCCCACGGCCAGCTCCCCACGGCCAGCTCCCCACGGCCAGCTCCCTACGGCCAGCTCCCAACGGCCAGCTCCCAACGGCCAGCTCCCCACGGCCAGCTCCCAACGGCCAGCTCCCAACGGCCAGCTCCCCACGGCCAGCTCCCAACGGCCAGCTCCCAACGGCCAGCTCCCAACGGCCAGCTCCCAACGGCCAGCTCCCAACGGCCAGCTCCCCACGGCCAGCTCCCAACGGCCAGCTCCCAACGGCCAGCTCCCTACGGCCAGCTCCCAACGGCCAGCTCCCCACGGCCAGCTCCGCACGGCCAGCTCCCCACGGCCAGCTCCCCACGGCCAGCTCTCTACGGCCAGCTCTCTACGGCCAGCTCCCTACGGCCAACTCCCAACGGCCAGCTCTCTACGGCCAGCTCCCAACAGCCAGCTCCCTGCGGCTCGCTGGTTATGGAGTCATTCTGTTGACATGCATGACCACCTGCTGGCTCTCGGAGCCACATCCGTCATGGCTGGAGGAGTTGGTTCAGTCCTGAGGGAGCTGAGGAGAAGGAGACGGTCTAGAGGAGGTGCTTCCTGTGTTTTTACGGTTTCCATGGAAACGTCCGGTTACTCACTTGAGGAACTGGAGGCGCTCACTCAGACCCAGTGAAACAAATAGAGACCAGTTTGGTGTTCTTCACTGCGGCCTGGCTTTTTGGACTCATTCTGGACTACAGCTTTTGGGTTGCCAGGTTGGAGACAGTGCGACCGGACTGGGACGCCGGTGGATGGGGGCGAGGGGGCATCGAGGTGTTTACACTGCTGCCCATGCAGTTCAAGACAGAGCTCCAAAACAGCTCTTAGGTGGTGCTGAGTTGGGTGAAGTGGAGCACTATGCATCCACTGTTCCTCCTTTTTTTCCTATAACTGTGAATCATTAGGAGATTTTCCTCCCTGAGAAAGAGGCTCTAAGGACCGAGACATCCTGGCCTTGTTTACAGGAATTCAAACAAACTCCTGACTTTATTCATGTTCAGCTTTGGGGCCGGGTGGAAGAGGGGAGGAGGGTTTCCTTGTTGAAGCCCAAAGTCCCATCAGCTGAAAATATCTGCGTCGAATCGCTCAGATCTTTTTATTACTGAATAAATTCAGATTTTTGTTTCTAAAGCATCTGAGATCTGCCCTCATAAAGCATCCCGGTGTTCTCACACAACCCGAGTGGGAGAAACAGAGAGTAATAAAAACCATGACAACCTGTCAGGAAACGAGTTAATTATCTCTTATCTGAGGGAAGCGAGCTGGTATCTTCACTTCACATCTGAATTATCATGTCACCCGCAGATAACAAACCTTACAGACCTAATTATGTCATCTTCACACTGGATACCCGTATACCAAGACCCAAATACGGATTATCTGCTGGCAAACCGGAAGTAATACTCGTGTTGTTTTTATCTGGAGATAGAAAAGGTATATTTCTGACATTTTTAAAACAAATTTTCTTAATCTAATTTCACCTCCAAAAACGCTTGCTCCTGATTGGTGAGGTGGTTGCCATGCCAAAGCAGACTGGACCAATGACTCCTTCAACAATTCAATTTTTCACACTCTTCTTCTTCTTCTTTCAGGGGTCGCCACAGCAAGTCTAACCCTATCTCCTGCATCCTCTTCACTGTATCCATGAACCTTCTCTTTGGTCTTCCTCTAGTCCTCTTTCCTCTCCTCCTCTCCTCTGCACATGACCAAACCATCTCAGTCTGGCCTCTCTGACTTTAAAACCTCTAACATGTAAGAAAGAAGGGGGAGGAGTTTAAGTACTTAAAATCAATAGAGTGTGAAAAGTTGACTATAAATATGCAAGTCAACTTTTCACACTCTATTGATTTTAAGTTTTTAAACTCCTCCCCTTCTTTCTCTCTTCTCTCTGTAACCTCATTCCTCTCATTCACACACTTTGTCTTACTCTGGAGAATCTTCATTCTGATTCTTTCCAGTCTCCAGCTTTTCCACCACCTCTTCCCTCCTCTTACTACAGATAAGAGGTAAGATCTTAAGCCCAAGCCCGACCTGACCGCTAAAATGTCAATCAGTGGGTCGGGCTTCTCTCTCGCTGACTTTTTTTCAAATAAATATATGTTTATAAAATGTAAACTAAAACGAGGTGTGGATACTAAACTAAAGGATTATTGATATAAAATTAATCATTTGTATAAAACAGAGAAGTAATTTACTGTAATTGCTATTTCATTTTTAAATTAAAAAAGCGTGTTCCTATTTATAAATAACCCTCCACCACAAAATCAAGGAGATGGTGCTGGACTTTGAACGAGCCCCCTCCACCGTACGCCCTATTGCCATCAAGGATGCGGAGGTGGAGGTGGTGAGCTCATATAAGTATCTGGCTCTTCAGCTGGAAAACAAACTGAACTGGGCTAAAACCATGGAGTCTATGTAGAAGAAAGGCCAGAGTAGAATGTACATCGTAAGGAGGCTGGCCTCCTTCAAGGTCTGTCCCACACAGCTGAACATGGTTTATCAGGCTATTGGGGGGGCAGTGTGAGGAAAAAGGACACTCCGAAGATGGACCGTATCATTCGAAGGGCTGGCTCTGTGGTTGGACTTGTCTGGACTGCATGGAGAAGGTGGTGAAGCAGAGGACATTGGCCAAGTTAAGATCTGTCCTGTCCAACCAGAGTCACCCACTCCAGACAGAGGAGCTCTGTGAGCACCAGACTTCGCTCACTGAGATGCTCCACGAACAGACTGAAGAATTCTTTTGTGCCTTATGCTATCAGACTTTTTAATGCAGCCACGTCGGGCAGGAGCAGTAGAGAGCTGCAGTGATTGTTTTTACTGATTGACTTTTACATTCATTTAGAAGCGCTTTATCATTTTTAGGCTTTTTACTTGTTTTATTCTTTCTTATCTGTTTTAATCTTTTATTTTGAACTGCTGTAATTGTGTGTCCTGATGTGTGAAAGGGAGCAACAGATGCATGACAATTTCCCTCGGGATCAATAAAGTATTTGTCTGTCTGTCTGTCAAATAAAATATGACGTTTCGGGTTTGCTTCGGGCTTAGGCCTGAAAATCAACTTAATTGGCCGGGCTGGATTTTTTAGACCTGATCTCACTTCTGCTACAGATCACAGTGTCATCAGCAAACATCACTACCCTGATGCGGTCTGACCTCCACTCTGAACTCCTTTCTCACCTACAGCACACCTCACCACTGTCTTACAGCCCTCCTTCACCGCTTTAACATACTTCTCTGTCACACCAGACTTCCTCATAGTTCTTCTCTGAGTACCCTGATCTTTAAAGACCCAGTACAGCTCCCTCTGACCTTCCCTGTACTTCTCTACCAGCATCCTCAAGGCAAAAACAAACAGATAGAATTATGAGTGAGTATCAGGAGCAGCTAAGATGGATTCATTCTGTATTAGAAACAGTGAAAGAATCTTTAGAGTTTCTGATTGTTTTCATGTTATTGATGGTGGTAACCATGGCGGCATGATCTAATTGTTTGTGTTTATCTTGACTCAGTCGAACTGGAACTGTGATTGTTCTTCGCTTCTTGGAACAATGAAAATAAAAGCTTCATAATTCTTCAAAAACAATAGTTCCAATCTTCCAAATTAAAAGCATTAGTCATTATTTGGCTCCAAATTAAACTATTTCTTCTCTAATCAGAGTTTTATTATAACTGTGATTGTTTGATGATGATGACTGCATCGCAGTGGCTGATGTTTTGCACCCTTAGAGATGAGGATTGATGGATAGAAAACACAGAGATGATGAGAAAATGAACTGCTGTGTTTCATGTTGAATCCACAAGGAGTTCAGTAGAGTATGTTTCCTCAGCCCGGAGACAAACGGGAGTCCCAGAAGGAAACGGAACCAATGTAACAAACAGAAAATCAACATCATCCGATGACAGATTTGTACTCGCGTCAAATTATGTTTGAAAAATTAAATTAGAAAAATAAAGGCATCAGTTTAAAAAAATATCACAGAGATGGTTGAAGATATTTTATGATAAAGAGAAAAATATTATTTATGTCCATGTGTGCCACGCTAAAGTCAGCCATTCTTTTTCCTTACATGGCAAAGGATCGTATATCCTGGTTACCATGGTGAGGGTAGGAACATAGATCCTGGTTACCATGGTGAGGGTAGGAACGTAGATCCTGGTTACCATGGTGAGGGTAGGAACGTAGATCCTGGTTACCATTGTGAGGGTAGGAACATAGATCCTGGTTACCATGGTGAGGGTAGGAACGTAGATCCTGGTTACTATGGTGAGGGTAGGAACGTAGATCCTGGTTACCATGGTGAGGGTAGGAACGTAGATCCTGGTTACCATGGTGAGGGTAGGAACGTAGATCCTGGTTACTATGGTGAGGGTAGGAACGTAGATCCTGGTTACCATGGTGAGGGTAGGAACGTAGATCCTGGTTACCATGGTGAGGGTAGGAACGTAGATCCTGGTTACCATCGTGAGGGTAGGAACGTAGATCCTGGTTACCATGGTGAGGGTAGGAACGTAGATCCTGGTTACTATGGTGAGGGTAGGAACATAGATCCTGGTTACCATGGTGAGGGTAGGAATGTAGATCCTGGTTACCATGGTGAGGGTAGGAACATAGATCCTGGTTACCATGGTGAGGGTAGGAACATAGATCCTGGTTACCATGGTGAGGGTAGGAACGTAGATCCTGGTTACCATGGTGAGGGTAGGAACGTAGATCCTGGTTACCATGGTGAGGGTAGGAACGTATATCCTGGTTACCATGGTGAGGGTAGGAACGTAGATCCTGGTTACCATGGTGATGGTAGGAACATAGATCCTGGTTACCATGGTGAGGGTAGGAACGTAGATCCTGGTTACCATGGTGAGGGTAGGAACGTATATCCTGGTTACCATGGTGAGGGTAGGTTAATGTTGTTGTTTTAAACACAAAATGACTGCACACTGTTCTGTAGTCACCGGTTCGCGCAAAGAATTTCTCTGCAAGCAGATGCAGTCATGATGCAGGCATCTGGCTCGTGAGCCTAGGTCCCTAAACCCCGTTTTATGGTGATTTCTACTGAAAACATGTGACGTAACAGTGACATCACAGACAGACCTGAACCAAAACGAGTCGTCTGAATATCCCCGTTATTATATTCAGATTTTCTGAGTCACCACAGACCACACAGATCACCACAGCTGCATTTAGCAGAGCCCAGATAAACGTTGGTACTGACCGTCACGCCGCTGTCGGTCTGCGTCTCCCTGTATGTGAAGTTGCACACAGCCCAGGCGAGGTAGTAGGTGGACATACGCGGCGTTCGGGCAAAACGATTAGTCACCCATCCGTCGTCGTCCGATAACGAGCTGCTCTCTACGGGCATGTTGGACAGCGAGGTGTACTGGGGGTCATGGCGGAGCGTCAGGGTGAAGGTGGCCTTGTAGACCGGCTCGTCCAGGCAGGGGAAGGCCTTCCGAGCGTGGATTGGACTGAACTGAGTCACGGCCAGGTAGCTGTGAAAAAAAAATAAGACATTTAGTTCAGCTATTTTTTATCCTCAGTATGAAATTGTGTCATTTAGACACACATCTCTCTCTCTCACACAGACACACACACACACACACACACACACACACTACCGCCATCTTATCATGGTGATCCAATGACCCATGTTGTCCGGTGCTTAATGCCCCTGGTAGGGTCACCCAAGAAAACAGGTCCAAGGTGAGCGGACAGAAAGGCGTTTCAAAAACCCCTATGAAGAGATCAAGCATGGCCAAGTTGCCCTTGCTCGGACACGGATCACCGGGCCCCGCCAATGCCAGGACCAACGGGGGGGCAGGAGAGCAAGCGCCTGGTGGCCGGCTTTTATCAATGGGGCCCCGCTTGCTCAGCTCAAATAGGGGACATGGGTCGCCCTTACAGTGGGCTTACAACCTGCAGGAGGGACTATAGGAGCCAGGTGAAGGAGGAGATGGGTGGCAACCAGAGACAGGGACCCAGGCGGTCAGATTCTCCGCTGCATATGCTCGCTTGAGCCCGAGCTGGTGCGCGACGTCGAGCGGTTCCAGCTAGATATAGTTGGACTCGCCTCGACGTACAGCTTGGGCTCTGGAACCAGGCCTCTTCACAGGTATTGGATCTTTTTCTATTCTAGAGTTGCCCCCAGTGAAAGGCGCCAAGCTAGAGTAGGCATACTTGTTGCCCCCAGCTTGGCTCCTGTGTGAAGAAGATGTCTTCTTCTCCTTTCAGGATTTTCTTTCAGTGCTCAGTTAATCCTGTCTCCTGCATCCTCTAGGGTTCCTGTCCTCCTTCCCCGCGGGATGTGCCCAAAAGAGTTCACCAGCGAGGCGCTCGGGAGGCATCTGGTCTACCCATCTGGCTTCTCTCGACCTGAAGGAGGAGTGGCTTTGGAATCCGGGATGGGTCCTCCTATCTCTGGTGTCGGGGTAGTCAAAAAAGCTCCACGGCGGCCGGGCTCGGGGGGTGGATGAGATCCACCCAGAAGTCCTAAAGCTCTGCATGGTCTTGGGCTGCCTTGTCTTGGCTGACATGCCTTTGCACCATTGCATGAACAGTGGGGACAGTGCCTCCGGATTGGCAGACCGGGGTGGTGGTCCCTTTCCAAGAAGGGGGACCGGAGGATGTGCTCCAACTACAGAGGGATCACTCCTCAGCCTCCCTGGGAAGGTCTATTTGGGGTTACTGAGAGGAGGGTCTGTCGGGTTAAAGAGGAGCAGTGTGGTATCCGCCCAAACGGACCAGCTCTATACCCTCTTCTGGATCTTAGAGGGGTTATGGGAGTTTACCCGACCAGTCTACATGTGTTTTGTGGATCTGAAGAAGGGATTCGACCGTGTCCCTCGGGGACTCCTGTGGGGGATCCAGGAGTACGGAGTCTCGGTGGCTTTAGGTACAGGCTGTCCGGTCCCTATAAATACATCAAATCAGGTCTAATTTTACACGTTTTATCGGTCGTTTAAATGCTGGCAGAGTGTAAAACCGAACTGGACGACGGGCTCAGGTGGTGATTAAACATTAAAAGCCCAACTTTAGTTTGAGAGTAGAGTTCTCAGTCCAACATAGATGGCATCAAACAAGATGATTTCTGCCAAAACTCATGTGGGAGAAAAAAAAAACAACCACGTGGGTGTTCATGAAGTTACTCACTGTTCGCTAAACACAGCGTTTAAAGAGCCGAACGCTGTGTGATTTCCATGCATGGCTGCGTCTTCCTTCACTCAAGCTCCTTTTCTTGTCACACAGCAAACATTTTACTCTGATTCTGTGAGGATTCTGAAGGGAGACATCAGCCAGCACAGAGGGAACATCCTGACAGAGCCAAAATAAACTCGCTGGCAGCCAGAAACACTGAATCTTTCCAGGATGGAGAAGAAATGTTTGGGCGTGGGATTGCTTGTATGCATGTCACATCACATCCACCTGGTTGGTAATGTCTAGAGGTCGACTTGTTCAATGTGGGTAAGAAGGATTGGTGGGAATTTCAGATATAGGTGCTGTCGAGGACTTGTCCAATCGGTCCTACACCTCACCGGGGAGGGAGTCCTGGGGGCTCATTTATAAAGACTCCTGTAGTTTACACCTCACAAACTCAGGATCCATAGAAACGAATGAAAAACTAAGACAAATCTCAGGTGCAAACCAACTTGATCTCCATCCCATCCCAACCATGTCTCTAGAACGCCATATATGGATTATGCAAATCATGTAACGCATATGTTATCATATTCAAATTCATTATTATTATCGGTAGAATCCTGTCCATCCTGGTCACTCCCAGAGAGATCCTCAGCATCTTCATCGCTGCTACCTCCATCTCTGTTTCCAGTCTTTTCATTGGTGACACTGTCTCTAGATCACGGTGTACCCTGCCTCTCTCACTGTCACATAAAATTAGCAAGACAGACTTCGACACCCCTCCAAGAACCCGTTAACGAATGAAATTATTTTGTTTTTTTAAACTTGGCCTTAAGCCAATAAAAAGAAACTCAGCAAAAATGTGACTTAAAACATCAAAAATACTGATTAAATGTTGATCGTTTGTTTCACTGAATCGTGAAATCTTGACTCCCTGAAATCTTGTGTTCTTCATTCACATCGTGACATTATTGCGGCAGACACAGCGACCTTGGAAACCGGTCACGACGTCTTTGTTGCTGCACGGTGAGAAAATTCCAGCTGCTTAAAGTAAAGCTGGATTTCTTAGCGGAGGACAAAATACATTTAGGCTTTAAGGGTAGATTTAAGAAGCAGTTTCTGGGCTCAAACACAACGTTTTACTGGAGATAAAACCAAAGTTTCATCTCTTAAAGCAACAGGATCTTTCTGATGGAAACAATTTATCTTTGTTCGCAATCAGAGGAACACAGATCCTTTCAGTTGCTTCCAGATTGTTTACGGCCAAACCCAATAAAAACAGTTCTTCTTTCTATTAGCCCACTTCCACAGGCACACATCCCCCAATCTTTCTCTCTTATCAGCTACATTTTCCTCCTTTTCTACCTTCTTTTCACTGTCTTCTAACTTTCATTTTCCCTTTTCTATTTCTCTCTGTAACCCTCGGCTCTCATTTCAGTTCTCAGCTCTGTGTCAATATCGCTGATACCTGGGACGATCCAAACAGTCATCATCATCTCTGCGGTGGAAAATGGCTTTTCTCGGGCAGGCGGGGAAAAAAAATGACATCTGTTGCTGCTTTTTTTTTTTTTTTTATGCCGCAGCTGCTTGTAATTTGGTTTAGGTTTGATGTTGATTTGTTCGGATAAAAATTCCCTTTAAAAAAATGAAGATTGTTCTTTCATTTTTTTTAAATAGTTTGAAATTAAAGAGTTTTTTTTTTTTTTTAAATGATAGTTAATTAGACCGTATGACCAGCTGTGGGTGGTGACCGAAAGAAGGAGACGGCGGATACAAGCAGCCAAAACGAGCTTCCTCTGCAGGGGGGATCTTGGTTACCATGGTGAGGGTAGGAACGTAGATCCTGGTTACCATGGTGAGGGTAGGAATGTAGATCCTGGTTACCATGGTGAAGGTAGGAATGTAGATCCTGGTTACCATGGTGAGGGTAGGAACGTAGATCCTGGTTACCATGGTGAGGGTAGGAATGTAGATCCTGGTTACCATGGTGAAGGTAGGAATGTAGATCCTGGTTACCATGGTGAGGGTAGGAATGTAGATCCTGGTTACCATGGTGAGGGTAGGAACGAAGATCCTGGTTACCATGGTGAGGGTAGGAACGTAGATCCTGGTTACCATGGTGAGGGTATGAACGAAGATCATGGTTACCATGGTGAGGGTAGGATTGTAGATCCTGGTTACCATGGTGAAGGTAGGAATGTAGATCCTGGTTACCATGGTGAGGGTAGGAACGTAGATCCTGGTTACCATGGTGAGGGTAGGAACGAAGATCCTGGTTACCATGGTGAAGGTAGGAATGTAGATCCTGGTTACCATGGTGAGGGTAGGAACGTAGATCCTGGTTACCATGGTGAGGGTAGGAACGAAGATCCTGGTTACCATGGTGAAGGTAGGAATGTAGATCCTGGTTACCATGGTGAGGGTAGGAACGAAGATCCTGGTTACCATGGTGAGGGTAGGAACGTAGATCCTGGTTACCATGGTGAGGGTAGGAACCTAGATCCTGGTTGTCATGGTGAGGGTAGGAACATAGATCCTGGTTACCATGGTGAGGGTAGGAATGTAGATCCTGGTTACCATGGTGAGAGTAGTAACGTAGATCCTGGTTGTCATGGTGAGGGTAGGAACATAGATCCTGGTTACCATGGTGAGGGTAGGAACGTAGATCCTGGTTACCACGGTGAGGGAAGGAACGTAGAATTTTATGTTTAATTGCTCACCAGTTTTCTGTTGCCCGGCTGGGTAGCCGGGCTTCAGACATGAAGCCCATGCTTCACTCACCCAAGCTGCATCCTCCATCTCAGCCAGGAGGGTCCTGAGGTCTTCCCTGTCCAGCTGTGAGATAGTCTCTCCAGTGTGTCCGAGCTCGGCCTCTGGGTCTCCTTCCGGTAGGACGTTCCCGAAACACCCTAACCAGGCATCCTAACCAGATGCTCAAACCACCCCTTCTGGCTTGAAGTGGAGGTGGAGCAGCTCCACACTGAGCTCCTCCCGGATGGCAGAACTCCTCACCCTATCTCTGAGTAAGATGTCAGTTTTTTAACCTCTACTTAATGTTTTTTTGGGTCACAAAAAACCTCAGAAATATCTTTATATTCTAAGCAGAGAATCAACAACCTTTGACCTGACAGCATGTCGTTTCAGATCCCGAGTCCAAAGCCCAGGTTTGACGGTTTGAACTCGCTGATCCGAAGGCTGGAAGTAAATCCGTCTAAAATACGTGAAAATGTCATAAAGCTGGATTTTTTTTTTTTTCTTCTTTGAACTTTCAGGAAGGAGTTCAGAGGATAATCCTCAGAAAAAAAAACTTTTTTACAGTTTTCTGTGAGTTTAATCTGCGGAAAACACACGCGGACTACCTGGGTTTTTATACGTCAGGACGGAGGGGAAATAATCCCTCACGAGGAGACGAGGTGAGGCGGGGAGAAACAGAAATGAACGGACAGAGAGAGAGATAAACAGAGGGTGAGCAAGGTAGAGTACCACAGAGAGAGAGAGACACTGATTCACATAAACTGGTAAGAAATAACTATTCAAATTACTTTCATGCTTAAATATGACGCCGTAAACCAAGAACAGACAAGTTTCCTCATTGATTTCTAACAGTTTTCCTTCTAGAACTAGCCGGGTGACTACTGCTAGTTAAATAACCAGACCTTGTTAGCAGCATTGCAGGCATTTGCGTTCATTTTTTTCAACCACTAGTTAGTACAGTGTGATTCACATGTTGTCCACCTCTCTCTTCTTCCTCCTTGTTTCAGATTCCAGATGGATCCTCTGTGTTCCTGACCTGGGCATAGCCTTACCGAGGAGGCCTCTGTGTTTGATCTATCATCCCGTTACCATCAGGATGAAGAACATTGTACTGACTTTTTCAGATATCAAAGGGAAAGTGGTGAGAGCGGCCATGCTGATTGGTCTAGAGACAGTGTGGTGAGAGCGGCCATGCTGATTGGTCTAGAGACAGTGTGGTGAGAGCGGCCATGCTGATTGGTCTAGAAAAAGTGAGAGCGGCCATGCTGATTGGTCCAGAGACGGTGTGGTGAGAGCGGCCATGCTGATTGGTCTAGAGACAGTGTGGTGAGACCGGCCATGCTGATTGGTCTAGAGACAGTGTGGTGAGACCGGCCATATTGATTGGTCTAGAGACAGTGTGGTGAGACCGGCCCTGCTGATTGGTCTAGAGACAGTGTGGTGAGAGCGGCCATGCTGATTGGTCTAGAGACAGTGTGGTGAGAGCGGCCGTGCTGATTGGTCTAGAGACAGTGTGGTGAGAGCGGCCGTGCAGATTGGTCTAGAGACAGTGTGGTGAGACCGGCCATATTGATTGGTCTAGAGACAGTGTGGTGAGAGCGGCCGTGCTGATTGGTCTAGAGACAGTGTGGTGAGAGCGGCCATGCTGATTGGTCTAGAGACAGTGTGGTGAGAGCGGCCATGCTGATTGGTCTAGAAAAAGTGAGAGCGGCCATGCTGATTGGTCTAGAGACAGTGTGGTGAGAGCGGCCATGCTGATTGGTCCAGAGACGGTGTGGTGAGAGCGGCCATGCTGATTGGTCTAGAGACAGTGTGGTGAGAGCGGCCCTGCTGATTGGTCTAGAGACAGTGTGGTGAGAGCGGCCATGCTGATTGGTCTAGAGACAGTGTGGTGAGAGCGGCCATGCTGATTGGTCTAGAGACAGTGTGGTGAGAGCGGCCATGCTGATTAGTCTAGAGACAGTGTGGTGAGAGCGGCCATGCTGATTGGTCCAGAGACAGTGTGATGAGAGCGGCCATGCTGATAGGTCTAGAGACAGTGTTGTGAGAGCGGCCATGCTGATTGGTCTAGAGACAGTGTGGTGAGAGCGGCCATGCTGATTGGTCTAGAAACAGTGTGGTGAGAGCGGCCATGCTGATTGGTCTAGAGACAGTGTGGTGAGAGCGGCCATGCTGATTGGTCTAGAGACAGTGTGGTGAGAGCGGCCATGCTGATTGGTCCAGAGACAGTGTCACTGAGGAAAAGACAGGAAACAGAGATGTTTGTAGCAGAGATGAAGATGCTGAGGATCTCTCTGGGAGTGATCAGGATGGACAGGATCAGAGGAACAGCACATGTTAGAGGTTTTAAAGTCAGAGAGGTCAGACTGAGATGGTTTGGACATGTGCAGAGGAGAGAGAGAGAGTACATCAGAAGAAGGATGCTGGGTTTGGAACCACCAGGAAAGAGGACTAGAGGAAGACCAAAGAGGAGGTTCATGGATACAGTGAAGGAAGACATGAAGATAGTTGGTGTGAAGACCAAGATCGCCATATTGAAAGGAAACGTCCCACCAACGGTTCGATCCATCACCGAGCAACAGAAACCGGACAAACTAAGAACTTTGACGACAACTCAAAACACATCCTGAGCATTTCAGACATCTGAATACACACTCCGCTGATATTCGCTCATGTAGACACACACACACACACTTACACATAAATAGACAAAAGCACCCACACACACAAAGACACCATCTCATCCTTCAGGTTGCCAACAGTAACCGCTGCCAAGGTAACGCTTGTTGCAACAGTAATCCTGATTGACAACCGAGCCGGCAGTGTTCCCGCTGACAACGCACACACACACATACACACACACAGACAGACACACACACACACACAGACAGACACACACACACACACACAAGGGATTTCATGTGTATCGCTCCTAAAGAGAAACAAACGACATCATTTCCTGCTGTAATGTTTCCTATCATCTCATCTGGAGACGCCACGGCAACGCAGGAGTGATGAGTGACAGCACATCCACACACACACACACACTCTCACACACACACACACACACACTCACTCACACACATGCACGCAGCGTGGCTGGAAAAACACATCTCATCGAGATTCAGCGATGTGAAGTAAAAGTGCTGAGTCAAGAACTATTTTCTCTCTGGGATGGATGCAACACACACATACACACACACACACACACACACACACACACACACACACACACACACACACACACACACACACACACACACATACACACACACACACACACACACACACACACACACACATACACATACTGAAATGGACACTGAACTCTTTAAGCAACATCTCAGATTGCAATTCATATTGAGAGGACTGCGGTGTGTGTGTGTGTGTGTGTGTGTGTGTGTGTGTGTGTGTGTGTGGGTGTGTGTGTGTGTGTGTGTGTGTGCTATAGTGTTACACAGGAAACTGCCACACAGGCTGATTCATCATCTTTGTGAGAAAAATATCCGACTGACGGAGTTTTTAAGTTTTTAATCTGACCGCAGGAAAAAAAACATGGAGGAAAGAGCAAGTAAAAACAGAGCTGCCCGTTTATTTATGTTGGTATAATCAGAATATTTCCATTATACCAACCTATACCAAACTAATTAACCTACCATGGTGAGGGCAGGAACGTAGATCCTGGTTACCATGGTGAGGGCAGGAACGTAGATCCTGGTTACCACGGTGAGGGCAGGAACATAGATCCTGGTTACCATGGTGAAGGTAGGAACATAGATCCTGGTTACCATGGTGAGGGTAGGAACGTAGATCCTGGTTACCACGGTGAGGGTAGGAACGTAGATCCTGGTTACCACGGTGAGGGTAGGAACGTAGATCCTGGTTACCATGGTGAGGGTAGGAACATAGATCCTGGTTACCATGGTGAGGGTAGGAACGTAGATCCTGGTTACCACGGTGAGGGTAGGAACGTAGATCCTGGTTACCACGGTGAGGGTAGGAACGTAGATCCTGGTTACCATGGTGAGGGTAGGAATGAAAACCTAATCAGTTCATCTATAATTGGTACTTCATTACTGTTCGCCCTTCTGTAGATAGGGAGGGTATCTCGTTCACAAGACATACGGAAACACAAGTGGGCTTAAAAATGACAGAGATTGAGATTCACATTAGATTAAAAATAAATTCCATATGATTTAGGTAATCGTAATGCCAGCGGTCGGTAGTAAAACTAATGCCATCCAAACGTTACTACGGAGTTTCACCAGGAGACGTTTTAATGACTGATATAAAGCATCTGATCGGTTAAACACCGTCTCATCAGCGGCTCCGCTGTCTCTCTCTTTCAAACGGATGAAGTAATCCGATGTTTCAGATCAATACCTCGCTCGCCCACTCTGTGTCAGGGGCTAGTCCATCTAACATGGCCGTCAGCAGCGCGCGCTGCAGCGTGGGAGGCTAATGGAGGTCTTCACAAACACAATATTGTTTTTTGACCCGCCTAGGACCCGAGGCTCCCCGGCTGCACGGATCACATTTTCTGCCCACTTAGGTTGAGAAACATACTTCAGCAAATCCTGAAAAGATTCTTCATGTTTTGAAGAAGAAGCCAAACGTTTTTAAATGTCCTCCTGTTTCTGGTTTGATTTTTCTGATTGATTTAAAAGCAATTCTTTATCAAATTAACGATCAATCAAAAACAAAACAAACAGGAAAAATAAGTCAAACTTATCTCCCAAACCACTGAATTCAATTCAATATACTTTATTAATCCCCTGCTGGGGAAATTCCTCTGTCCGGTAGCTTCAAACAGCTCAAGAGAGAGCTCCAGGACAACTGGTAGGTGGTGCTGCGTTGAGTGGAGCGGGACAACCGCTTGGTGGAACAGAGTTGGTAAACTGTGGTGAACTGTTACTCAAAATATGGTTACTCAAAATCAACTCCAGAGTTTCTGCAGCATCACAGAGTGTGCTCATTTATTTTCATTTGTTTTGTGGCTCAATAAACAAAAAAAATAATCCCTTTCCTATAAAAGGGCTGCCCCAAGAGGAGGAGTTAAGTATTTCGGAGTCTTGTTCACAGTGGGGAAAGGACGGATCGGTGCGGATCTACGTTCCTACCATCACCATGGTAACCAGGATCTACGTTCCTACCCTCACCATGGTAAGCAGGATCTACGTTCCTACCTTCACCATGGTAACCAGGATCTACATTCCTACCCTCACCATGGTAACCAGGATCTATGTTCCTACCCTCACCATGGTAACCAGGATCTACGTTCCTACCTTCACCATGGTAACCAGGATCTACGTTCCTACCCTCACCATGGTAACCAAGATCTATGTTCCTACCCTCACCATGATAACCAAGATCTATGTTCCTACCCTCACCATGGTAACCAGGATCTATGTTCCTACCCTCACCATGGTAACCAGGATCTACGTTCCTACCCTCACCATGGTAACCAGGATCTATGTTCCTACCCTCACCATGGTAACCAGGATCTAAGTTCCTACCCTCACCGTGGTAACCAGGATCTACGTTCCTACCCTCACCATGGTAACCAGGATCTAAGTTCCTACCCTCACCGTGGTAACCAGGATCTACGTTCCTACCCTCACCATGGTAACCAGGATCTACGTTCCTACCCTCACCATGGTAACCAGGATCTACGTTTTTACCCTCACCATGGTAACCAGGATCTACATTCCTACCCTCACCATGGTAACCAGGATCTACGTTCCTACCCTCACCGTGGTAACCAGGATCTACGTTCCTACCCTCACCATGGTAACCAGGATCTACATTCCTACCCTCACCATGGTAACTAGGATCTACGTTCCTACCCTCACCATGGTAACCAGGATCTACGTTCCTACCCTCACCATGGTAACCAGGATCTACGTTCCTACCCTCACCATGGTAACCAGGATCTACGTTCCTACCCTCACCATGGTAACCAGGATCTAAGTTCCTACCCTCACCGTGGTAACCAGGATCTACGTTCCTACCCTCACCATGGTAACCAGGATCTACGTTCCTACCCTCACCATGGTAACCAGGATCTACGTTTTTACCCTCACCATGGTAACCAGGATCTACATTCCTACCCTCACCATGGTAACCAGGATCTACGTTCCTACCCTCACCGTGGTAACCAGGATCTACGTTCCTACCCTCACCATGGTAACCAGGATCTACGTTCCTACCCTCACCATGGTAACCAGGATCTACGTTCCTACCCTCACCATGGTAACCAGTGTGGGTGGTGACTCAAAGAACCAGATCTCTGATACAAGCAGCTGAAATGATCTTCCTCTGCAGGGTGGCCGGGCTCTCAGAGAGAGAGTGAGGAGCTCTACTATCTGGTAGGAGTTCGGATTACAGCCGTTACTCCTCCAGATGGAGTGGTTCAGGCATCTGGTTAGGATCCCTCCCAAACTCTTTGCTGGTGAGGTGTTCCTTCCCACCGGGAGGAGACCCAGAGGCAGAACCCGGACCTGCTGCAGAGACTATGTCTCACAGCTGGACAAAGAACACCTCAGGATCCTTTCAGGTGAGCTGGAGGATGCAGCTGGGGTGAGAGAAGACTGGGTTTACCCGTATGAGGCTGGTTCCTCAGCGACCCAGCCCTGAATAAGCAGAAGACAATGGAACAGAAATAATGTCCCGAATTGCTTACTGTTACTCACTACCAACTGAAGATGAACTGATTAGGTTTTCATAGACCTCAACCATTTGTTGGTACAGTTTGTGACACATGCCAGGCTCTACGGCATCAACTTATTCCCGTTTCTATTCAAATGTTTTCGCTTTTCTTTGAGGATCATCATGTAAATCCTTCAACTGTTTCATCTCGATGTTTGTAAAAGTTTCAACAAAAACGAACGTAAACAGCAAATTAATAAACAAACAAACTAACAAATGATCAAATAATCCAAACCGATGCTGAGACGTAAATCCTCAAACACCGAGACAGACGATGTGAACGTTAAACGTCTTAAACTGAATCAGTTTGAAGCTTCGACAGCTGTGTGTGTTACTCATAATTCCCCTAGTTTAAGCCTTTTAGGAGTTTAGGTTAGCTTTGGGTTTAATCCCACGCTGGCATAAACCAAAGCTGGCACACACACACACACAGCGTACACCTGAAGAGCTCAGACGCTGTCATCATGACATTTAGAAGTTTTATTTCCTGGATGGTTTTGGTATTTAAACAGAACCTCGTCTGATTGAGTCTTTAAAGATAACCAGCCTGCTGATCAGGGTGGTTTCCACGGTTACCATCATGACTTAAAAGTTGTACCACTTTTTTTCTATCTTCTAATTTACGATACTTTTTAAATGTATCGTGATACGTATCGTTATCGTGATGTGTTTCAGTACCACCTTGTCGTGTCTCCTATCGAACAGATGGGCGTGGGTTTATGAGAAGCTGCTGGTTTCTACTCTAACTAACAGGTTGTGGTGTTTCCATCGAGCCGCGCTGGTCCTGCAGCTGCTGTATTGATCCTAAATTGATCCAACCAACAGAGAACAGAGGAGCTCTGATAGTGAGCGCTCTGATTCAGCAGACTAACGCTCACCAGGAATTACAATGCAACACTCGTGTTCTCTAAAATAATGTTACATGGGCAAGAGCCACAGCACGGAAGCTAAGACCCAAAGTCACAACCGACAGCTGGTGAGAGTAACTGAGGGTTGGAACTCAGATCAACTGGCTAAAAGTCCTGGTGAAATCCTCCAGCTCACCCTGGAGGATCCTGAGGTGTTCTCTATCCAGCTGTCAGACATGGTGTCTCCAGCGGAGGTCTGCCTCTCGGTCTCCTCCGGGTGGGAAGGTACACCTCACCACCAAGGCAATCAGGAGGCATCCAAACCAGATGCTTGAACCACCCACCCTGGCTTCTCTCGACCCGGAGGAGCAACGGCTCTAGTCTGAGATCCTCCCTCTATATCTGAGAGAGAGCCCAGCCACCCTGCAAAGGAAGATCATTTTGGCCGCTTGTATCTGTGATCTAGTTCTTTCTGTGACATGGTAACCCACACTGGTTACCATGGTGAGGGTAGGAATGTAGACCCTGGTTACCATGGTGAGGGTAGGAACGTAGATTTTGGTTACCACGGTGAGGGTAGGAATGTAGATCCTGGTTACCATGGTGAGGGTAGGAACGTAGATCCTTGTTACCATGGTGAGGGTAGGAACGTAGATCCTGGTTACCATGGTGAGGGTGGGAACGTAGATCCTGGTTACCATAGTGAGGGTAGGAATGTAGATCCTGGTTACCACGGTGAGGGTAGGAACACAGATCCTGGTTACCATGGTGAGGGTAGGAATGTAGATCCTGGTTACCATGTTGAGGGTAGGAACATAGATCCTGGTTACCATGGTGATGGTAGGAACGTAGATCCTGGTTACCATGGTGATGGTAGGAACGTAGATCCTTGTTACCATGGTGAAGGTAGGAACGTAGATCCTGGTTACCACGGTGAGGGTAGGAATGTAGGTCCTGGTTACCATGGTGAGGGTAGGAATGTAGATCCTGGTTACCATGGTGAGGGTAGGAACGTAGATCCTGGTTACCATGGTGAGGGTAGGAACGTAGATCCTGGTTACCATGGTGAGGGTAGGAATATAGATCCTGGTTACCAAGGTGAGGGTAGGAACGTAGATCCTGGTTACCATGGTGAGGGTAGGAATGTAGATCCTGGTTACCACGGTGAGGGTAGGAACATAGATCCTGGTTACCATGGTGAGGGTAGGAAAGTAGATCCTGGTTACCATGGTGAGGGTAGGAAAGTAGATCCTGGTTACCACGGTGAGGGTAGGATCGTAGATCTTGGTTAAGACGGGACTCGACGAGAATTCCCATCTCGACCGAACACCAGCACCGGTCACACAGACACTGAATATTTCACATCGAACATAAAGAACTTGTTTTTATTCGTTATAAAATATGTTTTTCTTTGCATGGTCAGGTTTGTCCCCCACGGCTCACCGTAGGACCATGAATGAGCCAGAGGCTGATTTTCTATCAGCTGCTTGTATTTATGAGACAAATCTCCTGCTGTGTGAGTGAAAGCCCGTGTTTCCTACGGAGGAGGAAAAGCTAGATTCAGCAGAACTTCAATCTGCAGGATGGGTTTGGAATAAAATATTCATAGAAAAACATCTGGCCAGGTGTGCGGGCGCACCTGCACGAGTTAACGAAGCAAACAGAGAAACTTTTTAACCCGACAGGGCGAGCCGATCCCGTAGGTCATCAGTCAGGGAGAGATGCTAATGTGGCGTGACCATGGTAACGTGAAATCCAACCAGACAGAAACAATAAACAGATCCGAGGGTGATGGGAAATTTAGACCAGTGTGTGTGTGTTTGTGTGTGTGTACCGTTTCTCTCGCTGCAGTGTGTAGGAGCTCCTAAAGAATCCGAGCAGTTCGTCCTCGATGGCGGCGTCGAAGCTGATGTTCAGCCTGTAAACCCTCGCCGGCTTCATCTCGCGGTGGAGGACCACCACGTACATCTGGTTGGCAGGGAAGGCGAAATGGCGATGGATCCTCATGGCTCCGCCTCCTGGTCTGTTTGCACCACGCCCTCCTGTGCCAGCCTCCACCGAGACAGAGACCCGGTCCACCTGAAGGAAAGAAAAACAAGTCAGGATCACGTTGCATTGGTTCATCGTGGGGAAGAGCTGAACCAAACCTACCCTCACCATGGTAACCAGGATCTACGTTCCTACCCTCACCATGGTAACCAGGATCTACGTTCCTACCCTCACCATGGTAACCAGGATCTATGTTCCTACCCTCACCATGGTAACCAGGATCTACATTCCTACCTTCACCATGGTAACCAGGATCTATGTTCCTACCCTCAACATGGTAACCAGGAACTATGTTCCTACCCTTACCCTCACCATGGTAACCAGGATCTACGTTCCTACCCTCACCATGGTAACCAGGATCTATGTTCCTACCCTCACCATGGTAACCAGGATCTACGTTCCTACCTTCACCATGGTAACCAGGATCTATGTTCCTACCCTCAACATGGTAACCAGGAACTATGTTCCTAGCCTCACCATGGTAACCATGATCTAAGTTCCTACCCTCACCATGGTAACCAGGATCTATATTCCTACTCTCACCATGGTAACCAGGATCTACGTTCCTATCCTCACCATGGTAACCAGGATCTATATTCCTACCCTCACCATGGTAACCAGGATCTACGTTCCTACCCTCACCATGGTAACCAGGATCTACGTTCCTATCCTCACCATGGTAACCAGGATCTACGTTCCTACCCTCCCCATGGTAACCGGGATCTACGTTCCTACCCCCACCACGGTAACCAGGATCTACGTTCCTATCCTCACCATGGTAACCAGGATCTACCTTCCTACCCTCACCATGGTAACAAGGATCTATGTTCCTACCCTCACCATGGTAACCCGGATCTACGTTCCTACCCTCACCATGGTAACCCGGATCTACGTTCCTACCCTCACCATGGTAACCAGGATCTACGTTCCTATCCTCACCATGGTAACCAGGATCTATATTCCTACCCTCACCATGGTAACCAGGATCTACGTTCCTACCCTCACCATGGTAACCAGGATCTACGTTCCTATCCTCACCATGGTAACCAGGATCTACGTTCCTACCCTCCCCATGGTAACCGGGATCTACGTTCCTACCCCCACCACGGTAACCAGGATCTACGTTCCTATCCTCACCATGGTAACCAGGATCTACCTTTCTACCCTCACCATGGTAACAAGGATCTATGTTCCTACCCTCACCATGGTAACCCGGATCTACGTTCCTACCCTCACCATGGTAACCCGGATCTACGTTCCTACCCTCACCATGGTAACCAGGATCTACGTTCCTATCTTCACCATGGTATGAATGAGGGTGTGTGGCCCCACAACAGACTGTCGACCTGTTCGGGGTCCTATCCGTGACCCAATTAGGGATGAACGGTTTTGAAGATTAATTTGAAACGACTATTATTGGTATATAAACACTTCTGTTCCTGAAAGTTCACCCTCTGCTGGTCACAAACCCGACCAGGTGTCGCTTTGGTTGTAGTTTTTTTACCATCTCCTTCATCTACATCCAATCAGATGGAAGCTGTTGCCATGCAATCTGTTGTTCTTCGTGTTCTACACGTTGCCACAACGACAAGAGCCAAATCCTTTCCACTTGGTGAACATAAAGAGACTAACTGACAGATCTTCTGTCAGCTGTAACCATTGTTCAGTCATTAGAGCTTGAGCAGATTCACCCAGCAGCTCACCAGCCCCCCACCGGGCTGCTTAGACCCAGGTGCAGGTTCAGCTTGGACAGGGATTTGCTGGTAATTAAATCAAATGTCACCAAACTCACAGCAGCCTGGAAAATGATCAAAGCATGTAGGTGCAACATGAGCACCAGGATACGAGCGAGCCGCCAATCACGCGCCCCCCCAGCACCCACACAGTCCTGAGAGGAGCTCTAATCAACCACGGTAAGTGAATGCATCTCTGTGGGTCATCTCTGTGGGTGGAAGAGGAGTTCATACTTGAAAATAAAATGAAAATGTTGCACTTGTTCCGTCGTCTTTTACACTTTTTTTTTGTGGAATGATGCAAGAAAAACAAGAAGTTTGCTTAAAAATGAATTCTGTGATGGGTGGTGAGCCGTACAGAGCGACTGTTTGGGTACCAGCGGGGGAACAGGATGGATGGAGAAAAGCTGCCAGCAGAATCATCGCAACGAAATTTCATCCACAGCAGGCGGAAACACATCCGCCCTCCGTCCCTGCGGGAGGAGACACCGAATTTGTTCCTGAGTTTGGTTGCAACGAAACCAGGTGGGGTGACATGCCAGCTTGGGTTCCATCAAACAAATTTACAAGGGTCGGCCTACGTGCCAACTGTTCAAGATCATACCAACTTTCAGGCTGCTGTGATCGACCAGTTCATCATCGTTAAGGGCGGCACAGTGGACTCAAAGCAAGAAGGTCAGGGGTTTGAGTTCCAGATGGGGACGAGGCTTGAAACACTGGCCTTTCTGTGTAGAGTTTACATGTTCTCCCCATGTACGGTAGGTTTCGTCTAAGTACTCCGGTTTCCCTCCCAACCTCCATGGACATGCATGCTGGGTTGATTGGCCACAACACGATTGCCCCTAGGAATAAGTGTATGAATGTGGATGGTTGTGTGTGTGGCACTACGACAGACTGGCGACTTGTTCGGGGTGTACCCTGTCTTCCTAAGCCCCAGAAATTCTACGTCCCGCCTGATTGGACGGTTCAGAAGATGAATGAATGTTCATTTTTACTGTTTTGCAGACGACACCGAGCTCTACTTATCTGGCAAACCCGACTCTGCTCTTCCTCCTTCCTACCTATCGGAGGTGAAGAAGGCTGCCATCCAACTTCCTCAAACTGAGCCCTAATAAAACACAAGTTCTTCTTGTTGGCTCAGAATCTTCTTCTTCTTTCGGCATTTACCTTCAGGGGGCGCCACAGCAAGTCAGTTTCTTCCATCTAACCCTATCTGCTGCATCTTCTTCGGTCACACCAACTATCTTCATGTCTTCCTTCACTGTATCCATGAACCTCCTCTTTGGTCTTCCTTTAGTCCTCTTTCCTGGTGGTTCCAAACCCAGCATCCTTCTTCTGATGTACTCTCTCTCTCTCCTCTGCACATGTCCAAACCATCTCAGTCTGACCTCTCTGACTTTAAAACCTCTAACATGTGCTGTTCCTCTGATCTGTCCATCCTGGTCACTCCCAGAGAGATCCTCAGCATCTTCATCTCTGCTACAAACATCTCTGTTTCCTGTCTTTTCCTCAGTGACACTGTCTCTAGACCAATCAGCATGGCCGCTCTCATCACACTGTCTCTAGACCAATCAGCATGGCCGCTCTCACCACACTGTCTCTAGACCAATCAGCATGGCCGCTCTCACCACACTGTCTCTAGACCAATCAGCATGTCTGCTCTCACCACACTGTCTCTAGACCAATCAGCATGTCCGCTCTCACCACACTGTCTCTAGACCAATCAGCATGGCCGCTCTCACCACACTTTCTCTAGACCAATCAGCATGTCCGCTCTCACCACACTGTTTCTAGACCAATCAGCATAGCCGCTCTCACCACGGTTTTGTCCACTTTCACTTTGGCTCCTCAGTTTCCCCTCAGGTCAAGAGTCTGGGTGTTGTCATACACGACCGATTTCTTTCAGTCTCAGATTATTAGCGTCACTCGTTCTGTCTTTTTTCCCTTCAGGAACGTCAAAACCGTGTTCAACCCTCTGTGTTTTTCCATGGCACTGCCATCCTGGTCCAGTGAAATTTGTGTGCTACACTTCTACACCGCAGCAGGCTGCCCACGGCGGCGCCAATGGTGGTTTCGGTGTCTTCTCCAAGGACCCTAGACGTGCGCTCAGTGGGATGCGAACCCGCGAACTTCTGGTTTACTTCCGCGGGCGAACGCTCTAACCACTGAGCCACCGTATACCCCCCCAAATCTCGTCTATCTTGTCTTGACTACTACCAGCCACAGTACCACAGAGACATGTCTTTGTGGTTCCGGCTTCATTCCACCACCCACACTGGTTATCAAAAGTGAGGCTTGGAACATTTTTTACATTCCATCGTCTTCCGTTTATCCAAGGCCGGGTCGCCGTGCCAACAGCCTCAGACGGGAAGCCCAGGCTTCTCTCACCTCCAGCTCACCCGGGAGGATCCAGAGAACGATCCCCGGACAGCTCTCCAGCGGGTCTGGTCCTTCCTCTAGGTCTCCTCCCAGTAGGACATGCCCAGAACACCTCATCAGTGAGGCGCTCGGGAGGCTTTCTTGCCCGAACCACTTTATCTAACTTCTCTCAACCTGGAGGAGCAGAGGCTCTACTCGGAGCTCCTCCCTCTATCTCAGAGTGAGAGCCCAGCCACCCTGCAGAGGATGCTCGTTTAGGCTCGAAAGGAAGATTGGTAAATTAAAAACTTTGCTTTTCGGCTCAGCTTTTTTTTTCATAACAACAGGACGATGACCTGCAGTAACCTATCGGCCAAACAAACAACGTTTTCAAACCCAAACATATGGTTTCTGAAGGAATTTTTATCATAAAACCAATGATCTGTTCCGTTCCGTCATCTTCCGCTTGTTCCGGGGTCGGATTGCGGGGGCAACAGCCTCAAGCGGGCAGGCCAGGCCTCTCTCACCCCGGCTGCATCCTCCATCTCACCCAGAAGGATCCCAAGTCGTTCCCCGGCCAGCTGTGAGACATAGTCTCTCCAGCAGGTCCGGGGTCTGCCTCTTGGTCTCCTCCCGGTGGGACGTGCCCAAAACACCCCGCCTGCGAGGCGCTCGGGGGGCATTCTGACCAGATGTCCGAACCACCCCATCTGGCTCCTCTCCACCTGGAGGAGGAGCGGCTCAACACCGAGCTCCTCCTGGATGGCAGAGCTCCTCACTCCTCACCCGATCTCTGAGTGAGAGCCCAGCCACCCTGCGGAGGAAGCTCATTTCGGCCGCTTGTATCCGTGATCTCCAATGATCAGATTTCAAAGATAATAAAAAAATCTAATGTTGTTTCCGGCAGCACGGTGGCGCAGTGGGTAGCACAGTGGCCTCACAGCAAGAAGGTCGAGGGTTCGAGTCCCGGGTGGGGACGAGGCTTGGAACACTGTCCTTTCTGTGTGGAGTTTGCATGTTCTCCCTGTGTCTGCGTGGGTTTCCTCCGGGTACTCCGGTTTCCTCCCACCCTCCAAAGACATGCATGCTAGGTTGATTGGCCGGTGCCAAATTGCCCCTAGGAATGAGTGTGTGTGTGGATGGTTGTATGTGTGTGGCCCCGCGACAGACTGGCGACCTGTTCGGGGTGTACCCTGCCCTTTGCCTTAAATTAGCCGGGATGGGCTCCGGCACCCCCCGCAAACCCAAAAGGGACAGACGGATAAAGAAGATGACTGACTGACTGATGTTGTTTCCTGTGATCCGGTTTTAACCAGCAGCTCCTCCCTACATTGTGTAAGAGATGTGAATTACTCCTAATCTCTGAGTTCCATCTCCCATAAAACATATTCCCGTACAAACACGGATGTAGAACTAAACCGTCTACAGAAAATGCTCCAGGGAAACTCAGCCGCCATCTTCCCGGCTTGAGGCGAAACTCTGTCACACATCACAGGAATCTGAATCCACTCCTCAGGTGTTAATGCTGGTTTCTAAGTGTAAAAACCCGACTGAATGGGGTCAATTAGACCAGAATTAAGAGGATTTTCAAATCAAAATAATCTATTTTTCTTGAAGAATCATTGTTTAAGTCTATTTTTAAGTCTATTTTTCTGATTCAGATACTTTATTAAACCCTTACAGGAAAAACGTGTGTGTCCGTTAGCTCCAATCAGTCCAAAAGAGAGCTCCAAGCAGCTACTAGGTGGTGCCAAGTTGGATGGAATAGAGCTGGAACACACGACAGGTTGTTCTACCCTGTACAGAATGTGGGTTACCGTAGCAACGATGTTTGAAAACTCTGTTCAGACAGGAACAGAGATGCCAACTTTTTGGCTTCACAAAAGCGGGAAATTTGAGAAGGAGGGACACAAAGGAGGAGGGGCTATGACGTCACATCCACCAATGGACAACACCCGTCATGACAGTTGGCGAAAAACAAACTTTTCAAAACATGAGAAATCAGCTGGTAAATTGTGCGTCTTCCGTGTGTTACCACCTAGTGTTATTTATCAGTACGAAGAGGAATTACCACCAGGAATACACCCCTGTACTGATTGGTCACGCTTTGTTTTGCGGCTCACGCACATAAGCTGTCACATAAGCAAAGTTCCCGCATGTCCGACTTCTTTCATACGTTCACCAAAAAAAATACTGGCAATAGACCATGCAGGTCGCTACTAGCGGCTTTCAGATGCACAGCTGCAGCATTAGGAGATGCCCTGTGCTTAGCCTCATTATACCTAATCATGTTCATGGAATGCACTAGAGGGTTCATCATGCAGGAGTTTTATTAGCCTTGGCGGGTGAGCATGAGATAAGTCCTAACTGCAGGAGTCTCCCGCCCAATGCGGGATACTCGGCATGTCTGCAGGAATCACTGATGACGTCACTCAGAAGATCCTGTCTTCATTCCTTCTGATTCACTCCAGCAGGAACATCTCCACACGTTCATGAAGACTCCACATGAAGGAGCTGATGAAGGAGCTCATGTCTTGAGACTCAAATAAAAAACTAGAAAAATCCAACAAAACGTGGAGCTACATGGACCTGCTGCTGTCACAGGAAGATCCTGGTTACCACGATGAGGGTAGGAACGTAGATCCTGGTTACCATGGTGAGGGTAGGAACGTAGATCCTGGTTACCATGGTGAGGGTAGGAACGTAGATCCTGGTTACCATGGTGCGGGTAGGAACGTAGATCCTGGTTACCATGGTGAGGGTAGGAACATAGATCCTGGTTACCATGGTGAGGGTAGGAACGTAGATCCTGGTTACCATGGTGAGGGTAGGAACGTAGATCCTGGTTACCATGGTGCGGGTAGGAACGTAGATCCTGGTTACCATGGTGAGGGTAGGAACATAGATCCTGGTTACCATGGTGAGGGTAGGAACGTAGATCCTGGTTACCATGGTGAGGGTAGGAACATAGATCCTGGTTACCATGGTGAGGGTAGGAACGTAGATCCTGGTTACCATGGTGAGGGTAGGAACGTAGATCCTGGTTACCATGGTGCGGGTAGGAACGTAGATCCTGGTTACCATGGTGAGGGTAGGAACATAGATCCTGGTTACCATGGTGAGGGTAGGAACGTAGATCCTGGTTACCATGGTGAGGGTAGGAACATAGATCCTGGTTACCATGGTGAGGGTAGGAACATAGATCCTGGTTACCATGGTGAGGGTAGGAACGTAGATCCTGGTTACCATGGTGAGGGTAAAAATCTCGTCTCCTCTGATGTCACTCAGAAGATCCTGTCTTCATTCCTTCTGATTCACTCCAGCAGGAACATCTCCACACGTCCACTCTGACTCCACATTCCTCGCTGATGAAGTAGCTCATGTCTTGAGACTTAAATAAAAACTAGAAAAATCCAACAAAACGTGGAGCTACATGGACCTGCTGCTGTCACAGGAAGCACATAAAAAAAAGTCAATAGGTATTTTTAAGCCAGCATTTAGAAACCCTAACCGGTTAACTTCCGGTCAGAGGGCGAATGTTCTACCACTGAGCCACCGCCTCCTCCTAACCCTAATAAACCATGTTTGATGTCCTTCATTTGGGTCCTCCACCTTCTACACCCTCACGTCTTAACAAAACAAAATTCTGACCACAACGTGATGCCAACAAGAAGCAGAATTTAAGCCAAATTTTTTTTTGTACTGTAATTTCACGACCATAAGGTGCACCTAAAAGTCTCAAATTTTCTTCAAAATGAGCGGTGCGCCCTATCTGATTGGTGGACGTATTAGAGAACCATCAGGTGGACGCAGTTGAAAACATGAGAATGTTAAAGGGTGAAGTGTGTGTGTGGATTATGTCTAAAAGAACAGGTGTGTTCTTTATGAAGAACATTGCTGTTTTAAAAACACTGAAAATGGAAAAGAGACACGCTTATGAAGCTCAGTTTAAACTGATGGCGATCAGCAGCGCCGGGCGAGTTACGCCACAGTTTGCCAGTGGATTGTAGATGCTCGGGCTAACGTGTCTGCTGGCACTGTTGTCCGAGCTTTCCCAAAAGCAGGCATCATTTCCGAGGAGCTGCACGGTTCAGAAAGTGACTCTGACAGCGTGGAAAGTGAACCTGCGAGGTTGGATTTAGAGCAGCTGTTAGATTCTGAACCAGAGGATGAGGACTTGGATGGATTTAATAAATGACTTTATGACGACTGTAACTAATATTTAAATAAAACCAAACACACTCAGTTTCACTCCCGATCTATTTTTAAATATGAACGTGTGTGTGCGTATGCGCGTCTATGTGTATGTGTGTGTGTTGTTGTAAGGCGGACTTACGTAGTAGAGGATATGTAGATAAAACCCGCGCCCTATCATCAGGTGCTCCTTATTGTGTGTTAAATACAGAGCACGCAAAATTTGGACTGCGCCTTCATACGGTGGACCCTATGGTTGTGAAAATACGGTATTTCCGGCGGACGAAGAAGCTTCTTGATTCGTCCGCGACCCAAAAAAAGCAGCTCTGTGATTTTCCTGAAATCAGCAGACTTATTTAGAGAAGCCAGTAAAGCCGTCAGAATTACATTTCCATAATTACCTGAAGCTTTTTAATCACCATTTGCTTTAATTAAATGGCTTCGTTCAGCCTGCTGAATGTTAATGAGCTGCTATTGATAAAGTCTCACTTAAAATACCTCATTAGAGACCAAACTTCAGATTTTCAGCTAAAACCGACAATCAGAGTTAAAAAAAACCTCCGGATCAGTGACGAAACTTTACAGTTTAAAAAACTCAGTTTTAATTCCTGGTTTAAAGTGTCATCTGGTCCGTCATTAAAATCCTTCCTGATCATGTTTTATTTTGAAAATGTCTCAAAATGAAAGTTTTTTTTTAAAAATTAAAATGGGGTGGTTTGGGCGCCTCGCCACCAGGTGGTTAGGGTTAGTCTTCTGCTTATCAGGGGCAGGGTCATGGGGCAGCAGCCTCACACGGGAAGCCCAGGCTTCTCTCACCCCGGCTGCATCCTCCAGCTCACCTAGGAGGATCCTGAGGTGTTCCCTGTCCAGCTGTGAGACATAGTCTCTCCAGCAGGTCCGGGGTCTGCCTCTGGGTCTCCTCCTGGTGGGACAGAACATCTCACCAGTGAGGGAAGCATCTTAACCAGATGTCTGAACCACCTAACCTGGAGGCGGAGGAGCAACGGCTCAAATCCGAGCTCCTCTCGGACAGCAGAGCTCCTCTAAGAGAATTCAGCCATCCTGGGAAGGAAGCTCATCTTAGCCGCTTGTATCCACAATCTCATTCTTTTGGTCACCACCCACAGCTGGTTACCATGGTGAGGGTAGGAACGTAGATCCTCGTTACCGTGGTGAGGGTAGGAACGTAGATCCTGGTTACCATGGTGAGGGTGGGAACGTAGATCCTGGTTACCATGGTGAGGGTAGGAACGTATATCCTGGTTACCATGGTGAGGGTAGGAACGTACAGTGGTGGTCAAAAGTTTACATACACTTGTAAAGAACATAATGTCATGGCTGTCTTGAGTTTCCAGTTATTTCAACAACTCTGATTTTTCTCTGATATAGTGATTGGAACAGATCCTTCTTTGTCACAAAAAACATTCATGAAGTTTGATTCTTTTATGACTTTATTATGGGTAAACTGAAAATGTGACAAAATCAGCTGGGTCAAAAATATACATACAGCAATGCTAATATTTGGTTACATGTCCTTTGGCCATTTTTACTTCAATTAGGCGCTTTTGGTAGCCATCCACAAGCTTCTGGCAAGTTTCTGGTTGAATCTTTGACCACTCCTCTTGACAGAATTGGTGCAGTTCAGTTAAATTTGTTGGCTTTCTGACATGGACTTGTTTCTTCAGCATTATCCACATGTTCTCAATGGGATTTAAGTCAGGACTTTGGGAAGGCCATTCTAAAACCTTAATTCTAGCCTGATTTAGCCATTCCATTACCACTTTTGATGTGTGTTTGGGGTCATTGTCCTGTTGGAACACCCAACTGCGCCCAAGACCCAACCTTCGGGCTGATGACTTCAGGTTTTCTTGAAGAATTTGAAGGTAATCCTCCTTCTTCATTGTCCCATTGACTCTCTGTAAAGCACCAGTTCCATTGGCAGCAAAACAGGCCCACAGCATAATACTACCACCACAGTGCTTGATGGTAGGCATGGTATGGTGTTCTTGGGGTTAAAGGCCTCACCTTTTCTCCTCCAAACATATTGCTGGGCATTGTGGCCAAACAGCTCAATTTTTGTTTCATCTGACCACAGAACTTTGTCCATGTGATCAGCAGCAAACTTTAGTTGAGCCTTAAGGTGCCGCTTTTGGAGCAAGGGCTTCCTTCTTGCACGGCAACCTCTCAGTCCATGGCGATGCAAAACACGCTTGACTGTGGACACTGACACCTGTGTTCCAGCAGCTTCTAATTCTTGGCAGATCTGCTTTTTGGTGCTCCTGGGTTGACTCTTCACCCTCCTGACCAGTTTTCGCTCAGCAGCAGGTGACAGCTTGCGTTTTCTTCCTGATCGTGGCAGTGACAAAACAGTGCCATGCACTTTATACTTACAAACAATTGTTTGCACTGTTGCTCTTGGAACCTGCAGCTGCTTTGAAATGGCTCCAAGTGACTTTCCTGACTTGTTCAAGTCAATGATTCTCTTTTTCAAATCTGTGCTGAGCTCCTTTGACTTTCCCATTGTAGCGTTTGTGGGTGTTTTTATCCAATGAGCCCTTTTTAAATGGCCTCAGAGAAGTCACCAGCTGTAGTCACTCATAATCACTCACAAGAAGTTAAGAGGTCATGCTATGAAGCTCATGTCATTGACACAACTTTCTAAGTCTTCAAAATTGCTCATTCATGTTGCTGTATGTATATTTTTGACCCAGCTGATTTCGTCACATTTTCAGTTTACCCATAATAAAGTCATAAAACAATCAAACTTCATGAATGTTTTTTGTGACAAAGAAGGATCTGTTCCAATCACTATATCAGAGAAAAATCAGAGTTGTTGAAATAACTGGAAACTCAAGACAGCCATGACATTATGTTCTTTACAAGTGTATGTAAACTTTTGACCACCACTGTATATCCTGGTTACCATGGTGAGGGTAGAAACATAGATCCTGGTTACCATGGTGAGGGTAGAAACATAGATCCTGGTTACCATGGTGAGGGTAGGAACATAGATCCTGGTTACCATGGTGATGGTAGGATCGTAGATCCTGGTTACCATGGTGAGGGTAGGATCGTAGATCCTGGTTACCATGGTGAGGGGTAGGAATGTAGATCCTGGTTATCATGGTGAGGGGTAGGAATGTAGATCCTGGTTATCATGGTGAAGGTAGGAACACAGATGCTGGGAGAGGGTCTCACCTCCCTCCGGCTCTCCATAAGGTTTCTTCCTTTGTTTCTGAGTTTCTCCTCCCTGAGAAGGAGTTTCTAAGCACAGGCATGTTCGGGCTCTATTCGTTATTTAGATCTCTTACTTATTACTGTCTGTTATGACTGATTAACACTGTGTGGAATTTCTTAGATAATTTATTTAAAGGCAAAAAAAACAAGATAAATGGACTAATTTATTAAAATAAATAAGTTTTTTTTTATCATTGAGATCCTGCCTGAGATGTTTAGCCTGGTGATGCTAATTTATACTCCCGATTCCATCCGGCTGGGAGAACGTGGGAGTAAATCACGCAGCAGAAAGGAGGATGAGGAGCTCAGAGCGAGTACCGTTTTACCACATCTTTATTGATCTGCCGGGGCGGCAACGTGACTTTAATACGCTAATATTCCTCCTGTAACTCAGCTTTTTATGTTTTCTCTTTATTCTCTTTGGATTGTTGGATGGGTGGCTGGGCATCCGCAGGGTGGCTGGCCAAACGCAGGATGGCTGGCCTCTCACTCAGAGATCGGGTGAGGAGTTCTGCCATCCGGGAGGAGCTCTGTCCGGATCGAGAGAAGCCAGATGGGATGTTTTGAGAATCTGGTTGGGACGCCTCCCTCACTGGTGAGGTGTTCCGTCCCACCAGGAGGAGACCAAGAGGCAGACCCCAGACCTGCTGGAGAGACTATGTCTCACAGCTGGACAGGGAACACCTCAGGATCCTTCCAGGTGAGCTGGAGGATGCAGCTGAGGTGAGAGAAGCCTGAGCTTCCCGTCTGAGGCCGTTGCCCCCGGCGATCCAGCCCCGGATAAGCAGAAGGTGACGGAACGAAAGTTTCTAAAGAATAAAATCTTACTTTCTGATATTTTATTAAAATTTTTAAACAAGTTTTTCAGGTCATGGCCGTTTAAAATATTTATACATCTACTGTATTTTTTTTTGTTGCAATCAAACTAATTAAATTTAATGAAAGATATTTTTATGATAAATTCCTCTAGTTCGGCGGTGACCAAACCAGTCGATCGCAGTTTACTGATTCCAAGTCGACTTCCAGGTGTGAGTGTTTATGAGAGAGTGTGTGTCTGTGTGTGTATGTGAGAGAAAGAGAGAGCGTTTGATTGTGTATGTTTGTGTGAGTGTGTGTGTGTGTGTGTGTGTGTAATAAAGAGAGAGAGTTTAATTGCGTGTTTTTGTGTGTGTGTGTGTGTGTGTGTAAGAGAGAGAGAGAGAGAACGAGAGAGAGAGAAAGAAAGTTTGATTGTGTGTGTGTGTGTGTGTGTGTGTGTGTGTGTGTGTGTGTGTGTGTGTGTGTGTGTGTGTGTGTGTGTGTGTGTGTGTGTGTGTGTGTGTGTGTGTGTGACAGAGAGACAGACAGACAGACAGACCGACCGAGAAGGAGAGTTTGATTGTGTGTGTTTGTGTGTGAGAGATTGGTTGGAAACCATCTGCAGGGGTTTGCGATGGTAACATCAGATTGGTAGATAGTGTGTGTGTGTGTTTCTGTGTGTTTGAGAGAGAAGGAGAGACTGGCTTGAACTGATCTCCAGGGGTTTACGATGGTAGCGCCCGGCTGGTAGATCTCAGGAGGTTTGATATTTAAAAAGTAGATCTTGGGACAGATTGGGCAGCCCTGGGTTAGTAGTTTATTAGACGTATAGAAACCCTGGCACAGCATTACGGAAACTTTACCCGTTTTTTTCTCACGTTTCTATTCTTACACCTTGTTTCCGGGCGTCAGTCCATGGACCACATTTCTACTTCATAACATATTAGCTGTGAGACCTGCCCGGCGCTCCATCCTGACTCGGGCAGGACGCCGAAGGGCCTTTTAATTGGCCCGTGCCCAAATTAGACCGCTAGCCTTCTCTCACGTTAGCCCGAATGACTCGGGGCTGAAACTTTGGAGGCTAATTAGCCTCGTTAAGAAAACCTCTGAGGCCAGATCTGGAAATAAACTCAGAAAACACTGACGGGCATCAAGAGAGAAGATCCATACGTCTATTTATCTGTAGAGCAAGTGGTAAGCACGATGGATGCCCGGGTCTGGAACGCTTTTATGGCCGCCCGTTGTGGGTCACGAATCATCTGGTCACAGATGCAAGCGGGCGAAATGAGCTTCCTCCGCAGGGTGGCTGAGCTCTCACTCAGAGATAGAGGAGTTCTACCATCCAGGAGGAGCTCGGAGTCGAGCCGCTCCTCCTCAAGTTGAAAGAAACCAGACATGGTAATTCGGGCATCTGGTCAGGCTCGTCCCACCAGGAGGAGACCAAGAGGCAGACCCTGGACCTGCTGGAGAGACTATGTCTCACAGCTGGACAGGGAACACCTCAGGATCCTCCTGGGTGAGCTGGAGGATGCAGCTGGGAAAAGAGAAGCCTTGGCTTCCCATCTGAGGCTGTTGTCCTTGACTAGATGCCCAAACCACCCCATCTGGCTTCCCTTGACCTGGAGGAGGAGGGGCTCTACTCTGAGCTCCTCCCGGATGGGATTACTCAGCACCCTATCTGAGTGAGACCCCAGCCACCCAGAAGAGGAAGCTCATTTAGGCCGGTGTCTCGTTCTTTCGGGCATCACCCACAGCTGGTTACCATGGTGAGGGTGGGACCGTAGATGGGTTTAGTGTGTGTCACTCAGAAAGCTGCCATGGTAACCTCTTCTGCCACTTGTGGGAGACGTAACCATGGCACATCGAGTAACAACAAGCGGGGTTTGAATACTACAACATCCGTTACATCATTTCCATGATCCATATTTGGAGTCCCAGGGGCAGGATTGGGGCAGGATGAGATCAAGTTTGTTTACGTCCAAGATTTTAAATCCCAACTTCGCGCAACGTAAACAAAACAAAACCACTTCCTCAGATTAAAATCTACGATCCAGAATCAGTAGAAAAAAAAAAATCTGAGCTAGAATTTGAACAGTTAAACCGAGAATTTGTGTTTTCCAGCCAGCGGCGGCACTAAACGTACCTCCAGGCGATCGGCATGCAGCACGATGAACCGCGTGGCGTTGACACACTCCAACTCCACGCTGACCTCTCCGGAGAAAGTGAAGTTGTCCATGTGAACGGCGAGCCGCAGGTCGTAGTGCCGCGGCCTCACCGAGCCCGGGAGCCGGGAGTTTTTCCACGGCTGTGCTCCTTCCTCGTCGCCCCTCTCTCCTCTACTTCCGTTTAGTCTCCCTGCTCCCCGGGCCCCCGGCTCCCCGCCGCCGGGCCCACCAGTCCGCTCCTCGCAGTCTTCAAAGCGAACGCTGAGCACCACGGCCACCACGGTGACGATGATAAGAGTGAGGATGGAGAGGGCGAAACCGAGGACCAGCCGCTTGTGGACGGTGATGTGGCGCTCGGTGGTTCGAGGCCGGACCACCACAGATTCCGCCCACTGGTCAGAAAGACCGCGGCCGTTCCGCATGGCCCCGGGGCTGCTGTCGTTTAACCCCATTCAGATGTTTAAAAATCGTTCCGGTGGTGGTACGGACCCGCCCACCTCCTGACACCTCACTCCTTTGGGACTCCAGCAGTCGGATATCAGAGAGTTTGCCCTTTGGCTTCTGCCGGGCAGCAGGTGGGAAACAAACACCGCAGCGGAATTGGCGAAAAGGTCGGCTGCATTTTGGTTTTGTGGTGAGAAGAAAAATCAATGCGAGCAGCTGGATTACAGGTGTACGGGTTGGGCGGGGGGTATGAGGGGGGTAATTAGGAGGGAGTGTGGCTCCACAGCGAGGGTAACATCCACACACACACAGAAAGTTTCACACTCCGAATCAAAAGCTGGATTTTTACTATTTGTTTTCCCAAAACATGATGTTTTAATCTGAAATAATACTTCTTTGAGAAGGATTAAAAATTCAAGTTTAACCGGAAAAAAACAACTTATTAGAGGACATTTTTAACCAATAAATTTCCTTTTAAACTGAAATCGATCCTGTTAATCGATAGTTCCGTGTGTGAGGGACGTTAGGAGTGATTCCCTCTTCTAGTTTTCCTCCGGGAGGCTAATTTAGACCCGCGTGGGTTCCAGGTGGATCAGAAGTGATTGATACGCGTGCGGAGAATCAATCCTTTCAATCGGATTATTCCCCTAACGGACCGTATCCATCCTTAACGGGCGGGAGAAAAGCACCGGGACGGTCCCGTTATCCAGAAATAAATCTGTCAGGCAGGAAGGATGAAGGTTGAAGTTGTTGATTTAAAATCCCTTCAAAAGGAATGCGTTAGAATCCCATCAGTTTGAGGAGTTTTTAATCCAACCGGTCCGTTTCCATGGAGTCCAAACTGCACCGTGTCTCCCTCTCCGTTTCTCCCTCTCTCTGTCGTCTCTCCGGTGCTCCGTGATTCACTGAGATCCTCTTTAACTTTTCAGATCCTCTCTGTCTCTCTCCCTCTTTGGTCCAGGTGGTGATGAGAGAAAGATTCCCCCCTCAGCATCCCTCCGTCCACCGGAGGAGGGAAAGGAGGATGTTAGGAAAGCAGAGGAAGAGTACCGGCACCGATCAGATGCGCTCACAGTGTGCGTTTGAGGCAGAGCTGCTCCAAACAGCAGAGAGAGAGAGAGAGAGAGAGGGAGAGAGAGGATGAGGGAGAGGAGGAGGGAGATAGAGACGGAGACAGAATGAGGGAGAGAGAGGTAAAGTGGAGGGACAGGTGAGGAAGAGAGAGAAACGGAGGGAGGGAGGGAGAGAGAGAGAGAGAGAGAATCAGGGTCTTATTTACTGAGAATTACGTAAATCTTTCGCTGAGTAAGCGTGTTTCTTAATCTCAAGAAAACCACCGTCACCGTTTTAACGCAACCTAAACTTATTAAATCAAACGAATCTCAGGCATAAATCTGCTTTATCTCCATCCCACCCACCCACCCACACACACACACTCCCACCTCATCACACACACAAACAAACACACAAACCAAGCCTCTAAAACTCCACATATGGATCGGATTTAATCAGCCGGAGGAACCTGAAAACAATCATGAACAGAAGGCAAGAAGTCACCATGAGGTAGCCGTGGTGACCAGGATCTACGTTCCTACCCTCACCGTGGTAACCAGGATCTACATTCCTACCCTCACCGTGGTAACCAGGATCTACGTTCCTACCCTCACTGTGGTAACCAGGATCTACATTCCTACCCTCACCGTGGTGACCAGGATCTACGTTCCTACCCTCACTATGGTAACCAGGATCTACGTTCCTACTCTCACCATGGTAACCAGGATCTACGTTCCTACCCTCACTATGGTTACCAGGATCTACATTCCTACCCTCACCGTGGTAACCAGGATCTACGTTCCTATCCTCACCATGGTAACCAGGATCTACATTCCTACCCTCACTATGGTAACCAGGATCTACGTTCCTACCCTCACCATGGTAACCAGGATCTACATTCCTACCCTCACTATGGTAACCAGGATCTAAGTTCCTACCCTCACCATGGTAACCAGGATCTACGTTCCTACCCTCACCGTGGTAACCAGGATCTACATTCCTACCCTCACCATGGTAACCAGGATCTACATTCCTACCCTCACCGTGGTAACCAGGATCTACGTTCCTACTCTCACCATGGTAACCAGGATCTACATTCCTACCCTCACCGTGGTAACCAGGATCTACGTTCCTACCCTCACCATGGTAACCAGGATCTACGTTCCTACCCTCACCATGGTAACCAGGATCCACGTTCCTACCCTCACCGTGGTAACCAGGATTCACGTTCATACCCTCGCCATGGTAACCAGGATCTACGTTCCTACCCTCACCATGGTAACCAGGATCTACGTTCCTACCCTCGCCATGGTAACCAGGATCTACGTTCCTACCCTCACCATGGTAACCAGGATCTACGTTCCTACCCTCACCATGGTAACCAGGATCTACGTTCCTACCCTCACCATGGTAACCAGGATCTACGTTCCTACCCTCACCATGGTAACCAGGATCTACGTTCCTACCCTCACCATGGTAACCACGATCTACGTTCCTACCCTCACCATGGTAACCACGATCTACGTTCCTACCCTCACCATGGTAACCACGATCTACGTTCCTACCCTCACCGTGGTAACCAGGATCTACGTTCCTACCCTCACCATGGTAACCAGGATCTACGTTCCTACCCTCACCATGGTAACCACGATCTACGTTCCTACCCTCACCATGGTAACAAGGATCTACGTTCCTACCCTCACCATGGTAACCAGGATCTACGTTCCTACCCTCACCATGGTAACCAGGATCTACGTTCCTACCCTCACCATGGTAACCACGATCTACGTTCCTACCCTCACCATGGTAACCAGGATCTACGTTCCTACCCTCACCATGGTAACCAGGATCTACGTTCCTACCCTCACCATGGTAACAAGGATCTACGTTCCTACCCTCACCATGGTAACCAGGATCTACGTTCCTACCCTCACCATGGTAACCAGGATCTACGTTCCTACCCTCACCATGGTAACCACGATCTACGTTCCTACCCTCACCATGGTAACAAGGATCTACGTTCCTACCCTCACCATGGTAACCAGGATCTACGTTCCTACCCTCACCATGGTAACCAGTGTGAGTCGTGCCCGAAAGAACGAGATCGTGGATACAAGCAGCTGAAATGAGCTTCCTCTGCAGGGTGGCTAGGCTCTCTGATGTAACAGCGGGCCGTAGTTTGCCCATGCTCAGTCTAAAGGCAGGAATGTAAAGTGTATTTGTGTTTAAACGTTCCTCCTTTTTCTTGTTTTTTTCTTCTGAATCTTTTATGTAAAACCCATTGAGACAAAAAATCTGAGATTTTGGGCAATAAAAATAAAATTAAACTGAATTGTTGGTGAAGAATAAATAAAATTCTTCTGTTTAGGTGAAACTAAAAGTGAAAATGTCACCACTTGGCATCGAGTCGCACACAAACAATCAGCTTTCTTATTTACAGAGAGTCGGGGGAACAGCAAACGCCTCGGCTGCCAACGCTGACGTCTGATTTGACTCTGCGGCAGAGAGGTCAGCTGCTGATGTCAGCCATCTCCGCTCCCCGCTGCGGCACGAGTCGGGGGCATGACACTGCAGCCCAGACGGCTCCCTCCAAAGCAAGCTGACAAGTTCCTGGCTTTAAGCTCAGAGAGATGGAGCAGCAACAGATCGGTTCAGCAGACCTGAACCTTGTCAGCATTCATCACCGGGTGGAGATAAAGGACTCATTAGGACTCGTTAGTGGGTAGACGTGGGGGCGGAGTCACTGAGTCGAGGAGGGGTAAACAGTAAACATAAATCTGCAGCTGTTCGGGTTTTAACGCGACAAAAAAAAATAACGATTTGGTTTCGTTTTGGTACAAAATTTGAACAAAATGGAAAATCACGGGTGGCACGGTGGCCTCACAGCAAGAAGGTCAGGGTCTGAAACCCAAGTAGGGACGAGGCTTGGGACACTGGTTTTCTGTGTGGAGTTTGCATGTTCTCCCTGTGTATGCATGGTTTTTTTCTGGGTACTCCCGTTTCACCCCACCTTCCAAAAACATACCTGTTAGGTTGGTTGGCCGGTACGAAACTGTCCCTAGAATGAGTCAGTGTGTGTGTGTGTGTGTGTGGGCCCTGCGGCAGACTGGCAACCTGTCTGAGGTGTACCCTGCCTCTCACCTTGAATCAGCCGGGATAGGCACCAGCATCCCCTCCGTCCCATGACGCCGTTAGGGAATAACTGGTTCAGAAGACGAATGAATTGATCTGAAAAAAAAACAAGTACAGGTTGAATTAAAGTCGACCAACTATTTATTTCTTGTTTTGATACCAGTAATATTTAAAGTGCTTTCAGTGCCAACGCAGGTGGGAAAACGCTATATAAGTAGAATCCATTTACCATATTTCAAAGTGTCTATGCCAGGCATGGTCAAACTGCAGCCCGTTAAACTTTTAATCCGGACCGCCAAACTTGAAAAAAGTTAAATAAATAAACCTTGTTAATGTTTTATTTTCCTGTAATTCTGATGTTTCGTCACGAGATGGCGCCAGAAGATACAACAACACAGCTCCCATTAAAATGTGTGTGTCTTTGTTATGTCCACAAAATAAACAGTGTGGACAGATATGGAAAGCCATCAGGGCCCAAATGCACGCACGTAAACCAGCATGTTCGATGTTAAAACAAGCAAAATGTTACATCAAGTGCTTAGATTTCAAACCTAGCGCCACTAGATTTAAATTTAACGCTCTTGATGTAACATTTAGCGCTTGTTTAAAATCTAGCGTCATTCTATCGGTCTAATCTAGAGGTTACCAAAGCATGCCATCCATCTGATCCTGTTCCAGCCCCCTGGTCAAATGTTAGAACTCAATGTGTCCCGCGAACCAAAAGTTTGCCCACCCCTGGTCTATACGCACCACCGGGCACTGCCCAAATTCTAGAACATGACATCACTGTTTTCATAGAGGTTTATTTCCAACAAAAACTTCAACTTAACCAGAAAAATGTAAAAAAAAAAATTGTCATAAAGTTTTATGGCAACAAAAAATTTAAAACTAACAAATTAAAGCTAAAACTAAACCTCACAGATAGTAACAGTACCAAGGTACAGGCCCAGGTACCAGCAGCCAGCCCAGGTACCGGCAGCCAGCCCTGATACTGGCAGCCAGCCCAGGTACCGGCAGCCAGCCCAGGTACCGGCAGCCAGCCCTGATACCGGCTGCCAGCCCAAGTACCGGCAGCCAGCCCAGGTACCGGCAGCCAGCCCTGATACCGGCAGCCAGCCCAGGTACCGGCAGCCAGCCCAGGTACCGGCAGCCAGCCCTGATACCGGCAGCCAGCCCAGGTACCGGCAGCCAGCCCAGGTACTAGCTGCCTGCCCAGGTGGCGTTAAAAGACCAACAAATAGTGTTGTTCCACCACAGTGAAGGTTGTGATTTCCAGTCAAGATGTGGAGCTTTTAGAGACAGTTTAAGATCTTATTAAGAATGACTGGAGATTCAAACATCGTTGCCATGGTAACCCACGCTCCACCCACCACAGAGCCAACTGTCATGTGTTCCACCAACAGCTGTTCCAGCTCCACCCCACCCAACTCAACACCACCTAGCAGCTGGTCTGGAGCTAATGGACATAAAGATTTCACTATGGAGGTTTAATACAGTATTCTGAATCTGGATGGCAGCACGGTGAGGCAGTTGGTAGCACAGTGGCCTCACAGCAACAAGGTCGTGGGTTCGAGTCCCGGGTGAGGGCGAGGCTTGAAAACTGGTCTTTCTGTGTGGAGTGTGTATGTTCTCTCCGTGTCTGTGTGGGTTTTCTCTGGTTTCCTCCCACACTCCAAAAACATGCATGTTAGGTTGATTGGCCCTAGGAATATATGTGTGTGGCCCCGCGACAGACCGGTGACCTGTTCGGGGAGTATCCTGCCAGCAGTGGATACATCATCTTCTGCTTATCCGGGTCGCAGGGGCAACAGCCTCAGACGGGAAACCCAGGCTTCTCTCACCCCGGCTGCATCCTCTAGCTCACCCGGAAGGATCCCGAGTCGTTCCTCGGCCAGCTGTGAGACATAGTCTCTCCAGCAAGTCCAGGGTCTGCCCCTTGGCCTCCTTCCGGTGGGACGTGCCCGAAACACCTCGCCAGTGAGGCGCTCGGGGAGCATCCTGACCAGATGCCCGAACCACCCCATCTGGCTTCTCTCAACCTGGAGGAGGAGCGGCTCGACACTGAGCTCCTCTAAGATGGCAGAACTCCTCACCCGATCTCTGACAGAGAGCCCAGCCACCCTGCGGAGGAAACTCATTTCTTCGGCCACCCACGGCTGGTGGTACAGAAACGAGAATTTGCATATTCAAATATTCCTGCATATTTAATGAGTTAAAGGTACGGAACGCCACTTTAAGTCTGGCTGGTTTTCAATGGGGAAAACAAGTCTGGGGTCTGAAGATACCCCGCTTCACTATGGAACTAAAGATGGTGGACTGGTGGTGTTTGAGATAGAGGTAAGATCAGGTCTATAAAATCCAGCCTAACCCAGGCCCACAGGAATTAAAGCCCGACCTAGCCCGAGCCTGACCAATCAAATTGCTTTGCAGGCTCGAGCCCTAAGCAAACCTGAAATTTCCTATTTTATTGACGGGAAAAATTTAAGCCCGTCTGCCATTTTGACGGGTTTAAACTTGGGCCATAAACCCCAGCAGCAGTACGGCCAACTGTAGTGTGTTCCACCAAGCTGCTGTTCCACCTAGCAGCAGCTGCTCGGAGCTACTGAACACACAAACTTCCCCAGCATGGGATTAATAAAGGAAATTATATCTTGTAAGTCATTGGTTAGTGGACACGCCCAGTCGCTTCCACGTCCAATCAGAAGAGCGTTTCAACCGTAAACAGGTAGAAGAAAGAACGGAGGGAGTGAAAGAGAGAGCAGAGGAAATGATGGAGAGAGTGAGTGAGCGAGTGAGAGAGTGAGCGAGAGAGAGAGAGGCGAGTGAGAGAGAGAGGGAGAAATAAGTGGGCGGCACACTCTCTTGCCTCGGGGAAGATTGGTGTCAAGAGCAGAGAACACACACTGTGGGAAGAAAATGTAATGAATGCATATCTCTTGTTAGGAAGAAAGTGTGTGTGTGTGTGTGTGTGTGTGTGTGTGTGTGTGTGTGTGTGTTCTTTGCTCTTGACACCAATCTAACAGCAGAAAGGAAGTTCACATTTCCTCCTGTATACACAAACAGATATGTATCTGCCTGTAAAGGGATTCAGAATGAAGGAGCTGCGATACCGGGGGCAAATCGAGGGTTTCCTAAAGGGGGGGCGTGAGGTCAGAGACGGAGCGGGCACCTGTGGTGGTTCTGGAAGGAAAAGTGTGGTCAGACCGGCCATGCTGATTGGTCTAGAGACAGTGTCACTGAGGAAAAGACAGGAAACAGAGATGTTTGTAGCAGAGATGAAGATGCTGAGGATCTCTCTGGGAGTGACCAGGATGGACAGGATCAGAGGAACAGCACATGTTAGAGGTTTTAAAGTCAAAGAGGTCAGACTGAGATGGTTTGGACATGTGTAGAGGAGAGAGAGAGAGTACATCAGAAGAAGGATGCTGGGTTTGGAACCACCAGGAAAGAGGACTAGAGGAAGACCAAAGAGGAGGTTCATGGATACAGTGAAGGAAAACATGAAGATAGTTGGTGTGACCGAAGAGGAACAACAACAAAACACTAATAGTATTTTTTCTTTCACATTTAGATTTCTTTGTTCAATAAAGTGTCAATAAATTATTTTAAATCATGTATAAATGACTCATTCTTGGTAAAAGCTGTGTGCGTGAGCCATGCGCACGTTCGAATAATGTCAGGCTCTAAACGGGTTCAGGCTGTCGATCAAAATGTTCTTATCAGGTTCAGGCCGGGTTTGGGCAAAATTCTGTCGGGCTCGAGCCCTTTCGGGCCGAACTTTTCAGGCCCGATTCCAGCTCTAATCCTTCCTGCAGGTTTCTGGTTCCTGCTGCTCGGCTCCTCTAGTTTGCAGTCAAGCTTTCCAGGGATTCAGATTGTGCAAAACAAGCCTCCATGTTTTGCATTAATAGCTTCAAAGGCTGCTCTCCAAGCTTGACAGGCTGCCATTGTGCAACGTGTATTAGAGGAATCCAACCGGGCGAACCTTCCTGCTGATCTAAAGGCTCTTAATACGGAGGAGGATTAATGCTGATGCCTACCGAGTTTAAACTCAGGATTTTCACTGTCACAAAAGGTACTTTTTAAGCTAGTTTGATCAGCAAACACACTTTTGACTCATTGCTTTTTCATACGTATCGGATTAAATATTCGTGACAGAATCAGACTGAAAAATAGATTAAAACTAATCTTAGACGAGAGACTTAAATGGATTTAAATGGTTAAAAAAAGAGCTTTTTGTAAATATTAAAAATAATTTATCACTGCTTCATTATGGCGTCCCACAAGGATCAAAACACGGACCATTTTCATTTAAATTTAAACTACTCTAATCTGATTGGCTGCATCCTCCAGCTCACCCAGGAGGATCCTGAGGTGTCCCTGTCCAGCTGTGAGACATAGTCTCTCCAGCAGGTAGGGGGTCTGCCTCTGGGTGTCCTACTGGTGAGACAGAACACCTCACCAGTGAAGGAGGCATCCTAAAAATGCCTGAACCACCTCCTCTGGCTTTTCTTGACACGGAGGAGCAACGGCTTTACTCTTTGCTTCTCCCTCTATCTCTGAGAGAGAGCCCAGTCACCCAGCAAGGGATGCTCATTTCAGGCGCTCGTATTTGTGATCTCATTCTTTCAGTCACCACCCACAGCTGATTACCATGGTGGGGGTAGGACCGTAGATCCTGGTTACCATGGTGGGGGTAGGACCGTAGATCCTGGTTACCATGGTGGGGGTAGGACCGTAGATCCTGGTTACCATGATGAGGGTAGGAACTTAGATCCTGGTTACCATGGTGAGGGTAGGAACGTAGATCCTGGTTACAATGGTGAGAGTAGGATGTAGATCCTGGTTACCATGGTGAGGGTAGGAACGTAGATCCTGGTTACCATGGTGAGGGTAGGAACGTAGATCCTGGTTACAATGGTGAGAGTAGGAATGTAGATCCTGGTTACCATGGTGAGGGTAGGAACGTAAATCCTGGTTACCATGGTGAGGGTAGGAACGTAGATCCTGGTTACCATGGTGAGGGTAGGAACGTAGATCCTGGTTACCATGGTGAGGGTAGGAACATAGATCCTGGTTACCATGGTGAGGGTAGGAACATAGATCCTGGTTACCATGGTGAGGGTAGGAACATAGATCCTGGTTACCATGGTGAGGGTAGGAACGTAGATCCTGGTTACCATGGTGAGGGTAGGAACGTAGATCCTGGTTACCATGGTGAGGGTAGGAACGTAGATCCTGGTTACCATGGTGAGGGTAGGAACATAGATCCTGGTTACCATGGTGAGGGTAGGAACGTAGATCCTGGTTACCATGGTGAGGGTAGGAACGTAGATCCTGGTTACCATGGTGAGGGTAGGAACATAGATCCTGGTTACCATGGTGAGGGTAGGAACATAGATCCTGGTTACCATGGTGAGGGTAGGAACATAGATCCTGGTTACCATGGTGAGGGTAGGAACATAGATCCTGGTTACCATGGTGAGGGTAGGAACGTAGATCCTGGTTACCATGGTGAGGGTAGGAACGTAGATCCTGGTTACCATGGTGAGGGTAGGAACTTAGATCCTGGTTACCATGGTGAGGGTAGAAACGTAGATCCTGGTTACCATGGTGAGGGTAGAAACGTAGATCCTGGTTACCATGGTGAGGGTAGGATCGTAGATCCTACCACCCCTCTGCGATTTGGAAAACAAAATGAACTTTAAACGAACTTTATAAAATTGTCTGATTGTTAAGACTAACGACGTCATTTAAGAGACCTAAACCATGTTTACCATCCATTGTTTTTGTTAAACTCCACAACCTTAAATGAAGCAGAAACTTAAGAGTTTTTACTTCAGCCTTCATCTGACCCGAGCAGGTTCACATCTCCCAGCAGGATGGAAGGAAGAAACTCGACCCTGTGTCGCTCCAGGAAGAAGCTGTTTGTGTTTCTGCTGGAATTAAACTGTTTAAGCTGGAGGCTCTCCCGGGGAAATCTCTGGAATATAAATACTAATTGTGCCTGAAAAAGCAGCGACGGAGGCTGCAGAGTTTAGAAAACAAAGACAGCGAGGGACTGGTTTCTTTTATCTCAGGTCCAAATGGATGATTATTCTGGAAGAGATCAAAACCTGAAATCCTGTTCAAAGTAAAATTTCAAATGGATTGTAATCATTCAAATTGTCATCAATATCAAGACATAAAAAAACCTTTTAGAACAACAATGTTCAACCAGGAAATGATAAATAATGAAAGTGATTCTAATTCAAAAGGACTATTGAAAAACAGCAAGTAAATCTAAATTTAAATATTCAAACATTCAACTGGAAAAGCCCCGAAAAGGGTGGAATGCCCCCTGCGGGTCAGGGACAGGGTCCTACCACAAGGGGAGGAGTTTAAGTATCTCGGGGTCTTGTTCACGAGTGGGGTAAAGATGGAGCGAGAGATCGACAGGCGGATCGGTGCGGCGTCAGTAATAACTAGGACGCTGCATCGGTCCGTCGTGGTAAAGAGAGAGCTGAGCCGAAAAACAAAGCTCTTGATTTACAAGTCGATCTACGTTCCTACGCTCACCATGGTAACCAGGATCTACGTTCCTACACTCACCATGGTAACCAGGATCTATGTTCCTACCCTCACCATGGTAACCAGGATCTACGTTCCTACACTCACCATGGTAACCAGGATCTACGTTCCTACCCTCACCATGGTAACCAGGATCTACGTTCCTACCCTCACCATGGTAACCATGATCTACATTCCAACCCTCACCATGGTAACCAGGATCTACGTTCCTACCCTCACCATGGTAACCAGGATCTACGTTCCTATCCTCACCATGGTAACCAGGATCTACGTTCCTACCCTCACCATGGTAACCAGGATCTACGTTCCTACCCTCACCATGGTCACCAGCTGTGGGTGGTGACCGAAAGAATGAGATTGCGGGTACAAGCGGCCGAAATGAGCTTCCTCCGCAGGATGGCTGGGCTCTCACTCAGAGATCGGGTGAGGAGCTCTGCCATCCGGGAGGAGCTTGGTGTCGAGCCGCTCCTCCTCCAGGTCGAGAGGAGCCCGATGGGGTGATTCGGGCATCTGGTCAGGATGCCCCCCGAGCGTCTGGCGGGCGAGGTGTTTCGGGCACGTTCACCGGGAGGAGACCAAGGGGCAGACCCCGGACCTGCTGGAGAGACTATGTCTCACAGCTGGCCGGGGAACGACTTGAAATCCTTCCAGGTGAGCTGGAGGATGCAGCCGGGGAGAGAGAGGCCTGGGCTGCCTGTTTGAGGCTGTTGCCCCCGCGACCCGACCCCGGAACAAGCGGAAGATGACGGAACGGAACAGAACAAACGGAACATTCAACTGGTCAGAATTCAGCTGCTCATATCGTCACACACTCCCTCCATCAACCACGTCATACCCATCCTGGCTTCTTGTCTCACACCGTATTCAATACATAGCCCTGTACCTCCATAACTCTCCGCTCCTCTTCCTCTATCTAGTTTTAGAAGAAGAATTGCTTTATTAGTCCTACAATGGGGGAATTACTGTGCTGCACTGCACCGCAGCAGAAATCCACACGACGGCGCCAATGGTTGGAGTGACAAAGGAATTGGGTGTCTCAGGGACATTAAGGGAACTCAGTAGGATTCAAACAAGGCTTCACCCGGTCCAAGGATAAACACTCTACCACTCGGGGTAGACTCAGGGGCGTGCAAGTCGGATAGCAGCTGACCCTTCCCGCCCTGGACTTTTTGAGTGACTCCCCTCGGGCAGGAGGCTCCGGTCCATTCGGACCAGAACGTCCCGCCACAAAAACAGCTTCTTCCCTTCTGCCGTTGGACTAGTGAATGCTTTATAACCTGGATCCCCACATCTCTTAGACACTTTATAACCTGGATCCCCACATCTCTTAGTCACTTTATAACCTGGATCCCCACATCTCTTAGTCACTTTATAACCTGGATCCCCACATCTCTTAATCACTTTATAACCTGGATCCCCACATCTCTTAGTCACTTTATAACCTGGATCCCCACATCTCTTAGTCACTTTATAACCTGGATCCCCACATCTCTTAGTCACTTTATAACCTGGATCCCCACATCTCTAAGTAACTTTATAACCTGGATCCCCACATCTCTTAGTCACTTTATAACCTGGATCCCCACATCTCTTAATCACTTTATAAACTGGATCCCCACATCTCTTAATCACTTTATAAACTGGATCCCCACATCTCTTAGTCACTTTATAAACTGGATCCCCACATCTCTTAGTCACTTTATAACCTGGATCCCCACATCTCTTAGTCACTTTATAACCTGGATCCCCACATCTCTTAGTCACTTTATAACCTGGATCCCCACATCTCTTAATCACTTTATAAACTGGATCCCCACATCTCTTAGTCACTTTATAACCTGGATCCCCACATCTCTTAGACACTTTATAACCTGGATCCCCACATCTCTTAGTCACTTTATAACCTGGATCCCCACATCTCTTAGTCACTTTATAACCTGGATCCCCACATCTTTTAGTCACTTTATAACCTGGATCCCCACATCTCTTAATCACTTTATAACCTGGATCCCCACATCTCTTAGACACTTTATAACCTGGATCCCCACATCTCTTAGTCACTTTATAACCTGGATCCCCACATCTCTTAGTCACTTTATAACCTGGATCCCCACATCTCTTAGTCACTTTATAACCTGGATCCCCACATCTCTTAATCACTTTATAACCTGGATCCCCACATCTCTTACTCACTTTATAACCTGGATCCCCACATCTCTTAGTCACTTTATAACCTGGATCCCCACATCTCTTAGACACTTTATAACCTGGATCCCCACATCTCTTAGTCACTTTATAACCTGGATCCCCACATCTCTTAGTCACTTCCTTCTTGTTACTTTACTATCTTTATTCTTTTCTATTATTTTCTATGACATTGCACTACTTTTCCTTTTCTTTCTGAGCACTCTTAGTTTTGTTAAAATTATTTTTATTTTTTATGTTTATAATTGCACACCTGTACCACAGCAGGTTCTTAGTCTCTGACCTTCTTCATTGACCATGGCAATAAAAGCATTCTGATTCTGAGCCAACAGCTCTTCATGTTCTGTCACTACGAGGAGCAGAGAATTCAGCCGCCCTGCTCCTCGGCTTTTGAACTCACTCTTTGCTGACCTCCTCACCTCCACAACACTGATACACTTTCATATTTAAAATCCAGATTAAAAACTGATCTTTCCAAACTGGTCTGTTGTCTTTCTTATATCTAATTTTCAGTTTATCCGAAGCCGGGTCGTCGGGGGTAACACCTTCAGACGCCCAGGTTTCACTCACCCGGGCTGCATCCTCCAGCTCACCATGGAGGATCCTGAGGTGTTCCCTGTCCAGCTGTCAGACAGTTTCTCCAGCACGTCCGGGGTCTGCCTCCGGGTCTCCTTCCGGTGGGACGTCAACGAAACACCGAACCAGGTAGGCATTCAAGAAGCATCCTAATCAAATCTTAAGAAGAGAGAAAAAGAAATATACTTAATTCATCCCTCAACGGGAAAATTTCTGTGCTGCATCACACCGCAGCGGGCTGCCAGCACGGCACCAATGGTGGGAGAAACTGGGAGTTAGATGTGTGGTCCGAGGACACCGAGGCATGAGCTCAGCAGGATTCGAACCGGCAACTCTTGAGTAAAAAAGATAGACATTCTACCACTGAGCGATGCCTCCCCGAAAACCCATTAAATCCTTATAGAAGATAATAACAGAACTTAGTTGAATGAAACAGGTCTGTTTCTGCTTTCTTTTATTTTATGTAACATGTCAGAGTGCATTTTGATTGTGTGTGTGTGTGTGTGTGTGTGTGTGTGTGTGTGTGTGTGTGTGTGTGTGTGTGTGTGTGTGTGTGTGTGTAGAGCGCACGTGAGCAGGTCTGCAGTGTGTTAACAGAGCTGGAAGCTAAGCTAACACGCTAACATTTATATTCATGCAGCTGAGAAGAGATGAAGGGGGTTGTTTGTGTTACTGCCAGTCAGGCTGACACACACACACACACACACACAACACACACACACACACAGACTTCCTATGAGAAAGCCTAACAGACTCTTGTGTTAAACAGAGAAAATAACAAAAAAAACACAGTAAAAATTTTAAAATAAATTGTTCTTCCACAGAAAGAAAGGACTACGTCTCCCTGTAGAAAGAAGTTTGTTTTTTGTTCGAATTAATTCATTTAAATTTATGCGCAAATTAATTCCTGCTTTTGTTTTCAAATATTTTTATTATATAAACCTGCCATTACTTACCATAAAAAATATTTTAAAATCTATATAAAATTTAGAAGAAAATGTAAAAAAAAAAAATCTAGTATTTACAATTCAATTTTGAACAATTTGAATTTTTCAGCTTTTTAAAGAAATTTAAAATGAACAAACACAGAACATTTAAATTAAAATGAGGAAAAACAAAATAGCACTCAGATCGGTATTTATTTTATTTTTACTCACTCTATTCATCCATAACCAGAGAATTTGCGTGCAACGTGTCTACACTGCAGCAGGCTGCCATGACAGCGCCAATGGTGGGAGAAACGGGTGGGTAGGCGTCTTCTCCAAAAACTCTAGACGTGAACTCAGAGGGAATCAAACCTGCGAACTTCAGGTCTGCGGGCGCATGCTCGACCACTGAGCCACCGTCTACACTTAGAAACAGTGCCGCAGTTTTGAAGAGCAGATCCGGTTTCTTCTGTCTGTAATTATCTGAGCAGTTTGAGAAAAGGGGAGATGGTGGCTCAGTGGGTAGAGCGTTCGCCCGCAAACCGGAGGCTCGCGGGTTCGCATCCCACTGAGTGCACATCTAGGGTCCTTGGAGAAGACCCTAACCCCTCGTTTCTCCCACCATTGGCGCCGTCGTAGGTGGCAGCCTGCTGCGGTGAAATGCAGCACAATAATTTCCAGTGAGGGATTAATAAAGTATTAAAAAAAAAAGAAAGAAGGACTACATCTACCTGTAAAAAGAAGGACTACATCTACCTGTAAAAAGAAGGACTACATCTACCTGTAGAAAGAAGGACTACATCTACCTGTAGAAAGAAGGACTACATCTACCTGTAAAAAGAAGGACTACATCTACCTGTAGAAAGAAGGACTACATCTACCTGTAGAAAGAAGGACTACATCTACCTGTAGAAAGAAGGACTACATCTACCTGTAAAAAGAAGGACTACATCTACCTGTAGAAAGAAGGACTACATCTACCTGTAAAGAGAAGGACTACATCTACCTGTAGAAAGAAGGACTACATCTACCTGTAGAAAGAAGGACTACATCTACCTGTAGAAAGAAGGACTACATCTACCTGTAGAAAGAAGGACTACATCTACCTGTAAGAAGAAGGACTACATCTACCTGTAGGAAGAAGGACTACATCTACCTGTAGGAAGAAGGACTACATCTACCTGTAGGAAGAAGGACTACATCTACCTGTAGGAAGAAGGACTACATCTACCTGTAGAAAGAAGGACTACATCTACCTGTAGAAAGAAGGACTACATCTACCTGTAGGAAGAAGGACTACATCTACCTATAGAAAGAAGGACTACATCTACCTGTAGGAAGAAGGACTACATCTACCTGTAAGAAGAAGGACTACATCTACCTGTAAAAAGAAGGACTACGTCTACCTGTAGAAAGAAGGACTACATCTACCTGTAGAAAGAAGGACTACATCTACCTGTAGAAAGAAGGACTACATCTACCTGTAAGAAGAAGGACTACATCTACCTGTAGAAAGAAGGACTACATCTACCTGTAAGAAGAAGGACTACATCTACCTGTAGAAAGAAGGACTACATCTACCTGTAGGAAGAAGGACTACATCTACCTGTAGAGAGAAGGACTACATCTACCTGTAGGAAGAAGGACTACATCTACCTGTAGGAAGAAGGACTACATCTACCTGTAGGAAGAAGGACTACATCTACCTGTAGAAAGAAGGACTACATCTACCTGTAGAAAGAAGGACTACATCTACCTGTAGAAAGAAGGACTACATCTACCTGTAAAAAGAAGGACTACATCTACCTGTAAAAAGAAGGACTACATCTACCTGTAGAAAGAAGGACTACATCTACCTGTAGAAAGAAGGACTACATCTACCTGTAGAAAGAAGGACTACATCTACCTGTAGAAAGAAGGACTACATCTACCTGTAGAAAGAAGGACTACATCTACCTGTAGAAAGAAGGACTACATCTACCTGTAGAAAGAAGGACTACATCTACCTGTAAGAAGAAGGACTACATCTACCTGTAGAAAGAAGGACTACATCTACCTGTAGAAAGAAGGACTACATCTACCTGTAAGAAGAAGGACTACATCTACCTGTAGAAAGAAGGACTACATCTACCTGTAGGAAGAAGGACTACATCTACCTGTAGGAAGAAGGACTACATCTACCTGTAGGAAGAAGGACTACATCTACCTGTAGAAAGAAGGACTACATCTACCTGTAGAAAGAAGGACTACATCTACCTGTAAGAAGAAGGACTACATCTAACTGTAGAAAGAAGGACTACATCTAGCTTTAGGAAGAAGGACTACATCTACCTGTAGAAGGAAGGACTACATCTACCTGTAGGAAGAAGGACTACATCTACCTGTAGGAAGAAGGACTACATCTACCTGTAAGAAGAAGGACTACATCTACCTGTAGAAAGAAGGACTACATCTACCTGTAGAAAGAAGGACTACATCTACCTGTAAGAAGAAGGACTACATCTACCTGTAAGAAGAAGGACTACATCTACCTGTAGAAAGAAGGACTACATCTACCTGTAGAAAGAAGGACTACATCTACCTGTAGAAAGAAGGACTACATCTACCTGTAGAGAGAAGGACTACATCTACCTGTAGAAAGAAGGACTACATCTACCTGTAGAAAGAAGGACTACTACTACCTGTAAAAAGAAGGACTACATCTACCTGTAGAAAGAAGGACTACATCTACCTGTAGAAAGAAGGACTACATCTACCTGTAAGAAGAAGGACTACATCTACCTGTAGAAAGAAGGACTACATCTACCTGTAGGAGGAAGGACTACATCTACCTGTAGAAAGAAGGACTACATCTACCTGTAGGAAGAAGGACTACATCTACCTGTAGAAAGAAGGACTACATCTACCTGTAGAAAGAAGGACTACATCTACCTGTAAGAAGAAGGACTACATCTACCTGTAAGAAGAAGGACTACATCTACCTGTAAAAAGAAGGACTACATCTACCTGTAAAAAGAAGGACTACATCTACCTGTAAAAAGAAGGACTACATCTACCTGTAGAAAGAAGGACTACATCTACCTGTAGAAAGAAGGACTACATCTACCTGTAAGAAGAAGGACTACATCTACCTGTAGAAAGAAGGACTACATCTACCTGTAGAAAGAAGGACTACATCTACCTGTAGAAAGAAGGACTACATCTACCTATAGAAAGAAGGACTACTACTACCTGTAGAAAGAAGGACTACATCTACCTGTAGAAAGAAGGACTACATCTACCTGTAGAAAGAAGGACTACATCTACCTGTAGAAAGAAGGACTACATCTACCTGTAGAAAGAAGGACTACATCTACATGTAGAAAGAAGGACTACATCTACCTGTAAGAAGAAGGACTACATCTACCTGTAAGAAGAAGGACTACATCTACCTGTAAGAAGAAGGACTACATCTACCTGTAGAAAGAAGGACTACATCTACCTGTAGAAAGAAGGACTACATCTACCTGTAGGAAGAAGGACTACATCTACCTGTAGGAAGAAGGACTACATCTACCTGTAGAAAGAAGGACTACATCTACCTGTAGAAAGAAGGACTACATCTACCTGTAGAAAGAAGGACTACATCTACCTGTAGAAAGAAGGACTACATCTACCTGTAAGAAGAAGGACTACATCTACCTGTAGGAAGAAGGACTACATCTACCTGTAGGAAGAAGGACTACATCTACCTGTAAGAAGAAGGACTACATCTACCTGTAAAAAGAAGGACTACATCTACCTGTAGAAAGAAGGACTACATCTACCTGTAGAAAGAAGGACTACATCTACCTGTAGAAAGAAGGACTACATCTACCTGTAGAAAGAAGGACTACATCTACCTGTAGAAAGAAGGACTACATCTACCTGTAAGAAGAAGGACTACATCTACCTGTAGAAAGAAGGACTACATCTACCTGTAGAAAGAAGGACTACATCTACCTGTAGAAAGAAGGACTACATCTAACTGTAGAAAGAAGGACTACATCTACCTATAGAAAGAAGGACTACATCTACCTGTAGAAAGAAGGACTACATCTACCTGTAGAAAGAAGGACTACATCTACCTGTAAGAAGAAGGACTACATCTACCTGTAGAAAGAAGGACTACATCTAACTGTAGAAAGAAGGACTACATCTACCTCTAGACCAGGGTTCGCCAACACGGTGCCCGCGGGCACCAGGTCGCCCGCAGCGACCGCATCAGTCGCCCCTCTCAGTATCAAAAGTTGGTGACCCCTGCCCTAGACAGAAGGACTACATCTTATTCTGCTGGGAAATGTAGTCCTTGAGTTTCAGTTTTTAATCTCAATGAGAAAAAGTTACAAATATTATGTTTTTAAAAATGAAGTTAATCTGTTTTCCTTTTTGTTTTGTTTTCTTTCTTCTTTTTTTTTTTTTTTTTTTTTGCAGGTTAAACAAATTCTTTATTAACATTTATAATCTTTCTTAGCCTCTTGAAAAACATTAAAATGCATTTAAAACTTTATTATTTAAAAAGAAAACAATGAAAAAGAACCATAGATAAATAACACTGTACATCTTGCTGCTTATTTAACAGGAAGAAGCAAAAATGAGCTTTTTCTGTTTTCATGGTGGTCTAATTGGTTTATTTAGCTCACCATCTTTGTTCTTTTTACTAAAAATTCTAAATTATCACCTGTTTTAAAATATTATTTTAGTGCTTTTTTTATTAACTTTTACCACCAACTTTAAATAAAAAAATAGTAAAATTTTGGACTAAAATGAGTTTAAATGAGTCTTACTCTTACCTGTCATTTCAGGTTAGATGATTAAACCACAGGTGTGTTAATGAACGAGTTACCCGCGAAAATTAAACAGGAAGTAAATAAATCATTTTTCAAAATAAAGACAAATTAATCAAATCAGAGGTAAAAACTGACTGAATGTATTCTAATAATATTTTCTATTTTATTGATAAATTTAATACCAATCAATTTATTTAAATTTTCTCTTCACCTTCTTTTATTTCTCTTGCGACTTTAACAGCATCCAGCTTTCATTACTGAGTGATAAGCTAACCAGGTAACCAGGATCTACGTTCCTACCGTCACCATGGTAACCAGGATCTACGTTCCTACCCTCACCATGGTAACCAGGATTTACGTTCCTACCCTCACCATGGTAACCAGGATTTACGTTCCTACCCTCACCATGGTAACCAGGATCTACGTTCCTACCCTCACCATGGTAACCAGGATTTACGTTCCTACCCTCACCATGGTAACCAGGATCTACGTTCCTACCCTCACCATGGTAACCAGGATCTATGTTCCTACCCTCACCATGGTAACCAGGATCTACGTTTCTACCCTCACCATGGTGACCTGGTCTACGTTTCTACCCTCACCATGGTAACCAGGATCTACGTTTCTACCCTCACCATGGTAACCAGGATCTACGTTCCTACCCTCACCATGGTAACCAGGATCTACATTCCTACCCTCACCATGGTAACCAGGATCTACGTTCCTACCCTCACCATGGTAACCAGGATCTACGTTCCTACCCTCACCATGGTAACCAGGATCTATGTTCCTACCCTCACCATGGTAACCAGGATCTACGTTTCTACCCTCACCATGGTGACCTGGTCTACGTTCCTACCCTGACCATAGTAACCAGGATCTACGTTCCTACCATCACCTTTGCAACCAGGATCTACGTTCCTACCCTCACCATAGTAACCAGGATCTACGTTCCTACCCTCACCACGGTAACCAGGATCTATGTTTCTACCCTCACCATGGTAACCAGGATCTACATTCCTACCCTCACCATGGTAACCAGGATCTACGTTCCTACCCTCACCATGGTAACCAGGATCTACATTCCTACCCTCACCATGGTAACCAGGATCTACGTTCCTACCCTCACCATGGTAACCAGGTCTACGTTCCAAGATCCCAGATACAAGTGGCTGAAATGAGCTTCCTCTGGAGGGTGGATAGTCTCTCATGTTGGATCTCCTTTTTTCAGCCACAGAACTACAAATATGGAGGACAGGCGTTTGTGCTCATGTCCCGGCGTAGGTAGCTGGAGTAAAATCAATTGAGTGTAGGCCTCTAGTTGGCGGTAGCCTGACTATTATTTCAGCCACAGACACACAAAATGTTTGTTTCGGACACCATCAGAGCAAAGCTGGCTGGTCGCTGTGGAAACAGCTGGAGTGTTCTGGAGCAAACAGCTCAGTGTGTTGGCCAGCATTGGGTTGCCAGATCGGGACAAGTTGCCAGGTCATCAGTAAAACTCTCTCCAGCAAATTGGGTAGTAAGTCATTGCGGTGAATCATTGGCGAGTGTGCGTGTGTGTGTGTTGCGCTCAGTCGGCAACACTTGAACCAAATTGCTCCCTCGGTAACCACATTGCATCTGGAGCTGGCAGGAGTGTCTGTCTGCGAGATTAAACTTTATGATGCCTCATATACCACGTTGCTCTCTCATTGTGACCCTTCTGCCGTTCCCGTGGCAACCCACTCATCTGATGACAGATGAAAAGTCATACATGCATGTGAGTGGTGATGCATGGAAGTCTGTGAGAGTATGGATGTGTCAAGGGAGGCCTTCACGAGGATGGGGTTTTCCAGGGATGGAAGTCTCCAGGAGATGGAGACGGATGGTAACCAGGATCTACATTACTACCGTCACCATAGTAACCAGGATCTATGTTCCTACCCTCACCATGGTAACCAGGATCTACATTCCTACCCTCACCATGGTAACCAGGATCTACATTCCTACCCTCACCATGGTAACCAGGAACTACATTCCTACCCTCACCATGGTAACCAGTATCTACATTCCTACCCTTACCATGGTAACCAGGAACTACGTTCCTATCCTCACCGTGGTAACCAGGATCTACGTTCCTACCCTCACCATGGTAACCAGGATCTACGTTCCAACCCTCACCATGGTAACCAGGATCTACGTTCCTACCCTCACCATGGTAACCAGGATCTACGTTCCAACCCTCACCATGGTAACCAGGATCTACGTTCCAACCCTCACCATGGTAACCAGGATCTACATTCCTACCTTCACCGTGGTACCAGTGTGGATGGTGACTGAAAGAACGATATCATGGATACAAGCAAAATGATTTACCTCTGCAAAATGGCTGGGCTCTCACTCTGGTATCGGGTGAGGAGTTCTGCCATCCGGGAGGAGCTCGGAGTAGAGCCGTTGCTCCTCCGGATCGAGAGAAGCCAGATGGGAGGTTTGGGCTTCTGGTTAAGATGCTTCCCTGGTGAGGTGTTTCAGGCACATTCCACAGGGAGGAGACCCTGAGGCAGACTCCGGAACCGCTGGAGAGACTATGTCTCACAGCTGGACAGGGAACACCTCAGGAATTGGAGGATCCAGCCAGGGTGAGAAAAGCCTGGGCTTCCCGTCTGAAGCTGTTGCCACCGCGACCCGGCCTCGGATAAGCAGAAGACGATGGATCACCACCGTCTGGTCAACCTATCCTCCGTCCCGTCAGCTTCTTCCTGATGTGGCGTAACCTGTCCATTTATAGTCTAGTAAAGAACAGCCTGGCACATGAAAGAGCCACTCTGAGGAGTGTAATGTTTGATATGATGGGACGTTTAGAGCAGGGTGGTGGGTATTTTAGTCTGCATTGATCTGGTAATTAGTATAAGCGACTGGTCGCCCACAGCTGTTTGATGCTGCACGCAGAGCTTTTTTATTAAATCCCTGCAGGTTTCTGAAAGCAGCGGTACACGTGTGGTAATGAATCTGCACTCATGCAGACTGTCGGCCAATTATGCAGGAAGTTATCTCCTTTTATGAAGCTGCGTGTGATGATACCTTCTGCTACGGGGACGCTCCGGGGTTAATGGCGGTCCAACTCTGACCTAAGCCACCGGAGACGCTGCTTTGGGAAGTCAAGATGGAAAAAAGTCCATTTGCATCTTTGACATGAATCAGTGTTTTTCAAGCTTTTAAAGTCAAAATTTAAATTTTAAATTTGAGATAGAGGGAAGAGTTCAGCCTACCTTCCGTCCAAACACCGGCTAAGTGGAAGACAACGGAACAACAGACGTATTGGTGAAGCGTCAACAATAACTAGGATGCGGCAACGATCCATTGTGGTAAAGAAAGAGCTGAGCCGAAAAGTAAAGCTCTTGATTTACAAGTCGATCTACGTTCCTACCCTCACCATGGTAACCAGGATCTACGTTCCTACCCTCACCATGGTAACCAGGATCTATGTTCCTACCCTCACCATGGTAACCAGGATCTACGTTCCTACCCTCACCATGGTAACCAGGATCTACGTTCCTACCCTCACCATGGTAACCAGGATCTATGTTCCTACCCTCACCATGGTAACCAGGATCTACGTTCCTACCCTCACCATGGTAACCAGGATCTATGTTCCTACCCTCACCATGGTAACCAGGATCTACGTTCCTACCCTCACCGTGGTAACCAGGATCTACGCTCCTACCCTCACCGTGGTAACCAGGATCTACGCTCCTACCCTCACCATGGTAACCATGGTGAGGGTAGGTAGAATACACCCTGAACAGGTCCCCAGTCTGTTGTGGGGGCACACACACACTCATTCCTAGGGGCAATTTTATAGCAGACAATCAACCTAAATGTATGGTTTTAGAGGAAACCAGAGAAAACCCACACATACATGAGGAGAACATGCAAACTACACACAGTCAGACCAGTGTTTCAAGTCTCACCCCCACTCAAGGACTCAAACCACCGACCTTCTTGCTGTGAGGCCACTGTGCAGCCTCCTGACCTAGTTGCTGGAGAAAAATGAAATTGAGTGGAAACACTAGACGATGCCATCCTGGCTGGCCAGTGATTGGACTACAGATAAAACATAGCTACTGGCTGCTTTTGGCATTTTTACAATGGCAATCAATTCAGTGTTCCTGAAGTAAACAAACAAAAAAAATAAATTTAAAGTGACCAATCACATTCCAGGCAGCGCTTATTGGTGGTCAACTGTGACGCTGCTGAACGGGAATTAAACTTTTCCTTCAATCAATGAGGATTTTGAGCTGGTTTCTCTGGGTATGTCCCTTCAACAAGCTAGATTCTGGTTGGCGAGGTGGTTGTGTTGTTTGTGCCTCCTGCTGTTCAGTCCTCCGATGATCTGAGTACGAGTTTGTTTAGCTGGCATCAGTATCATTTTAAATTCTTAATCCGGGGAATCATTACCAACACGGCCCAGATCTTTTTCAGCTACAGAACTACAAACATGGAGGACGGACGGACGCTTGTGTTCATGTGACGCCGTCATCTTTGTTTTCTGATTAGGTAGGACGTTTTCTCATCATTGCAATCAAAAGATAATGCATGCAATCCCTGACCTAGTTGCTGGTGTAGAGCGGAGACAATAGGTGGCGCCAGGCTGGTAAGAGTTTATTTGTAGTCAGTCAAAAGCACTAGACTATAAGTTTTATTTTGAAGGTGTTTTTCTTCGTCCAGCTCGAGCTGAGAGTTTTATTGTTGGAGTTTAACTGAAAACCTGATGAATAACAAAGTCTGTTTTTCTGTTTCCTGCAGAGAAGTTAAAGTCTTCACACCTGCGACCAAAAAAATCACCACACACGTCTGTTTTTGTTCATTTCAGTCTCATTAAAAGCTTTTTTTCTTTTGAAACAAAACCTTTTATATCCCGTGTTTCTTTGTTTTTTCCACCTCTTTTGGTTATAATTAGAAGTTAATCTGAGAGTGTTTAACATGTTCAGACACACTCACTGCCATCTTACCATCCGTGTACTCACCTAACCAACGTTCTCCATCCACAGTCCATCTGAAACAGAACCCATCTGATCCTCAAAGTCCTCAGATGTAAAACAGAATCACTAAAATAAGAAACAAAATGGAAGATTTTATGATCCCAGTGTTTGTAAGAAAATAAAAACCGCTAACTGAAGCCACATTTATACAGACTTTTAGTATTAAAAACACATTGTACTTCTAAAGTGGTTTTCCAGAACACTGTAAGATGTTTCACACATGTTCATTATTCATGTCATCATGATTCATTCTGATCATGACAGAATCCCCCTTTCTAGGGATGGATTCCAGACATCCCAAAACCAAACACCTGTCCAGGGAAGAGAGGTGAGTGTTTGGAGCTACCGGACACATGAATTTCCCCAGTAGGGAATCATTAAAGTATTCTGTATCTGTTCATATCTTAATAAAGAATATTTTCTTATGTACGGTCCTACACTGACAAGTACCTACCGTATTTTCACGACCATAAGGTGCTTATAAAAGTCTTGGATTTCCTTCAAAATGAGTAGAGCGCCCTGCCCAATGTGTGTTGTTAAAAAACAAGTGAAGCAGATGAACACTACGCTTGCTGTGATTCCGGGAGCTCTGACAAAGGAACTCCAACCACTGGACATCGTCGAGAACCGGCCGTTCAAAGTAAAGCTACAAGCGGCGTGGGAGCAATGGATGACCGGAGGAGACCACAGCTTCATGAAGGGTGGAAGGCAGCGCCGGGCGAGTTACACCACAGTTTGCCAGTGGATTGTAGATGCTTGGGTTAACATGTCTGCTGGCACTGTTGTCCGAGCTTCCGAGGAGCCGCTCGGTATAGAACGTGACTCTGACAGCGAGGAAAGTGAACCTGCTATGTTAGATTCTGAAACAGAGGATGAGGACTTGGATGGATTTGATAAATATCTCTTTTCACTGCATTGTATCCTCTGCACACACACACGTTTACAACATGCATTACACCATAGTTATGAAAATATATTGATTTGGTGGAGCGCAGTCACAGACCCGGAACTATGAAAGACCAGGTATCGCTCATCCCCCCGCCCATCCTGAGAAAGTACAAGCTCCGCCCTCTGCTCTCACTGAGCCGCTATTCCTCCGCCCATCTCTGAGCGGGAGGGGGAAGGCAGACGTAAACCCGTGCGTAGCTACAAAAAGCGTGTTTCAAGCAAGAAAATAAAAAAGACGCAGAGCAGCGAACCAGCCTGTATATCGGACGTTGAAAGCGAGTTAGTGAGGGCGTAAGGCCGGAGTGGAGGCGGGTGAGGAGGGCGGGCGGGTGGTGAGGAGGGAGGGGGGCGTGGCTACGTCAAATGCGTCATACTTTAGACATCTGCTCATTGGTTGTTTTGTCTGAGCGTTCCAGAAATCCACAAAAAAACGGGCTAAATCAATCTAGAAAGACACACACACACACACACACACACACACACACACACACACACACACATACACACACACACATACAGGGCCCGGACATCAAAGGTAGAAAACTCTGGAAAGTCACTTTTGCATGAGATGGGCCCTTTAAATACAGAGCACATGAAACTTGGACTGTACCTTTAAGTACGGTGCTCTTTGGTTGTGAAAATACAGTACATGTGTTTTCTAAGTGTTTCATCACTGCTTCAAATGCTTCATTTCACTGTCCTCTGTTCAGCTTCTGTCCACACGTCTCCTCTCCTCCTCATGTCTTACCGTTTAGCAGCTTCTGATTTTGCTCAGAGTTAAAGTCCACGTACTCCCACACCTTTTTTTTAGATCGCTCAATTTGTTTAAAAGCTGGCGTTGGCTTAGATTTCCATTCATTTTAAACGATGCCCCAGAACATTTCTGTCAAAAAGAAATCGCCCACATTTTTAGCTGCTTGAATCTTTCTGCTCCTGTGAAGCAGAAGCCTTTATTTAAACGTAATGTGCTGAAATCTCCTCGCCTCTGGCAGGTTCTCTCTGTCAGTCAGTGTTTACAGAAACCAGAACAAACCTGATCTACAGGAACACATCATGTTCAGTCCATTTTTACCTCAGAGGTGGAGTTATTCAGCTAAAACACACCCTTCTCCATTTCCTCCCAGCGACCAAAGTCATGAAGCCTTTTCTCCTTAACCTCTGTGCACACGCGCGTGCCGCCCGGCGTTGAAAGCGTGGGCCATTTCTTCAGGTTACATTTCTTCAGGAAGATGATGGATGAGGGATATGAAATCCATCTCTGCAGGCCATTTAGATGAGAAGTGAGCAGAGATATAAAAAAAGACAAAGAGTCTGATGTGAGAAGGAAGAGAGTCACAGAGCAGCACAACAAGTTCTAATCGCATCGTTTCATTCCTGTTTGGTTGCCGGCTGACCTTCGTGCAACCACACAGCTCCCCCGGGATCTCCATTTGTTTTATGAGTCTTACTGGAAACACACGTCCAGATCAGGAAGAAGTGGAAGGTAAAAATAAAGGAAGAAAAGAAGAGGCTTTAAAAGCTTAAATGTAATAAAGTCCCTGGTTTATCACCAGGGAATGGTTCCCATGGGGGTTTCCATGTCTCTCATCGCCAGATCCACTCTTTTTAACCGGAGTTTCTTTGTTCTTGTTTACAGTTGATGTTCATTATGTTTCGTTTCGTCATCTTCCGCTTATCCAGGGAAGATGATGTTATGTAGATCTGGTTACCATGGTGAGGGTAGGAACGTAGGTCCTGGTTACCATGGTGAGAAGGTAGGAACGTAGATCCTGGTTACCATGGTGAGGGTAGGAACGTAGATCCTGGTTACTATGGTGAGGATAGGAATGTAGATCCTGGTTACCATGGTGAGGGTAGGAACGTAGATCCTGGTTACCATGGTGAGAGAGTAGGAACGTAGATCTTGGTTACCATGGTGAGGGTAGGAACGTAGATCCTGGTTACTATGGTGAGGATAGGAATGTAGATCCTGGTTACCACGGTGAGGGTAGGAACGTAGGTCCTGGTTACCATGGTGAGGGTAGGAACGTAGGTCCTGGTTACCATGGTGAGGGTAGGAACTTAGATCCTGGTTACCATGGTGAGGGTAGGAACGTAGGTCCTGGTTACCATGGTGAGGGTAGGAACGTAGGTCCTGGTTACCATGGTGAGGGTAGGAACTTAGATCCTGGTTACCATGGTGAGGGTAGGAACATAGATCCTGGTTACCATGGTGAGGGTATGAATGTAGATCCTGGTTACCATGGTGAGGGTAGGATCGTAGATCCTGGTTACCATGGTGAGGGTAGGATCGTAGATCCTGGTTACCATGGTGAGGGTGGGAACGTAGATCCTGGTTACAATGGTGAGGGTGGGAACGTAGATCCTGGTTACCATGGTGAGAGTAGGATCATAGATCCTGGTTACCATGGTGAGGGTAGGATCGTAGATCCTGGTTACCATGGTGAGGGTGGGAACGTAGATCCTGGTTACCATGGTGAGGGTAGGATCGTAGATCCTGGTTACCATGGCGAGGGTAGGAACATAGATCCTGGTTACCATGGTGAGGGTAGGAACGTAGATCCTGGTTACCATGGTGAGGGTAGGAACGTAGATCCTGGTTACCATGGCGAGGGTAGGAATGTAGATCCTGGTTACCATGGCGAGGGTAGGAACGTAGATCCTGGTTACCATGGTGAGGGTAGGAACGTAGATCCTGGTTACCATGGTGAGGGTAGGATCGTAGATCCTGGTTACCATGGTGAGGGTGTAGGAATATGATTCTTATTTACAATAAACATCATATTTATTTTTAAAATCCAGTCTTTCTAAAATATTCTTTACCAGTGACGGGTGCAGAGTGTAAAGGAACACTACAGTGGCACAAACCTCAGATGTTAGACACCAACCAGCATATCACAGCACTCCATACCGGAGCTGATAAAAGCACAGAGAGCTTCTACAGGTCACTGCGGCTCAAGCTCGGCTTAACCTCAGCCTGAAGACGGAGCCGATAGAACCACAGAAGCCTGCTTGTCTCTGAAACGTTGGACGTCTGTCTGTCTCAAGTACTTAAAATGAAACGGACACGGCGAGGTCATTTATAACGACACGGATGGATCTTAATTCTTACACACCTTACTGTCCAGATGTGGAGGTTTAAGTGGGTAGTTTAAGATCTTTTTATGATTCATTGGAGCTTCGAAAATCGTTTCTATGGTAACTCATATTCTGTACAGCGTAGAGCCAACTATGATGGGTTCCACCAAACTACCCTTCCAGCTCCACCCAACTCGGCACCACCTAGCAGCTGTTCTGAAGCTGTTTTGGAGTTCTCTCTTGGACAGCTTGGAGCTTCCGGACAAATTAATTTCTACAGTAGGGGGTTCATAGAGTATTCTTAATCTGTTCCGTTGTCTTACGCTTATCTGGGGCCAGGTAACGGAGGTAACAGCCTCAGGTGGGAAGCCCAGGCTTGTCTCACCCCGGCTGCATCCTCCTGCTCACCTGGAAGGATCCCAAGTCGTTCTCCGGCCAGCTGGGAGACATAGTCTCTCCAGCAGATCCGGGGTCTGCCTTTGGGTCACCTCCTGGTGGGACGTGCCCGGAACACCTCACCAGCGAGGGAGGCTTCCTAACCAGATGCCCAAACCACTCCATCTGGCTTCTCTTGACCTGGAGAAGCAGCGGCTCAAGTCCGATCTTCTCACAGATGACAGAACTCCTCACCTGATCTCTGAGAGAGAACCCAGCCACCCTGCAGAGGAAGCTCATTTCAGCCGCTTGTATCTACGAATATCCAGAATTGTAACTGTGACAACTGGAAAATGGCTGCAGAATTTTTTTAAACGTTTACAGAGTGGCAACCGAAAGCGGACCCTGAAAACTCACATTAGAAAACAAGATTTCTCAATCTGGTTTCCTGTTAGTTCAAAAGCATGTGCGTCCAGTTAGAGTAAGAAAGCTGACATTTTTTTGCCCGTTACAGGGTTAATAGAAGTCTAAAGGTGCCAACATACAGCCAACGGGACGTTCGGTTGGTCATGATGCCCGATGTCATCAGCGAGTTTCATCTTCTTGGTTTTTTGAAGCAAAATGTCTGTTTTTTGATGAAGATTTAATGGAGGACAATAAAAAGAAAGAAATAGAAAAGAAGGGCAGTCAGGCTGAACGGAAACTGTGTGTGTGTGTGTGTGTGTGTGTGTGTGTGTGTGTGTGTGTGTGTGTGTGTGTGTAAATGAGATGCTCCTGAAGTCTGAGAAGAAGAAGTCACTGCTGCAGAGAGAGAGTGTGTGTTCCAGACACAGAGAGACAGATCAGTATTGGATTTGTGGTCGTTTATATTCAGTAGGGGTTTGCACACGCTCACTGCTACAGTACACACACACACACACACACACACATACACACACACATACACACACACACATACACTGCTCTGTTCTTCCACATGAACCTGTTACAAGTTATTGCAGGTTGAAAATCCATGGCCATGAATTTGTGGTGGATTTTTACAAAATAAAATTTCAGTTTTCAGCTTTACGGCCCAACGCGGACGATTTGGTTTGAGATTGAAAAACAATAAAAACCCATAAAGGGACAGATGCAAAGCGGCCTGACGGGGTGGTGACGGGGTGGAGCCGCGGAGAGCCCACCCTGCTGGTTGGAAATCAGTTTTATCAGATGGAGCTTCACCACCCAGCGAGGCTGCTGCAGGTAACAAAGTTAGCACCTCATCAAGAGTCGTTTGGATAAAAACAACAACGTGTCCGTCGGATCCCGACGCTTTAACGATCCCTGCTAACAGTGATTAGGTGCATTCTGTCCAGCTGTGGCCAGCAGCGAAAGGCCAACCGGGTCTAAATATAATTCAGAAATTCGTCCTAGAAAACTACTTCCACACCAACGAGATGAAGGTCAGGCGACGCACCTCTGAGAAAACAAATCAGATAAAGTCTGACCGTGCATCATCTGCAGCCTCGGGCGGATTCATTAACACACTTATTGTCATAAAAAGCAGCTAGCTGCTGCGCCGCTGCTTTCAGAAAACATCAACAACAACCATGGCCTGATTCTTAGACATAAAAAACACTGGTACTTTATGATTACAAGGTCTGAACTGAGCTTCCTCTGCAGGGTGGCTGGGCTCGCTCAGAGATAGGAGGAGGAGCGTAGAGCCGTTTCTCCTCCAAGTCCAGAGAAGCCGACCCGTGGTGCGGGTGAGGTGTTCCGTCCCACCAGGAGGAGACCCAGAGGCAGACCCCGGACCTGCTGGAGAGACTATGTCTCACACCCGGGATCCTCCTAGCGTAGCAGTAGGATGCAGCCAGGGTGAGAGAAGCCTGGGCTTCCCGTCTCAGTGTCGAGCCAAATGGGATGGTTCGGGATCTGGTCAGGATGCCCCTGAAGCGCCTCGCTGGTGAGGTGTTTCAGGCACGTCCCACCGAAAGGAGACCAAGAGGCAGACCCCGGACCTGCTGGAGAGACTATGTCTCACAGCTGGAGGATGCAAACGGGATGAGACAGATCCTGGGCTTCCCGTATGAGGCTGATACCCTCACGACCGAGCCTCGGATAAGCGGAACATGACGGAACAGAACGGAGCAATCTCTAAAACTCCACTACACCTCTCAAAGAAGGGACAGATTGTTCATGTCCACATCTCGAAATTTAGTAATCTCTTGCAGGAGTCTGAGTTTGACAGTCGTGTAGAGTTTGGTGGAGGTGGTATCATGGTGTGAGGTTGTGCTTCTGGGACTTCGTTCCGTTCTGTTCTCTTCCACTTATCCGGGGCCGGGTCGCGGGGCAACAGCCTCAGACGGGAAGGCCAGGTTTCTCTCACCCTGGCTGCATCCTCCAGCTCACCTGGAAGAAATCCGAGTCGTTCCCCAGCCAGCTGTGAGACATAGTCTCTCCAGCAGGTCCGGGGTCTGCCTCTTAGTCTCCTCCCGGTGGACATGCCTGAAACACCTCACCAGCGACGCTCGGGGGGCATCCTGACCAGATGCCCGAACCAACCCCATCTGGCTCCTCTCGACCTGGAGGAGGAGCAGCTCAACACCGAGCTCCTCCCTGATGGCAGAGCTCCTCACCCGATCTCTGAGTGAGAGCCCAGCCACCCTGTGGAAGAAGCTCATTTCGGCCGCTTGCATCCACAATCTCATTCTAGGTGACCAGCTCCTGGGACTACTGTTGGATTTTTAGTTCCAGTAAAAAGAACTCAAAATGATTCAAGAAATTTGGGAAAATTTCATGTTCCAACCGTTTTGGTACCAGTTTGGATCATGGGCATCAATTATCAAGACTACGTGAACTGACCTCTACGCACGTCGAGCGATTTATGAACGGGATGGACTGCGTTGGCTTTAGCGTAACTCTAAGGAAAGCAAGGAGCTGCCAAATGTGGACGAGACAAGCCATGAGGACAGAAGCTGAACTGAGGAAAGTGAAATGAAGCATTTGAAGCAGTGAAGAAACAACTAGAGGAGGCAGGATACGTCCTGAACAGGTCACTAGTCTGTTACGGGGCCACACACACATTCATAGGGACAATTTCAAAGCAGCAAATCAACCTGACATGCACGTCTGTGGAGGACGTGACGTAGACTTGGCGCGCGGCTTAACGTGGCTTGACTCAGCGCACAGCTTAACGTGGCTTGACTCAGCGTACAACCTGGGCAGGGGCTTTTGCAGCGATCCTGGGCAGCCCTATGACTTCTCTCCGCTGGGTCTGTTCATGGTCAGGTCATTCTGTCATGAAGCGGTGCGCAGGTGGAAGGAAGAGGACCCAATTGCAGGACGGAAAACATGGTTTATTCTAATATGGCAGTCCAGTATGCTGGCAGGAAGGGATGGTATGACCCGACAGCAGGGTCCAAAGGTCTGTGGCATTAGAATAATCACTCTCAGGTGTCTCAATCAGGGTGATGAGGGAAGGTACAGGGCTCCCTCTGGTAGCAGGTGAGGGGATCATGACACATACCCTCAGAAACCAATGAAAATCATCCGATTTGAGTGGAAGTGGGCGGGACAAAGGTTTGATCCGGGCAAGTCCTGCTTGATAGCGGAGACCCCTGAATGTGTGTAGAGTAATAATCTTTTTAAACCAGATCCTTTTCTCTTCCGAACGATGGTCCGTATCGTCCAGTTTAAAATGGCTGTTTTTTTGTGAACCAGTTTTCTTAGAAGATTGATGATGAAAAAAAAAATCAATAAAACTTGTTTTTGCAACATGAAAAAATTTAAAGTCGAGTCAAACTTTAAGTTTTAGGAGCTTCGGAATGTTTTTGAACCTGAACGACGAACGGAATCCTGGTCGTTTTATTAAAGGAGATTTTCCATTAAAAACGATTTAAATGGATTTATGGGTTTATGACGGATGACATCACCAGAGGTTTTAATGAGTTTAGTCTGTGTGTGTGTGTGTGTGTGTGTGTGTGTGTGTGTGTGTGTGTGTGTGTGTGTGTGTGTGTGTGTGTGTGTGTGTGATGAAGCAGCTGTTTCCTTTCGTCAGCTAAATGCTAATCACACGTCAGAACCAAACCCGGATTCATCAATCCTTCTTTTCATCACACATTTCTCCTCCTGTCCTCACATCCTCTGCCTGATCCGGTCGGCTACACGGTCACTCTCTGTCACTGGTGTTCTAGTTTAACCCTCACCTTGGGCACCATGGGCACCATAGTTTCCTCCATCCAAAGTTTGGCCAAACGCTGCATGATTTTCAGCTTGAATTTGATCCAATTTAGGGTCAGAATTTCATCTAAATGGTGCATCTCATGGCGGCACAGTGGTCAGCAGAAGGGCCTCACTGCAAGAAGGTCAGGGCTTTGAGTCCCGGGTGGGGACGAGGCTTGGAACATTGGCTTTTCTATGTGGAGTTTGCATGTTCTCCCAGTGAATAAGTCAGTTTTCTCCGGGTACTCCGGTTTCCTCCTACTCTCCAAAAGCATATATGTTATGTTGATTAGCCCCTTGGAATGAGTGTGTGTGGATGGTTGTGTGTGTGTGTGTGTGTGTGTGTGTGGCCTCGCAACAGACTGGTGAACTCTTTCGGGTGTACCCTGCCTCTTGTCTTCAATCCGCCAGGATTAGGGATCCTCGTCAGGGATGAACGGTTCAATGAATGGATGAATGAATGGTGCATCTCGGCGTCTCTGTGTACCGGGGAGTAACGAGGACACTAGTAATCAGACGGTCTGTCATTACCATGGAAACACGGCATTGTACAGGTAGCACTATCAATGCTCCTGATTGGTCGGTTCTGACATCATTAAGTTACACGTAAAACCTAAAAATGTAAGATAAAAGGAAAACGTTTGATTTCTCTTTGTAAATGACAGGAAACCGCTCATTTTCCAGAGCGGCCTAGAAGGCTCTGTCCCCCGTCGTGGACAGCCTGGTTCTAGGCTGCTGGAGGCAGTTGGTGGACGGCTTGGAAGGCTCTGTCCCTTCTCCCATTGTGGTCAGCCTGGTCCTGGACTGGTGGAGGGTGGACGGCTTGGAAGGCTCTGTCCCTTCTCCCATTGTGGTCAGCCTGGTCCTGGACTGGTGGAGGGTGGACGGCATGGAAGGCTCTGTCCCTTCTCCCATTGTGGTCAGCCTGGTCCTGGACTGGTGGAGGGTGGATGGCATGGAAGGCTCTGTCCCTCATTGTGGTCAGCCTGGTCCTGGGCAGGAGGAGGCTGCGGGTAGAATTAGACCATCTTGGGGGTGAGAGGAGCTCAGTGAGGTAAGGGGGGTATAAACATGGACACATTGATAAGTGAGGAGGCAGATTTTGTAATAAGTTCTGGAATTCATTGTGTGGGTTTTCTCTGGTTTGCTCCAAAAACATACATGTTAGGTTGATTGGCTGCTATGAAATTGAAGGAGTGTGTGTGTGGATGGTTTTCGCTGTGTGTGTGACCCCGCGACAGACTGGCAATCTGTTCAGGTTGTACCCTGCCTCTCGCCTTGAATCAGCCAGGATAAGCCCTGCGACCTGGTTAAGGATAACCAGTCCAGTATCAGTATCAGTTCTGACCCGAGTATCTGTTTCTAAACCACTGATTTTCAAGAAACGAAGAGTCATTTGGTTTTGTTTTCATTGGAAAGAAAATAAGTAACAACAAATATCTTCTTTTTTTAAACCCATATTTGGTAAACAGCAAGGTTTATTTCTATCCGGCAGGATTTATGTGTTTTTTTTTCTCTTTCTGCGCACCTGTTTGGAAAAAAATAAACCAAAATAGATCTAACGAGCAGCCGGACACGTGGCTGGGTTGTTTGTGTTGTTGTGTGAAGCGGAACAAAACGAGTGTGAATCACACATTACCTCCCGTCTGTTAAAATGTGTGATTACACCGAGGAAGAAAATAAGAATCTGCAACTAGTTGAACTGCTACAGCAGACGACGCTGCGATACGCTCATACATGGAGCTGTACCGCTTAAACCCTCCATACAACAGCCTGGATCTACGATTCGACCCATACCATGGTAACCAGGATCTACATTCCTACCCTCACCATGGTAACCAGGATCTACATTCCTACCCTCACCATGGTAACCAGGATCTACGTTCCTACCCTCACCATGGTAACCAGGATCTACGTTACTACCCTCACCATGGTAACCATGATCTACGTTCCAACCCTGACCATGGTAACCATGATCAATGTTCCTATCCTCACCATGGTAACCAGGATCTACGTTCCTACCCTCACCATGGTAACCAGGTTCTACGTTCCTACCCTCACCATGGTAACCAGGTTCTACGTTCCTACCCTCACCATGGTAACCAGGATCTACGTTCCTACCCTCACCATGGTAACCAGGATCTACGTTCCTACTCTCACCATGGTAACCAGGATCTACATTCCTACCCTCACCATGGTAACCAGGATCTACATTCCTACCCTCACCATGGTAACCAGGATCTACGTTCCTACTCTCACCATGGTAACCAGGATCTACATTCCTACCCTCACCATGGTAACCAGAATCTACATTCCTACCCTCACCATGGTAACCAGGATCTACATTCCTACCCTCACCATGGTAACCAGGATCTACATTCCTACCCTCACCATGGTAACCAGGATCTACGTTCCTACGCTCACCATGGTAACCAGGATCTACATTCCTACCCTCACCATGGTAACCAGGATCTACATTCCTACCCTCACCATGGTAACCAGGATCTACATTCCTACCCTCACCATGGTAACCAGGATCTACATTCCTACCCTCACCATGGTAACCAGGATGAACTAACGTTTAATTATTTTTAGGAAACTTTGCCTGATAAACCTTCACCTCTGATCGCTGGAAATTCTTATGAAATCGTGCCTGTGTGTGTGTGTGTGTGTGTGTGTCTGTGTGGGCAGAGAACCAGCGCCCTCATCCACACTTCCTAATGAGATTTAATGCTGACTTGTCCAACACACACACAAACTCCTAATTTAATCATCCCCCGGCAGGAGGCCGACCCCTCCCATCTGGGCATCCAGATGCATCCTGGCCCATTTAGAGTGTAACATCCCATAACGGTGTGTCCGTTTCCATGGTGATGGATGATACGGAGGGGAAATGAATTCTAATAACTGGAGAATGATGGAGTGAGAGTGAGTCAGAGGAATGAAGGTTTCCTGTTTCTATTGTTTAGGAAACAATAGAAACTACTAATCTCTGTTAGCGACGTTAGCAGCAGTAAATCAGACCAGAGAAGATAAAAGGATCTGCTGCATAATGGAAACAGTTTTAATTATTTTGGTTTGTTTCCAGACTTTCACACCTTTTGTTTTGGGGTAAATGAACCACATTTTCTTCCCTGATGAAGTTTTTATCTTCACAAAATGTAGCAGACGAAAACTAAAAGCTGTTCCGTCGGCTTCTACTTATCCAGCGCCGGGTCGCAGGGGCAACAGCCTCAGACGAGAAGCCCAGGCTTCTTTCACCTGGCCTCATCCTCCAGCTCACCCAAGAGGATCCTGAGGTGTTCCCTGTCCAGCTGTGAGACATAGTCTCTCCAGCAGGTCTGGGGTCTACCTCTGCAGTCTCCTCCAGATGGGATGTGCCCGAAAAACCTCACCAGCAAGGCGCTCGGGAGGCATCATAACCAGATACAAACGACCTCTTCCGGCTTCTCTCGACCCAGAGGAGCAGCGTCTCAACTCCGAGCTCCTCCCTCTATCTCTGAGAGAGAGTCCATACACCCTGCAGAGGAAACTTATTTCGGCCGCCTATATTCAGGATCACATTCTTTCAGTCATCAACCACAGCTGGTTACCATGGTGAGGGTAGGAACGTAGATCCTGGTTACCATGGTGAGGGTAGGAACGTAGATCCTGGTTACCATGGTGAGGGTAGGAACGTAGATCCTGGTTACCATGGTGAGGGTAGGAACGTAGATCCTGGTTACCATGGTGAGGGTAGGAATGTAGATCCTGGTTACCATGATGAGGGTAAGAACGTAGATCCTGGTTACCATGGTGAGGGTAGGAATGTAGATCCTGGTTACCATGGTGAAGGTAGGAACGTAGATCCTGGTTACCATGGTGAGGGTAGGAATGTAGATCCTGGTTACGATGGTGAGGGTAGGAACGTAGATCCTGGTTACCATGGTGAGGGTAGGAACATAGATCCTGGTTACCATGGTGAGGGTAAGAACGTAGATCCTGGTTACCATGGTGAGGGTAGGAACGTAGATCCTGGTTACCATGGTGAGGGTAGGAACATAGACCCTGGTTACCATGGTGAGGGTAAGAACGTAGATCCTGGTTACCATGGTGAGGGTAGGAACGTAGATCCTGGTTACCATGGTGAGGGTAGGAATGTAGATCCTGGTTACCATGATGAGGGTAAGAACGTAGATCCTGGTTACCATGGTGAGGGTAGGAATGTAGATCCTGGTTACCATGGTGAAGGTAGGAACGTAGATCCTGGTTACCATGGTGAGGGTAAGAACGTAGATCCTGGTTACGATGGTGAGGGTAGGAACGTAGATCCTGGTTACCATGGTGAGGGTAAGAACGTAGATCCTGGTTACCATGGTGAGGGTAGGAATGTAGATCCTGGTTACCATGGTGAAGGTAGGAACGTAGATCCTGGTTACCATGGTGAGGGTAGGAACGTAGATCCTGGTTACCATGGTGAGGGTAGGAACGTAGATCCTGGTTACCATGGTGAAGGTAGGAACGTAGATCCTGGTTACCATGGTGAGGGTAAGAACGTAGATCCTGGTTACCATGGTGAAGGTAGGAACGTAGATCCTGTTTACCATGGTGAGGGTAAGAACGTAGATCCTGGTTACCATGGTGAAGGTAGGAACGTAGATCCTGTTTACCATGGTGAGGGTAAGAACGTAGATCCTGGTTACCATGGTGAGGGTAGGAACGTAGATCCTGGTTACCATGGTGAGGGTAAGAACGTAGATCCTGGTTACCATGGTGAAGGTAGGAACGTAGATCCTGGTTACCACGGTGAGGGTAGGAACGTAGATCCTGGTTACCATGGTGAAGGTAGGAACGTAGATCCTGTTTACCATGGTGAGGGTAAGAACGTAGATCCTGGTTACCATGGTGAGGGTAGGAACGTAGATCCTGGTTACCATGGTGAGGGTAAGAACGTAGATCCTGGTTACCATGGTGAGGGTAGGAACGTAGATCCTGGTTACCATGGTGAGGGTAGGAACATAGATCCTGGTTGCCATGGCGGGGAAAGGTAGAAGAGGCAAAAGCCTCAGACATGAAGTCTAGGCTTCTCTCACCCTGGCTGCATCCTCCAGCTCACCCAGGAGGATCCCGAGTCGTTCCCTGTTCAGCTGTGAGACATAGTCTCTCCAGAAGGTCCGGGCTTGTCTCTGGGTCTCCTCCCAGTGGGACGAGGATTCTCACAAATAAGCAGTAAGTCTTGGAACAAAACAGAACCCTCAAAATGAAAATTTAATGTCCAGACATGGTCAAACTGAATCTGAAAGACTGAAAATCCTGAACAAGTTTCAGCAGGATTTTGTCCTGAATGTCTTTAATATTATTTTTATTATTCATATTTCAGACTGAGATTATTTCTTTTAGATGGTTCCCAGAGACTTCTGAGCCACTTTGCTCATGAATAAAACATGTTTATAGACCCAACATCAGGATGTAATGGGGCTGCATAAATCTGTATTTCATAAAACTGGAGAACAACTCATGTTCCTGTCCCTCCGATAACGAGTGCCATCCACTAAAAAAACAATTTGGATCATATTTTATCTGCTGCTGCGTAGAACCAGAACACAGTCAGTCACCCAAACCGATATGTACCAAAATAAAACCATAAAAATAGGTTGATGACGTCACTTAAAATATTTGGTTTTGACCAAATGAAGCCAATCCAGTCATCTCTTCATCCTCGCAGATGGCAAATTTTTTAAGCCAGAAATGTGCGGTCATTTGTCCAAAGAACGTTCCCATACCAACCAGGAACTAACTTTTTGGAGTTAAGAAAAATTTGTCAATTGTACTTGCAATTGTAATGCATGCTGTCCCTGCCTAGTTGCTGGAGTAACATCAAATTGAGTGGAGGTACTAGGTTGTTAAAACCACCATAACACGTTCCTACCCTCACCATGGTAACCAGGATATACGATCCTACCCTCACCATGGTAACCAGGATCTACGTTCATACCCTCACCATGGTAACCAGGATCTATGTTCCTACCCTCACCATGGTAACCAGGATCTATGTTCCTACCCTCACCATGGTAACCAGGATCTATGTTCCTACCCTCACCATGGTAACCGGGAACTACGTTCCTACCCTCACCATCGTAACCAGGATCTACGTTCCTACCCTCACCATGGTAACCAGGATCTACGTTCCTACCCTCACCATGGTAACCAGGATCTACGTTCCTACCCTCACCATGGTAACCAGGATCTACAATGCTACCCTCACCATGGTAACCAGGAACTACATTCCTACCCTCACCATGGTAACCAGGATCTACGTTCCTACCCTCACCATGGTAACTAGAATCTACGTTCCTACCCTCACCATGGTAACCAGGATCTACGTTCCTACCCTCACCATGGTAACCAGGAACTACATTCCTACCCTCACCATGGTAACCAGGATCTACGTTCCTACCCTCACCATGGTAACTAGAATCTACGTTCCTACCCTCACCATGGTAACCAGGATCTACGTTCCTACCCTCACCATGGTAACTAGAATCTACGTTCCTACCCTCACCATGGTAACCAGGCTGTACAAACAAGAAGTTTAAATAAATAGTATGTAAACAAAGTGTATTCCCGTCCATTAACATCCTCTACATGGCTCCAAAGATCCCTCCAAACTTATTAGAATTTCTAACGTTGATACTTTTAACGTCTGGCTCGGACACTCTGGATTTTGGCCTTTCGTTTGATTTGATTTTAGACACAAATAAGAAAGAACTAAGTGATTCCTGCAGCCTGTTCAGCATCTGTGTGAGACCGACAGATCAGCACTTTGGCTTCGTCAGCATTCACACATCCCAGAAGCCTCATTGTCTGCCAGGATTAAATAGATATATCTGACTCCTGTAAAAAGCTTAGAAATAGGACTGCAGAGGACGGACAAGAAGTTCTTATCAGCTTCTTATCAGCTTCTTGTGAAGCCCATTGAGACGGACATTCTGTGATTTTGGGCTATACAAATAAAATTGAATTGAATTGAAAAGATGCAGATCTGATGCGGTGTTTTTGTCTCTTTAGAAAAAAGTTCTTTTGGTTTGTTTCTTTTTAGATTTTTTTTAGATTTAAATATAAATATTTCTTTATTGGTTGATATTTTTTAAAATACAAATTGAAGCCTCTTGAGCGTCGAGCGGGTGAGGAATGATCCCACCTATTCGACCAAGCTGCTGTTCCACCAAGTGGCTGTTCCACTGCTACCCAACCCAACTCACCACCACCTAGCAGCTGTAGGGAAGAATGGTTCATAGTCTCGTACAACCGCCCTGTAACCGAAGGGTTGCTGATTCGATGGTATGCTGTTCTATGTGGTATGATGTTCCAGCAGACCAGCAGCAGCATGCTGCGGTGTGTTGGGGACACAGCATCAAGGAGAGGGATGCGACATGGCTGGACAAAACTGGTGAGGAAGGCCGGATCAGTGGTTGGCGCTGAACTGGACTCACTGAGAAGAGGATCCTCAGAAAGATACCGTCGATCACGGACGATGTCCACCAACCTCTGGATCAGACCATCACCAGGGAGAGGAGCTCCTTCATTGACATGATGCTGTCCCTGTCCTACTCTACTGACAGACTCAGGAAGTCATTTATTCCTCAGGCTCTTCAACTCCTCTCTGAGCAGGACCTGAGCCACTAAAGAAAATCAGGACTTCTGATTGAGATACACACAAGACTCCATGATCATCAGTATAGGTACTTGCTCACTTAGTGCCTCCCAACGATGCTGCTGGATACCTCAATGAACCCATGAGGATGAATAATCTACAACCATCCGTCCGCCATGTTTGTAGTTCTGTTAATGAAACAAGGAGATAACCATGCTCTATGGTCCATGTTGGAAATGAAAAGCTCAATGTTGGAGTTAAGAAGCTTTTATTTACGTATTCTGAACCGTCCATCCCTGGGTTGCTAGGGTGCCGCAGCCTATCTCGAATGATTTCAAGTGAGAGGCAGGATGCATCCTGCACAGGTCGCCCGTTGGTCGTAGGGTCATCCACACAGCTCACCAGGAAGGATCCTGAGTCGTTCCCCTGCCAGCTCCGAGACATAGTCTCTCCGCCGGGTCTGGGGTCTGCCTCTTGGTCTCCTCCTGGTGGAACATGCCCGAAACACCTCAACAGCGAGGCTCTAGGGGGGCATCCTGACCAGATGCCCACACCACCCCATCTGGTTTCTCTCGGCCTGGAGGAGGAGTGTCTCGACACCGAGCTCCTCCCGGATGGCAGAGCTCCTCACCCAATCTCTGAGTGAGAGCCCAGCCACCCTGCAGAGGAAGCTCATTTCAGCCGCTTGTATCTGCAATGTCATTCTTTAGGTCACGACTCACAGCTGGTGATCATGGTGAGGGTAGGAACGTAGATCCTGGTTACCATGGTGAGGGTAGGAACGTAGATCCTGGTTACCATGGTGAGGGTAGGAACGTAGATCCTGGTTACCATGGTGAGGGTAGGAACGTAGACCCAGGTTACCATGGTGATGGTAGGAACGTAGATCCTGGTTACCATGGTGAGAGTAGGAACATAGATCCTGGTTACCATGGTGAGGGTAGGAACGTAGACCCAGGTTACCATGGTGATGGTAGGAACGTAGATCCTGGTTACCATAGTGAGGGTAGGAACGTAGACCCAGGTTACCATGGTGATGGTAGGAACGTAGATCCTGGTTACCATGGTGAGAGTAGGAACATAGATCCTGGTTACCATGGTGAGGGTAGGAACGTAGATCGACTTGTAAATCGAGAGCTTTGTTTTTCGGCTCAGCATTTTCTTCACCACAACGGACCGATGCAGCGTCCTATTTATTGCAATGCCGCACCAATCCTATCGATCTCCTGCTCCATCCTTCCCCCACTCGTAAACAAGACCCCGAGATACCTAAACTCCCCCACTTGGAGCAGCGCACAAGTGAAGGAGTTTAAGGATGCCCTCTACAAGTTTTTATATATCCCCATATTCCATAGTGTAAGCACCGTCCTCCAGCTGAGCCCGAACATGAGCGTGCTCCAAACTGTACGAGTACCTCAGATATAATGAATCTGTTTTGCACAGAGCCGCCCGCCTGTGATTAGTGCATAAAATGTTTAAAGATTCAGTAGGCTTGTGCCAGCGGGGCGCCACCAGGAGGCGTCCTGCTATCCGGCTTCTCATTTCTTTTCTTTCTGTGGTTTTTCAATTAAATCTGGACGAACGTCAGTATTTATATGTTTTATTTTAAGCTCATTATGATTCTTTAGTTGTGTCTAAACATAAAATATGAATCATTTTTCTTGTTTCCATCAAGCTGAAGCCTGGTTAATATTTAAAGTGACTCACTCTGATCTACCTGACCTGCACTTCATGTCTAAATTAAACAAGCTTGTGCATCAAATGAATCTTTAAATAGGTCCATTAAACATCTCTGTTAAATAAAACCTCCTAATAATACCATCAAATGTCACAAGAATGTGTTTATCGTTCATATTTTCAAACAAAATGTTGGCCATTTAATGTTTTTTAGTGATGTTTTGCTTTTGGTCATTTCCCTCCAGGGGGCGCCAAATCAAGTCAGTTTCTTCCATCTAACCCTATCTGCTGCATCCTCTTCAGTCACACCAACTATCTTCATGTCTTCCTTCACTGTATCCATGAACCTCCTCTTTGGTCTTCCTCTAGTCCTCTTTCCTGGTGGTTCCAAACTCAGCATCCTTCTTCTGATGTACTCTCTCTCTCTCCTCTGCACATGTCCAAACCATCTCAGTCTGACCTCTCTGACTTTAAAACCTCTAACATGTGCTGTTCCTCTGATCCTGTCCATCCTGGTCACTCCCAGAGAGATCCTCAGCATCTTCATCTCTGCTACAAACATCTCTGTTTCCTGTCTTTTTCTCAGTGACACTGTCTCTAGATCAGCATTGCTGCTCTCACCACTCTGTCTCTAGACCAATCAGCCTGGCCGCTCTCACCACACTGTCTCTAGACCAATCAGCATGGCTGCTCTCACCACTCTGTCTCTAGACCAATCAGCATGGCCGCTCTCACCACACTGTCTCTAGACCAATCAGCATGGCCGCTCTCACCACACTGTCTCTAGACCAATCAGCATGGCCGCTCTCACCACACTGTCTCTAGACCAATCAGCATGGCCGCTCTCACCACACTGTCTTTAGACCAATCAGCATGGCCGCTCTCACCACACTGTCTCTAGACCAATCAGCATGGCCGCTCTCACCACACTGTCTCTAGACCAATCAGCATGGCCGCTCTCACCACACTGTCTCTAGACCAATCAGCATGGCCGCTCTCACCACACTGTCTCTAGACCAATCAGCATGGCCGCTATCACCACACTGTCTCTAGACCAATCAGCATGGCCGCTCTCACCACACTGTCTCTAGACCAATCAGCATGGCCGCTCTCACCACACTGTCTCTAGACCAATCAGCATGGCCGCTCTCACCACAGTTTTGTACACTTTAAATTTAACAGATTTAAATATGTCCACTTCTAAATGAGAAAACGGGGATAATTTAAGAGGGCGTGACTTTCCACTGGTTCCTAAAACCAGATTATAAACATGTTTATTCATATCTTTTAACACTCAAGAAACAAAACTATAACCTCTTAAATGACTATAAAGTGCTCGCAAAATGATCTTTTTCAACCCCAAAGGACTGGAATGGAAGAGGGAGAGACACACACAACCCTGGCCCGCACTCATCCCAATGCCGGGACGCCACAGTCGAGCAGAGCTGGCCACCACATAACCAGCCAGATACGGAGGAGACCCCTCTGCAGGAGTCACCCCGGGATCATTTTATCACCAAATAGAATCTAGTTTGTTGATTTAGGAGCAGGTTGATGCTCGTCTAACGATCACATGCACACCAGCGCCCACAGAGCAACAATGAGACCTTGAGATGTATTTTTTATTCTATTTCTTCAATAATAGAGACAACCTGAGACGAAAAGGGAAGAAGGCAGGAATGGACGATCAGGGTTTCATTATAGAAAAAAAAAAAAAAAAAAAGAGGAATTATTTAAACGGGCTAAAAATAATCACACAAATTAGCAGGAACTGGACTTTGTAATTCAGGTGGGACATGCCCGAAACACCTCATCAGCTAAGTGCTTAAGAGGCTTCCTGACAAGATGACCTAACCACCTCATCTGGGTTTTCTCGACCATGGAGGAGCCACAGCTCTACTCTGAGCTCCTCCTGGATGGCAAAACTCCTCTCTCTATCTCTGAGTGAAAGCCCAGCCACCCACGGATGAAGCTCATTTCAGTGGCTTGTGTTTGTGATCTCGTTATTTCAGTCTCCACCCACTGCTGGTTACCATGATGAGGGTAGGAACGTAGATCCTGGTTACCATGGTGAGGGTAGGAACGTAGATCCTGGTTACCATGGTGAGGGTAGGAATGTAGATCCTGGTTACCATGGTGAGGGTAGGAATGTAGATCCTGGTTACCATGGTGAGGGTAGGAATGTAGATCCTGGTTACCATGGTGAGAGTAGGAACGTAGATCCTGGTTACCATGGTGAGGGTAGGAACGTAGATCCTGGTTACCATGGTGAGCGTAGGAACGTAGATCCTGGTTACCATGGTGAGGGTAGGAACGTAGATCCTGGTTACCATGGTGAGCGTAGGAACGTAGATCCTGGTTACCATGATGAGGGTAGGAATGTAGATCCTGGTTACCAGGGTGAGGGTAGGAACGTAGATCCTGGTTACCATGGTGAGGGTAGAAACGTAGATCCTGGTTACCATGGTGAGGGTAGGAACATACATCCTGGTTACCATGGAGAGCATAAGAACGTAGATCCTGGTTACCATGGTGAGGGTAGGAACGTAGATCCTGGTTACCACGGTGAGGGTAGGAACGTAGATCCTGGTTACCATGGTGAGGGTAGGAACGTAGATCCTGGTTACCATGGTGAGGGTAGAAACGTAGATCCTGGTTACCATGGTGAGGGTAGGAATGTAGATCCTGGTTACCATGGTGAGGGTAGGAACGTAGATCCTGGTTACCATGGTGAGGGTAGGAATGTAGATCCTGGTTACCATGGTGAGGGTAGGAATGTAGATCCTGGTTACCATGGTGAGGGTAGGAACGTAGATCCTGGTTACCATGGTGAGGGTAGGAACGTAGATCCTGGTTACCATGGTGAGGGTAGAAACGTAGATCCTGGTTACCATGGTGAGGGTAGGAACGTAGATCCTGGTTACCATGGTGAGGGTAGGAACGTACATCAATTTGTAAATTGACAGCTTTGCTTTTCGTCTCTGCGTCCAGATTATTGCAGACGCTGAACTGATCCGTCTGTATTTAATCTGTTTAATCTTTTTATGTGGATTTGAAATGCTCTATCAAAGAGCCAAGACTTTCCAGTGATGTTCTTCATGTTCCTGATGGGATCTAATGCCTGAGACGTCTCGGCTGTCTTCCTTTATTCAGCCATTTTTTTCTATCATTCACTTTTTATTTCCATTCATGTCACATCGTCTCCGAGAACTCAGAGGATCTTCCCTTTCTGAAGGATAGAGGATGAAAAAAAATGATTAAAAATAGATAATCTGACACCAGTCAGCTGATAGTAGAAGAGCTGCTCTACCAAAGGAAAAATAAACTCTGAAAGAAGTTGATGTACAGTAGAAAAAAGAAGGAGGCGATAGCAAAATACCGTTTGACAGGCGAGCTTCGGGGGGCCACCCTGAGGAACTGAGTCAGCTCCGAGCACACGCAAATCTGACGGTTACAGACACCAAGAGTCACCGCGGGAGGGTCGGAATAAATTGGGGGGGAGGTAAAGCGTAAGGGTTTGGGGTGAAGGGAGGGAAGCTGTCACCAAACACCAACTGACTCTCCTTCATCTGCCATCACTGGTTTATCTCCAAAAAAAAGAAGATAAAGGATTGAAAGTCTAATAAAGTTTTGCTCAGACAACCTCTGAAGGAGGAGTCCAACTCTCACTGGAAATGAGAGGGCTCCGAGACTCCGTATGCCCGGAGCAACCCCTACAGGGTCCTATAGGAACACTGAACATGGTCGAATGCCTTCTCCAGATCTACACAAAACATGTAGACTGGTTAGGCAAACTCCCATGACCCTCCTAGGATCCTGAAGAGGGTATAGAGCTGGTCCGTTGTTCCACGTCCCGGCCGGAAATCACACTGCACCTCTTCAACCCGACGGACCTTCCTCTCCCTGAACAGACCTTCCAAGGTAGGCTGAGGAGTGATCCCTCTGTAGTTGGAGCACACTCTCCAGTATCCCCCTCTTATAAAGAGGGACCACTACCCGAGTCTGCCAATCCATAAGCACTGTTCCCGATGTCCATCTAAGGGTGCAAGGACGTGTCAGCCAAGACAGCCCAACACTATATTCTCTCCCGTTGGAGAGACTATGTCTCACAGCTGGACAGGGAACACCTCTGGATCCTCCTGGGTGAGCTGGAGGATGCAGCCGGGATGAGAGAAGTTTGGGCTCCCCGTCTGAACCCTGTGACCCGGCCCCAGATAAGCGGAAGACGACAGAACGGAGCCTCTAAAGGCAGCAAATGGAATCTCATGATGAAACTCAATCTGAGTTTTTAATAAAGTTTGATTTGTTTATCTTCGGGTGAAGTACAAACATCACGTCTGGTCCCGAACAGAGAGGAACCATTCGTTAAATAAAAGTACTAGCCCACCGAGTATCGGTGAACCCCACTGCTGAGAGGTCAGACTGTTTCCAGACAATCTCGCCCTCCACTTCGTTCAAACCTTAAAATTCTGCTGTATGTTTAACGTATGTTTCTCTCTTTTTTTCACTTCATTCTCTTCTTTTTTTTCACTTCACCGCAAGTTTTTAATATTTTATGAGAAAAACACGTTGAATTTTCTTCAAAACAAACGCCTGAAAATCTGAACTCATTCAGAAAAGAAGTGTTTTTTTCTGAGAGCGAGCTTGTTTGTTTTTTTCTGGTTAATTCTAACTTATTGTAGCAGGTTTTATTTTATGTCATGATTTTTATAGTTTTATTCAGCATGTTTTAATTATTTTATTTACTTCACCTTTTACTAAGAAGTGAGGCGGCCCCTGATTGGTTTATGAAAGGCAGCCGGGGGATGAGGGAGTGAGACCAGAGAGGAAGCAGCGAGAGACACAGAGGGGAGCTCTCCTGTTGAACTATGGGCTGGTGGCGCGGTGGTGTGCCAGCCTGCACACCACTGTGCGGAGAAGGATCCCCTTAAAAAGAGCCACGGGGTTTCCTCCACCGGCGAAGAAGGTTTCCGCCGCCGGCGGTCCGGATGAATGAGACAATAGGGGGCAAAGCCAGGACGATGAGTGGGCCCGTAAAGAGGAAAAGACCCGTAAAGGGCGGACCCGGGACGAGTAGGTGCTGGTGGGCTGAACCCCAACAGGGAACTACTTTAAGGACGGCCATTTTAATAGGTTTTATATAAATAATGTTAAAACTGTTTTTAGGTCTGTGCCTCTGCATCCCTGGCGCTCCCCGCCCAGTCCTGAACCGGCAGATCCGGTCAATTTCAAAACAATTTTTGTCTTAAAAGATATCATTACGTCGATCATTTTTTTTAAACCAATCATCTCAAAGCGAAACCTGTTCAAAAAGTTACCAAAGGTCTGTTTCTGCTTTCTTCCTCCATTTTGGAGAAAATCGAGCATTTATAAAAACTTTTAAAATCTGTGTGAAAAATATCTGCAATAATTGTAAATATTTTTGTCAATTATTGACGTGTCGTGGCTGCACGGTGGCCTCACAGCAAGAGGCCACAGCAACAAGGTCAGGGGTTTGAGTACTGGAGTGGGGGCTAGGCTTGAATCAGTTGGCTTTCTGTGTTTGGTTTGCATGTTCTGCCCACGTAGGAGTGGGTTTTCTCTGGTTTCCTCCAAAAACATGCAAATTAGATTGATTGACTGCAATAGGAATGAGTGTGTGTGTGTGTGTGTGTGTGTGTGTGTGTGTGTGTGTGTGTGACCTGTAGGAGACTGGCGACCTGTTCGGGGTGTACCCTGCATCTCATCTGTAGGCTCCAGCGACCCCTTTAGGGATAAGCGGTTCAGAAAATGAATGAATGACTGACGTGTTGTAAGCATTTTAAACGGGGCGTGTTTTATTGTCCTCCGTGTCTCTCTCAGCGTTTCCACACCTGCTCTGTGAGCCAGGCTGCGTTGACACATGCACGCTCTCTTTATCTTCTCTGCATGAAACATCAGCATCAGGGAAAAGAACTCAGTTACCGTGGAAACAAGGCGAAAGATTGAAAATAAAAAGACGGAGTTTGTTGATTTTTACCAATCGGGGTTTTTTTTTTTTTTAACATAAAACTTAAACCAACAAGCTTTCAGTCGGAATGAGAAGGTGAGAGATGGAGAAAAGCCGACGTTCAGCTGGCAGCTGTGTTGTTAAAGCTGTCAGAATTTAACCGGCAACCTCAATCACACGCAGGGAAATGTTATTATTGTTTTCTGTTCCCTGAAAGGTGAGAAGGATGGTGTTAGAGTAACGTCTGCCCGACAAAAGATGAATGAAAAGTGAGAAAAGATGGGAAAGAAAACATTTGAACAGTTTGAAGTTTGGAAAAAATTTGTTTCGCCACAAAAAGAGATAACTTTTTCTTAAAGAGTGGAACAAAGGACGAAATCTCCAAGCGAGAGGACAACATCTCCCAACAAGAAGAAGGACTACATATTAGAAAGGAGCATCCTTCTTCTCTCTGTCTCTTCTGCACATGTCCAAACCATCTCAGTCTGACCTCTCTGACTTTAAAACCTCTAACATGTGCTGTTCCTCTGATCCTGTCCATCCTGGTCACTCCCAGAGAGATCCTCAGCATCTTCATCTCTGATACAAACATCTCTGTTTCCTGTCTTTTCCTCAGTGACACTGTCTCTAGACCAATCAGCATGGCCGCTCTCACCACACTGTCTCTAGACCAATCAGCATGGCCGCTCTCACCACACTGTCTCTAGACCAATCAGCATGGCCGCTCTAACCACACTGTCTCTAGACCAATCAGCATGGCCGCTCTCACCACACTGTCTCTAGACCAATCAGCATGGCCGCTCTCACCACACTGTCTCTAGACCAATCAGCATGGCCGCTCTCACCGCACTGTCTGCAGACCAATCAGCATGGTCGCTCTCACCACACTGTCTCTAGACCAATCAGCATGGCCGCTCTAACCACACTGTCTCTAGACCAATCAGCATGGCCGCTCTCACCACACTGTCTCTAGACCAATCAGCATGGTCGCTCTCACCACACTGTCTCTAGACCAATCAGCATGGCCGCTCTCACCACACTGTCTCTAGACCAATCAGCATGGCCGCTCTCACCACACTGTCTCTAGACCAATCAGCATGGCCGCTCTAACCACACTGTCTCTAGACCAATCAGCATGGCCGCTCTCACCACACTGTCTCTAGACCAATCAGCATGGCCGCTCTCACCACACTGTCTCTAGACCAATCAGCATGGCCGCTCTCACCGCACTGTCTGCAGACCAATCAGCATGGTCGCTCTCACCACACTGTCTCTAGACCAATCAGCATGGCCGCTCTAACCACACTGTCTCTAGACCAATCAGCATGGCCGCTCTCACCACACTGTCTCTAGACCAATCAGCATGGCCGCTCTCACCACACTGTCTCTAGACCAATCAGCATGGCCGCTCTCACCGCACTGTCTGCAGACCAATCAGCATGGTCGCTCTCACCACACTGTCTCTAGACCAATCAGCATGGCCGCTCTCACCACACTGTCTCTAGACCAATCAGCATGGCCGCTCTAACCACACTGTCTCTAGACCAATCAGCATGGCCGCTCTCACCACACTGTCTCTAGACCAATCAGCATGGCCGCTCTCACCACGCTGTCTCTAGACCAATCAGCATGGCCGCTCTCACCACACTGTCTCTAGACCAATCAGCATGGCCACTCTCACCACACTGTCTCTAGACCAATCAGCATGGCCGCTCTAACCACACTGTCTCTAGACCAATCAGCATGGCCGCTCTCACCACACTGTCTCTAGACCAATCAGCATGGCCGCTCTCACCACACTGTCTCTAGACCAATCAGCATAGCCGCTCTCACCACACTGTCTCTAGACCAATCAGCATGCCCACTCTCACCACACTGTCTCTAGACCAATCAGCATGGCCGCTCTCACCACACTGTCTCTAGACCAATCAGCATGCCCACTCTCACCACACTGTCTCTAGACCAATCAGCATGGCCGCTCTCACCACGGTTTTGGACACTTTTTCTTTCATTTTATCTGAAACTCTTCTATCACACATCACACCTGATACTTTTCTCCACACGTTCCAGCCTACCTAAACTACCGGAGCGCCTTATACATGGATTAATATTGAGCTACAACAGGTGTCGCAACTGCGGTAAGCAGCCGCCGACTCCATTTCCCCCGTAGAAGAAGTAGTGCGCGGTGCATGCTGACGTCTCATTTCCATTTGTGTGTTTGTGTAAAGACCCGGAAATGGCTCCTACCAAGAGACACTGTTACACCGCAGAGTTTAAACTCAAGGCGATCGGTCACGCAGTAGAACACGTAGAGCCGCAGCGAGAGAGTTTAACATCAATGAATCAATGGTGAGGAAGTGGAGGAAGCAAAAGGATGCGCTGCGCCAAGTAAACAAGACTAAACAGAGTTTCCACGGGAACAAAGCAAGATGGCCACAGTTAGAGGACAAAGTTGAACAGCTTTTACTGTGGCGCCTTATAGTGCGGAAAATACGGTACATTTACCAACTTGAAAGACTACATCTCCTAGCAGGAAGGAACTAAATCTTCGATTGTTTTCTTTCTGTTTTATTGCTCTTTATTCAGATCTTATTTTCCTAATTGGGCGTTTCGGGGCCTGTTTTGGCAGCGTGTGTGACCAGCTGTCCACGCTCTTGGCTGAAATGATTGAGGACCGGACTCCTACACAGAAGAATTAATCTGAATAAACGGACTCATATTTCAGTGTGTGGGAGAAGTATTAAAACTTTAGAGAGTCAACCTTCTGACTTTCTTCATCATGACTTACTGCTAAATGCTAATTAATACTTTATGTCCTGTTTTTAACAAACTTAAAAACATGTTCTTAAAGTTTTAAATTAAACCTTAAAAACAGCTCAATTTATAGATTCAATCCTATTATATTGATTTAAACCAGCTTTAAAACGAGAAATTAATAAGATTATGAGTATTTTTATTTGACTACTTCGCTGATAGAAGATGTTTCACTTCATTACTTTTCAATGTAAACAAAAGTCAGTCAGTCACCTTCTTAACCATCTAACCCTTACAGGGTTGGAGGAGGTACCGGAGCCCATCCGAGCTAATGCAAGGCGAGGGGCAGGGTACACCCAGAACAGGTCGCCAGTCAATCGCGGGCCACACATACTGTAATTTCACGGCTATAAGGCGCATATAAACGTCTTAGATTTTCTTCAAAATGAGCGGTGCGCCTTGTGTGTGAGAAAAGGCGGACCTGAAAGAAAAGGCATGAGAACGTTAAAGAGTGAAGTGTGAGCGGCGTGGGAGCGATGGATGACCGAAGGGTGGAAGGCAGCGCCGGCCGAGTTACGCTACAGTTTGCCAATGGATTGTAGATGCTTGGACTAACGTGTCTGCTGGTACTGTTATCCCAGCTTTCTCAAAAGCTGGTATCCTTTCTGAGGAGCCGCACAGTACAGACAGTGACTTTGACAGCGAGGAGCGAAGTGGACCTGCTCTGAAACAGAGGATGAGGACTTTGATGGATTTGAATAAAGACTATTACCGGTAATGTGTTTGTTTAGTATCGTTACTACTTAAATAAAACACAACCAAACTCAGTTTTACTCCTGATCTATTTTTTAATACACACATTTACATGCTTGCGTGTGTGTTGTTGTGTCGGTGTGTAACTGAGACGGCGCCTTTTCGTACGGTGCGCCAAATGGTCTTGAAATTACGGTACTCATTTCTATGGGCAAGTTGGCACCAGCCAATCGACCTGACATGCATATTATTGGAGGGTGGGAGGAAACCGGAGTACCTGGGGGAAACCCACGCAGACACGGGGAGAACATGCAAACTCCACACAGAAAGGACAGTGTTCTAAGCCTTGTACCCACACAGGACCTAAACCCACAGTGTCCTTAATGTGAGGCCACTGTGCGACCCACTGCGCCACCGTGCCGCCTCTGTAAACAAAAATGTCCGACAAAATGATGGCTTGTTTTTCTGGTTATGGAGTCGACGTGCATGTTGACATGCACGACCAGCTGCTGGCTCTCGGAGCCACATCTGGCAACCAACTTGTCCGGATGCAGGACGAGTTGGTTCAGTCCTGAGGGAGCTGAGGAGAAGGAGACGATCTAGAGGAGCTGCGGAGAAGGAGACGGTCTAGAGGAGCTGAGGAGAAGGAGACGATCTAGAGGAGCCGAGGAGAAGGAGGCGATCTACAGAGGAGCTGAGGAGAAGGAGACGATCTAGAGGAGCCGAGGAGAAGGAGACGATCTAGAGGAGCTGAGGAGAAGGAGACGATCTGGACGAGCTGAGGAGCAGGAGACGATCTAGAGGAGCTGCGGAGAAGGAGGCGATCTAGAGGAGCTGAGGAGAAGGAGACGATCTGGACGAGCTGAGGAGCAGGAGACGATCTAGAGGAGCTGAGGAGAAGGAGACGATCTAGAGGAGCCGAGGAGAAGGAGACGATCTAGAGGAGCCGAGGAGAAGGAGACGATCTAGAGGAGCTGCGGAGAAGGAGGCGATCTAGAGGAGCTGAGGAGAAGGAGACGGTCTAGAGGAGCTGCGGAGAAGGAGGCGATCTAGAGGAGCTGAGGAGAAGGAGACGATCTAGAGGAGCTGCGGAGAAGGAGGCGATCTAGAGGAGCTGAGGAGAAGGAGACGGTCTAGAGGAGCTGCGGAGAAGGAGACGATCTAGAGGAGCTGAGGAGAAGGAGACGGTCTAGAGGAGCTGAGGAGAAGGAGACGATCTGGACGAGCTGAGGAGCAGGAGATGATCTAGAGGAGCTGCGGAGAAGGAGACGATCTAGAGGAGGTGCTTCCTGTGTTTTTACGGTTTCCATGGAAACGTCCGGTTGCTCGCTTGAGGAACTGGAGGCGCTCACTCAGACCCAGTGAAATACAGAGAGACCAGTTTGGTGTTCTTCACTGCGGCCTGGCTTTGTAACCCATTCTGGACTCCAGCTTTTGGGTTGCCAGGTTGGACACAGTGCGAGGTGTTTACACTGCAGCTCTCAGATTTACCTTCAGGGGTTAATAAAGTATGTTAAATTAAATTCAATGGCTTAAAAACTAAAGAGGTTTTCATGAAAAGTGAAGCTCAGATTAATAATGAAAGAGCAGGAATCAGTCTGAACACGAAGGTTAGTTTGCGTGTTTGCGCTCGCTGTGATCTCCTGGCAGTTTTAACAAACATGGTGCTAATGTACGAAGCTCCTCGTAAACGCTGGAGTGGAATCAGAACATTTCCATTTGTCTTCCTTCCAAAACACGGTCAATTATGTAGCTTCCATGTTTGGCTCGAATCCTGATGTAAACCTCTCCAGGTGCCCTCAAACATCATGTTAGAAAAGAGTCCATAAATGATTTCTTCTGTTTTGTTTCAGGGCAGGTTGTTTCTGAGTGGGTTTTAGATTCCAATCAGCATCCCATCTGCATGACCAAACACTGTAATTACCGAGCATTTAGCGACTCGCAAAGTGCGTTGACGGTGTCACGACGAGGCTCAGACGACCACTAGAGCCTGATTGTGTCTAATAGTAGCAGCCGGGTATCGATTGATGAGCTCCGACTGATAAATGGTTTAAAGAGATTTGAATATCATGGGAAGAGTCGGTGGGAATGAATGGTTCACCCGAAATAATTCCACACACACAGGGTTTGTGGAGTGGATGAATAATTTATGTGGTTGTGGGTTGAACGTAGTTAAATGTAAGACAGCCTGAAGGGGAAACACAGCCCAACATTTCCCCCTCTGTCTGTCAGACTCCTTTTAAATTCTAATCCTAACAAACTCTATTTGCATGCTTACAGCGCTGTTTGGTTACGCCAGATATGCTAATCTGGATTATTTGGATTGGAAATGAGATTATCAATTGACTTTGATTAAATCAATTTAATTACAGACGGCTTTTAAACAAAGCAGCTTGAAGAATTCCAAAATATGGAGGAGGATTGTTCCGTTCCGTCGTCTTCCGTTTATCCGGAGCCGGATCGCAGGGGCAACAGCCTCAGACGGGAAGCCCAGGTTTCTCTCACCCTGGACGCATCCTCCAGCTCACCCAGGAGGATCCCGAGGTGTTCCCCAGCCAGCTGTGAGACATTGTCTCTCCAGCAGGTCCAGGGGTCTGACTCCATGTCGTGATGAAGAAAGAGCTGAGCCGAACAGCAAAGCTCTCAATTTCCAAGTCAATCTACGTTCCTAGCCTCACCATGGTAACCAGGATCTACATTCCTACCCTCACCATGGTAACCAGGATCTACGTTCCTACCCTCACCATGGTAACCAGGATCTTCGTTCCTAGCCTCACCGTGGTAACCAGGATCTACGTTCCTACCCTCACCATGGTAACCAGGATCTATGTTCCTACCCTCACCATGGTAACCAGGATCTACGTTCCTACCCTCACCATGGTAACCAGGATCTACATTCCAACTCTCACCATGGTAACCAAGATCTACGTTCCTACCCTCACCATGGTAACCAGGATCTACGTTCCTACCCTCACCATGGTAACCAGGATCTACATTCCTACCCTCACCATGGTAACCAGGATCTACGTTCCTACCCTCACCATGGTAACCAGGATCTACATTCCAACTCTCACCATGGTAACCAAGATCTACGTTCCTACCCTCACCATGGTAACCAGGATCTACGTTCCTATCCTCACCATGGTAACCAGGATCTACATTCCTACCCTCACCATGGTAACCAGGATGTACATTCCTATCCTCACCATGGTAACCAGGATCTACGTTCCTATCCTCACCATGGTAACCAGGATCTACATTCCTATCCTCACCATGGTAACCAGGATGTACATTCCTATCCTCACCATGGTAACCAGGATCTACGTTCCTACCCTCACCATGGTAACCAGGACCTATGTTCTTACCTACTTCTCTCACTCAGAGATCGTGTGAGGAGTTCTGCCATGCGGGAAGAACTTGGAGTATAGCTGCTGCTCCTCCACCAGGTTGAGAGAAGCCGGATGGGGTGGCATGGGCATCTGGTCAGGATGCCTTTCGAGTGCCTCGCTGGTGAGGTGTTTGGGGACGTCCCACCAGGAGAAGATGGAGGACAGTAATAAAATAAATAAATAAATAAAAGACAGTAAAGTTTTAAGAAGAAGAAACATTTTCTTTGCCCATGAATCACATCCACTCTTCCTCCTGCCGATAGTTTTTATTTGCCCATCGGTTCCTCACATCATCAGTGTTCATAAACCCTGGCAGCTCATCACAGAGTCTGAGGGGTACGAGCGATACGCCCAAAATGACAGACGATCCAGTCACCTATCTGTCCGCCCTGTGCCCCATTCACCAACACACTGCTCAGCCAGGATCATTCTCAAACTTTTCAACACTTAACGTCATTACTTATGATTTACTCCAAGTAAACAACAACAAACATCAGTATATTAAGGTTTACGGATGACATCACCGTGCTGGGTCTCATATAAGACGACAGGATATGAGACTCATGTCGTCCTCCATCCCCGACTTTTAAAGGCAATGTTTTTATCTGACTTTTTTCTCCTTTTTTGTCGCAAAAATACGACTTTTTGTGACTTTTTTTGCAACTTTTCTGCAACGTTTTCAATAAAAAAATGTCTTTTTTTGCAATTTTTTGTCTAAATTTGTAATTTTTTTTTTTGGTGAAAAATGTCTTTATTTGTAAATTTTGGCAAAAATTTGCATTTATTTTAAGGAAAATCTGTCTTTTTTCACCATTTTTGTCAAAATAAATTGCGAAAAGTCAGAAAAATTTCACATAAGCTCGCACTTGCAAGTTTTTGTGTCGCAATTTTTTGGCAAAAAAGTTGCTAAAAAGCAATATTTTTTATAAAAATTGCAAATATTGTAAAAAAATAGTCGCTTTTTTGTCAAAAAATTGTCAAATTTGTTGATAAAGTTGTTATTTAATTGCAAAAATTTCACAAAATTTTGACAAAAAAGCGGCTAAATGCAAGTTTTTGTCAAATCTTGGCAACTTTTTGCGACAAAAATCACAAAAAAAGACAGTTATTCCTTGAAAAAGTCGCAAAAAAAGTCGCTAAAAAGTTGCGTTTTCCGTCCTTTTAAAGCTCCATGTGTTCAGTCCTCCTGCACTTCCTGTACTCCACTATCATCGAGTTTTAATGGTGAGTTTGCAATTTTTTTCAGCAAATTTTTCCATTTTTTTTGCTGGTAAGGTGTTTCGGTCACGTCCCAGATTCTTTGAAATGTGTTTTATATCCATTTAAAATCAAATGAAAAGCATCGAGAGAAAAACTCTTTCTGATCTATTTTATGTCAGTGTCTTTAAGGGACGTGTCTGAGTACTTATCTAAACATTAAGATGATGAATGGCAGAGCGTTTCTTTTCATGGATGAAGTGAACTGATGGATTTTTATTCAAATCCATCTTAAACTGCGTAGTTTCCTTTTACAGACCGCATCGTGTGGAGGAAGCTCCGGTGTAAGCGTGGTCCTCTGGTTCCAGTCCCTCCGTTTATAGATACCCCTCGGCCAGGCAGCGATTGGCCTGTAAAAAAGCAGCTTCTCTGTACAAGGTTGTCTGCATTATAAAAGCTTTTTTATTTCTTTGTCCCCTGCAGCGAGCCGTGCATTCGACGACAGAGATGTCGGCAACTCATCCAGCTTCATAAAAGATGAATCAGAAAGCTTAGAGGGCATCGTTTTCATGCACCCCCACCAAGAGTTTCATCAAGGACACAAAGTTTCTTCTTTTTGTTCTGTTCAATATTAAAGGATCTGAAAAATAGATCACAAACGAGAGCTGATCTTTTATGTAAGATGAGAATCTTCACTGTTAGATTCACTTCACTGGGTCAATGTTGGATCCGTTCCCTCCATCTTATCTAAGGCTGGATCACAGGGGCAACATCCTCAGACGGGAAGCCTGGACTTCCCTCACTCCGGCTGCATGCTCCAGCTCACCCTGGAGGATCCTGAGGTGTTCCCTGTCCAGCTGTGAGACAGTTTGTCCAGCTGATTCAGGGTCTAACTCTCGGTCTCCTCCTGATGGAACGTGTCCGAAACATCTCACCAGCGAGGAAGGCATCCTAACCAGATACCCGAACCACACCATCTGGCTACTCTCGACTCGGAGGAGCACCAGCTATACTGAGAGCTCCTCCCGGATGGCAGAGCTCTTTATGTTGGACGTAGAGTTAAATTTCCGCAGCAGGGTATCAATATACCATCCTCTGCAGGGTGGCTGGGCCCTAAGTCTAAGATAGAGGGAGGAGCTCTGCAATCCGGGCAGAGCTTGGAGTAGATCATTGCTTCTCCAGGTCGATAGAAGCCAGGTGGGGCCCGAGTGTCTCGTTCAGATAGGCTGGTGAAGTGTTGCGTCCCACTTTAAGGAGACCAAGAGGCAGACCCCTGACCTGCTGGAGGGATTCTGGTTACCACGGTTAGGGTAGGAACATAGATCCTGGTTGCCATGGTGAGGGTAGGAACATAGATCCTGGTTACCATGGTGAGGGTAGGAACATAGATCCTGGTTACCATGGTGAGGGCAGGAACATAGATCCTGGTTACCATGGTGAGGGTAGGAACATAGATCCTGGTTACCACGGTGAGGGTAGGAACAAAGATCCTGGTTACCATGGTGGGGGTAGGAACGTAGATCCTGGTTACCATGGTGAGGGCAGGAACATAGATCCTGGTTACCATGGACAGGTTAGGAATATAGATCCTGGTTACCATGGTGAGGGTATGAACGTAGATCCTGGTTACCATGGTGAGGGTAGGAATGTAGATCCTGGTTACCATGGTGAGGGTAGGAACGTAGATCCTGGTTACCATGGTGAGGGTAGGAACGTAGATCCTGGTTACCATGGTGAGGGCAGGAACATAGATCCTGTTTACCATGGACAGGTTAGGAATATAGATCCTGGTTACCATGGTGAGGGTAGGAACGTAGATCCTGGTTACCATGGTGAGGGTAGGAACAAAGATCCTGGTTACCATGGTGAGGGTAGGAACGTAGATCCTGGTTAACATGGTGAGGGCAGGAACATAGATCCTGTTTACCATGGACAGGTTAGGAATATAGATCCTGGTTACCATGGTGAGGGTAGGAACGTAGATCCTGGTTACCATGGTGAGGGTAGGAACAAAGATCCTGGTTACCACGATGAGGGTAGGAACGTAGACCCTCTTGTAAATCGAGAGCTTTGCTTTTAGGCTCAGCTGTTTCTTCACCACGACCAAGAGGCAGACCCCGGACCCACTGGAGAGACTATGTCTCACAGCTGGACAGGGAACACCTCAGGATCCTCCTGGGTGAGCTGGAGGATGCAGCTGGATGAGAAGCATGGGTTTCCCGTCCGAGGCTGTTTCCCCTGCGAATCGGCCCTAATATACTTTATATTTTAAAGAATTAATGAACAAACGTTGAATCTTGAGGAGAATCTACATGTTCATGTCAAAACGAAGATTTACTAACAGTGACTTTTAACCACACTGACGTCTGAAGATGTCCTGTTCCTTCATTCTCATACGACTCGTTAGATGTACGTCAGCGTCTTTACCCACTCTGATCCTCCTTAAGTTTATACAATATTTAAAAGGAAATAAAACATCAGTCAAAGATTCTTTTCATGTCTTTTTTGTCTCTGAAGAAACTTTTTATGTCTTTTTTTTAATGCAGTCAAAAGTCTAACGTAAGAAAGGAATTTTTCTAACATTAAACCCAATGAGCTCACAGTTCAAGAGAGAGAGGCAGAGACAGTCAGTCATCTTCTTAACCGTTTATCCCTTATGACACAGGTGTCAAAGTCCGGTCCTCGAGGGCTGGTGTACTGAAGGTTTTCCATTTGTTCCTGCACATACACACCTGATCCAGGTTACTTGGTCAATGTACCAAATTTTATTGGCTGTTGATCTCACTTTATGTGCATCAGCTGATGAACCAGGTACATATGGAAAACCTTCAGGACACCGGCCATCCAGGACCAGAGTTTGACACCCATGTCTTACGAAATTGTGGGGCGTGCCGGTGTTCTATCATGACATGAAGCCTCGTCAAGATTTGCAACCAGATGCAGGTCTCTATAGATCAGAGTCCTGAAAACTAACCCTAATTCCAATAGAAGTATGGCAGGTCACAGATCTCGATGGTTAGATCATTCAGAAGGGAGACGGAGCGTTCTGGGCATGCTCAGAGGTGCAAAGTCGCAGATCTGGTCAGGACTCCGGAGCCAATCCTGGGTGATACAAGACAAGGATACACCCCGAACAGTCTGGCCTCTGTAACTCTATCACTCTTCTTTTTCTGAGGATTATTTAGCTCTAAATATGAAATCTGAAAGCAACGTCTTTCTTCAACATTCCGTTCTGTCATCATCCGCTTATTCGGGGCCAGGTCGCGGGAACAACAGCCTCAGACGGGAAACCGAGTACCGAGTGTTCGCTCACTCCGGCTGCATCCTTCAGCTCACCTGGAAGCATCCCAAATCGTTCCCTATCCAGTTGTGAGACATAGTCGCTCCAGCAGGTCAAGGGTCTGCCTCTTTTTCTCCTCGAGTGGAACGTGCCCGAAACACCTCACCACCTGTAGGAAGAGCTGATGGAGAAGGACGGGGACCCTGGCAGTCAGACCCTCCGCTGCATAAGCTACCTTTAGGGACGTAGAATGTCACTTCTCTTTCTTTGAATCATCGTCCATCAAATCTCTGTTCATTTAGCTCCGCTCGCTTTGCGTCCTTGAGAAATTTTTAGATGGTATTTTCAATTTCGATGCCATTTAGAGCCGATTCATAAATGTTGTGATTGCTTTTTTTTATTCTTACAAGGTTAAAGTAAAATGGCACAACTTCACCGCCCACGCGCTTCACGTTACGTTCTCATCAGAAAAACATCAGAAATTTATGTGGTTTTTTTTATATTTCTATGCATAGAAAGTAACAAATTTGGATGCATTCCAACTCTTTAAAATGAGGAAATCTGAAACAAAACACTTGACATGTGAAGATAAATGAGCAAAACAACTGAAGCAGAGGGAAAAAAAATGGAAGCAACCATCATATTTCTGTTTGCAGACCAAAGGTGTCAAATATAAGGTTTGGGGGCCAAAAATTCATTTTGAGGGTCATTTATCATCAACTCTGCTGTTTGAAGATTTTCTAGAAACTCTAATATGAGTCATTTGGATTCAAAAGGTCTCTTATTTTGAAGGCTGACTGGAAGCTCTACGATTGGTTGTTGTGAGCTGGAGAAATGAAGACAGGCTGGCGCCACCTTGTGCCTCCACTTAATTAGCAACTAGGTCAGGGACTGCAGGTATTATCTTACAATTACAGCAAAGGGACAACATCATACCCAATCAGAGAACAGAGATGACGGTGTGACATGAACGTCACGTGACAAGCGTCCATCCTCCATGTTTGTAGTTCTTTATCTGAAAAAAGGAGAGCAAGAAAAAATATACTTAATTTGTCCCTCATCGGGTAAATTTGTGTGTTACATTACACCACAGCAGGCTGCCAGGACAGTGCCAATGGTAGGAGAAACAGAGGGTTAGGTGTCTCCCAAGGACACCTAGACATGGACTCAATGGGATTCGATCTTACGAACTTCCAGTCCAAGGGCGAATGTTCCACCACTCAGCTATCAACCATGCCATATAGTCCATGTTGGAAACGATTCCCCAGATTGAGAATTTAAAGACTCTAGACGCTCTGTTTGAATGCGTTACTTACGTCACATCCTGTCCCCTACCAGAAAGGAACAATTTGGTAACAATATAAGCGCCCACGCACCATGGAGCGAGCGACCCCAAAGCTGACTGACTGTTTCCATGGAGACAGAGAAACAGTCTAATGGATGAGAGTATCGATTCTTTGGACGAGAGTGAAGACTCCAAACCATGACCGGACATGGTTTGTTTTGCCGTTGTTTGAAAGAAGTAGTATGCCAGGACACGGTCCCGTTGGAGTAGACTGATCCGCAAACATGGGGCTATCTTGGAGAGGATAGCTGCTCGACAGGACGGGGAATAACATCAAATTAACCCCCTGTGTTTCGTCTGATTGGAGTCGCCATTGAAAGTCCTCTGACAGACTGAAGGTATGAGAAAGTTTATGCCTGGACTCCCTGTGACCGGGCTTGGCCAAGGCTGGTTATCTCACATCCCCTCAGAAGCTCCACATGAAGCGACTGCTTCACCAACCCCTATCTTCAAATCAAAACTTTCTTCAGCATGTTTACGTCTGTATATGTTTCTGCTAGGTAACTGGTGTGTTTTTTTTTACTTGCCCAGCTGCATTGACCTGTTGGCAGTGAAGCCGTGTGACTTATTTTTTGAACACCCAATCTACCCTCCCTTCCTTTTGTATCTCTATCTCTTCTACCGGGGTAGCACCGTCATGGCTGCCGTCATGGCTGCCGTCATGGCTGCAGTTTCCCCACTGTGGGACCAATAAAGGTATTCTTGATTCTTTCTTGAGTTGGTCATAGTTTGGTTGGTGTACTAATTATGCCAGAGCACCAAACAGGACGTCTAATGTCATATTTTTGCGATTCTTCAAATGTAATCTTTTACCACTATTTAATAGACCTGGTTTAGCACCAGGCTACAAGAGGACTGTGAACCAACACGGGCAAAATAATGTGATCATTTTAACACAAAGTAAGAAGAGCGAGGGATTCTATTGGGTTCAGTGTTAGCGCTGCTCGTCGATCCTGAAACCTTCACACAATACCAAGCACTCCCGGGCATGAGCGAGGAAACCCTATGTGAGTGCAGGCCAGGTGGCTATTGGACTCGAACCCTGTTCAGAGCAGCCGTGCCCAGTGTGTGTACATCCTGAGGCGGGAGTAGGCAAACCACGGGCCGCGGACCACATGCAGCCCGTTAAATGTTTAATCAGGTCTACTGAACTTGAAAAATTAACCCTTGTATTATGTTACGGGTCAATTTGACCCATTTCAGTTTTTACTTTGTCCAAAGTACTGGTTAACCATTCTTTATCTTCCTAAAATGTTTTGACTTTTTCTCATTTTGGGTCATGAACTCATGTGCAAAATCTGGACTCTTCGATGTGTAGTACAATGTCTGTGTCGAGTTTGTATACAAATATGATGTTATGGGTCATTTTGACCCATAACGTGTTGTGCTGGAGATGAGTGAAGGGCTGCAAGGTCACAACGTCACCTGTGACAACTTCTTTACATCATACCGCCTTGGAGATGAACTTCTGAAGAGGAAGCTGACTATGTTGGGAACAATCAGAAGAAACAAGCCCGAACTTCCCAAGGAAATTCTGACGGTGCAGGGCAGACCTCTGTATTCCTCAGTATTTGCTTTCAGTGAGAAAGCAACAGTTGTTTCATATTGCCCAAAGAGAAACAAGAATGTTCTTGTAATGAGCACAATGCACACTGATGCATCTCTGAGTGCAAGAGACGACAGGAAGCCAAAAATTATCCTGGACTACAACTCCACCAAAGGGGGTGTTGATAATCTGGACAAAGTCATAGCAACATACAGCTGCCAGCGCAAGACTGCTCGTTGGCCCTTGGTGGTTTTCTTCAACATTGTCGATGTGTCTGCGTACAATGCCTATGTCCTGTGGACTCATATCAACCATGAATGGAATGCCGGCAAATTGTTTCGATGACGGCTTTTCCTGGAGCAACTTGGCAAAGCACTTGTCACTCCGAGGATGCAGAGTCGATCCACACCACCCAAAACTCCAGCAGCTGCAGCTGTCATTGAAAAAGTCAGGCTCATACCACCCAACCAATCTGCAAATGATCCACTGGATACAGATGTGAAGAAACGGAAAAGATGCCAGGTCTGTCCCTCCAGAGATGACAGTAAAACAAGTACCATTTGTGTGAAATGCAAGAATTACATCTGCAGAAAACACACAGTTACATTATGTCCATCATGCGGAGAACATGGAAAGTGTTGAACATTGACAATAAAGCAAGTTGACACACAAATAGTTCTGATGAAAAAAAAAAGTTATTGTTTGTTCCTTTTTACAATGTACATAAAATCCAAAATAAAAATCTGATTGGTTTAACCTGTTTTTTTACTGTTTTGCATGGATTTACACTGCACGGGTCAAAATGACCCACAACATAATCAATGTAATTATTTATCAACATAATACAAGGGTTAAATAAATAAATCTTGTTAACGTTTTATTTTATTGTGGTTCCCTCACCCGCCGCCAGAGGGAACCCTAGACCATCTTCCCTTTCCCCAAATCCTACCTGATCCTGATCACCTGCCCCTCATTTGTCCTGCTGCCTATTTATAGGCAGCTTCTCCAGTATTCCTTGTCGGGTCTTCCCTCCTTCCGGCCTTGGCTGACTCCCGATCCAACGAATATCCTTTAAAACAAAGAGAGATTCATTGGAAACTTTTCTGATCATGATCTGCCGTTTTTGACCCTTGTTCCTTTTTTACAGCCTCGCTGTAAATTAATCTTTTAATTTGTTAAATTAATCTTTGTTTGTTCCGCAATTGTGTCTTCCTCCGTCCCCATCACCACATATTTACCTTGCAATTCTGATGGTTCATCACTAGATGGTACACTGTACGATATGGAAAGCCATCAGGGCCAAAACACGCACGTAAACAAACAAAATGTTTCATCAAGCGCTTAGATTTCAGACTGAGCGCCGCTAGATTTGAAATTTAACGCTCTTGATGTAACATTTAGTCAGTGGTGGATGAAGTACTAACTTTTTGTACTTAAGTAAAAGTAAAAGTACCAATAAAAAAAATCTACTTAAGTAAAAGTACAAAAGTAATTGGTGTAAATTGTACTTTTTAAGTAAAAAGTAAAAGTATTCGACCATAATTTAAATGTTATTTTTTGTGCTATAGGGTGTCACCATAGTAACCAGGATAAATACTCTGCACGGGTGTGACCCCCCCTCTCCCACCTATTTTGGTCCACAAAAAAAAAAAAAAGAAAAAGAAGAAGAAAGGAAAGGGGACTAGTCAAGCTATCCCCTAGAAGGGCCAGCAAATGGGCTCCAAAATGCAGGAAAATGACACTTATTTTTTAAAATGTTTTGGGGGGGTGGAGGCCCTCAGTCACTATTGGCTTTGTCAAAGCCCCGCCCCCTTTGGAAAATCCTGGATCGGCCCCTGCTCTGTGTAATGATGACTCAACTTTTTATTTAAAAGTAAACACAACAAACAACGATCTTCTGACTCTTTTTAATTTGTTCTTTATTTGATGTTAGGTTTTTGGCGCTGAATGAATGCGGAAAATGTTTACTCTCGATTCTGATTGGTCCTCTGATTGGTTTCTTCTCTGATCAACAGCTTCTTTTGATTTTGGCAATGCTGCTTCAAGATGCGCAAAAAAAAAACTGTATTTTTCAAATTCCTGAACGAAAATGTAACGAAAAATGTAAAACACACTTTTAAAAAGTAGTGAAGTAAAAGTACAGATATTTACTCTAAAAATGTAGTGAAGTAAAAGTAAAGATCTCAAATTTTACTTAAGTAAAGATACACAATTTTTTTACTTAAGTACAGTAACAAAGTACATTTACTTTGTTACGTTCCACCACTGCATTTAGTGCTTGTTTAAAATCTAGCGTCATTCTATTGGTCTAATCTAGAAGTTACCAAAGCATGCCATCCATCTGATCCTGTCCAGCCCCCTGGTCAAATGTTAGAACTAAATGTGACCCACATATCAAAAAGTTTGCCCATTCCCACCTTAAGGATTTTCAAGTCGGAAAAATGTTGAAAACTGACTTTTTGTCCAAATAGTTTTAAGTTTAAATTTACCAGCTGAATGGACGAGGCATCTTGTTACTGTGTTTGAACTCCTCAGAGTTTGACAGTTTTATTCAGCGCAGAGTTTAGATTTACAGAGTTCATGTTTCCAGCTCAGACATAATCTGACCTATTCATCCCAAACTCCTGATCGTGCAGGTTTCTCACTTCGACGGTCAAACCAAAAACTGTGTTTGATAATGATTTTCTGTCAGAGGAGGAAAGAGGTGGAGGAGAAGCTGGAGAGGTGGAGGTTAGAACCAGAAAGAAGAGGAATGAAGATTAGTCAGAGTAAGACAGAGTACATGTGTGAATGAGAGGAGTGAGGTTACAGGGAGGAGAGAGGAAGATGGGGGAGGAGTTTAAGGACTTGGGATCAATGAAGAGAAAAGAGGTGAAGAAGCATGTGCAGGCAGGCTGGAACGGGTGGAGAAAAGTATCATAAGGTGATGTGTGATAGAAGAGTTTCAGCTAGAATGAAAGGAAAAGTGTACAAAACCGTGGTGAGAGCGGCCATGCTGATTGGTCTAGACACAGTGTGGTGAGAGCGGCCATGCTGATTGGTCTAGAGACAGTGTGGTGAGAGCGGGCATGCTGATCGGTCTAGACAGTGTGGTGAGAGCGGCCATGCTGATTGGTCTAGACACAGTGTGGTGAGAGCGGCCATGCTGATTGGTCTAGAGACAGTGTGGTGAGAGCGGGCATGCTGATCGGTCTAGACAGTGTGGTGATAGCGGCCATGCTGATTGGTCTAGAGACAGTGTGGTGAGAGAGGCCATGCTGATTGGTCTAGAGACAGTGTGGTGAGAGCGGCCATGCTGATTGGTCTAGAGACAGTGTGGTGAGAGCGGCCATGCTGATTGGTCTAGAGACAGTGTGGTGAGAGCGGCTATGCTGATTGGTCTAGAGACAGTGTGGTGAGAGCGGCCACGCTGATTGGTCTAGAGATAGTGTGGTGAGAGCGGCCACGCTGATTGGTCTAGAGACAGTGTGGTGAGAGCGGCCACGCTGATTGGTCTAGAGACAGTGTGGTGAGAGCGGTCATGCTGATTGGTCTAGAGACAGTGTGGTGAGAGCGGCCATGCTGATTGGTCTAGAGACAGTGTGGTGAGAGCGGCCATGCTGATTGGTCTAGAGACAGTGTGGTGAGAGCGGCCATGCTGATTGGTCTAGAGACAGTGTGGTGAGAGAGGCCATGCTGATTGGTCTAGAGACAGTGTGGTGAGAGCGGCCATGCTGATTGGTCTAGAGACAGTGTGGTGAGAGAGGCCATGCTGATTAGTCTAGAGACAGTGTGGTGAGAGCGGCCATGCTGATTGGTCTAGAGACAGTGTCACTGAGGAAAAGACAGGAAACAGAGATGTTTGTATCAGAGATGAAGATGCTGAGGATCTCTCTGGGAGTGACCAGGATGGACAGGATCAGAGGAACAGCACATGTTAGAGGTTTTAAAGTCAGAGAGGTCAGACTGAGATGGTTTGGACATGTGCAGAGGAGAGAGAGTACATCAGAAGAAGGATGCTGGGTTTGGAACCACCAGGAAAGAGGACTAGAGGAAGACCAAAGAGGAGGTTCATGGATACAGTGAAGGAAGACATGAAGATAGTTGGTGTGACCGAAGAAGATGCAGCAGATAGGGTTAGATGGAAGAAACTGACTTGCTGTGACGCCCCCTCAAAGAGAATTCTGAAAGAAGAAGAAGTGGTGCAGTACTACAGATATGCATTTGATTCTTAAGGTGAGCTTTTTACTCATTTATACACTTTTTATGCAACGCAAACTTGGGATTTCTTAAAACCTTTGCGACAAATCTCAGTTTATTGAGAGAATGAATGGAAGAGAGGAAGGACGTCACGGTGACCAACCTGGGCAAGCTTCCACCACAGAACCAGACCATAGGCGACCTGTCAAAGTAGCATTGCACCTGGGCTTTTATAACAGAAGGGAAGACGAGACACTGGTGCAAACATCAGGGAGAGACAACTGGGACATGGTGTGATGAATTAGAACAAAGTTCAGAACAAGAAGGAAGGAGTGTGTGGGTAAGTGGGTTGTTTATCTGTGGGTGGGGGACTTGTCTTTAATTTGTTTTTGTGTTCTGGGGTCGGGCGGTATGGTGGCACAGTGGGTAGCACAGTGGCCTGACAGCAAGAAGGATGTGGGTTTGAGTCCCGGGTGGGGACGAGGCTTGGAACACTCGCCTTTCTGTGAGTAGTTTGCATGTTCTCCCCATCTATGTGTGGGTTTTCTCCAGGCACTCCGGTTTCTTCCCACCCTCAAAAACGTACATGTAAGGTTAATTGGCTGCTGTAGGAATGAGTGTGTGTGTCTATGGTTGTATGTGTGTGGCCCTACGACAGACTGGCGACCTCTCCGGGGTGTACCCTGCCCTTATTCTTACATTAGAACTTGATTAACTCTGAACTTTATGAGGAATAAAACCCTGAATGATCTGAAAGAAAACAGCAGATAAACAGAACACATCGTTTGGTCCGCTCCACTGCTCCTCCACCTCGTCTTCATTTCATCTTCATTATTACAGGGGAGTGCGTGTAAGGAAGGAAGGGATGCCTGACAGATTGGTGTCAGTGTGGGCGGGAGAACTACATTTCCCTGTTTGTCTGTGAACATGGAGAGACGGATGGTTGGAAAGACGGAAGTGTGGTTGGTTTGATGGATGGATGAATGGATGGATGATAGGTGGATAAAATGTTCTCATTGTGTTTCCTGTCTCACCCCCTCTTTGCCCACTTCCTGCCCCCGTCCCCTCCCTTACCGTATCAAGCCAAATTAAAACCATCAAACATGACTTTAGTTGGTTTTTTGGGGGGCTTGTTTTGAACTCTTTTAAACCTACGTTCCCACCCTCACCGTGGTAACGAGGATCTACGTTCCTACCCTCACCATGGTAACCAGGATCTACGTTCCTACCCTCACCATGGTAACCAGGATCTACATTCCTACCCTCACCATGGTAACCAGGATCTACGTTCCTACCCTCACCATGGTAACCAGGATCTACATTCCTACCCTCACCATGGTAACCAGGATCTACGTTCCCACCCTCACCATGGTAACCAGGATCTATGTTCCTACCCTCACCATGGTAACCAGGATCTACATTCCTACCCTCACCATGGTAACCAGGATCTACGTTCCCACCCTCACCATGGTAACCAGGATCTACATTCCTACCCTCACCATGGTAACCAGGATCTACGTTCCCACCCTTACCATGGTAACCAGGATCTACGTTCCTACCCTCACCGTGGTAACCAGGATCTACGTTCCTACCCTCACCATGGTAACCAGAATCTACGTTCCTACCCTCACCATGGTAACCAGGATCTACGTTCCTACACTCACCGTGGTAACCAGGATCTACGTTCCTACCCTCACCATGGTAACCAGGATCTACGTTCCTACCCTCACCATGGTAACCAGGATCTATGTTCCTACCCTCACCATGGTAACCAGGATCTACGTTCTTACCCTCACCATGGTAACCAGGATCTATGTTCCTACCCTCACCATGGTAACCAGGATCTACGTTTCTACCCTCACCATGATAACCAGGATCTACGTTCCTACCCTCACCGTGGTAACCAGGATCTACGTTCCTACCCTCACCATGGTAACCAGGATCTACATTCCTACCCTCACCATGGTAACCAGATCTATGTTCCAACCCTCACCATGTAACCAGCTGTCGCGGATACAAAGGAGTGAAATGAGCTTCCTCCGCAGAGTGGATAACCTCTCACTCAGAGATCATGTGAGGAGCTCTGCCATCCGGGAGGAGCTCGGTGTCGAGCCACTCCTCCTCCAGGTCGAGAGAAGCCAGACAGGGCGGTTTGGGCATCTGGTCAGGATACCCCCCAATTGCCTCGACACCGAGCTCCTTCCGGATGGCAGAGTTCCTCTCGTAAATCGAGAGCTTTGCTTTTCGGCTCAGTCTGTTTGTTTACGTGGAAAATATGATTTTCTAAACATGTCAGTTTGTCTGCAGGTAAGACTATCGCTCCAAGATGGCGGCTGCAGTAGCCAATGAGGGGTCTACTATCTGTGCCACACCCAAGTCAGCCATTGTTTAAGTGAAGAGGCCTCAGACTCTGTAGGTGAAAAGTTATCCATCAGTTTCATCCTAGCTCTGCAAGTGAAGCTCTATTGCAGCTTCGATGAAGACATTTACCTTCTGTTTTACATCCAAACACACGCCACTCATCTGCACATCAAAGCCAGAGCGGTACAGATGGAGATTAGCAGCGTGTCATTTCCTGTTCTTACAGTCATGGCTTCCCACCACCTCCGTCAGAAAAACAACCTTTTCATGCAGAAAGACTGAATTACATTACTGTTGATTGCATCATCCCTCCACCACAGGAAGGTCTGATGGACACTTTTAATCCATGAAAGGATTCATCTGTCAGCGTACATATGCACGTCTGCCAAGAACCGCCTGATATGACGATGTTACAGAAGCAGAATAATTTACCCTCATGGTGGCGTGTCAGGCTTCCACCGAAGACTCGTATTATAGATGCCGACTCGTCAGAAACATCAGAGTGAAAACACGAGAAGGAGAACGGATATCATCATCATTTAAAAACTAATTAAAAAGCCGTGTCAGGTTTATGAAACACAGGATGTTCCAGCTGGAAAATTTGCTTCACCGTCATGTTGAAATCCAGAGCCAGCCGCGGAAAAGTTCAAAGGAACATTTCAACAACGACTGAGTCGGAAAAAGAAAGATTCACGACTTTAGAAAACTTTTTAAAAATAGTCATTTATTACAAAAACAAAATACTTGTTTTTATTCACAAGAGGATTTCTAAAAGTCTGAGGGAGAGGTAGGTGACTAGGTCTGACCGTTAGGGTCCCCACCGTCGGCTGCCGCCCATCTTCTCCATCACCCAACACCTCCTGAAGGTGGTGGGCCCACTGGCGGGCCGACCTGTGTCCCTTGTTTGGGCAAAAACCGGCCTAATTTACCCGAAATTAGGAGGCAGAATCAATCCATCATGATGAAGAAAAAGCTGAGCCGAAAAAGAAAGCTCTCTATTCACCAGTAGAACTACGTTCCTACCCTCACCATGGTAACCAGGATCTACATTCCTACCCTCACCATGGTAACCAGGATCTACGTTCCTACCGTCACCATGGTAACCAGGATCTACATTCCTACCCTCACCATGGTAACCAGGATCTACGTTCCTACCCTCACCATGGTAACCAGGATCTATGTTCCTACCCTCACCATGGTAACCAGGATCTACGTTCCTACCCTCACCATGGTAACCAGGATCTATGTTCCTACCCTCACCATAGTAACCAGGATATATGTTCCTACCCTCACCATGGTAACCAGGATCTATGTTCCTACCCTCACCATGGTAACCAGGATCTACGTTCCTACCCTCACCATGGTAACCAGGATCTACGTTCCTACCTTCACCATGGTAACCAGGATCTACGTTCCTACCCTCACCATGGTAACCAGGATCTACGTTCCTAGCCTCACCATGGTAACCAGGATCTACGTTCCTACCCTCACCATGGTAATCAGCAATACGTTCCTACCCTCACCATGCTCACCAGCTGTGGGTGGTGCTCCTATGTTTGACAAGATCACAAATACAAGCGACCAAAATATACTTGTTCTGCAGGGTGTCTGGGCTCTCTCTCAGAGTAGAAAGGGTGAGAGAAGCCTGGGCTTCCCATCTGAAGCTTTTGCTCCCCGGCTGGCATAGTGCAGACAAAAAACTAAACTACCTGCCCCTTGGGCATGGATGTCAGCCTCTTAAGACGGTCCAAGCAATTCCCAAACTTAGCGTAGACATGGATGTTAGGATCGCTTCATAAATCAGACCAAAGGTGTTCGGACACTAAGCTTTATTTGCTCCTTCCCACAAACATGAACTATGTTTTGGTGAATGATTTAACTTGTAATCCCATTCTTTTTGCCCATTCTGGGAGAAGATGTCTCCTCCAGAAGGGTTTTAAGGTGTTTGTTTCCCCTACGGGAGCCCGTAAGGACAGAACAGTAATGATGCTGAAAGATCACTGTGCTGTAGACCAGCAGTGAGTCTCTAAAGGACGCTTTCTCTCCTGTTCCTCTACATTACATCTGATTACAGCAGCTCGACACATTAGCAGGAAGGAAATGTTTTCTCTTCCAGGATGTGATCCTATATTTATTTCAGAATTACCAACTGAACGGTGACGTGATTCCTTTCAGAAAGAAATTTATCATTTTCACTTTGTTTACAGGGTTTTTTTAGGACAACAAAATTCAGTCATTCATCCACTTTCTGACATGCTCATTCCTAATGGGGTCACGTGGGCTGACGGAGTCAATCCCGGCTGAATTCAAGCGAGAAGTAGGATACACCCTGAACAGCTCACCGGTATGTTGTGGGGCCACACACACAGACAACCATCCAGACAAACACTCATTTCTAGGAGCAATTTCACAGTGGCTAATCCACCAAACATCCTGCTTTTGGAGGAAACCAAAGAAAATCCACACACACATACATGGGAGAACATGCAAACTGGACACAGAAAGAACAGTGAGTCAAGCCCCGCCCCCACTCTGGCACTCTAATCCCGGACCTTGTTGCTGTGAGGCAAATGTGCAGCCAACAACAAAATTTAACTTGTTGAATTACGTCAGAGTTAATCTGGTTTTAACTGAATTTATTCCCAACTGAACCAAATTAGGGCGGCACGGTGGCGCAGTGGGTAACACAGTGGCCTCACAGCAAAAAGGTCAGGGGTTTGAGTCCCGGGTGAGAATGAGGCTTCGAACACTGGCCTTTCTGTGTGGAGTTTGCATGTTCTTCCTTTGTATCTGTGAGTTTTCTCCGGGTACTCCAGTTCCTCCTATCCTCCAAAAAACATGCATGTCAGGTTGACTGGCCGATGCCAGATTCCCCATAGGGGTTAAGTTTAGGATACCTCCCTCGCTGGTGAGATGTTTCAAGCACGTTCCACCAGAAGAAGACCCAGAGACAACCTGCTAGGGAGAGACCATGTCTCACAGCAGGACAGGGAACACCTCAGGATCCTCCTGGGTGAGATGGAGGATGCAGCCGGGGTGAGAGAAGCCTGGGATTGCTGAGGCTGTTGCCCCCGGCGACCTGGCCCTGGATAAGCAGAAGATGGCTGAACAGAAGTAACCTGTTTTTATTCTGTATTTTACGAACATTTGTTTTAATTTTATTCTCAATTTTACAACTTTTTTTCTTTTTTATATGTTCTCCTGTTATCCCATGGACGGCTTGGGCCCGGTAGGATTCGAACCAGGTTTTCCCAGTCGGAAGACAGTAACTCTACCGCTAAACCGACGCCTCCTGGGACCGATTTCAACAACTTTTATCTGGATTTTATTTCAATTAATTTGGATTAAAATAAACTCAATCCCAGATTTGACCAGTTTTATTCTAAATTTTCCAAACTATCTTAATTTTAACTCCGTGTATTAATAACATTGGTTTAAATTCATGATCGTGTCTTTGTGCCATCAAACACACGGACGGATCGGGTAAAGAAAAAGAATATCTTTTGAACTTTTCCGAACGTCTCCTTTTCATGACGGGTCTATTAGAAGTGAGGAAGTGAGGAACGTCCCTGGAGAACATCATCTTAGTTCATATTAAACTTGAGAAATGGAAGTGACAGGCAAAGTGGATGATTGTATTATTAATTCATCTCTGTAGAGGATCGACACGGCTCCACGTCTTAATATTCATGTGCATATTATGTCGGATTTGCATCTAAATTTGGCAGAAGTCTTTTTAAACATGACGACATCGTCGGAGCTGATGTGTAATCCATGTTTCTCTTCGTACACAAACACACAGTGTTCCCTAATAAAGAACTGATATTTATATCTGTGTTAGATCAGAGAGCAACACACACACACACACACACACATATACAGAACCTGAAGGAGAGGATCAGAGCTCATAGAATGTCTCCCTTCTTTTTCGTCTTTATTTCCTAGCAGTCTGTTTGTTTGTGAGTACGTTTAGGCGGTGAGACAGGTCTGACAGATCGGTGCTACAGTTCCGTTCTGGTCCTTCCTCTTCCGTTTATCTGGGGCCTCAGATGGGAAACCCAGGCTTCTCTCAACCCGGATGCATCCTCCAGCTCACTTGGGAGGATCCTTAGGCGTGAGAGATAGTCTCTCTATGGCAGGGTGAGGATCTCTGGCATCCGGAATGAGCTAGGAGATGAGCCGTTGCTCCTCTGAGTAAGGATGAGTTCCGAGAACCGTTTTTTTTCGGAACCGGTTTCGTGGCCGTCATTTTACCTGGAACGATAAGCGCTAGTCCAAACGGATCCGCTATCGGTTCCGGTTAAGCGCCGTCACTCACGAAGGAGCGGTCCGCACGTGCGCTGCTGCTACACACGCAAATTTTTTAAGCCGAGCGAGGCGTAACGGCAGAACGTGGAATGCGAGGAATATCGAGATTGTCTTTATTTTACCTAAATCGATGCCGACAACGCTAAAGTGCAGTAAAGTATTTTTATGTAAAAGAGGAACCACATGCAATTTGTCCAAATACAGTAAAAAAAATCCACGTCATTCAGACTGAAAGATGCACTGTGTTTGACGAGTGCGTTGAAGCAGCTCCGACTCCGATGCAACAGGTGCTAATAAACGGAACAAGCACGCTTGAAAACGCATGTGCTCCATGTTTTATCATAAAAAAAAAACAATAAAAATGTTCTTAGCAACAAATCCGTGTGGTCCCTCATTCATCCAGGAGTGAACTGTTTCAGTTTCACGCCTCTCGTTAGCAAGTAATTTCTATTCACTAGGCTTTTAGCATTTTTATAATAGGGTTCGTTTACTGGTCTGTGATTCACGGCCATCATAGGTAACACAGGCTCATTGGTCGAGCCCTTCTTACTATTTTTTTTACCTTTTACTCAGGTTAGTATAAATAGATCCAGTTTTCAGTCCATTTCATTCAGATTGAAAATGATTTCCGGATGGAAGTCGAAACGTCTCGTTGAAGAATTAAACTGTCCAGAAGACTTTTTTGAAATTTTTTCTACTATAATAAAAGTGTTGCTTTAATTAATATTTTCACTTATTATTTCGGTTGAAATGGCTTGAGAAATCTCGCCAATCTGAGCACGGGAATCTGCGCTCCGGCGCATCTTATTTCCTAAGGGTTAAAACAAGATTTGTCAACCAGCGATATCTTAAAATTATTGTTAAGGGGGAGACAGCAGCTCAGTGGTTAGAGCGTTCGCGCGCGGACCGGAAGTTCGCGGGTTTGCGGCCCACAGAGAGCACGTCTAGGGTCCTTGGAGAAGACACCAACTCCTGCTTCTCCCACCATTGGCACCATTGAAGGGCAGCCTGCTGCGGTGGAAGGAGTGCAGCACGGTGAGGGATGAATACAGTAATTAATTTTATTTTCTTGTTGTTTTTTGTTTTCTGATGCTGCTGTTAAACTTAACAACCGGTAATATTTACTTCTCTTTCTAACTTTGACATTTTTTATTTTAGTCCAGTTCAGATTTATTTTGAAGTATCCTATTTTATCTACCGTAATTTCACGGCTATAAGGCTCATATAAAAGTCTTAGATTTTCTTCAAAATGAGCGGTGAGCCTTTTCATGCGGTGCGCCTTGTGTGTGAGAAAAGGCGGACCTGAAAGAAAACGTGGTGCACGCGAGGCGGACCTGAAAGAAAAGGCATGAGAACCTTAAAGAGTGAAGTGTGAGCGGCGTGGGAGCGATGGATGACCGAAGGGTGGAAGGCAGCGCCGGCCGAGTTACGCTACAGTTTGCCAATGGATTGTAGATGCTTGGACTAACGTGTCCGCTGGTACTGTTATCCCAGCTTTCTCAAAAGCTGGTATCCTTTCTGAGGAGCCGCACAGTACAGACAGTGACTTTGACAGCGAGGAGCGAAGTGGACCTGCTCTGAAACAGAGGATGAGGACTTTGATGGATTTGAATAAAGACTATTACCGGTAATGTGTTTGTTTAGTATCGTTACTACTTAAATAAAACACAACCAAACTCAGTTTTACTCCCGATCTATTTTTTAATACACACATTTGCATGCTTGTGTGTGTGTTGTTGTAAGGCGGTGTGTGACTGAGACTGCGCCTTTTCGTACGGTGCTCCTAATGGTCGTGAAATTACGGTAAGTACAGTATATTTTATTCAAACATTGTTCTGTTTGTGAGTTCAACCATCATCCAATTAAAATTTTTATGTTCAGAATAATTATTTGCTTGATTCTAAAAGTATCGATAAGAGATTCGTTAAAGAACCGGTTCGTTAAGCGGTATCAATAAGAGCACTAGTATCAACAAATCCTTATCGATACCCACCCCTACCTCTGATGGGGTGGTTCAAGATCTGGTTAGGATGCCACCCAAGTCCCTCGCTGGTGCAGAGGACACCCAGAGGCAGACACCGGGACCTGCCGGAGAGACTATGTCTCACAGCTGGACAGGGAACACCTCAGGATCCTCCTGGGTGAGCTGGAGGATGCAGCAGGGATAAGAGAAGCCTGGGTTGCACCCGCGTCCCAGCCACGGATTAACAAAACAGAACCTGTCTCCATGACAACATCATCCAAACATTGCACACCTGTGATTCTCAGCACCCGGTCTACATCACCTAATATAAACAGATGGGTGACTGTGTGAAACGTGGACTTCTGTCAGCATTCCTAAGAGTTTTTTCTCTGGCGGCCGTTTTTTTCGGGCTCAGTATTAAAGTGCTTTAGCTCATGATGAAATGAAGTTATTTAGTGATGCATATAAAAACCCACAGCTATAGATCCAGCTAAATTTAACTCCGGGGCCACTTTACAAGGTTATCAGAGTTCTTTCAAACTTTTCCAATAAAAAGTTTTTACTTCCTGACATACAAAGTTTATGACATGACTTTTAGATTATTCATCCAAATCTTTTCCAAGAAAAAGATGTCAGGACAGGGTTTTTCCTTCAAGCAAACAGCCTGAAAGGATGTTATTAAGTATAAGACAATGTAGATCCTCAGTCATCCAGATCATGATGAAAGAAAAAAAAAAAAATTCTGGTTAGAAGAGGTTTGGTCTCTCATCCGAGTGGCTTCTTCAGTTCTATCCGACTGGCCCTGAGCTGGCAGGATACAGTACACCCTCCTCCTGGCTGAAGTTTCACTTCTTTTATGTCCAACTCCTGATGGCTGTGTTGTCTCCTGATGCTGTTCGACTCCGTCGCGTCTTGTGGGATTCTCTTTTGTCAGAAGCAAGAGGAGGAGGACCCCATTGCAAGGACGACAAACGATAATTATTAACTTAGAAGACGAGCAACGCTGTGGTTCAGGAGGAATGTCTTGTGGTGAACGTTCACAAGCATCTTTTGGTCGGCCAGGAAGACCTGGCTGGAAGAGATGATGACCTGACCAGGGCTGACCGGGCTGACTGAGGGGGATTGCCCTCAGCCCTAATTTGGCATACCTAGTCCCAAAACCCCGGGTGTGCCTTATTTTCCTATGGACTATTTAAGCCCTGGTGTCCCTCTGTTCCCTGCTGGAGGATGCTGAGCTTGTTCTTTCTGGTTCCCCATCATCCTGCCGAGCTTCTCTCTAAGCCTGGTCCCCTTCATGACCCAGTCGAGCTCCATCCAGCCCTATCGATGAAGTCCACGTTACAGTTCTTTTTGGTTCTTCACTTCCTCTAATAAACTGGTTAAAACTGGCATTGCATTTGAGTGCTAACTACACATCACCATCTATAGCAGGGGTGGGCAAACTACGGCCCGCAGGCCACATGCGGCCCGTTAAACGTTTTAATCCGGCCCGCCGAACATAAAATTTTTTTAAATAAATAAACCTTGTTAATGTTTTATTTTCCTTATAATTCTGATTGTTGGTCACTAGATGGCGCCAAAAACACCAACACTGCTCCCATTAAAATGTGTGTGTCTCCGTGATGCCTTTAAAATAAACAGTGTACACAGATATGGAAAGACATCGGGCCAATACACGCACGTAAACAAGCGTGAGGACCATGGTCTCGGATTTGGAAGAGCTAACTCCCATCCTGGCCGCTTCACACTCTTCAGCAAATCGATCCAGAGAGAGCTGGAGATCACGGTCCGATGAAGCAAACAGGACCACATCATCTACAAAAAGCAGAGATCCGATCCTGAGGTCACCAAACCGGATCCCTCCAACGCCTCATTTAACATTTAGCGCTTGTTTAAAATCTAGCATCATTCTATTGGTCTAATCTAGAGGTTACCAAAGCATGCCATCCATCTGATCCTGTTCCGGCCCCCTGGTCAAATGTTAGAACTCAATGTGGCCCCTAACCAAAACATTTGCCCACCCTTGATCTATAGTGACAGCTTGTCTTCCTCTTGTTATTTTTACACTTAAAAATATTGATATCGGTATCGATAAGATACAAGATCGATAAGCAGTATTGATAAGATGTTTTCGATACCATCCCTACAATCAGCAGATAAAACGAACTGTCTTGCTTACAAAATTCGTTCCATTCCGTTATCTTCCGCTTGTTCCGGGGTCGGGTCGCGGGGGTAACAGCCTCAAGCGGGCAGCCCAGGCCTCTCTCTCCCCGGCTGCATCCTCCAGCTCACCTGGAAGGATCCCAAGTCATTCCCCAGCCAGCTGTGAGACATAGTCTCTCCAGCGGGTCTGGTGTCTGCCCCTTGGTCTCCTCCCGGTGGGACATGCCCGAAACACCCCGCCCGCAAGGCGCTCGGGCCCCATCTGGCTCCTTTCGACCTGGAGGAGGAGCGGCTCGACACCGAGCTCCTCCCGGATGGCAGAGCTCCTCACCCGATCTCTGAGTGAGAGCCCAGCCACCCTGCGGAGGAAGCTCATTTCGGCCAGCTGTGGGTTGTGACCGAAAGAATGAGATCGCAGGTACAAGCTTACAAAATTGAATTGAATAAACTTTATTGAACACCTCGATGCCCCCTCGCCCCTATCCACCGGCATCCCAGTCCGGTCCACTGTGTCCAACCTGGCAACCCAAAAGCTGTAGTCCAGAATGGATCCACAAAGCCAGGCCTCAGTGAAGAACACCAAACTGGTCACTCTGTATTTCACTGGGTCAGAGTGAGCGCCTCCAGTTCCTCAAGCGAGCAACCGGACGTTTCCATGGAAACCGTAAAAACACAGGAAGCACCTCCTCTAGACCGTCTCCTTCTCCTCAGCTCCCTCAGGACTGAACCAACTCCTCCAGACACGACGGATGTGGCTCCGAGAGCCAGCAGCTGGTCATGCATGTCAACATGCATGCCAACGGCAGAATGACTCCATGACCAGCTAGCCGTTAGGAGCTCGCTGTTGGGAGCTAGCTGCTGGGAGCTAGCTGCTGGGAGCTAACCGTTGGGAGCTAGCCGTTGGGAGCTAGCCGCTTGGAGCTAGCCGTTGGGAGCTAGCTGCTGGGAGCTAGCCGTTAGGAGCTAGCCGCTGGGAGCTAGCCGTTAGGAGCTAGCTGTTGGGAGCTAGCCGTTGGGAGCTAGCAGTTGGGAGCTAGCAGTTGGGAGCTAGCCGTTGGGAGCTAGCAGTTGGGAGCTAGCAGTTGGGAGCTAGCAGTTGGGAGCTAGCCGTTGGGAGCTAGCAGTTGGGAGCTAGCAGTTGGGAGCTAGCAGTTGGGAGCTAGCAGTTGGGAGCTAGCAGTTGGGAGCTAGCAGTTGGGAGCTAGCCGTTGGGAGCTAGCCGCTTGGAGCTAGCCGTTGGGAGCTAGCAGTTGGGAGCTAGCAGTTGGGAGCTAGCCGCTTGGAGCTAGCCGTTGGGAGCTAGCAGTTGGGAGCTAGCCGTTAGGAGCTAGCTGTTGGGAGCTAGCCGTTAGGAGCTAGCTGCTTGGAGCTAGCCGTTGGGAGCTAGCAGTTGGGAGCTAGCAGTTGGGAGCTAGCCGTTGGGAGCTAGTCGTTGGGAGCTAGCAGTTGGGAGCTAGCCGTTGGGAGCTAGTCGTTGGGAGCTAGCAGTTGGGAGCTAGCAGTTGGGAGCTAGCCGTTGGGAGCTAGTCGTTGGGAGCTAGCAGTTGGGAGCTAGCAGTTGGGAGCTAGCAGTTGGGAGCTAGCCGTTGGGAGCTAGCTGCTTGGAGCTAGCCGTTGGGAGCTAGTCGTTGGGAGCTAGCAGTTGGGAGCTAGCCGTTAGGAGCTAGCAGTTGGGAGCTAGCAGTTGGGAGCTAGCAGTTGGGAGCTAGCAGTTGGGAGCTAGCAGTTGGGAGCTAGCAGTTGGGAGCTAGCAGTTGGGAGCTAGCAGTTGGGAGCTAGCCGTTGGGAGCTAGCCGTTGGGAGCTAGCAGTTGGGAGCTAGCTGTTGGGAGCTAGCAGTTGGGAGCTAGCAGTTGGGAGCTAGCAGTTGGGAGCTAGCAGTTGGGAGCTAGCCGTTGGGAGCTAGCCGTTGGGAGTTAGCAGTTGGGAGCTAGCTGTTGGGAGCTAGCAGTTGGGAGCTAGCCGCTTGGAGCTAGCCGCTTGGAGCTAGCCGTTGGGAGCTAGCCGTTGGGAGCTAGCCGTTGGGAGCTAGCTGTTGGGAGCTAGCAGTTGGGAGCTAGCCGTTGGGAGCTAGCAGTTGGGAGCTAGCAGTTGGGAGCTAGCCGTTGGGAGCTAGCAGTTGGGAGCTAGCAGTTGGGAGCTAGCAGTTGGGAGCTAGCAGTTGGGAGCTAGCCGTTGGGAGCTAGCAGTTGGGAGCTAGCCGTTGGGAGCTAGCAGTTGGGAGCTAGCCGTTGGGAGCTAGCCGTTGGGAGCTAGCAGTTGGGAGCTAGCCGTTGGGAGCTAGCAGTTGGGAGCTAGCAGTTGGGAGCTAGCCGTTGGGAGCTAGCAGTTGGGAGCTAGCAGTTGGGAGCTAGCAGTTGGGAGCTAGCCGCTTGGAGCTAGCCGTTGGGAGCTAGCAGTTGGGAGCTAGCAGTTGGGAGCTAGCCGTTGGGAGCTAGCCGCTTGGAGCTAGCCGTTGGGAGCTAGCCGTTGGGAGCTAGCAGTTGGGAGCTAGCAGTTGGGAGCTAGCCGCTTGGAGCTAGCCGTTGGGAGCTAGCAGTTGGGAGCTAGCAGTTGGGAGCTAGCCGTTGGGAGCTAGCCGCTTGGAGCTAGCCGTTGGGAGCTAGCCGTTGGGAGCTAGCAGTTGGGAGCTAGCAGTTGGGAGCTAGCTGTTGGGAGCTAGCAGTTGGGAGCTAGCCGTTAGGAGCTAGCTGCTTGGAGCTAGCCGTTGGGAGCTAGCCGTTGGGAGCTAGCAGTTGGGAGCTAGCCGTTAGGAGCTAGCTGCTTGGAGCTAGCCGTTGGGAGCTAGCAGTTGGGAGCTAGCAGTTGGGAGCTAGCAGTTGGGAGCTAGCAGTTGGGAGCTAGCCGTTAAGAGCTAGCCGTTGGGAGCTAGCCGTTGGGAGCTAGCAGTTGGGAGCTAGCCGTTGGGAGCTAGCAGTTGGGAGCTAGCAGTTGGGAGCTAGCAGTTGGGAGCTAGCCGTTAGGAGCTAGCCGCTGGGAGCTAGCTGCTTGGAGCTAGCCGTTGGGAGCTAGCCGTTGGGAGCTAGCCGTTGGGAGCTAGCAGTTGGGAGCTAGCTGCTTGGAGCTAGCCGTTGGGAGCTAGCCGTTGGGAGCTAGCCGTTGGGAGCTAGCCGTTGGGAGCTAGTCGTTGGGAGCTAGCTGTTGGGAGCTAGCCGTTAGGAGCTAGCCGCTGGGAGCTAGCTGCTTGGAGCTAGCCGTTGGGAGCTAGCCGTTGGGAGCTAGCCGTTAGGAGCTAGCCGTTAGGAGCTAGCCGTTGGGAGCTAGCAGTTGGGAGCTAGCTGTTGGGAGCTAGCCGTTAGGAGCTAGCCGTTAGGAGCTAGCCGTTGGGAGCTAGCAGTTAGGAGCTAGCTGTTGGGAGCTAGCCGTTAGGAGCTAGCCGTTAGGAGCTAGCCGTTGGGAGCTAGCAGTTGGGAGCTAGCTGTTGGGAGCTAGCCGCTGGGAGCTAGCTGCTTGGAGCTAGCCGTTGGGAGCTAGCCGTTAGGAGCTAGCCGCTGGGAGCTAGCTGCTTGGAGCTAGCAGTTGGGAGCTAGCCGTTAGGAGCTAGCCGCTGGGAGCTAGCTGCTTGGAGCTAGCCGTTGGGAGCTAGCCGTTGGGAGCTAGTCGGACGATTTCTAAACAAAACAGCTGTACGACTCAAAACAACAAAGTACAAAATGACGTCCAAAGTGCGCTTTAAATAAAATCTCCAGAAGATGAAACATAGCCAGAAGAATAGTAGAAAAAGTTTTAAAAAAGTCTTCTGGACAGTTTAATTCTTGAACGAGACGTTTCGACTTCCATCCGGAAATCATTTTCAATCTGAATGAAATGGACTGAAAACTGGATCTATTTATACTAACCTGAGTGACAGGTAAAAAATAGTAAGAAGGGCTCGACCAATGAGCCTGTGTTACCTATGATGGCCGTGAATGGCTCCTATTGTAGCCACAGACCAGTAAACGAACCCTATTATAAAAATGCTAAAAGCCTAGTGAATAGAAATTCCTGCTAACGAGAGGCGTGAAACTGGGTCACGAGGTGTCATCTTTAGTCCATGGCTTCAAAAGGCTGCTGTAAATACCGGGCAGAATGTATCTAACGCCTCCACTCCGATTCAGTGAGGGATTTTCTTTCATCACAAAGATGGCTTCCTTCACACCTCTTTCAAACCATCCTTTCTCTCTACTTAGAATCTTCACCTCACTGTCCTCAAAAGTGTGTTTGGTGGATTTAAGATGCAGATGTACAGCAGACTGTGGACCACTTGAGGCTTCTCTTCTGTGCTGGTAAAGTCTTTTGTGGATGGAAGTCGAAACGTCTCGTTCAAGAATTAAACTGTCCAGAAGACTTTTTTTTGCAACTTTTTCTACTATCAGAGAAAGTAGCTGCTAAAATAACAGAGAACACTGACGCAGCACAGCCGCCCAGGGCAGCGCCATAACCGTAAGAAAGAAAAGATAAGAAAGCAATTAGAGCAAAATAACTTGGGCTCAAGTTTAAGTTTTTCAGACCCTCTTTTTTTTATATCTGATAGGTATCATGTGGGTTCCACTCTGAACGACAGACCCCGCAGCTCATTCCTGTTCCACATGTCCGTAACAAAATAATTGTTCAGAGTTTAAAAAAAAAAAAAAGAACAATGAAACCTCATTCGACCCATTTGATCCCTTCAAAGTAAAAGACTAAAATCTTATGAATGTTTTCCTCCCAATCGGATGGAAAAGGTAAAAGCTTGGCTCTTGTGTTGAAGCGTTTAACCTTAGCTGAGCTGTGCAAAGTGCTTCTGAAAAGGCTTCTCATTCATCATTCATCCCCTTTTCACACATTTGCTCCCTATAAGAAGCACTCTGCAGTTACACATCAAGGGTTGCTACAGGGTTCAGTGTCTTCCAAAAGAATACTTGGTAATGTAAACGGCGCTCCGTTAGAAAGCTTGTTTATTCTGGATTTAAAGATCCTCTGCTGAGCTTTGAAATCGGTCTGCTGGGTAAACAGGAAAGCTTGTGTTGCTAGTGTTTGATACATTTACACCACGGGGCACAAACATGTTGCCGTTTTACAGATTTGGAAACTATTAAGAGCCTCTTTAAGAAAGACAGAGCTGGTCGCTATGGTTACGGTTGTGGGTGGTGACCGGAAGAGCGAGATTGCGGAGACAAGTGGCCGAAATGAGCTTCTTCCACAGGCTCTCGCTCAGAGATGAGAGCTCAATGTAGAGCTGTTGTTTCTCTGGGTCAAGAGAAGAAAGATGGGGCCGTTCAGGATGGGGCCGTTCAGGCCCCTGGTTAGGATGCCTCCTGATCGCCTCGCTGGTGAGCTGTTCCATCCCACCAGGAGGAGACTAAGAGGCAGACCCCGGACCTGCTGGAGAGACTATGTCTCACATCTGGACAGCGAACAGCTTGGGTGAGATGGAGGATTCAGCTGGGGTGACAGAAGCCCGGGTTTCCATGTTCCTGGATTGGTGGAATGGAGGTGGAACAGCCGCTGGGTGCCAGTTACCTATGACAGTTGGCTCTGCGCTGGGCGGACCGTGGGTTACCGTGGCAACAATGTTAAATAAATTATTTTTAAACTGAATTCTGTATTGATTTGTTCTAGAAACTTTTTCTGTCTATTTAAGATATTTTTGTAATTTTTTTTTACTTCCATATGTGCGTTAAATGGGGCAGCACGGTGGCCTCACATCTACAAGGTCAGGAGTTCAAGTCCCGGGTGGGGACGAGGCTTGAAACACTGCTCTTTCCAAATGGAGTTTGCATGTTCTCCCTTTGTATGTCGGTTTTCTCTGGTTTCCTCCCACCCTTCAAAAACATACATATTGACTTAATTGGCCGTTACAAAACTGCCCCGAAATTTGAGTGTGTGTTTCTCGCGACAGACTGTCCACCTGTTCGGGATGTACCCTGCCTCTTGCCTTGAATCAGCTGGGATAGGCTCCAGAAGAGCTGTAATTGAGCCTAAAAAGTTCAGCCCGACATTATTCAAATGTGTGCATGGCGCACGGACACGGATCTTTGGTGTAAATGTATACCACGGGTATGGGCTGAGCTCAGGTCGGGTTAAGAATTACAGCTCTAGTCTCTGGCACCCCCAGAAACTTGTAAGTGTAACAATATGTGATATTGTATGTAAATAGTGAGTTCAATAGATCCGCCACTAGAGTGTATCATTACTTGTGAAGATACCAGAGAGTGAGACCTGGTGAGTGAACTGAAACTGAATGTAAATAAATGTAAACGTAGGACGACCTGGTTGGTCGAGTAGAAATGAAACCGGACTCATATTTACAAAGGTAACCACACATTAACAGTAAGGAAAATCAGTCCAGAAGATGAATGAATAAATATGTGCTGACTCTTCGGCGACATCACGCCTTTTCATGTTTTTAGAGAAAATGACTCCATGTTTAAAGTAAACAAGAAAACTGTTCCTTTCATCAGTCCTTTTTAAAGCCACACTTCCAGTATTTTCACGGCTCACTGAGAGAATCATGGTCCGTATTGTGAGAAAACAGCAGGTCCAAATCAGTTTGTATTTTTCTTTCCTCGTCTCTTTAAAGTCGAAGCTGAAAGCCAAAGATTGGCCTGCATAGTGTCAGAAGATGGAGGAGTTTCCAGCACATGTTTGGCAGCTTTCCTCCTGCCTGCAGTGCTGTTCTGTGTACAAACATATCGGAGAAACATCTGAAGCTTCTCAGTGGAAAGGGTCATGTTTGTTGGAGTGTGCCATCTGCACCGGTTCCCATCATTTGCTTCAAAGAGTCCGAGATGTACGTCTGAAAAACTATGTGAAGCCTGAGAGTAAAGTCTTTCTAATGGGAGGTTTTCACTGAAAAACAGATGTGGCAGGTGGGATCTCTTTTTTTTTCTTTTCAAATATTTATTGGCATAAATCAAAAACAATATTCAAACATACATTTTTTACCAGTTCAAACGTCACTGTTCTGTAAAATCATTCAAAAAAACAATCTGTCTGTAAAACCATTCCTAAAACAATAATAACAGTAATACAGTTAAAAACAATTTCACAAAACAGTTCGTTAAAACAGGTAAAAAAAAAAAAAAAAAACTAGAGTAAAAAGCCAATAAATAGATATAAAGGATTGCAGTCCTTAAAATCAGGTTCAAATAAAAACAAATGTAGCAGAAGCGGGAGGGCCCGAATGGTAAAGGTGAACCTCCCCGTTCCTCAAAATATTTGGTCTCTCGGGACTTTTCCTGGTGCTCAGAGGGGATCCCCCCCTTCCTGCTCCTTCCCACCATCCTCTCCCGGAGAGCCAGGCCGCTGCTGCCAAGACCTTTTCTGTGTGGCTCCGGCTCCCACGTCCGAAGAGGCACAGACGATTCTTCTTGGCAGCTGCATCCAAAGCACGCTGCCAACTGCCGTCCAGATACAGCTGCGGGGGGGCTCTGTCTGTGCCTCCTCGCCAGTAAGTTTCCGGGGGTCCACGTGGCGTCTCTTCGGCAGCCCGGGTGGATCCATGGTGGGACCCCCCTAGCTGGCAAGTTCGGGAATTGCAGGGAGCCGGCCGTTGCCCACAGGTCCACGACAGCGCTGCACTCCCAGAGCGGGTGCCCCACCGACTCAGGCACGCCACGACCAGGCCGGGGGCAGATCAATCTCTCTCAACCACCCCGGGAATGCATCACGGTCCTGACCGGGAGAATCCCATGAGCCACCGTCCAACACAGGTCCCGGAGTCTGTTTCGAGGGACGGAGAGGTCCACCGGGAGCCCAAACACGGCGGGCAGACCGCCCTTGGGCCTCTGCAGAGGACTCTCCAGTTCCCGCTCCTGCACAAAAGAAATCATAAAAACCAGATTAATAAAAGAAAGCAATCCTTTAAACCATTTAAAAGGGTTCCGAGGCGATGGGATCTAACTCTAGACTTCACACTTCTAACATGGATGAGTGAGAAGGTGAGAGTCATGAGTATGACGCAGGCTTGACTTTCAGACCAGAGAAGACGATTCATGTAAAAGGAGCTCTTCCTCCGACTCATTGTATGAGGGGAGGGTTTTTGCTCCTTTTCCCCTTTGGACTTTGGGGACTGGCCTCTTTGAGCCCTCCCTTTTGTCCTTCGGGGTCGACTGTTTTGGAAGTTCTAGGAACGGGGCCTCGTTCGGTGAGCCAGAGGGGAAAATTCTCGATTCTTCCTCAGACGAACTGTCTGAGGGGGTCGCAGCTTTCCCCCTCTTCTCCGCAGGAATGGGAGAGTCCGAAGACAACTCTGACGCTGGCCTCTTAGTCTGTAGGGTGTCCGGGATCTGGGTTTCATCGCTATCTTCTGCTCCGTCCTCCTCCTCGGACACAGACATAGCTCCACCCGGTGACTGCTTGTCCCCACCCGCACTGTTGCCAGATGTGGTCGGGGGCTGCACAGCCACCACCCTTTCACCCTTCTCACTAGATTTCCGTTTTTCGTTTTCGTCTTGAGGGGCGCTGGAAGCTGCCACCTCCACCTGGTCGGTTACCTTTTTCTTTTCACTTACTTTTCCGGCTTTTAACTTGTTGGCAAACGATTTGGGGCAGTCTCTGAAGAGGTGGTTGGACTCTCCACAGAGGTTGCACCTCCTGCCATTGGGACACTCATCAAATGTGTGCCCAATTTCTCTACATTTACCACAAAAGATCTTCGTGCACGCTTCTACCAGGTGCCCGTGCTCTCCACACTTGCGGCAGAGCTTGGGCATTCCCTGGTAGTGGATGTAGCCTCTGTTATCGCCCAGCACTATCATACTAGGCAGGTGTTTCAGGCCCTGGTAGCCTGAAGGGTCCTGCCATTGCTGGATAGGAACCCTCCAAACACAGTTCCAGATGCCGTCCACATCCAGCACCTTGATAGGCTGGCCTTTAACCATGCAATGTCTTCCCAGCCATGTCTTAATGTCCTCTGCGCTGACGGTTTCATTGAACATCCTGACAATAACCGTTTTAAGGCTATTGTCAGTCAGTTTTTCCACCTCAAACGCAGAAAACTGGGATTCTACACCCTCAAAACGTGCCCAAAAATCCTTAAATACCGTGCCCGAAACAAAACTCACATCAAAACCTTTATTAAAAGGTAAAGTGAGGATACAGTTCAAATCTTCAGGTGAAAATTTTAAAAGGCCCTGTACAAATTTCCTAGAAAAGTCTAACCTGCTGATCTCTAAAGGTTTCCCATCTACCTCCTTTAAAAGAAAGCGGACACTGTGGTGCCTCCGCACCCCGGCAAAACCTGCCGACATGGTGGAGGCACCACAGCTCGCAGAAAAGGTGGAAAAAGAAGAAAAGGTGCAAAAAACCACGTTAAAAACACTAAAAACACCACTTACCTTTTAGTTAAAAACTGTGAAAAACAAGAACAAAACAAGGAACAAAACAAACAGAAACAAAAAACAACCAATCAAATTGGGTGTCACTGAAAAACGCTCTTCTCCCAAGGGTGTCTATCTGAGATCCACAAAGGAACCAAATCACCTCCCAAGGAGATTGATCACGACTCAATCCAAGACCAAAGACCAGGCAGTACTCCTGATCTTAGCCAAAAGGTCGAGAAGCAGGTGGGATCTCTATGACGTGTCTGGTGGGCGGTACTAGCGCCATTTTGGACATGTGCTCGCTTTCACACAACAGACTTGGGTGAGTGGACTCACATGGTAGAGGAGAGGATCCAAACTTCCTGATCTACAGGACCACTTGAGACCTGCTGGGTTCTCCAGTTCCCTGCCCCTCACCCTATACCGAACGCGCACGTCAGGCGCGCTGCGTTATAAGCGGAGTTTGTACCGGTAGGTTCGGGGTGGGTTCTCTTTCTGTTTAGTGTGGGACAACGACTGATTAATTATTATTTCAGGCTGTTGGAAGCTCTGGTGGTTGCCTGCAGCCCCTTCCTCGTTTTGCTGCACAACTAACAATTACGTTACCAGCAGGTAAGCCGTAAAACAGTCTTAGCTTTTTCTTTTAGCCTCCTCTCATGATCGTGCTTCATTTCTAGGTGTGTGTCTGCTCGTTGGCGTCACCGTTCAGCAGAAGCCGTTGTTTTGTCCACCTCATTTAAAATCATCAGTCTGTTTAATCCTGTGCTCCTCAGACAAGGAACTGATCCTACTCTTTTGTTTTATTTGAATTTGATTTATCTGATCAACAGTTTCTCTGTCTGCGTGTAGCTGTTCTTGTATATTCATTTAATTTTTCATTGTATTAGGTAATTAAAGTCATTTTGTTTTGTTGTATTTTGTCCACCTGACTCGTGTCCAAACCTAGCGCGGTCCTGGTGTCTTACAATAACCAGGCCTCCATTGTCCCAGGGGTAAGCTTCCTGGGTGGCGTTGTCATTGAAGTTTGTTAGACCCTCACGTCACACAGAGCTTGAGTCCAAAGTTTGCTCTGTTTTATTCTAAACGTAATATAAACATCTGCAAAAGAGGGTGAAATTAAAGGTCCACCAACCTGTCTTTCTTCAGAGGGAATCATCGTTTAAGGAGGACCAATGGCTGACGTGGGTGTGGCACACATAGACATAAAGAGTAGACGATGCTGCGGCCGCCATCTTGGAGGTCGTCCTACCTGAAGACAAAAAGAGTGTTTATTTTTAAAATATGTCCAACAAGAAACAAAAATCACAAGTGGTGAAGGATAGAGCGGGAGATAAACGGGCAGATAGGTGCGGCGTCAGCAATAACAAGGATGCTGCATCAGTCCGTCAAGGTGAGGAAAGAGCTGAGCCGATGAGAAAGCTCTCGATTTATAAGTCAGTCTACGTTCCTACACTCACCATGGTAACCAGGATCTACGTTCTTACCCTCACCATGGTAACCAGTATCTACGCTCCTACCCTCACCATGGTAACCAGGATCTACTTTCCTACCCTCACCATGGTAACCAGGATCTACGTTCCTACCCTCACCATGGTCACCAGGATCTACGTTCCTACCCTCACCATGGCAACCAGGATCTACGTTCTTACCCTCACCATGGTAACCAGTATCTACGCTCCTACTCTCACCATGGTAACCAGGATCTACTTTCCTACCCTCACCATGGTAACCAGGATCTACGCTCCTACTCTCACCATGGTAACCAGGATCTACTTTCCTACCCTCACCATGGTAACCAGGATCTACGCTTCTACTCTCACCATGGTAACCAGGATCTACTTTCCTACCCTCACCATGGTAACCAGGATCTACTTTCCTACCCTCACCATGGTAACCAGGATCTACTTTCCTACTCTCACCATGGTAACCAGGATCTATGTTCCTACCTTCACCATGGTAACCAGGATCTACGTTCATACCCTCACCACGGTAACCAGGATCTACGTTCCTACCAACACCGTGGCAACAAGGATCTACGTTCCTACCAACACTGTGGAAACAAGGATCTACGTTCCTACCCTCACCGTGGTAACCAGGATCTACGTTCCTACTCTCACCATGGTAACCAGGATCTACGTTCCTACCCTCACCATGGTAACCAGCTGTGGGTCATGACCGAAAGAAGGACATTGCAGATACAAGCGGCCGAAAAGAGCTTCCTTTGCAGACTGGCTGGGCTCTCACTCAGTGATAAATGGAGGAGCTCTGCCATCTGGGAGGAGCTCGGTGACGAGCCGCTCCTCCTCCAGTTTGCGAGAAGCAAGATGGCGTGTTTCATGCATCTGGTCAGGATGCCCTTGGAGAGCCTTACTGGTGAGGTGTTTCGGGCACGTCCCACCGGGAGGAGACCAAGAAGCAGACCCTGGATCTGCTGGAGGGACAATGTCTCACAGCTGGCCAGGGAACGACTGGAGATCCTTCCAGGTGAGCTGGAGGATGCAGCCGGGGTGAGAGAAGCCTGCGGTTCCCGTCTGAGGCTGTTGCCCCCTGGACTGCCTTACTCAAATAAACCTCCTCCTCCTTCCAGTTGTACCACACTCTGCGCCATCTAGAGCTGTTCTGAAGCAGTTCAGAGCTCTCTCGGACTGTTTAGAGCTACTGGACACAAACTTCCCCGGTAGACGATCAATAAAGTATCTGAACTTGTAAATATTAAATGTTCCGAAACTCAAATTTTAGTTGTTTATGTATAAAAAAAATACAATTATAAACTATTTATTTTGATAAAACCGGTTTCTTCTACAGTTTGGGGTTTTTTTACACTCTGCAGAGACAGAATCCTCTGCTTCTGGAATTCATTTTGGTCCCGTTTTAATACTTTTATCTGCTCACTTTCAGAGTTCATGCTCTTTGGATTGAAGTCAAGCTGGATGATGAAATATTTACATTATCCGTCACATATTTATTCAGTTATTCAGCTCCGTCTTTACAAACTATTGGATTTACTTTAAGGCTTAAAAACTTGATCTCACATTTTATTCCGAAGAGAAAATTCAGCTGGAAGTTCAGACTTTACTCGAATGACCACAAAAAAACATTCATATTAACATTTTTTTATGCATTTTGAAGATTTTTTACACCCAAAAAAACAGTGTTTGCATTAAAAAAAGAAGTTTTAAAAGAATAAATGAATGGGTTGAATGCATAGCAACCAGGGTGAGGGCACGCATAGCAACCAAGGTAAGGACACACATAGCAACCAGGGTAAGGACACGCATAGCAACCAGGGTAAGGACACGCATAGCAACCAGGGCAAGGACACGCATAGCAACCAGGGCAAGGACACGCATAGCAACCAGGGTAAGGACACGCACAGCAACCAGGGCAAGGACACGCATAGTAACCAGGGTAAGGACACGCATAGCAACCAGGGCAAGGACACGCATAGCAACCAGGGTAAGGACACGCATAGCAACCAGGGCAAGGACACGCATAGCAACCAGGGTAAGGACACGCATAGCAACCAGGGCAAGGACACGCATAGCAACCAGGGTAAGGACACGCATAGCAACCAGGGCAAGGACACGCATAGCAACCAGGGTAAGGACACGCACAGCAACCAGGGCAAGGACACACACAGCAACCAGGGTAAGGACACACATAGCAACCAGGGTAAGGACACGCACAGCAACCAGGGCAAGAACACGCATAGCAACCAGGACAAGGACACGCACAGCAACCAGGGTAAGGACACGCATAGCAACCAGGGTAAGGACACGCATAGCAACCAGGGTAAGGACACACATAGCAACCAGGACAAGGACACGCACAGCAACCAGGGTAAGGACACGCATAGCAACCAGGGTAAGGACACGCATAGCAACCAGGGCAAGGACACACATAGCAACCAGGGTAAGGACACGCACAGCAACCAGGGCAAGAACACGCATAGCAACCAGGACAAGGACACGCACAGCAACCAGGGTAAGGACACGCATAGCAACCAGGGTAAGGACACGCATAGCAACCAGGGTAAGGACACGCATAGCAACCAGGGCAAGGATACGCATAGCAACCAGGGTAAGGACACGCATAGCAACCAGGGTAAGGACACGCATAGCAACCAGGGCAAGGATACGCATAGCAACCAGGGTAAGGACACGCATAGCAACCAGGGTAAGGACACGCACAGCAACCAGGGCAAGGACACACATAGCAACCAGGGTAAGGACACGCACAGCAACCAGGGCAAGAACACGCATAGCAACCAGGACAAGGACACGCACAGCAACCAGGGTAAGGACACGCATAGCAACCAGGGTAAGGACACGCATAGCAACCAGGGCAAGGATACGCATAGCAACCAGGGTAAGGACACGCATAGCAACCAGGGTAAGGACACGCATAGCAACCAGGGTAAGGACACGCATAGCAACCAGGGTAAGGACACACATAACCATGGTTACCATAGTGAGGGTAGGAACGTAGATCCTGGTTACCATGGTGAGGGTAGGAACATAGATCCCGATTACCATGGTGAGGGTAGGAACGTAGATCCTGGTTACCACGGTGAGGGTAGGAACGTAGATCCTGTTTACCATGGTGAGGGTAGGAATGTAGATCCTGGTTACCATGGTGAGGGTAGGAACGTAGATCCTGGTTACCATGGTGAGGGTAGGAACATAGATCCTGGTTACCATGGTGAGGGTAGGAATGTAGATCCTGGTTACTATGGTGAGGGTAGGAACGTAGATCCTGGTTACCATGGTAAAGGTAGGAACGTAGATCCTGGTTACCATGGTGAGGGCAGGAGCGTAGATCCTGGTCACCATGGTGAGGGTAGGAACGTAGATCCTGGTTACCATGGTGAGGGTAGGAACGTAGATCCTGGTTACCATGGTGAGGGTAGGAACGTAGATCCTGGTTACCATGGTGAGGGTAGGAACGTAGATCAGTTAGCAATCGGTTCAGAAAATAAAAAATATACATCAAACAAACATGTTTTTAAATCGTGACTCAATCGTCGACTAAAATCCTCATAAAATAAAAAATACATGCAAATTTTATGCAAATTAAATCCAGTAATTTATAACAAAGTTTTTAATAACAGACAGATTGTTTTATGGTTTCTGTTGAGCTGATCTTTAACCTCCTGATGGTCATTAGTTTCTAATCAATCGCAGTCTTAAGGAGGAAGAACACGGGACTCATTACGTTAACCAGCCGGTGATTCATGATGTTTTATCAGCTACAGATTAAACATTAATCCTGACTGTCGCCGGGCATTAGGATGTCATTCACACACCTCGAAAATGTTTCACTCTGAAAAGATTCATTCAGATTTTTTACATTAAACTAGAAATTAGAACCTTGTGTGAGTTTAAATTAATTTATGGAGACTTTCTTTATTCTGATGTGGAAATTTAAGCATCTGGTGGCTCCAAACATTCCAAGAGAGAGCTTCAGAACAGCTGCTGGGTGGTGCCGAGTTAGTTCACCCTACCTTCCTGCAGTGCTTCTTCTTTTTGGCTACCCATCATCCTGTCGTGCTTCTAAACCTAGTCTCCTTCGTCACCCATTCAAGCTCAATCTCTCTAGAATTCCGGACTCTGGCGCAATCGATGCCCCCCACGTCACAGTTCTGTTTGGTTCTTCCCTTCCTTCAATGAACTGGTTAAGCTGGCATTCCATTTGGGTTCTAATTACACATCACCATCAACCCTGACACATCCCTTGGAGCTACACAGACCTGCTGCCATCATGAGAAGCACTTTTTTTTTCTTTTCTGTCATCTTCCGTTTATCCAGGTCCGGGTCGCGGGGGAACGGAGAGTAAGACAGCCTAAGACGGGAAACCCAGACTTCACTCACTCTCATCCCGGCTGCATCCACCAGCTCACCTGGAAGGATTGTGAGGTGTTCCCAGTCCACCTGTGAGACACAGTTTCTCCAGCAGGTCCAGGGTCTGCCTTTTGGTCTCCTCCTGGGAAAAAAAAAATGTTTTTTTACAGAATCTTTATAACTTTCGCAGGTTTTTTTAATTTCAAAAGGAGATTCACATTTTTTTTTTCATTCATGCATGTTTGAGTCATTTTCAAACACTCCCGTTTCGCTGCTTCACCAGTTTTGACTCCAGTGTTTATGTAACATGGTAACACAACCAGTGAAGGAACGTCACTTCCTGAGCACCGAGTTCAACAAGACGATGGAGATTTGACTTAAATCAGTAGAAAGAAACTTTTTTAAATGAGTGTAACAAGCGAGGCCACAGATGGAGAGTTTCTCCTGCTCTACGTCTAACTCCACCCGGCTCCGGGCAGCAGCATAAGGACCAACTCAACGCACCATCTGATCCCAGAGCTGCCAGGGGGGAAGTTTAATTTCCGCTACAGCGCGGCCACATTTGAGCGAGCAGCCGGCAGCGGTTCAACCCGAGCTGGTTCTACATCCTTCTGAGGACATCCATCTCAGGATGATCCTCTCATTGGTTCTTATTTATTAAAGCTGCATGCCATCCAATCAGAGAATTGTTGACGTACGATCAAAACGTTTCATTCAAGCTTATCAAGACATAATTGTATGATGCGCACAGACGACTGCGTCACATTCAGAGATTGTATGAGATGGACTTAAATGTAAACACCTTGTAAACATGGAGTCATTGAACCACAACGACAACAATTTGACCACTATTTAATCCCTGTCCCATTTGGTTATCCTCTGATTTTTCTGGGACAAGGTAGACATAACCAGGTACCCAGGATCTACATTCCTACCCTCACCATGGTAACCAGGATCTTCGTTCCTACCCTCACCATGGTAACCAGGATCTACATTCCTATCCTCACCATGGTAACCAGGATCTACGTTCCTACCCTCACTATGGTAACCAGGATCTACGTTCCTACCCTCACCATGGTAACCAGGATCTACTTCCTACCCTCACCATGGTAACCAGGATCTACGTTCCTACCCTCACCATGGTAACCAGGATCTACGTTCCTACCCTCACCATGGTAACCAGGATCTACATTCCTACCCTCACCATGGTAACCAGGATCTACGTTCCTACCCTCACCATGGTAACCAGGATCTACGTTCCTACCCTCACCATGGTAACCAGGATCCACGTTCCTACCCTCACCATGGTAACCAGGATCTACGTTCCTACCCTCACCATGGTAACCAGGATCTACATTCCTACCCTCACCATGGTAACCAGGATCTACGTTCCTACTCTCACCATGGTAACGAGGATCTACCTTCCTACCCTCACCATGGTAACCAGGATCTATGTTCCTACACTCACCATGGTAACCAGGATCTATGTTCCCACCCTCACCATGGTAACCAGGATCTACGTTCCTATCCTCACCATGGTAACCAGGATCTACGGTCCTACACTCACCATGGTAACCAGGATCTATGTTCCTACCCTCACCATGGTAACCAGGATCTACGTTCCTACCCTTACCATGGTAACCATGATCTACGTTCCAACTCTCACCATAGTAACCAGGATCTACATTCCTACCCTCACCATGGTAACCAGGATCTACGGTCCTACACTCACCATGGTAACCAGGATCTACGTTCCTACCCTCACCATGGTAACCAGGATCTACGTTCCTACCCTCACCATGGTAACCAGCTGTGGATGGTGACCGAAAGAATGAGATCGCGGATACAAGCGGCCGAAATGAGCTTCCTCTGCAGGGTGGCTGGGCTCTCACTCAGAGATCGGGTGAGGAGCTCTGCCATCTAGGAGTAGCTCTGAGTAGAGCCGCTCCGCCTCCTCCAGGCTGAAAGAAGCCAATGGAGTCGTTCGAGCATCTGGTCAGGATGCCGCCCGAGCGCCTCGCTGGTGAGGTTTTTTTGGGCACATCCCACCAGGAGTAGATCAAGAGGCAGACCCCGGACCTGCTGGAGAGACTATGTCTCACAGCTGGACAGGGAACAACTCGGGATCCTTCCGGGTGAGCTGGAGGATGCAGCCGGGGTGAGAGAACCCAGGGCTTCCTGTCAGAGACTGTTGCCCCCGCGGCCCGGCCCTGGAAAAACGGAAGACAACGGAACGTTCTGTTAAAGAAAAAATACAAGGCAACCTCAAGCACGGGGGCGCCCAACCAGTCAGTTGTGGTCTACTGGAAGCCCGCGGACTGATTCCAAGTCGATCGCAAGGTGTTTAGGAAAAAAAAATTAAACGAAGTCTGGAAGAAGAGCCTTTGAGATACATCAGAGATGGCCGAGCGTATGTGGGGTTGTTTTAATAGGAGCCAACTTTTGTTTAGATGGTGACGAACGATCTTGTCACTGTTAGTTCAAGCGGTGTGTCCGGGATCGTAAGAGACTGTTGACCCACAACGTGGTCCGAATAAAACGGAAGGCGACGGAATGAACAGAAGAGAAAAAAAACTGTTTCGCTAAAAGTTTTCTAAATAAAACGTAAATGTTTTTTTCTTTAACTTGTTAAAAAATTTGTTTACTCGGCTCGTTTATCTTTATTTGTTCGACCTGACGAACTGGGTCTCGCCCTGGCGTCATTATTCAGAAGTTTCAGGAAGATGCATGAGAGGTTTCTGAAGAAAAAGGAGGAATTAATCAATAAACTATTACATAAGGGTGTCTGATGAAACGGCCGGCGTAATGGTTATTGATAAGACTCAGCCTCTTCTCCTCTTGATGGACCACCTGTGAATAAATTGGAGTTTTATCTCGGTGTGTGTCCACATTAACGCCGCCTGTTTTCCCTCCATCCTAACGCACGCTGAACGTGGGAGATAAACGACGTTCTGAGGAGAGAAAGCATCCTTCATCCCTGTCAGACGGAGAAGAGGAGGAGACAAAGCAGCGCTGAGGAGAAGAAAAGTTTTAGGATGAAGTTTATTTGAAGCAGTAATTGGAGAGGATTAGGAACGGGAGGGTTTTATCAGCCCTGGAAAGATGAGGCCGAAATGAGTCTGCTCCGCAGGGTGGCTGGGATCTCACTCAGATAGGGTGAGGAGTTCTGCCATCCGGGAGGAGCTCGGAATAGAGCCGCTCCTCCTCCAGGTCAAGAGAAGCCAGATGGGTTGTTCGGGGATCTGGTTAGGATGGCTCCCGAGCGAGGCGCCTCGCCGGTGAGGTGTTTCAGGCATGTCTCACTGGGAGGAAACCAAGAGCCAGACCCTGGACCTGCTAGAGATACTATGTCTCACAGCTGGCCGAAAACACCTCGCCATCCCAAGGCGTTCCCTGTCCAGCTGCGAGACATAGTCTCTCCAGCAATTCCGGGGTCTGCCTCTTGGTCTCCTCCTGGTGGGATGTCCCCGAAACACCTCACCACCTGCAGGAGGAGCCATGAGGGTCGGGTGGAGGAGGAGCTGGACAGCAGCCAACGGAGACAGACCCCTGGCATAGACCCTGACCTAGTGATCCTTCGGGGTGAGGTGGAGGATGCAGCTGGGGTGAGAAAAGCCTAGGCTTCCCGTCTGAGGCTGTTATCCCCGAGACCCGGCCCCAGATAAGAGGAAGACGACGGAAAGCTGAGAAGTTATTTTATCAGGGGGATTATGATGACAGAGGACTGGATGGAGAATCACACGTTTTAATCACGAAGAAAGAAAATGAAAAGAAGATTTACAATCGATCCAGAGATGAGAAACAAAATGGAAGGAGAAGAAGTTTGAAAAAGAACTGAAAAAAAAAAAACATAATTCCTCTTTTCGGAGCCTCAGCAGTGTACGGCCTCTCTGAGGCTCGGCTGATAGGCAGGTCAAACGTCACAGATCCAATCCTTCAACAGGACAGCAGGTCACACACAGAACTGATGATAAGTGTGCTTCATAGATTAAATTTATTAAATTCTGTTGGTCTGATGACCTGAGTGCAGGGTGGATTAACACCTGCACGTCAGGGACAAGGGTCCTGCTCCAAGTGGAGGTGTTTATGTATCTTAGGGTCTTGTTCACGAGTGGGGAAGGATAGATGAGGAGATTGAAAGACGGACCGGTGCAGCGTCAGCAATAACTAGGACGCTGCAGGATTTACATTCCTGCCCTCACAATGGTAACCGGGATCTACGTTCCTACCCTCACCATGGTAACCAGGATCTACGTTCCTACCCTCATCGTGGTAACCAGGATCTACGTTCCTACCCTCACCATGGTAACCAGCATCTACGTTCCTACCCTCACTGTGGTAACCAGGATCTACGTTCCTACTCTCACCATGGTAACCAGGATCTACGTTCCTACTCTCACCATGGTAACCAGCATCTACGTTCCTACCCTCACTGTGGTAACCAGGATCTACGTTCCTACTCTCACCATGGTAACCAGCATCTACGTTCCTACCCTCACTGTGGTAACCAGGATCTACGTTCCTACCCTTACCATGGTAACCAGGATCTACGTTCCTACCCTCACCATGGTAACCAGGATCTACGTTCCTACTCGCACCATGGTAACCAGGATCTACGTTCCTACTCTCACCATGGTAACCAGGATCCATGTTCCTACCCTCACCATGGTAACCAGGATCTACGTTCCTACCCTCACCGTGGTAACCAGGATCTACGTTCCTACCCTCACCATGGTAACCAGGATCTACGTTCCTACCCTCACCATGGTAACCAGGATCTACGTTCATACTCTCACCATGGTAACCAGGATCTACGTTCCTACCCTCACCATGGTAACCAGCATCTACGTTCCTACCCTCACTGTGGTAACCAGGATCTACGTTCCTACCCTCACCATGGCAACCAGTTGTGGGTGGTGACCAAAAGAACAAGATCGCGGATACAAGCAGCAAAAAAGAGCTCCCGCCGCAGGGTGGCTGGCCTGCATCCTTCATCTCACCCAGGAGCATCCTGAGGTGTTCCCTGACCAGCTGTGAGACGTAGTCCCTCCAGCAGGTCCAGGTTTTTACTCTGGGTGATTATGAGTCATTTGGATTCAAAAGGGCTCTTATTTTGAAGGCTGACTGGAAGCTCTAAGGTTGGTTGTTGTGAACAGGAGAAATGAAGACAGCTGGCGCCACCTTGAGCCTCTGCTCAATTTCATTTTCAACCAGCAACTAGATCAGGGATTGCAGGTATTATCTTACAATTACAGCAATGGGAAAACATCCTACCCAATCAAAGAACAGAGATGACAGCGTGACATGAACACAAGCCTCCGTCCGCCATGTTTGTAGTTCTTTCCATTCCGTCATCTTCCACTTATCCCGGGCCAGGTTTGAGGTCAACAACCTCAGATGGGAAGCCCAGGCTTCTCTCCCCTCCAGCTGCATCTTGCAGCTCACCCAGGAGGATCCTGAGGTGTTCCCTGTCCAGCTGTATGACACAGTCTCTCCAGCAGGTCCGTGGTCTGCTTCTTGATGTCCACCCGGTGGGATGGAACACCTCACCACCTGCAGGAGGGGCCATGGGGGCAGGTGGAGGACGAGCTGGACAGCAGCCAATGGGGACACTGACCCATACCACCCTGTCTGGCTTCGCTTGACCCCATGCAGCAACGGCTCTACTCTGAGCTCCTCTTGGATGGCAGAGCTCCTGAGTGAGAGCCCAGCCACCCTGCGGATCAGGAGTTTGACTCTCCTGATCTCATCTGTAAATCCAGTCTGAGGTAAACTCTGCCAGTTCACCCCCAAGAGAGAATCTCACTTCCATCAGGGTCTGATTTTACCCTCAGGTGATCTTGGGTGGGTTTTAGCAGAGGGCGACATCATGAGCACAGAACCCTCACCTCTTGAACCTCATGCCCTCCAGCAGCTGGCAACGTTCACACAAAACTTTCCAACTAAAGGCGATGAAAACTTTCAGAGAGCTTCTCGACAAGCGGGTTCTGTTTTACACGCGTGTGTTAACCCACGTGTGTTTGTAGGTGTGTTAATGCATATATGTGTGTGTGTGTGTGTGTGCGGAGCTCATGAATTATTGAGTTCCATTTAGAACCAAAATTACCGTCCCCATGACAACGAGCCCCATAACACGGAAACACACACACATACAACAAACCCACAAACACAGCAGGTTTGCACTTTCCCATTTTGTGTATGTGTGTGTGTGTGTCGTTGTCGTGGCGACGACGGCCCTCTCCAATCCAAAGTGACGTTCTTGTTTTATTCAGGACGGCGGATGTGTGTGCGTGTGTGGGAGTTCGGGTGCAGATGTTGTGTTTCAATCATAATTATGTTTCACATGTGACTGAAACAAAAAAAAAAAAAAAAAAAAGAAAAGCATCAGCTGGCATCAGAGTGGCTTTAGTTTGGTGTGGCAGCGCCACCCACAGATCCACAGGCCAACTACAAGCTCAAAAGCAATAATTTTATAATTAAACACGAGGAAAAGTACATTTTGTTTCAAGTTGGAACGAATCAAACGTCAACGGGCAACAGCTTCAGACGGGAAGCCCACGCTTCTCTCACCCCGGCTGCATCCTCCATCTCACCCAGGAGGATCCTGAGGTGTTCCCTGTCCAGCTGTGAGACATGGTCTCTCCAGCAGGTCTGGGGTCTGCTTCTGGGTCTCCTCCTGGTGGGACAGAACACCTCACCAGTTAGGGAGGCATCTTGACCAGATGAAACCACCCCATCTGGCTTCTCACGACCCGGAGAAAGAGACAGCTCTTCTCCGAGCTCTTCCCAAATGGCAGAGCTCCTCCTCTATTTCTGAGTAAAACCCCAGCCACCCTGCAGAGGAAGATCATGTCAGCCACTTGTAACCGCGATCTTGTCTATTTGGTCACCACCCGGAGCTGGTTACCATGGTGAGAGTAGGAATGTAAATCCTGGTTACCATGGTGAGTGTAGGAACATAGATCCTGGTTACCATGGTGAGGGTAGGAACGTATATCCTGGTTACCATGGTGAGGGTAGGAATGTAGATCCTGGTTACCATGGTGAGGGTAGGAACGTAGATCCTGGTTACCATGGTGAGGGTAGGAACGTAGAACCTGGTTACCATGGTGAAGGTAGGAACGTAGATCCTGGTTACCATGGTGAGGGTAGGAACGTAGATCCTGGTTACCATGGTGAGGGTAGGAACATAGATCCTGGTTACCATGGATCTATGTTACCATGGATCACGGTAACCAGGAACGTATACCCTGGTTACCGTGGTGAGGGTAGGAACGTAGATCCTGGTTACCATGGTGAGGGTAGGAACGTATATCCTGGTTACCATGGTGAGGGTAGGAACGTAGATCCTGGTTACCATGGTGAGGGTGGGAATGTAGATCCTGGTTACCATGGTGAGGGTAGGAACGTAGATCCTGGTTACCATGGTGAGGGTAGGAATGTAGAACCTGGTTACCATGGTGAAGGTAGGAACGTAGATCCTGGTTACCATGGTGAGGGTAGGAACATAGATCCTGGTTACCATGGTGAGGGTAGGAACGTATACCCTGGTTACCGTGGTGAGGGTAGGAACGTAGATCCTGGTTACCATGGTGAGGGTAGGAACGTAGATCCTGGTTACCATGGTGAGGGTAGGAACGTAGATCCTGGTTACCATGGTGAGGGTAGGAACATAGATCCTGGTTACCATGGTGAGGGTAGGAACGTAGAACCTGGTTACCATGGTGAAGGTAGGAACGTAGATCCTGGTTACCATGGTGAGGGTAGGAACGTAGAACCTGGTTACCATGGTGAGGGTAGGAACGTAGATCCTGGTTACCATGGTGAGGGTAGGAACATAGATCCTGGTTACCATGGTGAGGGTAGGAACGTAGATCCTGGTTACCGTGGTGAGGGTAGGAACGTAGATCCTGGTTACCATGGTGAGGGTAGGAACGTAGATCCTGGTTACCATGGTGAGGGTAGGAACGTAGATCCTGGTTACCATGGTGAGGGTAGGAACATAGATCCTGGTTACCATGGTGAGGGTAGGAACGTAGAACCTGGTTACCATGGTGAAGGTAGGAACGTAGATCCTGGTTACCATGGTGAGGGTAGGAACATAGATCCTGGTTACCATGGTGAGGGTAGGAACGTATACCCTGGTTACCGTGGTGAGGGTAGGAACGTAGATCCTGGTTACCATGGTGAGGGTAGGAACGTAGATCCTGGTTACCATGGTGAGGGTAGGAACGTAGATCCTGGTTACCGTGGTGAGGGTAGGAACGTAGATCCTGGTTACCATGGTGAGGGTAGGAACGTAGATCCTGGTTACCATGGTGAGGGTAGGAACGTAGATCCTGGTTACCATGGTGAGGGTAGGAACATAGATCCTGGTTACCATGGTGAGGGTAGGAACGTAGAACCTGGTTACCATGGTGAAGGTAGGAACGTAGATCCTGGTTACCATGGTGAGGGTAGGAACGTAGAACCTGGTTACCATGGTGAAGGTAGGAACGTAGATCCTGGTTACCATGGTGAGGGTAGGAACGTAGATCCTGGTTACCATGGTGAGGGTAGGAACGTAGAACCTGGTTACCATGGTGAAGGTAGGAACGTAGATCCTGGTTACCATGGTGAGGGTAGGAACGTAGATCCTGGTTACCATGGTGAGGGTAGGAACGTAGATCCTGGTTACCATGGTGAGGGTAGGAACGTAGATCCTGGTTACCATGGCGTATCAATCCGGCATCCTGATTATTTTAGACGCCGCACCGAACCGTCTGTCGATCTCCCGCTCCATCCTTTCCTTACGGTGAACAAGACCCAGAGATACTTGAACTCCTCCACTTGGGGCAGGACTCTAAGACTACATGTACGCCAGGCCATCACAACTACATCCTAAACAGTTCCAAACCGGAGCGAGCAATGAGGTTTAGGAGTGGTCATTTTCTCAGAAAACCTTCATGAACTCTTTCTCTTTTGTAAAACAGGAGTAACCGTCTAATCACATGCTGCGGCAAACACTACATAAATACCTGCTATAGATGAATTATTAACTTTCAAACATAGACGTGACCTAAAACTCTGTCGGAGGAGAAGTGAGGAAACCAGATTATGTTTCTACCTCAAATTTTTCACCTCAGTAGTCACGTTAATGTCAGCAACCTGCACAGGGGAGGTTCATAGAGAGGTCGATAAATAAAACCAGAACCAAACGGATGCTGCTCAGTGACCCTGAAACCTTAAAAATGACGTCAAGCTTTGTTTTGAGCTGAAGATGAAATGATTCAAGACAAAAGCAGATGAAAGCTGGTCAATAAATGATCTCACTCAGAAAGACAAGAAGAGAAAATTAGACTATTATTTTGTTCCGTTTTGTTGTCCTCCACTTATCTGGGGCCGGTTCTCACCCCGGCTGCATCTTCCAGATCACCCAGAAGGATCCAAAGGCGTTCCCAGATGTGAAACATAGTCTTTCCAGCATGTCCGGGGTCTGCCTCTTGGTCTCCTCCTGGTAGGATGGAACACCTCACCCCTCATGTTCAGAAGACATCCTAACCAGATGCCTGAACCACCCAAGATTCAGATACATTATCGCCTACTATATACTTCACTCGATCGCCTCCTGAGAAAATTTGTGTGTCCGCTAGCTCCAAACAGTCCAAGAAGAGAGCTCCAAAACGGCTTCGGAACAGCTGCTTGGTGGTTCCGAGTTAGGTAGGGAGGAGCTGAAACAGCTTCTTGTTGAAACGGAGGTTGCGGGTGGAATGTGGGTTCCCGTGGCGTTCATGATTGAAGCTCCAGTGAATCATAATGCGATCTTAAACTGTCTCTAAAAGCTCCACATCTTGACAGCAACTTCTATCCTCCACTGTGGTGGAACAACACCAGCAGTCCACCATCTTTTGTTCCGGGTATGTTCAGACAGGAATCACTGATGATGTCACTCAGAAGATCCTGTCTTCATTCCTTCTGATTCACTCCAGCAGGAACATCTCCACACGTTCATGAAGACTCCACATGAAGGAGCTGATGAAGGAGCTCGTCTCTTAAAACTACAAGAAAAACTAGTTATGTTAACATTAACATTTGACTGGTGCCATGCACGTTGACATGTGCGACCAGCTGCTGGCTCTCTGAGCCACATTCGTCGTGTCTGGAGGAGTTGGTTCAGTCCTGAGGGAGCTGAGGAGAAGGAGACGGTCTAGAGGAGGTGCTTCTTGTGTTTTTATGGTTTCCATGGAAACGTCCGGTTGCTCGGTTGAGGAACTGGAGGCGCTCACTCGGACCCAGTGAAATACAGAGAGACCACTTTGATGTTCTTCACTGCGGCCTGGCTTTGTGGATCCATTCCGGACTCCAGCGCTTGGGTTGCCAGATTGGACAACAGTACAACCGGATTGGAACGCCGGTGGATACGGACGAGGGGCATCGAGGTGTTTACACTGCAGCACTTAAACTTACTTTCAGGAATCAATAAAGTACGTATATATCTATTCTAAAGCGTTGCTGCTGATGTTAGGTGGTAGCTCCACGGACTTGCAGACTCAGCCAGCTAGGAAAAGGTTTCATTTCAGAATAAAAGGAGTGATCAGTTCATTAAGAAAACAATCAATAAGAGTAACTGCATTACGCTCTGGATCTAACCCAGATGTTTATGATCATAGAGCTCCATTATTAACAATCTGAAAGTAAACACACACCTGCCACAGTTTGGTCAAATTAAAGTCATAAATTATGTTTCCATTAACGACTTATTGACTCGTTTGGACTTATTACCGCAGAGTTTCAGTCCTTCCAACACCTGTATGATGGAGAGACGGAGCAGAGGAAGAGGACTAAGACAACTAGAAAGAAAAAAACAGAGTCGTGAGCAGTTATTTGGAATGTAATAAGAAGTCCATAAATAATTGGTGACCAATCACGGCCCGGCGTTTAATTTAAAGAGTGATCAGGTGCCTCGTTTATAAAAACTCTCATTGATCTTAAACCGAGAAAAGGTTTCTGCTGCTTGTTTACGCCACAAATTAAATCACAAAGTCGTAAACCAAGTTGATCTCCATCCCGCCCAACACATATCTAGGAATCCATAAAAGGATCAGTCTAATTAAGAGATGCATATGTAATCATATTTGAATTGAAAATACTTTATTATTCCCTGAAGTGAAATTTGTTGTTACAGTGCTGACACCTCAATGCCTTCCCGGTTCGCTTACAGGGTGTAAAAGCTGGCATCTGAATGGTTAAAAAAAGTTCGTAATGAGTCCACAAAGTCAGGCTTCAATGAAGCACACAAAGTGGCCCCTCCACATTCCTGCTGGGTCAGAACGAGCATCCCCAGTTCCTCCATCTTACCAAGGAGCGTCAGGATGTTACCCATGACAACCGCAGGGACATGGGCTCAAAACGCCTCCTTTCTGACCGTCTTTTTCTCAGTTCTGTCGGGACTCCATAGATTCCTCCAGTCACGGTGGATCTGGTTCTGAGAGCTAGCTGTTGGTTGAGTGCACGCAAAGAAAACAAGACGACTCAATGACCAACAAAACGAAGAAAAAACAAGACAACTAGCTTAAAAACAGCCGTCCGAAGTAAAACAGTGCAGTCCAAAACGACGTCCAAAGAGCCCACAAAGTCACATCTCCAGAACGAGACCAAACACAGGCAACAGATGAACAGAAACGGAGTGGGAAAAATGCAAAAATAGACGACCAGATGCTAAACAAACAACACAAGGTAGGCAGCCGCCCTGGGCAGCGTCGTCTAACGTTTACACGAGAAGGTGGAGCCTGTTTTTACTAATACACAAAAAGGAAGTGGGATTTACACAAAGTGCTGGTTCGAAATGGGAGGAGCCTAGAGCAGTGACATCACCCAAAAACGAAAGAAACCTGGTCACCATGGTAACTCGGTTTTAGGACTCCCTCTCTTCTTTTTCAACCTTCCAGCCCAACCCGTCCTGTCTGGTTAACTCCACCTGGTCATTATTGTCACTTCCTGTCACATATAACTCTTGTTTGTCTACAGTAATAAGCCCGGTCCTCTCTTGTCCCTATGTCAAACGCCACCTTCTGGTCTCTAGTCTGCCAAGCAGCCAAACACGAAGCCTAACTTTACCCTCCAATAAGCTGGTTTGAACTGTGTGCTCTGAGTCCTTTCTCCCTGCATCTCAACCATGACGATCTGTAAGTGGCGCCCATCGATCCGTCACTGAAATCTGTCCCACATCCGTCGTGGCTGGAGGAGTTAGTTCAGTCCCGAGGGAGCAGAGGAGAAGGAGACAATCTAGAAGAGGTGCTTCGGGCTTTGTGTTTTCGGTTAGCTCCCATCGGCTGAGTCCCAACGACTCAGAAAACCCTCATGAGTCGTTGAGGGTTTGTTGTTGTTCATTCATGTCAACAGCAGAATGAATATGGAGTCATTCTGCTGTTGACATGCGTGACCAGCTGCTGGCTCTCGGAGCCACATCTGTCGTGGCTGGAGTTTGGTTCGGGTTCGGTCCCGAGCGAGCAGAGGAGAAGGAGACGGTCTAGAGGAGGTGCTTCCTGTGTTTTTACGGTTTCCATGGAAACGTCCGGTTGCTCGCTTGAGGAACTGGAGGCGCTCACTCGGACCCATTCACACACATTCATACCTGACGACGGAAGCTGGCAACCACCATCAGGAGACATTGGGGGTTCGGTGTCTTGCTCAGGGACACCTTGGTGAGCTGCCATCAAACCAGCAACCCTCCAGCTACAGGATTGTCGCCCTACCCAGTGAGCCACCTTCATACATCTCTTACTTTAGTTTGGCGTTAACCACTTTTATAAATTGGCCCTGAATGTAAAACCTTTCTTCTCCAGCCGGGTTGATGAACACTGACAGGAAGCAGCAGGGTTCAGAGACGTGAGCATCAGAAGCAGTAAAGGTCAAACCATGAAGGCCGTCTCTGTAATGGGCAGTTTTCTTCTTAATTGTTCAGATGAAGATGCTTCAAGACTTTTTTATTCCAAGCAGAACCTCAAACAGACCTTGATTCATCTTGATATTTCTCAGGGTTTTTTATACCTTTCATTCCTTTTCATCATCCGTCTGTCCAGCAGCGAAGGCCTAAACTATGAGAATAAATAAATGGTAGTTTCAGGGGGTCTGACGCTCACCAGGCTCTCTTTCAGGGTGTTTAACCCTGGACTGGACCAAAAGCAACAGATGGAAGAAGACGAAGGGCGCATATTTCATTAATTTATGTAGCATTTCAGAGATGAAGATGCTGAGGATCTCTCTGGGAGTTACCAGGATGGACAGGATCAGAGGAACAGCACATGATAGAGGTTTTAAAGTCAGAGAGGTCAGACTGAGATGGTTTGGCCATGCTGATTGGTCTAGAGACAGTGTGGTGAGAGCGGCCATGCTGATTGGTCTAGAGACAGTGTGGTGAGAGCGGCCATGCTGATTGGTCTAGAGACAGTGTGGTGAGAGCGGCCATGCTGATTGGTTTAGAGACAGCATGGTGAGAGCGGCCATGCTGATTGGTCTAGAGACAGCATGGTGAGAGCGGCCATGCTGATTGGTCTAGAGATAGTGTCACTGAGGAAAAGACAGGAAGCAGAGATGGAGGTAGCAGAGATGAAGATGCTGAGGATCTCTCTGGGAGTGACCAGGATGGACAGGATCAGAGGAACAGCACATGTTAGAGGTTTTAAAGTCAGAGAGGTCAGACTGAGATGGTTTGGACATGTGCAGAGGAGAGAGAGAGAGTACATCAGAAGAAGGATGCTGGGTTTGGAACCACCAGGAAAGAAGACTAGAGGAAGACCAAAGAGGAGGTTCATGGATACAGTGAAGGAAGACATGAAGATAGTTGGTGTGACTGAAGAAGATGCAGGAGATAGGGTTAGATGGAGGGAACTGACTTGCTGTGTCGCCCTTGAAGGGAAATGCCAGAAGGAGAAGAATGTATGTGGTTGTTTCACACTGATATTCCGGTTCATTACTTGTTTTCTTTTCTGTTCCATGGTCTTCTGCTTATCCAGGGTCGGATCAAGGCAACAGGCTCAGACAAGAAGCCCAGGCTTCTCTCACCCCGGCTGCATCCCCCTTCTCACCCAGGAGGATCCCGAGGTGTTCCCTGTCCAGCTGTGAGACATAGTCTCTCCATCTTCTTCTTCTTTCAGCATTCCCCTTCAGGGGGCGCCACAGCAAGTCAGTTTCTTCCATCTAACCCTATCTGCTGCATCCTCTTCAGTCACACCAACTATCTTCATGTCTTCCTTCACTGTATCCATGAACCTCCTCTTTGGTCTTCATCTAGTCCTCTTTCCTGGTGGTTCCAAACCCAGCATCCTTCTTCTGATGTACTCTCTCTCTCTCCTCTGCACATGTCCAAACCATCTCAGTCTGATCTCTCTGACTTTAAAACCTCTAACATAGTCTCTCCATAACTTGTTTTATTAACGAAGCAAATAAAATCAACCCAACCTGTATGTTTTTGGAGGAAACCAGAGAAAACCCACATATACCTGGGAAGAACATGCAAACTCCACTTAGAAAGACCAGTGAGTTAAGCCTCGCCAACACTCCGGGACTCGAATCCTGACCTTGTTGCTGTGAGGCAAACATGCAGCCGACAACAAAATTCATCTTGTTGAATTACGTTAGAGTGGCGCCCCCTGAAGCGAGATGCTGAAAAAGAAGAAGAAGAATGTAGCATTTCATCTTACAAACAGCAGAAAAATGGCTGACAGGAAAGCCAGAGCATATCTCTACCGGCTGGTAGGTTAGAGGCAAGGTCCACCCTGTACAGGTCAACAGTTAGTCACAGAGTCAAACAGCAACAGGTCCCTGCTCCCTCACACCTTCTTCTTTTCCTTCTTCGGACCTCTTCATCCTTCCACCACAGTGAAGGATGTGAGTTTCTGTCAAGATGTGGAGCTTTTAGTCACAGTTTAAGATCTTATTATGATTCACTGGAGATTTCAGGCATCGTTGCCACGGTAACCCACATTCTACCGAAAGCAGAGCCAACTGTCATTTGTTCCATCAAGCTTTTGTTCTACCAAGCAGGTGTTCCACCTCCACCCCACCCTACTTGGCTCTGCCTAGCTGCTGTTCCGAAGCTGTTTTGGAGCTCTCTTTTGAACTGCTTGGAGCTACCAGACACATAAATTCAATTAATAAGGTATTCTTTCCGTTCCATCATTTTCCGCTTATTTGGGGCCGGGTCGTCCGGGCAACAACCTCAGACAAGAATCCCTGGCTTCTCTTACCCTGACTGCATCCTCCAGCTCACCTGGAAGGATCCTGAGTCGTTCCCTGGCCAGCTGTGAGACACAGTCTCTCCAGCTTGGTCTCACTCTTGGTTTCCTCCCGGTGGGACGTGTCCGAAACACTGAAAATAAAGTACTTCCGTCCATTCCGTCATCTTCCGCTTGTTCCGGGGTCGGGTCGTGGGGGCAACAGCCTCAAACGGGAAGCCCAGGCCTCTCTCTGCCCGGCTGCATCCTCCAGCTCACCCGGAAGGATCCCAAGTCGTTCCCCGACCAGCTTTGAGAAATAGTCTCTCCAGCGGGTCCGGGGTCTGCCCCTTGGTCTCCTCCCGGTGGGACGTGCCCGAACCACCCCATCTGGCTCCTCTCAACCTGGAGGAGGAGCGGCTCGACACCGAGCGCCTCCCAGGTGGCAGAGCTCCTCACCCGATCTCTGAGTGAGAGCCCAGCCACCCTGTGGAGGAAGCTCATTTCGGCCGCTTGTACCCGCAATCTCATTCTTTCGGTCGCCACCCACAGCTGGTTACCATAGGTGAGGGTAGGAACGTAGATCCTGGTTACCATGGTGAGGGTAGGAACGTAGATCCTGGTTACCATGGTGAGGGTAGGAACATAGATCCTGGTTACCATGGTGAGGGTAGGAACGTAGATCCTGGTTACCATGGTGAGGGTAGGAACGTCGATCCTGGTTACCATGGTGAGGGTAGGAACGTAGATCCTGGTTACCATGGTGAGGGTAAGAACGTAGATCCTGGTTACCATGGTGAGGGTAGGAACGTAGATCCTGGTTACCATGGTGAGAGTAGGAACGTAGATCCTGGTTACCATGGTGATGGTAGGAACGTAGATCCTGGTTACCATGGTGAGGGTAGGAACATAGATCCTGGTTACCATGGTGACGGTAGGAACGTAGATCCTGGTTACCATGGTGACGGTAGGAACGTAGATCCTGGTTACCATGGTGATGGTAGGAACGTAGATCCTGGTTACCATGGTGAGGGTAGGAACGTAGATCCTGGTTACCATGGTGAGGGTAGGAACGTAGATCCTGGTTACCATGGTGATGGTAGGAACGTAGATCCTGGTTACCATGGTGAGGGTAGGAACGTAGATCCTGGTTACCATGGTGAGGGTAGGAACGTAGATCCTGGTTACCATGGTGATGGTAGGAACGTAGATCCTGGTTACCATGGTGATGGTAGGAACGTAGATCCTGGTTACCATGGTGAGGGTAGGAACGTAGATCCTGGTTACCATGGTGAGGGTAGGAACGTAGATCCTGGTTACCATGGTGAGGGTAGGAACGTAGATCGACTTGTAAATCGAGAGCTTTGCTTTTCGGCTCAGCTCTCTCTTTATCACGACGGACCGATGCAGCGTCCTAGTTATTGCTGACGCCGCACCGATCCGCCTGTCGATCTCCCGCTCCATCCTTCCCCCACTCGTGAACAAGACCCTGAGATACTTAAAGTCCTCCACTTGGGGCAAATAAAGTACTGGTAATAAAAATAAAGTACAGGTATTCTGAATTTGAACTAACCATGTTTATCTTTATCTCACTTTTACCTGGTTGAACCTGTACCTCGCTAAAATATCCAAAGATTGAGACTCCGGTCTGGAGCAGGGTTTGATCCCGGGCAGGTTTGGCTGATGAAAGTTATCAGCTCATCAACCCCACTTCATCATCTCGAGATCGACCAGAAAGAAAGAAAGAAGGAATCAGACTTCCGCTCTTTCCTTTATTGTTTTCGTAACTAAGATTTTGACCTAAATGCATTTAATTTGGTTTAATTTTGCTTTAAGCTTCAATAAAACACAAATACAAAGCAAACGTGAGAAGAAACCACTCGGTTTGTCTGTGAGTGGCCTTAATTTCACCAATCACTCAGACAGCGAACAGCCTCAGACCTTTTCCTCTCTCTGGAGAATTCTTCATTCCTTCGCTGTTTAGTTTGTTTAAGGTGGGAAATAAATCGCTTCTCAATCAATCAGACTGCAGATTAGTTCCAATTTAGTTTGGTGAAAAAAGAGCCACCAAAGAACCTTTTTCTATCTTTGTTTTCCACCTCTGGTAACGAAGTAGTGGTGATCCAATCAGACGGATTCACACGGTGGACGTTGAGACAAAAACTAGGTTCATCTGTTATTAGAAGTTCCTCCACATTCTGAAGCATGCTGGCGTCACCTGGGGCAGCCAATCTTTTTTAATTTGACTCCAGCAACTTGGTCATGGATTGCAGCAATAGAAAAACGTCCCACCCAATCAGAGACCAGCGATGACGGTGTGATCCTCTCTCTGATCCGCCATCTTGGGAAGGGAAGCCGCGGATCAAACGGCAAGATGCAAATCTTCGTGAAAACTCTGACGGGGAAAACCATCACTCTTGAGGTTGAACCTTCAGACACCATCGAGAATGTAAAGGCGAAAATTCAGGACAAAGAAGGAATTCCTCCCGACCAGCAGAGGCTGATCTTCGCCGGCAAGCAGCTGGAAGATGGCCGCACGCTGTCCGACTGCAACATCCAGAAGGAGTCGACTTTGCGCCTGGTCTTCGCCTGCGCGGTGGCGCCAAAAAGAGGAAGAAGAAGTCGTACACCACTCCCAAGAAGAACAAACACAAGAGGAAGAAGGTCAAGCTCGTCGTGCTGAAGTACTACAAGGTGTATGAAAACAGCAAGATCCGTCTCCGCCGCGAGTGCCCGGCGGATGAGTGCGGTGCCGGCGTGTTCATGGCGAGTCACTTCGACCGCCCTTACTGCGGGAAGTGCTGCCTCACCTACTGCTTCAATAAACCTGAAGACAAGTAAATGAAAATATAAACACAAGCATCCGTCCGCCATGTTTGTAGTTCTGAGCGGTACTCCGACTATGGTGCATGTAGTGATGATCCAATCAGACGAATTCACACGGCGGACGTTGAGACAAAAACTAGGTTAATCTGTTATTAGAGGTTCCTCCGGATTCTGAAGCAGGATGGCGTCACCTAGTGCATCCAATCTTTTTTAAATTGTCTCCAGCAACTAGAACAGGGATTGCAACGATGGGAAAACGCCCTACCAAACCAGAGAACAAATATGACGGTAAGACATGTAAACAAGCAGCCGTCCGCCATATTTGTAGTTCTTAGCGCTACTCAGACTTGTAGACCTGTTCACACGCTACTCAGCGTGTGAACAGAGACGTGGCACTAAAGATGATGAACGAATAGTGTTGTTCCACCACAGTGAAAGATGTGAGTCGCTGTCAAGATGTGGAGCTTTTAGTAACAGTTTAAGATCTTATTAGAATCCACTGGAGCTTTCAGGAGGTGTTGAAACCTCATGGGGACCCATCAGACTCAGCCAGCTCAGCTCAAACAGGGGACATGGGCCGCCCTTCCAGTGAGCTCACCACCTGCAGGAGGGGTGAAGGAGGAGATGGGTGGCAGCCAACGACGGGGACCCTGGCGGTCAGACCCTCGGCTGCACAAACTAGCAATATCTTTGGCTCAGGGGTTAGCGCAGTGGTAGAGTATTTGTCTTTGGACCGGGAGGAGCCGGTTTGATTCCCACTGAGCCCCGGAGGTGTCTCTGGAGCAGACGCCTAGCCCCTTAGTTGCTTCAAATAGCAACCACATATTTGAAAAGGACCAGAAGCACCAGGCAAGTCTCAGGAGTAACAATGGAATAAACTTTTAATGACAAAAACGACAAAGACAAGACAAATAATTTATAAGATTGCCTTCGTGGCTGCCTGCTGCGGTGGAATGTAGCACAGTAAATTCCCCATTGTGGGACTAATAAAGGTATTCTTCTTCAACCCACATTTTGCTGTGCAGAGCCAACTGTCATCTATTCTACCAACGGCTGTTCCAGCTCTATTCACTCCAACTCAGCAACACATATAACCTGTTCTGTAGCTCTCTCTTGGACTGCTTGGAGCCACCAGGCACATAAATTTCCCCAATAGGGGATTAATAAAGTATTGAAACTGTATCTGAATCCAATATAAAAGTAGTAATACGGATCAAACCAAGGACAAAGGATGAGTCTTAACTTCTCAGAGGACAAGTGACTCTTTGTGAATCACTTCATAAGATAACATAAAAGACCTCTTCATGGAACGAGTTCTAGAACCACTTAGAAATACTTTAACCAGACTTAGAAAAAGAGAACAGTCTTTAAAGACAGACCACTTTGGGATTCTCACTCGCAAAGTTTTAAAGACCTTTAACGCCCTTCGGATCATAACTCCTCTTTTTTTTTTACCTAAAATGTTAAGTTTAAGGAGGTGAAACTTCTTATGAGACGTTCACTAGTCCGTCAGTCACCTTCTTAACCGTCTATCCCTTACGGGGATGCAGGGAGTGCCGGAGTCAATCCTGGCTGATTCAAGACGAGGGGCAGGGTACACCCGAACAGGTCGGCAGTCTGTCGCAGGGCAAAACACATACAGTACAACCATACACACTCATTCCTATGGGCAATCATGTACCGGCCAATCAACCTAACATGCATATCTTTGGAGGGAGGGAGGAAACCCACACATACATGGAGAACATGCAAACTCCACACAGAAAGGCCAGTGTTCCAAGCCTCGTCCCCACCCAGGACTTGAACCCTGATCTTCTTGCTGTGAGACCACTGTGTTACCCACTGCGCCACCGTGCCACTTTAATTTGGTTCAATTGGGAATAAATTGATTAAAATTCAGATTAACTCTTACGTAATTCAACAAGATGAATTTTGTTGTCGGCTGCATGTTTGCCTCACAGCAACAAGGTCAGGGATTCGAGTCCCGGAGTGTGGGCGAGGCTTGACTCACTGGTCTTTCTGTGTGGAGTTTGAATGTTCTTCCCAGGTATATGTGGGTTTTCTCTGGTTTCCTCCAAAAACATACACGTTGGGTTGATTTTATTTGCTTCGTGAATAAAACAAGTTATGGAGAGACTATGTTAGAGGTTTTAAAGTCAGAGAGATCAGACTGAGATGGTTTGGACATGTGCAGAGGAGAGAGAGAGAGTACATCAGAAGAAGGATGCTGGGTTTGGAACCACCAGGAAAGAGGACTAGAGGAAGACCAAAGAGGAGGTTCATGGATACAGTGAAGGAAGACATGAAGATAGTTGGTGTGACTGAAGAGGATGCAGGAGATAGGGTTAGATGGAAGAAACTGACTTGATGTGGCGCCTCCTGAAGGGAGATGGAGAAAGGAGAAGAAGATGGAGAGACTATGTCTCACAGCTGGACAGGGAACACCTCGGGATCCTCCTGGGTGAGAAGGGGGATGCAGCCGGGGTGAGAGAAGCCTGGGCTTCTTGTCTGAGCCTGTTGCCTTGATCCGACCCCGGATAAGCAGAAGACCATGGAACAGAAAAGAAAACAAGTAATAAACAGGAAGATCAGTGTGAAACAACCACATACATTCTTCTTCTTCCATCATTCCCCTCCAGGGGGCGCCACAGCAAGTCAGTTTCTTACATCTACCCTATCTGCTGCATCTTCTTCAGTCACCGGAATTGTTGCTGTTTTGACTCTGATGTACTCTCTCTCTCTCCTCTGCACATGTCCAAACCATCTCAGTCTGACCTCTCTGACTTTAAAACTTCTAACATGTGCTGTTCCTCTGATCCTGGCAACGATGCCCGAAATCTCCAGTGAATCATAATAAGATCTTAAACTGTGACTAAAAGCTCCACATCTTGACAGAAACTCACATCCTTCACTGTGGTGGGAGGATGAAGAGGTCCGAAGAAGGAGAAGAAGAACGTATGAGGGAGCAGGGACCTGTTGCTGTTTGACTCTGTGACTAACTGTTGACCTGTACAGGGTGGACCTTGCTTCCTGTCAGCCATTTTTCTGCTGTTTGTAAGATGAAATGCTACATTCTTCTTCTTCTTTTTTCAGCATTTCTCTCCAGGGGTCTCCACATCAAGTCAGTTTCTTCCATCTAACCCTGTCTGCTACATCCTCTTCAGTCACACCAACTATCTTCATGTCTTCCTTCACTGTATCCATGAACCTCCTCTTTGGTCTTCCTCTAGTCCTCTTTCCTGGTGGTTCCAAACCCAGCATCCTTCTTCTGATGTACTCTCTCTCTCTCCTCTGCACATGTCCAAACCATCTCAGTCTGACCTCTCTGACTTTAAAACCTCTAACATGTGCTGTTCCTCTGATCCTGTCCATCCTGGTCACTCCCAGAGAGATCCTCAGCATCTTCATCTCTGCTACCTCCATCTCTGGTTTTTTTTATCTCTGGTTAAATAAGAATCATATTTAGTTCATTCGATTCTTTTTCAACCTGATTTCAAACTTAACAAAATAAAAGTTTTCTATAAGAGAAAAATATGTAAAGAATCTAAACTCCGAACACCTGCGTCTCTATGGAAACACAGTGTTCCAGCCTCAGCGGTCATAGGGTGAGAATAAAATGATCTGAGATGAATATATGAATACATAAACCAGCAGAAAGGACGTCTTCTGGCATTGAAACAAACACAAAAAAAAGCATTTTTATGTTTCTGCGTTTGCTCATTTTCATTCAAAAGATTTTCTTGTTTCTTTTTCATCATAAAGTTTCTTCTAGAACTTTCTGGCTTCTCCAGACTGACAAGTTTTTGGCTTCTCAAAGCTGGAGGTTCAAAGAGGCGGGGCCAAAAGGAGGCGGGAAGCCAGATGCCTCCCGAGCAGTGGTGGATGAAGTACTCACTTTTTGTACTTAAGTAAAAGTACAAAAGTAAATGGTGTAAATTATACTTTTTAAGTAAAAAGTAATAGTATTCGACCATAATTTAAATGTTACTTTTTGTGCTATAGGGTGTCACCATGGTAACCAGGATAAATACTCTGCAGGGGCGTGACCCCCCTGTCCCGCCTCTTTTGGTCCACAAAAAAAAAAACAAGAGAGGAAAGAGGACAAGTCAGGCTATCCCCTGCAGGGCCAGCAAATGGCCACCAAAATGCAGGAAGATTATACTTATTTCTTAAAATGTTTTTTGAGGGGTGGGGCGAAAATCACTCTATATTGGCTTTGTCAATGACCTCACGTCCTCACCCCTCCTCCTTTAGAAAATTCTAGATCCGCCCCTGCTCTGTGCTCAGCTCAACTTTTTATTTAGAAGTAAAAACAACGAACAACAATTTTCTGACTCTTTTTAATTTGTTCTATATTTGATGTTTGTTTTTTGGCGCTGAATGAACGGAAAATGTTTACTCTTTCCGATTGGTCCTGGATTCATGACTTCTTTTCTCGATCAACTGCTCCTTTTGATTTTGGCGATGCGAATTCAAGATGCGCTAAAAAACGATGTCTTTTTCAAATTCCTGAACGAAAATGTAACGAAAAATGTAAAACACACTTTTAAAAAGTAGCGAAGTAAAAGTACGGATATTTGCTCAAAAAAATGTAGTGAAGTAAAAGTAAAAGTACTGGTCTTAAATTTTACTTAAGTAAAGTACAGATACACAATTTTTTTTACTTAAGTACAGTAACGAAGTACATTTACTTCGTTACATTCCACCACTGCTCCCGAGCAGCTCGCTGGTTTGGTGTTTCGGGGACGTCCCACCAGGAGGAGACCCAGAGGCTGACCCTGGACTTGCTGGAGAGACTACCGGTATGTCTCACAGCTGGCTGGGGACCGACTCAGGATCCTTCCGGGTGAGATGGAGGATACAGCCGGGGTTTGAGAGAAGCCTGGGCTTCCTGTCTGAGGCTGTTGCCCGTTGTCGACCCGGCCCCGGATAATCCAACCACTCATGGTAACAAGGACACCCTGTCCACAGTGGAAGAGCGATCAGTCCAAACCCAGCGGGAGTTTAAATCTACACATCTTTTTCTGTTCTAACAATCACTTCCTGGCAGTTTCTCAAAGCTGTGTCAGCTTTTATTGGACGAAAAAAAACAAAAAAAAAAACAAAGTCCGAACCTCGGCCAGCATTCACAAGCAAACCATTCACTTTAAACTCGAACACTAAATAAATTCAAGGGCAAAAAAAGGAGTTTCTTTTACCCAATATGAAACTCAATTACCGGATTATTTTGAGCCCAGATGGAAGGTTATTCAGTGTATAAATATTTCATTCTAGAAGCAAAACAAATGAGTTTTTTTATTCCAATATAAAAAAAAAAAGCTTTGATTTCTGTGTCCTTTAAAAGCCCTCTACCTGGAGGAGCTTATTTATACCTGCGGGACAGTCAAGAAGCAGGAAATAAATTGCTTATGCAGACACTGTTAATGAATGTGTATCGATATAATCCGTTGGATCCCTGATTGCATTGCTGAGTTCTATTATCAGGAGATCAATGACAGATTAAACCGGACCAACCTTTACGTGTCCCACAGATTAATCAAAGTCTAGTTTAAAAACACTCTGATAAAAAAAAGTCTCCTTAAGATTTAACCTGCATGTAAATTAATGAAGCTGCTCAGATACGCATTTTAACGCTCGGGGTGGAGATAACGAAGACGTCGTCTGATAAATCTAGAAAATATTTGGGCCTCTGTCAAGCTGGCTACTCTTAAAAAAAAAATACACAAAAATAAACAAGTGGAGGAGTTTAAGTATCTCGGGGTCTTGTTCACGAGTGGGGGAAAGATGGAGCGGGAGATCGACAGACGGATCGATGCGGCATCAGCAATAACTAGGACGCTGCATCGGTCCGTTGTGGTAAAGAGAGAGCTGAGCCGAAAAGCAAAGCTCTCGATTTACAAGTCGATATACATTCCTACCCTCACCATGGTAACCAGGATCTACGTTCCTACCCTCACCATGGTAACCAGGATCTACGTTCCTACCCTCACCATGGTAACCAGGATCTACGTTCCTACCCTCACCGTGGTAACCAGGATCTACGTTCCTACCCTCACCATGGTAACCAGGATCTACATTCCTACCCTCACCATGGTAACCAGGATCTACGTTCCTACCCTCACCATGGTAACCAGGATCTACGTTCCTACCCTCACCGTGGTAACCAGGATCTACGTTCCTACCCTCACCATGGTAACCAGGATCTACGTTCCTACCCTCACCGTGGTAACCAGGATCTACGTTCCTACCCTCACCATGGTAACCAGGATCTACGTTCCTACCCTCACCATGGTAACCAGGATCTACGTTCCTACCCTCACCGTGGTAACCAGGATCTACGTTCCTACCCTCACCTATGGTAACCAGCTGTGGGTGGTGACTGAAAGAATGAGATCGCGGGTACAAGCGGCCGAAATGAGCTTCCTCCGCAGGGTGGCTGGGCTCTCACTCAGAGATCGGGTGAGGAGCTCTGCCATCCGGGAGGAGCTCGGTGTCGAGCCGCTCCTCCTCCAGGTCGAGAGGAGCCAGATGGGGTGGTTCGGGCATCTGGTCAGGATGCCCCCCGAGCGCCTCGCGGGCAAGGTGTTTCGGGCACGTCCCACCGGGAGGAGACCAAGGGGCAGACCCCAGACCTTCTGGAGAGACTATGTCTCACAGCTGGCCGGGGAACGACTTGGGATCCTTCCAGGTGAGCTGGAGAGTGCAGCCGGGGAGAGAGAGGCCTGGGCTTCCCGTTTGAGGCTGTTGCCCCCGCGACCCGACCCCAGAACAAGCGGAAGATGACGGAACGGAACAAAAATAAACAAAAAAATATGTTAATCGTTTGTGCTGTAAAAATGTTTGTTTGTGCTCTTTTAGTTTTTATTTTAAGAAGTACGATTTGGGTCACAGCAGCTGTGGCTTAGTGGAAAAATTTACCCCTTCCAACCGGGAGGACCTGGTCTGATTCCCACTGGGCCCAAGCAGCTTCTGGGGCAACCTGATGAATAACAAAAGCTTGAAGACAAAAAAAAGATGACCAAAAAAAATAATACGATTTGAACAATGACCTAATCAAAGATGGCGATGTCCGGAAATAAATGAAGGTCTGGATGACATCATCGTCCAATTAAAAAAACTAAAATAGCACAAACGATTGACATCTTTTATGTTTATTTTTGTTTATATATTTTTTTAAGAGGGGCCAGCTTCACGGAGGTAGTACTTAGGTGTAAACAGGTTGTCTTTGTATGACCGGTGTCAGAGCTTGGTTCGTTTTGCTGCCAAAGCTGCCCTTTGTCACTGATTCTGTTCATTACTTTTATGGACAGAATTTCTAGGAGCAGCCGAGGCAGTGGAGGGATCCGGTTCTACAGGATCGGATCTCTGCTTTTTGCAGATGATGTGGTCTTGTTGGCTTCGTTGGGCTGTCATCTCCAACTCTCACTGGACCGATTTACTGGAGATTCGATGAGGCGGGGCCAAACGGAGAAGGCCCCGCTTCCTCGTATCCCTGGTGCCATCGATGCGCCCCACATCACAGTTCTGTTTGGTTCTTCACTTCCTCCAATTACCTGGTTAAAACTGGCATTGCATTTGGGTCCTGCTTACACATCCACGTCAGCCTTGAGAGAATAATTTTGACTGTTTTCATCGACACACCAGTTCCTCTGCTGAATGAATTTAGAACCTGAGGTTGATTTTCTTTCTTTACGTCTTTGCATTAGAGCTGAGTTTGCCTTCAGGCGGCTTGTCAGAGGATATTTATATAAATATTCAGAGCCGGTACTCCTGCCTGTGAATCCATCCGAAATGCTAATGCTCTTAGTCTAGTGTGACCAGCTGGTGTGGAGGATGTAAAGTGGGCTGTTTCACCTATAGACGGTAGGTTGGAAGTACCATGTTTGCAGGTCAAACGTGTATTAGTGTATTAGTTATACACTTAGTTGAATTTAACTTTCTTTTCCGGTAGTTTCTTTTCTCATCTTACGCTTATCGCGAGGCAATCGCCTCAGACAGGGAGCCCAGATTTCACTCACCCCGGCTGCATCCTCCAGCTCACCTGAGAAGGATCCTGAGATGTTACATGTCCAGCTGTGAGACATTCAGGGGGTCAAAGCGGCCGAAAAGTCGAAAACTCAGACAGAGAGTGAGGAGCTATGCCATCCGTGATGAGCTTGAAATAGAGCCATTGCTCCTAACCACCCTCACCATGGTAACCAGGATCTACGTTCCTGCCCTCACCATGGTAACCAGGATCTACGTTCCTACCCTCACCATGGTAACCAGGATCTACGTTCCTACCCTCACCGTGGTAACCAGGATCTACGTTCCTACCCTCACCATGGTAACCAGGATTTACGGTCCTACCCTCACCATGGTAACCAGGATCTACGTTCCTACCCTCACCATCGTAACCAGGATCTACGTTCCTACCCTCATCATGGTAACCAGGATCTATGGTCCTACCCTCACCATGGTAACCAGGATCTACGTTCCTACCCTCATCATGGTAACCAGGATCTATGGTCCTACCCTCACCATGGTAACCAGGATCTACGTTCCTACCCTCACCATGGTAACCAGGATCTATGTTCCTATGCTCACCATGGTAACCAGGAGCTACATTCTTACGCTCACCATGGTAACCAGGATCTACATTCCTACCCTCACCATGGTAACCAGGATCTACGTTCCTACCCTCACCATGGTAAACAGGATCTACGTTCCTACCCTCACCATGGTAACCAGGATCTACATTCCTACCCTCACCATGGTAACCAGGATCTACGTTCGTACCCTCACCATGGTAACCAGGATCAACGTTCCTACCCTCACCGTGGTAACCAGGATCTACGTTCCTACCATCACCGTGGTAACCAGGATCTACGTTCCTACCCTCACCGTGGTAACCAGGATCTACGTTCCTACCATCACCGTGGTAACCAGGATCTACGTTCCTACCGTCACCGTGGTAACCAGGATCTACGTTCCTACCCTCACCGTGGTAACCAGGATCTACGTTCCTACCCTCACCATGGTAACCAGAATCTACGTTTCTACCTTCACCATGGTAACCAGGATCTACGTTCCTACGCTCACCATGGTAACCAGGATCTACGTTCCTACCCTCACCATGGTAACCAGGATCTACGTTCCTACCCTCACCATGGTAACCAGGATCTACGTTCCTACCCTCACCATGGTAACCAGGATCTACGTTCCAACCCTCACCATGGTAACCAGGATCTACGTTCCTACCCTCACCGTGGTAACCAGGATCTACGTTCCTACCCTTACCATGGTAACCAGGATCTACGTTCCTACCCTCACCATGGTAACCAGGATCTACGTTCCTACCCTCACCATGGTAACCAGAATCTACGTTTCTACCTTCACCATGGTAACCAGGATCTACGTTCCTACGCTCACCATGGTAACCAGGATCTACGTTCCTACCCTCACCATGGTAACCAGGATCTACGTTCCAACCCTCACCATGGTAACCAGGATCTACGTTCCTACCCTCACCGTGGTAACCAGGATCTACGTTCCTACCCTTACCATGGTAACCAGGATCTACGTTCCTACCCTCACCATGGTAACCAGGATCTACGTTCCTACCCTCACCATGGTAACCAGGATCTACGTTCCTATCCTCACCATGGTAACTAGGATCTACGTTCCTACCCTCACCATGGTAACCAGGATCTACGTTCCTACCCTCACCATGGTAACTGGTGCCTGGGCTTTCAGAGATAAAGTGAGGAGCTCCGCCATCCGGGAGGAGCTCGGAGTAGAGCCGCTGCTCCTCCTGGTCGTCCAGATGGGGTGGTTCAGACATCTGGTTAAGATACCTCCCCTTCCGATGAGGTGTTCCGTCCCACCAGTAGGAGACCCAGAAGCAGACCCCAGACCTGCTGGAGAGACTATGACTCACAGCTGGACAGGGAACACCTCAGGATCCTCCCGGGTGAGAAGGAGGATGCAGTCAGGGTGAGAGAAGCCTCGGCTTCCCATCTGACGTTGTTGCCCTGTGAGCTGGCCCTGGATAACCGTGAGCTCTTGAGCTGCCTTAAAGTAACACACACTCCACCACTATCATAAACCTGTCGATTTCAGTGGAAATCAACATACACCCGCTTATTAAACGAGGCTCTCTGAGTTTCCACGTCATATCTTACACAACAAAAATGAGATGAATAATCGTCTGGTTTCCTCTTGAACGAGTTAGGTTTGTTTGATGTCGGAACTGAAACGCACAGCTGTGATTGGTCAACAGCCTGCATTCATCCCCACATGGAGAAATTACCTTTCCTACACGGTGTGTTCGGAATCAGAAAGCAAGCCCTCGCCTCGAGGTATTAACCAAGTCAGGCCTCATTACGCGCACACACTCGCCTTTGGTCCTGCTCTCCTTCCTTTCTCCTTCTATTCCCTCTGGCATTTCATCTCCCCCTGAACCGTGAAAGCTGTTTGGTTTCAGCTTGTACACTGTCTACAGTTTATTCACATGGAAAAACAGAAAGTTTTACACCAAAGTGCAACGTTTTTTTATGTAAATGTGTGTTTAAACGCAGCAGGAAGATGAATGGATGGCTAGATAGATGGATAGCTGGCTGAATGGACGGCTGGATGGATGGATCTATGGGTGGATGGATGGATGGCTCGCTGGCTGGATGGATAGCTGGCTGGATGGATAGATCCATCCAGCTAGATCCATCCTTCCAGTTGGAAGGAACGATGGCTGGATAGATGGATGGCTGGCTGGCTGGACGGATGGCTGTCTGGATGGCTAGATGGATGGCTGGCTGGCTCGATGGATAGACAGATGGATGGATGTATTGCTGGATGAATGGCTGGACAGCTGGATGGCTAGCTGGCTGGATGGACGGCTGGCTGGACGGCTGGCTGGCTTGACGGCTGGCTGGATGGCTAGATCCATCCAGCTAGATCCGGCTAGATCCATCCTTCCAGTTGGAAGGAACGATGGCTGGATGGCTGGCTAGATGGATGGCTAGCTGGATGGATGGCTGGCTGGAAGGATGGCTGGAAGGATGGCTGGTAGACGGCTGGATACTTTATTGATCCCCGTGGGGAAATTCAGGAATGCAAAATTTAAGAAACAAATTCCTGTTTAAGAAGCAAAGCTAAAAACTGAAAAAAGAAGAGGGAAATAAAAGGAAATCCCGGTCAGGCCTCACTGCATGTACACACACTGTTTCACAATTAAAAGTCCTGAGGCCTCGTTTTTAAAGCTTGTTTCTGACTAAATCTGTGCTCACTCCGAGATCCATACAAAATAAGGTCTCTATAAGGCCGTTCGGGTGTTTGGACTTTAACATAACTCTAACCAAAGTCAGAAGCCGGCGTGTCGACATGGGGAAAGGCCTTAAGCATTCCTTGGATTTCTAAAAGTCCAGTTAAAGTCCTGCTTGTGTCAGACCAGACTATCATGATCCCTCATCTAGATGATCCGCTCCCTCCTGTGCCGCCCTAATCCCTAATTTGTCAAACCTGGTCTCAATCCCAAGGTGTGTCTTATTTTCCTGTAGATTATTTACCCTGTTGTTCCTCATTTTCCAGCTGGAGTATTCGTCTGCATCACTCCTCTGCTGATTCCCATGCTGCACACTGCTCCTCTGGCCTGTAGTGATGCCTCCATGCAGCCGTGATGATAGCCCTCCATAGCCCTGGTGCAGCGTCAGCAATAACTAGGACGCTGCATCAATCCATCGTGGTGAAGAAAGAGCTGAGCCGAAAAGAAAAGTTCTCGATTTACAAGTCGATCTATGTTCCTACCCTCACCATGGTAACCAGGATCTCCGTTCCTACCCTCACCATGGTAACCGGGATCTACGTTCCTACCCTCACCATAGTAACCAGGATCTACGTTCCTACCCTCACCATGGTAACCGGGATCTACGTTCCTACCCTCACCATGGTAACCGGGATCTACGTTCCTACCCTCACCATAGTAACCAGGATCTACGTTCCTACCCTCACCATGGTAACCGGGATCTACGTTCCCACCCTCACCATGGTAACCAGGATCTACGTTCCTATCCTCACCATGGTAACCAGGATCTACGTTCCCACCCTCACCATGGTAACCAGGATCTACGTTCCTACCCTCACCATAGTAACCGGGATCAACGTTCCTACCCTCACCATGGTAACCAGCTGTGGGTGTTGACCAAAAGAACAAAATTGCAGATGCAAGAGGCGAAATGAGCAGGGTAGCTGGGCTTCACCTGAGAAGCCAGGTGAAGTAGTTTGGGCATCTGGTCAGGATGCCTCCCGAGCGCCTCGCTGGTGAGGTGTTTCGGGCATCTACCACCGGGAGGAGACCTAGATGCAGACCCCGGACCTGCTGGAGAGACCACGTCTCACAGCTGGACAGGGAACACCTCAGGGTCCTCTTGGGTGAGCTGGAGGATGCAGCCGGGGTGAGGGAATCCTGGGCTTCCCGTCTGAGGCTGAAACTGAACAAGTGTTCCTAATAATCCTGTAGGTGAGTGTTTGAGTTTGTGGTTTTGTGGGGTGTTCACTCACCCACCGAATCCTTTGCTTTGCTGTATTATTGTTTAACGTGGTTTTATAAATAAATTGGATCAGTTGTGGTTTTTAGCTGCTTAACTTTGTGAAGCAGCGAATGAGAAAAAAAGATTCAAAGTGTTTCATAGCGACATGAAAAAATCATCACACAGCAAAAAAAATGAAGCATGATTAAAAATTTAAAACAAAAAAAGTACAATGTGTTTTGAAGGCTGTTGATGCTGCAAAGAAACCAAAAAATAAACTTGGTTTTACTCCGTTTTATTCAGTAGTTTATACATTTTTTTGTTTTGTTCCGTTCAGTCGTCTTCTGCTCATCCTGGGTCGGATCGCGGGGCAACAACCTCAGACGGGAAGCCCAGGAGGATCCTGAGGTGTTCCCTGTCCAGCTGTGAGACATAGTCTCTCCAGCAGGTTCAAGGTCTGACTCTTGGTCTCCTCCCGGTGGGACGGGTCCGAAACACCTCACCAGCGAGGGACTCAGGAGGCATCCTGACCAGACACCCGAACCACTCCAACTAGCTTCTCTCGACTCGGAGGAGGAGCGGCTTCATGCCAAGCATCTCCCAGATGGCAGAGCTCCTCACCCTATCTCTGAGTGAGAGCCCAGCCACCTTGTGGAGGAAGTTCATTTCGTCCGCTTGTATCTGCGATCTCTTTCTTTCGGTCACCACCCACAGCTGGTTACCATGGTGAAGGTAGGAACGTAGATCCTGGTTACCATGGTGAGGTTAGGAACGTAGATCCTGGTTACCATGGTGAGGGTAGGAACGTAGATCCTGGTTACCATGGTGAGGATAGGAACGTAGATCCTGGTTACCATGGTGAGGGTAGGAACGTAGATCCTGGTTACCATGGTGAGGGTAGGAACGTAGATCCTGGTTACCATGGTGAGGGTAGGATGTAGATCCTGGTTACCATGGTGAGGGTAGGATGTAGATCCTGGTTACCATGGTGAGGGTAGGAACGTAGATCCTGGTTACCATGGTGAGGGTAGGAACGTAGATCCTGGTTACCATGGTAAGGTCGATGAAGACAAAGAACAAGAGACATCGCTGTTCACTTACTGTCGTCTGCACGGTGGCCTTACAACAAAAAGGTTCGCACGTCACGATCCGAAGTGCGGGCGAGGCTTGAAACACAGGCTTCTCTGTGTGGTTGTTCCACCACAGTGAAGGATGTGAGTTGCTGTCAAGATGTGGAGCTTTTAGTGACAGTTTAACATCTTATGATTCACTGGAGATTCAAACATCGTTACCACGGTATCCCACATTCCGCCCGGCGCAAAGCCAACTATCATGTGTTCCACCAACGGCTGTTCCAGATCCATCCAACTCAGCACCGCCGAGCAGCTGCTCTGAAGCTCTCTCTTGGACTGTTTGGAACCACCAGACACATAAGTTTCCCCATGAGGAGATCAATAATAAAGTATTCCAAAGTAAGAATACTGAATCATTCCGGACCAACATTTTCAAAGAATGACTTCAACACATTGTTTAGTCAATGAAACGTAGAATGAAAGCAGTTCTGAAAGCCAAAAGGTGGTCAGAGTTTTAGTTTGGTGTTCTTGATAAGACTTCAGGTGATTGTGAAAACCTGTATGTTAAATTTTGAGCCTGTCATCATCAGATAAGTTTTTCAAATACAAAAAAACAAATAAAATTATTGAGAAAATTACAAAAAAAAAAAAAAATCAAGTAACCAATCTTTTGTTTCTTTGGTTTTGCTGCCACCTTCTGGTATAAACTGATAACAGCAACTAATTTTGAATTTTATTATTTCTTTCACTTTTGTTATAAATGATTCTTTAAAATTATGATTTTAAAAACTATCAAAATAAAAGTCCCTCACTTATCAAACTCGGACAAAACGGTTTAAATTTCAAGCAAAATCCACCAGTGAGTATCATTTATAATAAAAAAGGGGGGTAAATCTGTCTCTTTTAAGTGTATGAAAGGCCCGGGCTTTGCAAACTTAATGCACTTTAGTAGTAGTAGTTTATTTTATTTTTCCAGACATTTGATCATTTTCTTACAAAACAAAAACAAAAAATATGTATAAAGTCTGGAAAGGAGCAGACTGAAGCCGAAGCTTATGATGCCTGCCCCTAACTCATCCAAACTATATATAATTAAGCTGTTGACTTTTTAACAACAAAAAAAAGAAAAAAATCCACATGTACAGTAATTTACATAAAAGTGTCCATCTTTAGAGCTCTTTTTCTTTGTATGATTTTATAATATATTTTTTTTATATAAAGTGTTGAACTGTTTAAGTGTTCTACAGGAGGTTAAAGTGTTCTAACCAGGGTGGAGACGGTGGCCGCGTGGTTAGCGCGTTCGCCCGCGGACCGGAAGGTCGCGGGTTCGCGTCCCACGGAGAGCACGTCTAGGGTCCTTGGAGAAGACACCTAGCCCCCACTTCTCCCACCATTAGCGCCGTTGAAGGGCAGCCTGCTGCGGTGTAAGGAGTGCAGCAAACAAATTTCCCCGGTGAGGGATGAATAGAATAATTAAAAATAATAAAAAAAAAATAAAAAATACATTCTTTTAAATGTTGATCCAGGTTGTTCCAAAGATTTACACCAATACTTGAAATAGAATGTTGTTTTACAGTTGTTCTTATTGCCATCTTTTTAAACACATTACATCTTCTGAAATCATACACAGTATCCCTCTTATGAAAAAAGTTTTGAATAGAATTGGGTAGATGATTATTGTTTATTTTAAACATGATTTGTGCAGTTTTAAATTGAACCAAATCCTTAAATTTTAAGGCCTTTTTGTTAATAAACAGTTGATTTGTATGTGCCCTGTAATTGGCTTTAGTTACAGTTCTTATTGCTCTTTTTTGAATGATGGTAATTGGAGTGGTATTTGTTTGATATGTGTTGCCCCACACCTCGGAGCCGTACGTGATGTAAGGAAGAAACAGGGAGCAGTACAGAATATAAAGTGTTTTTTCGTTTAGGAAATCTTTAGCTTTGGTTATAATTGCTAACGTCTTGCATAGTTTCGCTTTTATAAAATTTATATGACTTTTCCAACTCAAGTTTTTTTGTATCATGATTCCTAAAAATTTAACTTCATTTCCACACTATCTCAACATCATCTATGAATAATTTATTGTTGGCCTTAAAAGGACGGTTTGCAAAAATAATACATTTTGGTTTTTTCAGATTTAAAGTCTGTTTGAGTTAAACCAACTTTTTAATAATTGTAATTCTTTTCCCATTTCACATATTAGTGTTTCTAAATTTTCACCACAACAAAGCACATTAGTATCATCAGCAAACAGTATTAGTTGCAGAGTTTTGGAAATCAAACAGATATCATTAAGATATAAAATAAAAAACAAAGGGCTCAGACAGACCCCTGGGGGAGACCACAGGTCACTGATTGAAGCTCTGAATCATGTCCATTAATGTGGACATACTGAGATCGATTTTCTAAATAGCTTTTGATCCAGTGATAGGCCACACCTCTGATACCATATCGACACAGTTTTTTCAGTAATACCTTATGGTTGACTGTATCGAAAGCTTTTGTTAAATCTAGAAAAACACCAATGGCAAATTGTTTTTCATCAATAGCAGTTGATATGTTTTCAACCAAGTCTATCAATGCTAGGGTGGTGGTCCTTTTGGGTCTGAAACCATATTGCTGTTCACAGAGCAGATTGTGTTTTTGTAAAAAATTGTATAAGCGTTTGTGGAATAATTTCTCCAATATTTTTGCAAACTGAGATAAAATGGAAATGGGTCTGTAATTTGTAAATTCTTGTTTATCACCAGACTTGTATATGGGTATGACTTTAGCCCTCTTCATTGCATCTGGAAATACACCTGATTGTAAAGACATGTTGTAGATATAGGTGATTGGGATTACCACACAGTCAATGATGTCCTTTAACAGTGACATGTCCAGCCCGTTCCAATCAGCTGACTTCTTGCTCTGAAAATTTTTGACGGTTTGAAGTATTTCATGTTCATTTGTACCTTGTAAAAATATAGTTTTGTCTTGCAGAGGTATATTATATATGAAATCATTTTCGAGATTGGATTTTGGAATTTTTTTTTCTAAGTTAGAACCAATTTTGCTGAAATAATTATTGAATTCATTTGCAATTCCTTTTGGTTGATTAATTACTCTTCCATTTGTCATAATTTGTGTGGGAAAATTGGCTCTCTTGTTCCCATTTCTAATTATTTTATTTAGAAGACTCCATGTATTTTTGGTGTTATTTTTATCCTTTTCTAAGATTGAGTTGTAATACTCCTTTTTACTCGTTCTTTTAATCTTTATTAAATTATTCTTGTATGTTTTATAAGTGCAGTCAGCCTCTTGTTCTTTTTATCAAGAATTTTTTGTACAGTTTATTCTTTTTCTTACAGGCTCTTTGAATCCCTGCAGTGAGCCACGGTTTTTCGTCAGATTTATTGCTGACTATTTTTTTCACTAAAGGACAGTTCTTATCGTAAAAAAAGCAAGAGGTTTTGAGAAAGGTTTCATATGCGACATTTACGTTGTCCACAAATACATCATCCCAGATATGTGCTCTTAGATCCGTTTTAAATTGATTGATTGTTTCTTGTGTTTTTTGTCTAGATATTATTACAGTTTTTGTTTCATGATGTGATTTTACAAACATCTTTTTAACCAAGAAAACAGGTAGGTGGTCTGTTATGTCAGTTATTATGAGTCCACTTTTTAAATCACAGTCAAAAACATTTGTAAATATATTGTCAATCAGTGTGCACTGTGTCGTGCACTCAATGAGAGAGCATGAATGTGCTGGGAAAAAGAGGAAGGGGGAAAGTAAAAATGAATTATTATATTTATTATGGATGGCTCTGGATTTACCAGTCGATCTACGTTCCTACCCTCTCCATGGTAACCAGGATCTACGTTCCTACCCTCACCATGGTAACCAGGATCTACGTTCCTACCCTCACCATGGTAACCAGGATCTACGTTCCTACCCTCACCATGGTAACCAGGATCTACGTTCCTACCTTCACCATGGTAACCAGGATCTACAGTCCTACCCTCACCATGGTAACCAGGATCTACGTTCCTACCCTCACCGTGGTAACCAGGATCTACGTTCCTACCCTCACCATGATAACCAGGATCTACGTTCCTACCCTCACCATGGTAACCAGGATCTATGTTCCTACCCTCACCATGGTAACCAGGATCTACGTTCCTACCTTCACCATGGTAACCAGGATCTACATTCCTACCCTCACCATGGTAACCAGGATCTACGTTCCTACCCTCACCATGGTAACCAGGATCTATGTTCCTACCCTCACCATGGTAACCAGGATCTACGTTCCTACCCTCACCATGGTAACCCGGATCTAAGTTCCTACCCTCACCATGGTAACCAGGATCTACGTTCCTACCTTCACCATGGTAACCAGGATCTACATTCCTACCCTCACCATGGCAACCAGGATCTACGTTCCTACCCTCACCATGGTAACCAGGATCTGCCTTCCTACCTTCACCATGGTAACCAGGATCTGCGTTCCTACCTTCACCATGGTAACCAGGATCTGCGTTCCTACCCTCACCGTGGTAACCAGGATCTACGTTCCTACCCTCACCATGGTAACCAGGATCTACGTTCCTACCCTCACCATGGTAACCAGGATCTACGTTCCTACCCTCACCATGGTAACCAGGATCTACCTTCCTACCTTCACCATGGTAACCAGGATCTGCGTTCCTACCTTCACCATGGTAACCAGGATCTGCGTTCCTACCCTCACCGTGGTAACCAGGATCTACGTTCCTACCCTCACCATGGTAACCAGGATCTACGCTCTTACCCTCACCATGGTAACCCGGATCTAAGTTCCTACCCTCACCATGGTAACCAGGATCTACGTTCCTACCCTCACCATGGTAACCAGGATCTACGTTCCTACCCTCACCATGGTAACCAGGATCTGCGTTCCTACCCTCACCATGGTAACCAGGATCTACGTTCCTACCCTCACCATGGTAACCAGGATCTACGCTCTTACCCTCACCATGGTAACCCGGATCTAAGTTCCTACCCTCACCATGGTAACCAGGATCTACGTTCCTACCTTCACCATGGTAACCAGGATCTACGTTCCTACCCTCACCATGGTAACCAGGATCTACCATGAGAGTTTAATTATCGACCTTTGAAGCAGGTTTTTCTTTGAAAAAATAATAAAGACTTACCTCCCTGTTCTATTGGCTGAAACGTCTCAAACACCTGCTACAATCCCAACACATCTGTTTTCTGGTGAAAAAAAAAACAGAAATTATAAAAACATTTAAAATTAAATCACTTTCAGCCTTTCGTTGTGTTTTGTTTACGTTTTCTTCTGAAGTTACGACTCAGGATTAAAACGTTTCCAACTAGAATTAAACAAAACCCGCTGCTGACGTCAAACATATAAAAATAAAGTTAAAGTTTAAATAAAATATAAAATAAATTAGATTTTGTTTTTGTTTACTTTTTAGCCCGTTTAGCTAGCGCGAAAATGAGCTACTTCCGCCTGGAATCAAGTTCATTAAAAATAAACAGAAAAATAAATAAAAAATAGTTTTACCCTGTTTTCAATTTTTTTTGAACGTTAAAATATCTAATGAGTATGTTTACAAAGTAAAACCAGTCAATTAAGATGTTTAAATATGATAATTTGGGCTAATTAGCATGTTAAGGGTTATTAGCATGCTAATCAGAAGCAGGTGTGATGTACTTACAGGACTGTCATTAATGACGTCACAAATATGGAAATGAGTGATCTTTTACAAACTAAATAACAAATAAAAACTTTTTAAAAAGAAACGTTATAAACTGTTGAAGGAAGTTGATATTTTACTTTTTACCTTTTTATATTTTAAGAAGATTAACATTTTACTTTTATTAAATAAAGATATGTTTTTGAATGTTTTCTTTAGCTAAGGCTGTGCATTGATAATAAATGCTTGCTGTGTGTTAAACAGAAGAAGATTTTCAAGGCCATGTTACAGTAAACACCAGTATGATCCAGTTTGGGCCAGAGTGAATGGTAGTCAGGAAGAAAAGGGGGGTTGATCTGTCTGTTTTTCAGGAGATAACGGAAAATATCTGGTTGCAGGAAGAGAAGTTGAGAAGAGGAGAAGGAACAACCAATGGAAACAGAAAAAGGATGTCTTTAATAACTGAATATTAATGAACTGGGTTTTTCTATAAATATGTCAATATCAGTATTATGTGTGTTCTTCTTGTGTCCTCATAGAGACACATAGGTGTGCTCTGTGAGGACAATGAAACACAGATGCATCTGTTTAGATTTTGATGTTGAGGAATAAATATTGGAAATTGAGAAAATGATTGAATCCTGGTCGTATTTTAAATGCTTGATATGCTTAATATTTAGTGTTTAATCACCAGCCTTCTCTCTTCAGTCTGCACACGCAAGAAAGACCGGGTGGTGAGATTATTTAATGAATTATAGTTTAAGTGAATATTGGATTTAACCAAATCTGAGAAGAAGTAAACCCCCGGATTCTTTCACTGTTTACAACCAGACTTTGTACTGGTCCCTTTTTCATCGGGGAGCCGATAGCTCAGTGGTGGAGCGTTCGCCCTTGGACCGGAAGTTCTCCGGAAGTTCTCCGGATATTCGTGGGATCGAATCCCACTGAACTCGTGTCTAGGTGTCCTTGGGGAAACATCAAATCCCCTGTTTCTCCCTACCTTGGTGCCGTCGTGACAGCCTGCCTGCTGCGGTGCAACACAGCACACAAATTTTCCTGTTGAGGAATGAATTAAGTATCATTCTTTCTTTCGTTTCCCTTCAGAGGGCGCCACATCAAGTCAGTTTCTTCCATCTAACCCTATCTGCTGCATCCTCTTCAGTCACACCAACTATCTTCATGTCTTCCTTCACTGTATCCATGAACCTCCTCTTTGGTCTTCCTCTAGTCCTCTTTCCTGGTGGTTCCAAACCCAGCATCCTTCTTCTGATGTACTCTCTCTCTCCTCTGCACATGTCCAAACCATCTCAGTCTGACCTCTCTGACTTTAAAACCTCTAACATGTGCTGTTCCTCTGATCCTGTCCATCCTGGTCACTCCCAGAGAGATCCTCAGCATCTTCATCTCTGATACAAACATCTCTGTTTCCTCGGCCTCTAGACCTTCGATCACACATCTTACCTATTCTATACAGTTCTGCTGTTAGGGTGGGGGATGCTCAGAAGCTGCATGGGATCATTTGTAGAGCTGGTTCTGTTCCTGGACTTGGTCTGGATTCTGTGGAGTAGATGGTGGAGCCCGGATGGGGACGAGGCTTGGAACCCTCACCATGGTAACCAGGATCTACGTTCCTACCCTCATTATGGTAACCAGGATCTACGTTTCTATCCTCACCATGGTAACCAGGATCTACATTTCTACCCTCATCATGATAACCAGGATCTACGCTCTTACCCTCACCATGGTAACCAGGATCTACGCTCTTACCCTCACCATGGTAAGCAGAATCTACGCTCCTACCCTCACCATGGTAACCAGGATCTACATTTCTACCCTCATCATGATAACCAGGATCTACGCTCTTACCCTCACCATGGTAACCAGGATCTACGTTCCTACCCTCACCATGGTAACCAGGAGCTACGTTCCTACCCTCACCATGGTAACCAGGATCTACGTTCCTACCCTCACCATGGTAACCAGGATCTACGTTCCTACCCTCACCATGGTAACCAGGAGCTACGTTCCTACCCTCACCATGGTAACCAGGATCTACGTTCCTACCCTCACCATGGTAACCAGGATCTAGGTTCCTACCCTCACTATGGTAACCAGGATCTACGTTTCTACCCTCACCATGGTAACCAGATCTATGTTTGTACCCTCACCATGGTAACCAGGAGCTACGTTCCTACCCTCACCATGGTAACCAGGATCTACGTTCCTACCCTCACCATGGTAACCAGGAGCTACGTTCCTACCCTCACCATGGTAACCAGGATCTACGTTCCTACCCTCACCATGGTAACCAGGATCTACGTTCCTACCCTCACCACAGTCACCTGTTATATCGATTGCCTGCTATATTTGCCCCTAGGAAGGAGTGTTTGGATGGTTGTGTGTGTGACCCCGTGACAGACTGGTGACCTGTTGAAGGTGTACCCCGCCTAGAAGATGAATGAATGATAACACTTTGAAGCATGTTGTTGTGAAAACGATAGAAAACTAGAGAAATATTCAACATGTTTTATTGGTTTTTGTGCAGTTTTATCTAAAACAAAATCATTCTACAGTAAAATAATTATCAGCAACTGAGAAGCTGATAAATATTAAATTGTATTTACATATTTCAGAAACCTGGTTGCTTTTTCAAGCTCAGATCTCCAGATCTCAGACCCATTTAAGTCCTTTAGGGAAGTCAAATGTCTTCCACGATGGTTTGCGGTCCAGTCATTAGGAGGCAGTGGACACCTCAGTCTTTGAGGTTGACACTTCAGATGATTCGTCCATCTTCTTTCCAAACACCATTTCCATGATGCAGCCGTTAAACTGCAGGCAGAAAACACACGGGATCATTATTTATACTTACTTAGAACTGCTTGAAACACACGGTGTCAATAACACCACAATGAGTGATGCTTCAAGATCAGACAATGTTTTCCTTTTGTCTCCTGAACCACTTCTCGCTGGGGATGCCAGAGCCTATTCCTACTGATTTCAGGGGGGAAGCCAGGATACACCCCAATCAGGTCGCCAGTCTTTTGCGGGGCCACAGACACACACAACCATCCACACATGCACTCATTCCCAGGGGTAATTTCATAGCAGCCAATCAAGCTTACATGTATGTTTTTGGAGGAAACCAGAGAAACAACACATACTCAGGAGAACATGTAAACTTCACACAGAGAGACCAGTGATTCAAGCCTCACCCTCACTCCAGGACCATGTAGCCTGTTATAAAATATTAAGACTGGAAAATGGGATCGCGTGAAACGAGATCGGGAATACAAGCGGCTGAAATTATCTTCCTCTGCAGGTTGGCTTGGCTCTCTCTCAGAGATAGAGGGAGCAGCCATCTGGGAGGAGCTCGGAGTAGAACCGTTGCTCCTCTGAGTCAAGAGAAGCCAGATGAGGTGGTTCGAGCATCTGGATAGGATGCTTCCCTCGTTGGTGAGGTGTTCTATCCCACTGGTACGAGACATAGAGACAGACCCCAGACCCGTTGGAGAGGCTATGTCTCCCAGCTGGATGGGGAACACCTCAGGATCCTCCTGGGTGAGCTGGAGGATGCAGCCGGGGTGAGAAAAACCTGGGTTTCCTGTCTAAGGCTGTTGCCGTCGTGACCCGGCCCCGGATAAGAGGAAGACGACACATTCATCCATTCACACACACACTCATACCTCTGAGCCATTCTTCCAAAAATCAAATTATTATTTAGTAATGAGTTAGTCTCAATTAAATGTGAATATATTGAGATTTTGAAAAGGCTTTTTGGTGTAAGTACTTCCCTCTTGTGGAATTTAAAAGTTATGGAGTTCTTTTTTTAGTTTTAAAACATCAATTATATATTTTTTTTATAATGAATCTGCAACAAAAATTATCAACTGTGTTTTTTAATCAAAAGAAAATAGTTCCACAATTTACTGGTAATATAAGAACATGTTGCACTTTGGCCTCACAGCAAGAAGGTCAGGGTTGCAAGTCCACGGATGGGATCGAGGTTTCAAATAGATTGACATGGTCTGGACAGCGTCTGCAATAATCAGGACGCTGCATTGATCCGTCGTGGTGAAGAAAGAGCTGAGCCATAAAACAAAGCTCTAGATTTACCAGTCGATCAACGTTCCTACCCTCACCATGGTAACCAGGATCTACGTTCCTGCCCTCACCATGGTAACCAGGATCTATGTTCCTGCCCTCACCATGGTAACCAGGATCTATGTTCCTTCTCTCACCATGGTAACCAGGATCTACATTCCTACCATCACCATGGTAACCAGGATCTACGTTCCTGCTCTCACCATGGTAACCAGGATCTACGTTCCTGCCCTCACCATGGTAACCAGGATCTACGTTCCTACCCTCACCATGGTAACCAGGTTCTACAGTCCTACCCTCACCATGGTAACCAGGATCTACGTTCCTACCCTCACCATGGTAACCAGGATCTACGTTCCTACCCTCACCATGGTAACCAGGATCTACATTCCTACCCTCACCATGGTAACCAGGATCTACGTTCCTACCCTCACCATGGTAACCAGGATCTACGTTCCTACCCTCACCATGGTAACCAGGATCTACGTTCCTACCCTCACCATGGTAACCAGGATCTACATTCCTACCCTCACCACGGTAACCAGTGTGGGAGGTGACCAAAAGACATGATCACATATACAAGCTGCTAAAATGATCTTCCTCTGCAGGGTGGTCGGCTCTCACTCAGAGGAGCTTGGAGTAGAGCACCTGTTTAGGATGTCTCCCTCACTGGTGAGGTGTTTCGGGCAAGTCAATCCGGGAGGAGACCCAGAGGCAGACCCGGAATCCGTTGAGGCCTGAAACAGTGGTCTTTCTGTGTAGAGTTTGCATGTTCTCCCTGTGTATGTGTGGGTGTTTTCTGGTTTCCTCCCACTCTTTCAAAACATGCCTAATAGTTTGATTGGATTTTAAGGATTAACCCTTAGGAAAGAATGAGTGGATGATTGTGTGTGTTTCCCCACAACAGACTGGTGACCTGTTCGGAATCAGCCGGGATCAGCTCTGGAACCCCCGTGACGTCACGAGAGATAAACAGTTCAGAGGATAAAACTATTTCTTTTAGGTTAGTAACGTAAACAACATACACAGAAATGAATGAGAGTGTTTCACAAGTAGAAATAAAAATAACCTCACCTGTTTGTTCATGAAGACGTAGATGAGCGGATTATAAACACAAGCACTCTTAGAGAAGTAGGCGGGGATGGTGACCATCCTGTAGTCTTTGTTCGCATCTTCAGAGTAGGCGAAGTAGAGACCGGTCAGAGCGTACGGACCGTAGCAGGTGATGAAGGAGCCCACCATCACTATGATCATCCTGGAAACTTCTTTCTCTGCCTTCTGAGTGGATTCTGACTCCGCCTGCTGAGCTGCTACCTGTATAGAGAACATCAAGCACCATGTGGTTACTATAGAAACAACTGGCATGGGGTCAGGATCAGGTGGTGTGAGACTCACAGCTCTCAGTGCTCCCAGTAACTGGGAGTAGGAGAAGATGATGATGGTCAGAGGACAGCAGAAGCATGTAAGCAACAGGAAGTACATGTAAGTCTCTGTCTGCAGCTCCTCGTTCTTTGTGTACCAATCGGGTCCGCATGAGCAGCCCAGTCCTTCCGGGATGTACCTTTAAACCAACCACAGCCATTCAGCATCATCTGAGCAAAACACGCACGTCGGAGATATTCACCTCACCTGCTCCAGCCGAAGAAAGGTGGGGAAGAACAGCCGACGCCCATAACCCAGGTGAAGGCGATGGCAGCCAGCGCGTGATTACCTCCAAACTTGAAGGCTCCGAACGGTTTACAGATGACCAGGTAGCGCTCAAAGGAGAGGACGGCCAGAGACCAGGCTGTCACAAGACCTGCACAGATTCAAAGGTTTAAGAACCTCAAAGTTTTTCTTGTGAAATCAACAGTATTTGGAGAGTCTGCTTACCTGCAGCAGAACCCACGGCAGCCTCCAAGGCACACAGCGTGTAGCCCAGGAAGTACCATCCCCGAGCAGAGGCAAGAAACACCTGGCTGACGGAGAAGGTGACAAAGATGAAACCGGCAAAGCTGATGTTGACCAGGATGTAGTTGAGCGGGGTTCTTAACTTCTTGTACTTGGCTGTTGCCACAAGTACAACAAAGTTAAGAGGGGTGCCGAAGATGAAGACTAAGCCCATGAAGAGGGCCTGCAGGTAGAAAGCCCACGTCGGGCCCAGGTGGTACTGGGGGCCCTCGAAGGGGCTGATCTTGGAGACATTCTCGTACAGGTGGAAGTATTTGCCCATGTTGGCGGTGAGCTTTGATCCTGCTGCTTCATCAGCCTCTTTATATTCCGCAGTAAAGCCCTCGGAGGAGGATAATCTGCGGATTTCTCCGGAGTTTACCGATTAGGAACATTTAGGACTAATCTGCTTAGATACACAACCTGACCTTCACCAGGATGGACCACTTACCAAATATGTTACAGATCTGAAAACAGTTACCATCCACAGCTTATCAGATGGAAACCAGTTACCCAACAGAAACCACTGAACGGAGACCAGCGATCCAGCGCTAATTAATCTCCTGAAACGAGTTACACAGGCAAGTCTACTGACCTGAAATCAAATATCGGGTCAAAAAACGTCTCCTATCAGTGCTCCGCTAGTCGTCATCCTCTAAGTCCTCTAAATGTCTCATGTGTGCTTTCTATGACAAAGTGTGGTTCACACACAGTCGATCAAACAGAAACATAACTACTAAACTAAGCAAAGCCAGGACCTCCCTGGGGCCTAAGATGGTTTGATGGAGGAGATAGAAAATAAAAACCTAAAGGAGTTTAGAGGAACGTTCCTACCCTCACCATGGTAACCAGGATCTACATTCCTACCTTCACCATGGTAACCAGGATCTACATTCCTACCCTCACCATGGTAACCAGGATCTACATTCCTACCTTCACCATGGTAACCAGGATCTACGTTCCTACCCTCACCGTGGTAACCAGGATCTACATTCCTACCCTCAGCATGGTAACCAGGATCTACATTCCTACCCTCACCGTGGTAACCAGGATCTACGCTCCTACCCTCACCATGGTAACCAGGATCTACGTTCCTACCCTCACCATGGTAACCAGGATCTACATTCCTACCCTCACCATGGTAACCAGGATCTACATTCATACCCTCACCATGGTAACCAGGATCTACGTTCCTACCCTCACCATGGTAACCAGGATCTACGTTCCTACCCTCACCTATGGTCACCAGCTGTGGGTGGTGACCGAAAGAATGAGATCGCGGGTACAAGCAGCCGAAATGAGCTTCCTCCGCAGGGTGGCTGGACTCTCACTCATAGATCAGGTGAGGAGCTCTGCCATCCGGGAGGAGCTCGGTGTCGAGCCGCTCCTCCTCCAGGTCAAGAGGAGCCAGATGGGGAGGTTCGGGCATCTGGTCAGGATGCCCCCCGAGCGCCTCGCAGGCGAGGTGTTTCGGGCACATCCCACCAGGAGGAGACCCAGGGGCAGACCCCGGACCCGCTGGAGAGACTATGTCTCACAGCTGGCCGGGGAACGACTTGGGATCCTTCCAGGTGAGCTAGAGGATGCAGCCGGGGAGAGAGAGGCCTGGGCTACCCGTTTGAGGCTGTTGCCCCCGCGACCCGACCCCGGAACAAGCAGAAGATGACGGAACGGAACGGAGGTTAGAGGAGGGATTGACACGCATGGTGGACAGACAGGACTGGGATTAATGATTAGATCATTAGTCATGACATAGTTTATGCATATAGGATGGGCTTCATCATGAGGTAGGGGTTCTGATGAGATTGATCTGAGCACCCAGGAGAGTCCAGACAGAAGCCCAGAGAAGGACATACCCAGAACGTTCTGGGAAGGTTTTTCAAAGGTTAGCCGAACGTTCTTTAAAGGTTATTTTTGGTTTTCTAAAGGTTCAAATAGAAAGTTTTATGACGGTTATGAAACAATACTTTTTGTTTTTCAGAACGTTCCTCTAACCTTAATTTTAACCATAACGTTTAGAATTTGGTTCTCTCAACGTTCTGACAAGGTTAGGTTCTAACATAACCAGCAACTAATCTTTAGGGAACGTTAGTTTTGGGTTAGTTAAAAACAAACCTTTAGAGAACTTGTGATGTGTGATAGAAAAGTTTCAGTTAAAATAAAAGGGAAAGTGTAGAAAATCGTGGTGAGATCGGCCATGCTGATTGGTCTAGAAACAGTGTGGTGAGAGCGGCCATGCTGATTGGTCTAGAGACAGTGTGGTGAGAGCGGCCATGCTGATTGGTCTAGAGACAGTGTGGTGAGAGCGGCCATGCTGATTGGTCTAGAGACAGTGTGGTGAGAGCGGCCATGCTGATTGGTCTGGAGACAGTGTGGTGAGAGCGGCCATGCTGATTGGTCTAGAGACAGTGTGGTGAGAGCGGCCATGCTGATTGGTCTAGAGACAGTGTGGTGAGAGCGGCCATGCTGATTGGTCTAGAGACAGTGTGGTGAGAGCGGCCATGCTGATTGGTCTGGAGACAGTGTGGTGAGAGCGGCCATGCTGATTGGTCTAGAGACAGTGTGGTGAGAGAGGCCATGCTGATTGGTCTAGAGACAGTGTCACTGAAGAAAAGACAGGAAACAGAGATGTTTGTATCAGAGATGAAGATGCTGAGGATCTCTCTGGGAGTGACCAGGATGGACAGGATCAGAGGAACAGCACATGTTAGAGGTTTTAATGTCAGAGAGGTCAGACTGAGATGGTTTGGACATGTGCAGAGGAGAGAGAGAGAGTACATCAGAAGAAGGATGCTGGGTTTGGAACCACCAGGAAAGAGGACTAGAGGAAGACCAAAGAGGAGGTTCATGGATACAGTGAAGGAAGACATGAAGATAGTTGGTGTGACTGAAGAAGATGCAGGAGATAGGGTTAGATGAAAGATGTGACGCCCCCTGAAGGGAAATGATAAAAGAAGAAGAGAACTTCAGGCTAACGTTCCCTGGAGGTTCTCTGTTTGCTGGATTATGTAAAAATGTGTTTTACAAGCTTGTTTGTCTGAAGCTTAACTGGTCAATCTTGGGAATCCTAAATTTAAAAGCTGGATTCCTGAAGGTAGATGATGAACCCTGCCCGAGAGCTCAAAAACAAACTGTTAACACTGAGGTGGTGGAGATGGAGATGAAGGACCCAGAAGCACAGCCAGTTTATTTCAGTTAATCAGGGGTTAGTGAAGACGGGTAAGCATGTGCTCCTTTAAAGACGGTGTGGAAGGGCACCATCAGGGCTGCAGCAGGAGAGCAGAATAGCAGATGATCTGACCACAGAGTGATGGATACCAGGGGTTAAACAACCAGGAGGAAGAGGAGACCAGGTGTGCTGAAATGGGGCAGGATTAGGAGGGAGGAAACGGTCTGGAGGGAAGGAGGATCGTGACAAACACACTCTGAAATTAATTCAACACCAATGGTTGACAAGAGTTTACGTAAGACCTGAAACTACCCTCACTGGCCCCCTGTAATCCATGCTCATAGCAGCCCTGGGGATCAATCCCCACCAGGAGTCGGCCTGGTCATGACTGCAGAGGGCACAGCCACAGGTGTACACCCGGCTTCAGGAGGCACGGAAACCCGCAAAAGCCTCCTGGCTGAAGTGAGGGATACGTAACATTCATACTGACAAAGGAAAGCTTGGGGACCCTGTTCACAGCATGGTAGTGCAGTGGTTAGCAATGTGGTGTCACAGCAACAAGGTCAGGGTTTGAATCCCGGCTGTGGACGAGGCTTAAAACACTGTCCTTTTTGTGTGTAGTTTGCATGTTCTCCTCATGTATCTGTGGGTTTTCTCTTGTTTCCTCCAAAAACATGGATGTTAGGTTGATTGGCTGCTATAGGAATGAGTGTGTGTGTGTGTGTGTGTGTGTGTGGCTCTGCAACAGACTGGCAACCTGTTCGGGGTGTACCCTGCCTCTTGCTTTGAATCAGCTGGGATGGGCTCCGGTACCCCCGCAAGCCCCGGCTAGAGACAGACGGTTCATAGGAGGAATCAATGAATGAAATTTTGGCCCCATTAAAACGGCCAGGTTACTAACTGTGCTTGGAGGCATCATTTCCGCCCTCCAGGGACACTCTAGTTTAATTTTGCTGGTACAGTGTAAGTGGTTCACTCACAGGAGACTATAGGATCTTACTCGGTACGCAAATTATAAGAGTTTTAGTCTCACAGCGTGGCTGAAGTTTGATTAGAAACGGCCTGGAGTTGCCCGGTTTGTCCCTAGATTTAGATCCACACGATCGGGGTAGTTAGATTGTTAACGTTAAACTAGAGCACTGAGGTTTTATGTTAGAATGTCGCTAAGCCTGAAGACACACTGTGATAATCTGTGTGTGTACCAGACTACATAAAGTTTTCTTAAATCCTGTGTGTGAGGACTCGCTCTCTGACAGGAGAATCCCAGTGGTTATCAGTGATGTCACAGGTGAAAAAAAAATCAAATTTAAGAGATCTTCTGATTTGATTTCATTTCATTTTCTGATCTGTTCCTGCTTTAAGGAGTTCAATGGGGTGCTGGGATTTATCCTGGTTGATTCAAGGTGAGAGGTAGGGTACACCACGAACAGGTTGCCAGTCTGTTGTGGGGCCACACACGCAGACAACCATCCACGCACACACTCATTCCTAAGGCCAGTTTAAAAGCAGCTAATCAATCTAACATGTATGTTTTTGGAGGGTGGGAGTAAACCGGAGAAAACCCACACATACAGGTGGAGAACATGCAAACTCCACACAGAAATGACATCAATTCAAACCTTGTCCCCATTCCTGGACTCCATTTTTGTAGTCTTCTATTTGTTTTTGAGTGGAATTTTTTTTTTTTATTGTAAATTGGATAATCGGCACAGTGGCCTCACAGCAAGTAGGTCAGGGTTCGAGTCCCTGAGTGGAGGCGAGTCTTGAAACACTGTCCTTTCTGTGTGTAGTTTGCATGTTCTCTACATGTATATGTGGGTTTTCTCTGGTTTATTTGTGTCATGTTTTATCTCAGGTGCTCTTACTGTCACCTCGTCTCTGCAGCACCAGGTTAATGGGTCGAGTCCTGGTCCTGGCTCTGGGCCTAAGCTACGCTGTGATCAATTGGATCAAATATAAGAGAAACGTTGGACAAGTCCGTGGATGAGTCGTCTGTGGAAGTGGGTCAAAGCTCAGCCCTGATCCGTTATGTGATGAAGAGGCTCAGAGAGGAGGAGGAGGAATCTTACGTGAAGTGATGAAGATGCTCAGAGAGGTGGAGTCTTAGGTAAATAGATGAAAAGGCTCAGAGAGAACGAGCAGGTGGGCCGCAGAACAAAACCCAATAAGAACCACTACTTTTCCCGGAGTGGTGCTTTAATCCGGATCTTCCAGATTTACCTTACAGGTGATCCTCCTCGATCCTCCTCAATCCCTTAAATCCCGGAAACATGTTCATACAATCAGATTAGAGACAGAAAGTCTGAACACCTCCTCCTATGGTGGTTCTGAAGACCGCCTCCTGTGGGTTATCATCCACATCTTTTCCTCTGGACTCCAGAAAGTAGCTCTGAACTCTTCCTCTACGCTTCTCTGTGTCAGTTCTTCAGAGACACAGACCCCTGAAGACCTTTTCCTCTGGCCTAACCAGATGTGGTTAGTCCTGAACAGCACCATCACTGTGAGCATCTCGTCTGGAACACCACCACAGTTATTCTAAAGACCTCTGGATTTTGGATGTTTCCAGCTGTGTGGGTATAAGATGTTGTTTTTTAATCAGATTAATTGGTGATGCAGATGGATCGGTGCCCTTCAGAACGGGGGCTGTATCATAACCAGGCTGTGAACAGGATGAGCATGGGTATGATACGACCTCAGTTTGGAGGAGCTTCTCTTCAACAACTTCAATGGTTCTGTGAAAAGTTGGATCATCTTGGAGCTGGGCTGTGATTGGTTTTCTAGGATTTGATAATGAGATGCAGTTTTTAATGTAAGATTTTAAGAAAAGCAGAAAGCTTTTGAAGGAGAATCACTTCTGCTTCAAAGTCTTGATCACTTGGAAGGGTCTATCACTCCTCCTGGTGCGGCTCTGTCACTCGATGTGTCCACTAGGTCACAGTTTTTAAAGATGAAAGCCCATCTATGTCTGATTAATGTCCACGAGGAGAAGATAAAGTCTTTCTTGTTTCTAATTTGATGGAACTTTGTGATTTTGCAACTTTGTCCAAATAGTTTAACTTTATCATGTTTTTTTTCTCCAAAGATCCAATCGTCCAATAGCGTCAGAGCTCCAATCCTCCTTTCCTCAACGCTTCCACTTCTTGCTCTAACACCCCATCCTTTCCATCGTCTTCTGGTTATCCAGGACTGGGTCATGAGGGTAACAGCCTCAGACGGTAAGCCCAGGCTTCTCTCACCCTGGCTGCATCCTCCAGCTCACCCGGAAGGATCCTGAGGTGTTCCCTGCCAGCAAGACATAGTCTCTTCAGCAGGTCTCCTCCCGGTGGCACGTGACCGAAACACCTTACCAGCGAGGCGTTCGGGAGGCATCATAACCAGATTCCTGAACCACTCCATCTGGCTTCTTTCGACACAAAGGAGCAGAGGGTCTTCTTCGAGCTCCTCCCAGATGGCAGAGCTCCTCACTCTGTTTCTTTTTTTGTTATGTTTTCAAAAGCAGGACGGTGATCTTTATGTCACGTATTGCTGGATGGATTTTCTCTACTTGGGAATTAGGATTTGGGAATAGTTTACTTACATCCTAAATGTCAGTGTTTTCTGTGTGTGTGTGTGTGTGTGTGTGGGGGGGGGGGTCTGGTCCAGGGAATACAGGGAATACTGAGGAGAGATGGTGAGGGAGAGGAGTGAGAAAGAAGAAAAAGAGAGGGAGATAAAAATGAGGAGATAATCTGTAGTTTCAATACTAACCTGTTGAATCATCTGAAAAACAAGAGTTTAAACCAGAGAAAAGTTGAAACAAAAAGACAACCTTCACATATTAATGTGGAACACAAACCCATGATCTCAAAGCTGTGATATGATTGAGAGGATGGAACATAGCGGACAGTAAACGAGGGGTAACAAATCTCTCCTAGCACCTAAAGATTGGAACGAGGAGGGAGAAACTCAAGCAACCTGGGCCCACACTCACCTCAAGGCTGAACAGAGAAGGCTGCCCAACCACCCAGCCAGGTGCAGAAGAAACACCCTAACAGGAGTTTTCTAGGCACCGGACAGATGTCCCACCTGTACCCTCTGACAGCAAGCGACTCTAGGCAGTGTTGAAAGCCGAGGCGCAGACCGAGACGAGAACAATTACCTCCAACATGAAGGAGCCCCCTACCGCCTAGCCAGAGCTCCAGCTGGAGACCACCCTGGATCTAACCGACACGACCAGGCACACAGCCGACCCAGAGCCTGCCGGAGAAACTGTCTCCCAGCTGGACAGGAAACACCTCAGGATCCTTCTGGGTGAGCTGGAGGATGTAGCCGGGGTGAGAAAAGCCAGGGCTTCCCGTCTGAAGCTGTTGCCCCAGCGTCCAGGTCCCGGATAAAGCGGTAGATCCTGGAATGGAACAGAGGTTTAACTGTATGCCCTGCTTTTCTGTTTAACATGAACACCATATTTTGTGTTTCAGTGTGAATTATGTGTATTTTTCTGTAAATCAGAGGAACTTCAAGCTGTTTTTTGGTGGTAATAAAGAAGTTTATTTCCAGTGTTTGTTGTTTACTGGTTACTCATGTTAATGTGTTTTCAGTTCTTATGTTTTTCAGTTGCTTTTTCTTCCTTCAAATAAAATCTTTAAACTAAAGCGTCTTTTTATGTTGGATTTGTTGTATTAATTAATTATTTTAAGTTATAAAATTTTAAATCTAAAAATTCTAACCATTCATTTGTCTTCTGAACCGTTCGTCCCAAACGGGGTTCCAAGGAGGGCCGGAGTCCATCCTGGCTGATTGAAGGAGAGAGGCAGGGTATCCCCGAACAGGTCACCAGTCTGTTGCGGGGGCCACACACACAAAGACAACCATCACACACATAGCAGCCAATCAACCTAACATGTATGTTTTTGGAGAAAACCTGAGAAAACCCACACATACACAAGGAGAACATTTTTTTTAATCCTTTATTTAATCAGGAAGGTCCCGTTGAGATACAATATCTCTTCTTCTAGGGAGTCCTGCTCAAGAAAGCAGGTCATACAAAAATAAAATAGACAAACAAACAGGGGCGGATTCAGTAGGAGGTGTGGGGGGCGCATGCCCCACCCTTTTGGTTCATAAAAAAAAAAAAAAAGAATAAGAAAGGAAAGTGGACTAGTTAAACTATCCCCTTCCAGCGCCAGCGAATAGGCCATCAAAATGCAGGTAAATGACTGGGGGGCGGGACTGGGGGGAATGTGTCCTTGGCCCCCCATACTGGCTTTGTAAATGACTTCACACCCCCCCTTTAGAAATTCTAGGATCACATGTAGAATAAATGACATATACAGAGCATATTTAAAAACACTGATATTGTTCTAAAAGGTTTTTGTTTTTAAAGTATGTTTAAAATAACCACTAGAGGGCAGTGAGGTGAGACATAAAGACCCCTGCAGTTCATTCCAAACGTCTGGTTTTACTAGTTTAAGTCGACCAGCTGGCTCCTTGTCTGAAGACCTCGTACTGTACTTAAGAGCATTCAGAAAAAGCTTTTTAAACGAACACAAGCAAATTTTAATACGTCCACTGAACCGATTCGTCCAATGGTGTGTTTGTGCACGTGTTACAAAACATAGAGCTGAATGATAATGGACGTCCAGTTTCTTTAAAACTGATTGAGTGAACATGCAAACTCCACACAGAAATTACAGTGATTAAAGCCTTGTCTCGACTGCAGGACTCAAACCCCAACTTTTTTGCTCTGAGGTCACCATATAACCCGAAAAATCTACACAGTCAGTCACCTTCTTAACCGTCTATCCCTCTCAGGGTTGCGTAGGGAGCCGGTGCCCATCCTGGCTGATTCAAAGCGAGGGGCAGGGTACACCCTGAACAGGTCGCCAGTCTGTCCGGAGGCCACACACATACAATCATATACACACACACTCATTCCTAGGGGCAGTTTGGCACCGGCCAATCAACTTAGCATGTATGTTTGTGTAGAGTGGGAGGAAACCAGAGTGCCCAGAGAAAACCCCCGCACACACAGGGAGAACATGCAAACTCCACACAGAAAGGCCAGTGTTCCAATCCTCGTCCCCACCCGGAACTCGAACCCATGACCTTCTTGCTGTGAGGCCACCGTGGCACCACAATTTTTATATGAAAAAAATAAGAAATAATCCGGGTCATTGGGGTAACAACCTCAGACGGGAAGCCTAGGCTTCTCTCACCTTGACTGCATCCTCCAGCTCACCCAGAAGGATCCTGAGTCGTTCCCTGTCCAGCTGTGAGACATAGTCTACTCTTGATGACGCTAACATACCCTGTTCCTGAATGTTAGACCATGAAACTGTTGCCAGCAAATGGCACTGGGTTGTAATCCCACTTCAAGAACTTTCTACCCACTTACTGTATGTCTTTCCTTTACGTCGTCTTCCACTTATCCGGGGCCGGGTCGTGGGGGTAACAACCTCAGACGGGAAGCCTAGGCTTCTCTGATCCCGGCTGCATCCTGCAGCTCACCCAGGAAGATCCTGAGGTGTTCCCTGTCCAGCTGGGAAACATAGTCTCTCCAGGACGTCCGGGGTCTCTTTCTGGGTCTCCTCCCTGTGGGACGGAACACCTCTACCAGTGAGGGAGGCATCCTGACCAGATGCCAAACAACCCCATCTGGCTTCTCTCGATCTGGAAGACCAGCAACAGCTCAACTCCACGCCTGAAACGATCAGGTTTTTATTATGTCACAAAAATTCTAACTTAGAATGACTTCAATCAAAAAGTAACTAAGTTATTTCTTCAGTAATCAATTACAAAGTAAAGTACCGGTAACTTCAATTTTAAAACTTAAAAAATATTTGTCATTAAAAAAATTACATGTTAAACTTTTCAGAAAGTTTGAATTTTTGAAAAATCATCAAACTACAATTTTTATATGAGTTTAAATAAAATAAAATATGCAATTTTTTTCTTGTTTTAATCATTTTTATTCTTGTCATTTTTGCATTTTCTCATATAAAATTGTATTTTGTTGATTTTTTTTTAAAAAAATTCAAACATCTAAAAAATTTGAGTTTATTTTTACTGTCAAAAATCTTTTTTTAAATGAAAGTTTCTTTAGTTTGTAACTAATTACTGATTAATTAACTTATTAGATTGTTATTTATTGTCATTTGTAGAGACGGTTTTGTCATGCAGATCCTTGGGTGTTTACATAAACAGTAAACTGGACTGGTCCACCAAAAAGGCCTGAGTAGACTGTACCACCTCAGAAAGCTCAGATTCTTCAACATCTGCAACAAGATGCTCTCCATGTTTTACGGTGAACGGTCTTTTCAGCCACGGACATTTGAGCCAAAAAACTGCAACCTAGGCTATTTGAGCCAAGGTAACTCGGAGATTTCAGCCACGGACGTTTGAAGAACTGCAACCTAGGCAAGGCTATTTGAGCCATGGGATAAAAATGACTAAAAGCAATTATTTTCTGTAGTGCAACTGTTTATGTACGATAAAAAAAATTTACATAAAATATCAGAATTTTTAAAAAATATCAGAATTTTTTATTTGAGCCATGGGATAAAAATGACTAAAACCAATTATTACATAACTGTCCTATTGGGTGAACGGTCATGTCAGCCACAGACATTTGGGCCAAGAAACTGCAACCTAGGCTATTTACAAAATATCACAATGTTTTACATAAAATATCAGAATTTTCTACATAAAATAGGTTTTTGGCCCAAATGTCTGTGGCTGAAATCTCCGAGGCTGAAATGTCCTAGAACCATGTTTTACCATACCATCATGGAGAGGGTCCTGTTCTCTGCTGTGCCCGCCTGGGGAGCTGGTATAAAAACAAAGAATGCCAACAGACTGATAAAAAAAGCTGGACGTGTGGTTGGCTCACCCCTCGCCTGCTTGGAGGAGGTGGTAGGGGGACAGAATGAAAACAAAACTGTCATCAGTCATCCTAAATCCCTTCCACCCCGATCCATGAATCTGTGGACCATTTGAAGAGCAGCTTCAGCGACAGACTCCTGCAACCCTACTGCTCAAAGGAACTAGACAGAAAATAATTTCTGCCGTCCTCCATCAAACTATTTAACTTTTCATTTCCACTCATAAGAGTTTTTTTAATTATGTTGTTTTATGACTGTATCGCTGCAGGACTCAGATTTCTCTTCGAGGATAAATAAAGTATTTTTAATAAAATGAGGAAGTAGGAAAGTCCCGCATGCAGAGCGGAACCTTTGTGAGCGTGTGTTTCCACACGGAGTGTTTTGCAGGGTGAACCTGGGATGTGAGATGGCGGCCAGCAGATTTCTTCTCATTTAAAGCTGATTGTGTTCCACTCTGCTCTGCCTTACCGGATCCTGCCTCTGTTCCGTTATGGAGGCCGGTAAACCGAGCCTGGCTCTGGTCTACCAGGCGGTCCAGGCCCTGTACCACGACCCGGACCCGGCCGGGAAGGAGCGAGCCTCGCTCTGGTTAGGAGAGCTGCAGAGATCGGTGGGTGACACAGAGAGCGAGGGGGAGAGTTTCTGGGTGTGCTTCGGGTGGGATTGGGGTCAGATTGTGAGGGTGATGTGGGGTACAGGGTGTGGCAGCTCTCAGGTATTTAAATCTTACCTGGATGGAGATCTTCGAGTCAGATCCAGTTCCTGTTAGCATGAAGCTAAGCTAATAACATCAATCAAACTCTTGTTTATGAAAATAAATCCATAAAGTTTTAGTTTTATTTAAACAAGCTTTTACTTCACCTGCTGACGTCATCAGGCTGACACCAGGGGGATTTATTTACTACTTCCTGTTACCTGTCCGATGTGACGTCACTAGTCATACCTGAATAAACATCAGTATCACTAGTTTATTAAAGCAGATGTTTACAAACGGCAGGATTTACTAAACTTTTAGAAACGTTCAGAACATCAATAAATAATTCTTTAGGCCCCACAGCAAGTCAGTTTCTTCCATCTTTCCATCTAACCCTGTCTCCTGCATCCTTTTGGGTTCATGTCCTCCTTCTTTGCATCCATAAACCTCCTCTTTGGTCTTCCTCTAGACCTCCTGCCTGGTAGTTCCTCTCTCTCTTCTGCACATGTCCAAACCATCTCAGTCTGGCCTCTCAAATTTCTAACATGTGGTGTTCTCACAGTAAGAATGTCAGGGGTTCTAGTTCCAGAGAGGGCTCAGTTCTCACAGTAAGAATGTCAGGGGTTCTACTTCCAGAGAGGGGCTCAGTTCTCACAGTAAGAATGTCAGGGGTTCTAGTTCCAAAGTGGGGCTCAGTTCTCACAGTAAGAATGTCAGGGGTTCTACTTCCAAAGAGGGGCTCAGTTCTCACAGTTAGAATGTCAGGGGTTCTAGTTCCGAAGAGGGGCTCAGTTCTCACAGTAAGAATGTCAGGGGTTCTAGTTCCAGAGAGGGGCTCAGTTCTCACAGTAAGAATGTCAGGGGTTCTAGTTCCCAAGAGGGGTTCAGTTCTCACAGTAAGAATGTCAGGGGTTCTAGTTCCAGAGAGGGGCTCAGTTCTCACAGTAAGAATGTCAGGGGTTCTAGTTCCGAAGAGGGGCTCAGTTCTCACAGTAAGAATGTCAGGGGTTCTAGTTCCCAAGAGGGGTTCAGTTCTCACAGTAAGAATGTCAGGGGTTCTAGTTCCAGAGAGGGCTCAGTTCTCACAGTAAGAATGTCAGGGGTTCTACTTCCAGAGAGGGGCTCAGTTCTCACAGTAAGAATGTCAGGGGTTCTAGTTCCAAAGAGGGGCTCAGTTCTCACAGTAAGAATGTCAGGGGTTCTACTTCCAAAGAGGGGCTCAGTTCTCACAGTAAGAATGTCAGGGGTTCTAGTTCCAGAGAGGGGCTCAGTTCTCACAGTAAGAATGTCAGGGGTTCTAGTTCCGAAAAGGGGCTCAGTTCTCACAGTAAGAATGTCAGGGGTTCTAGTTCCAAAGTGGGGCTCAGTTCTCACAGTAAGAATGTCAGGGGTTCTACTTCCAAAGAGGGGCTCAGTTCTCACAGTTAGAATGTCAGGGGTTCTAGTTCCAGAGAGGGGTTCAGTTCTCACAGTAAGAATGTCAGGGGTTCTAGTTCCAGAGAGGGGCTCAGTTCTCACAGTAAGAATGTCAGGGGTTCTACTTCCAGAGAGGGGCTCAGTTCTCACAGTTAGAATGTCAGGGGTTCTAGTTCCCAAGAGGGGTTCAGTTCTCACAGTAAGAATGTCAGGGGTTCTAGTTCCAGAGAGGGGCTCAGTTCTCACAGTTAGAATGTCAGGGGTTCTAGTTCCCAAGAGGGGTTCAGTTCTCACAGTAAGAATGTCAGGGGTTCTACTTCCAGAGAGGGGCTCAGTTCTCACAGTAAGAATGTCAGGGGTTCTACTTCCAGAGAGGGGCTCAGTTCTCACAGTAAGAATGTCAGGGGTTCTAGTTCCCAAGAGGGGCTCAGTTCTCACAGTAAGAATGTCAGGGGTTCTAGTTCCAAAGTGGGGCTCAGTTCTCACAGTAAGAATGTCAGGGGTTCTAGTTCCAGAGAGGGCTCAGTTCTCACAGTAAGAATGTCAGGGGTTCTACTTCCAAAGAGGGGCTCAGTTCTCACAGTTAGAATGTCAGGGGTTCTAGTTCCAGAGAGGGGCTCAGTTCTCACAGTAAGAATGTCAGGGGTTCTAGTTCCAGAGAGGGGCTCAGCTTGAAACACATGTCCTTCTGTGTAAAGTTTGTATGTTCTCCTTGTAAATGTTTTCAGGGTTTTCTCCTGCATCCTCTTGGGTTCATGTCCTCCGTCACTCCATCCATAAACCTCCTCTTTGGTCTTCCTCTAGACCTCCTGCCTGGTAGTTCCTCTCTCTCTTCTGCACATGTCCAAACTATCTCAGTCTGGCCTCTCAAATTTCTAACATGTGGTGTTCTCACAGTAAGAATGTCAGGGGTTCTAGTTCCAGAGAGGGCTCAGTTCTCACAGTAAGAATGTCAGGGGTTCTAGTTCCAGAGAGGGGCTCAGTTCTCACAGTAAGAATGTCAGGGGTTCTAGTTCCGAAGAGGGGCTCAGTTTGAAATACAAGTCTTTCTGTGTGAAATTTGTATGTTCTCTTTGTGAATGTTTTCAGGGTTTTCTCTGGTTTCCTTCCACCCTATAGAAACATGCATGTTAGGTTGATTGGCTGCTATCAAACTGACCCCAGGAATGACTGTGTGTATGTCTTTGTTTGTGTGTGTGTGTGTGTGGCCACGCTATAGACTGGCAACCTGTTCGGGGTGTACCCAGCCTCTCATCTGAAATCAGTCGTGATAGGCTCAGGCACCTTCCACAACCCCTGTAGGGATAAGTGGTTCAGAAGACGAAACCTCTAACATGTGCTGTTCCTCTGATTCTGTCCATTCTGGTCACTCCCAGAGAGATCCTCAGCATCTTCATCTCTGTTTCCTCTGTCTCTAGACCTCCTATCACACATCATACCGTTCCAGCCTGCCTGCACACTCTTCTTCACCTGTTTTCTCTCCATTGATCCTAAGTACTTAAACTCCTCTCCCTTCTTTCTCTCTTCTCCCTGTAACCTCACTCCTCTCATTCACACACGTACTCTGTCTTACTCTGACTAATCTTCATTCCTCTTCTTTCTAGTCTCCATCTTTTCCTCCACCTCCTCTCGCTACAGATCACAATGCCATCTGTAAACATCATTCCTGTCTAACCTCGTCTGTCAGTCCAGCATCAGCAAATACTCGTCCTACAAATTTAAAGAATTGGTTTCACCATAAATACAAAAACTTATATCGACCTAAAAAATGAGAAGTAAATTAAAATAAACATGCATTTCGAGGCGTGGAGTCGCCTTATGGAACGATTTATTACATGAATTAAAATCCTGCAGCAACCTGAAGGGAATTTAACAAACTGTTCAAATAGAAAATATTCATAGTCTTCTCCCGGAGAAGGGTGGAATGCCTCCTACAAGTCAAGGACAGGGTCTTGCCTCCAGAGGAGGAGTTTAAGTATCTCTGGGTCTTGTTCACAGTGGAGGAAGGATGGAGCGGGAGATCGACAGATGGATCGGTGCAGCGTCTGCAATAATTAGGAACAATGTTTAGGTTAATAGTACACAAGAAAACATATGAAGCGCACAAAAAAAACTCAATTTAAACTAAAGATGGTAAAATGAAACGGAGCTCCAGATCATCTCTTTCTTTCTGATTCAAACCACTGCTTCGTCGCTGCTGCTGCCGTCACAAAACAGCAGAAGTTTTTGCTCCGCCCCCTTCTGCTCGGGAAGCTTGTGTGTTTGATCAAACACATAAAAAATTAGAAGGAACATTGATTAGGATGCTGCATCGATCCGCCCTGGTGAAAAAAGAGCATACCTTCACCATGGTAACCAGCTGTGGGTGGTGACCGAAAGTACTCGATTGGGGATACAAGCGGCCAGAATAATCTTCCTCTACAGGGTGGCTGGACTCTCACTCAGAGATAGAGGGAGGAGCTCTGCCATCTGGGAGGAGCTTGGATGGAGCCATTGCTCCTCCGGGTCGAGTGAAGCCAGATGAGGTAGTTCAGGCATCTGGTTAAGATACTTCCCGAACGCCTCGCTGGTGAGATGTTCTGTCCCACCGGGAGTCAGACCCTAACCTGCTGAAGAGACTATGTCTCACAGCTGGACAGGGATCCTCCCGAGTGAGCTGGAGGATGTAGCCGGGTGAGAGAAGCCTGGGCTTCCCATCTGAGGCTGTTGCCCCCGGCGACCTGACCCTGGATAAGCTAAAGACGACAAAACATATATTTAGAGGAGAGAGAGTGATGCCCTCAGCATTGTGAGACGGGATGTGGGATTAGAGGGGGTCTGGGCCTGTCCAGTGTCATGTGTGGATGAGACAGTGAAAGGATTGTTTATCTTTGAAACTGTATTTTATGATTCTTGTGGATACTTGCAGATTTTGGTGGAGTTTGTTTTATTCTGGGTTATTAGAACTCCTGAATGATCAGATTGTTACACTTTGTACCTTCTCTTAGAAACACAAGGTGGTGCTGAAGACCTATCCCATCCACTCTGGAACAGACTAGTTATTAGAATGTGGTTGATTTGAATCAGACACTAATTGTAACAGATTGCTGTGTCTATGACATCATATGACAAGTCCAGGGTCCCATAGTTTCCGCCTCATGGTGGTAAATACAACAATAAATACCGGTATTTGCCATCTCTGTGGAAACAGGTTTCTGATGCCTAAAGTGGTGGAAACTAAGTGTTTTATTTTAACTCACAAATGGATAAAAAAGTTTGTCCATCACCATAGCAACTGTCCCACTCCTCACCCCCCTCTGAACTCTTCTGTCTCTCCTACAGCACACCTCACCACTGTCTTACAGTCTTCATGCACCGCTCTAACATACTTCTCTATCACACCAGACTTCCTCATACAATACCCAGGGTAGCTCCCTCTGACCTTCCTTGTACTTCTCTGTCAGCATCCTCAGTTACAAAAGTTCTTTAAGTGGGATTAGAACCCAGTACCATTCGCTGGCAACAGTTTCACGGTCTGACATTCAGGATCTATTAGTGTCATCAGGACTGAGGATAAAGTTTGTAGAATCAAGATGATCACCATGGTAACGTGAATCCCTGTTTGCAGATGTACGCCTGGGAGGTGTCGGACCAGCTTCTGCAGCTCCAGCAGGACGTGGAGTCCTGTTACTTTGCCGCTCAGACAATGAAAATGAAAATTCAGACCTCTTTCTACGAGCTTCCTGCTGAAACTCACAATGCACTGCGGGACTCGCTGCTGACCCACATCCAGAACCTCAAAGACTTGTCCCCCATCATCGTCACCCAGGTAAAGTGACCAGTCAACCAATCAGCCGTTGGGTTATTGATATCAAAGTGTTACTAGAGGGAAGTTTTGCTGAAAGAAGACTTCCGTTCGTTCCGTCATCTTCTGCTTGTTCCGGGGTTGGGCCGCGGGGGCAACAGCCTCAAACGGGCAGCCCAGGCCTCTCTCTCCCCGGCTGCATCCTCCAGCTCACCCGGAAGGATCCCAAGTCGTTCCCTGACCAGCCGTGAGACACGGTCTCTCCAGCGGGTCCGGGGTCTGCCCCTTGGTCTCCTCCCGGTGGGACGTGCCCGAAACACCTCGCCTGCGAGGCGCTCGGGGGGGGGCATCCTTACCAGATGCCCGAACCACCCCATCTGGCTCCTCTCGACCTGGAGAATGAGCGGCTCGACACCGAGCTCCTCCCGGATGGCAGAGCTCCTCACCCGATCTCTGAGTGAGAGCCCAGCCACCCTGCGGAGGAAGCTCATTTTGGACGCTTGTACCCGCAATCTCATTCTTTCGGTCACCACCCACAGCTGGTTACCATGGTGAGGGTAGGAACGTAGATTCTGGTTACTATGGTGAGGGTAGGAACGTAGATCCTGGTTACCACGGTGAGGGTAGGAACGTAGATCCTGGTTACCATGGTGAGGGTAGGAACGTAGATCCTGGTTACTATGGTGAGGGTAGGAACGTAGATCCTGGTTACCACGGTGAGGGTAGGAACGTAGATCCTGGTTACCATGGTGAGGGTTGGAACGTAGATCCTGGTTACCATGGTGAGGGTAGGAACGTAGATCCTGGTTACCATGGTGAGGGTAGGAACGTAGATCCTGGTTACCATGGTGAGGGTAGGAACGTAGATCCTGGTGACCATAGGTGAGGGTAGGAACCTAGATCCTGGTTACCATGGTGAGGGTAGGAACGTAGATCCTGGTTACCATGGTGAGGGTTGGAACGTAGATCCTGGTTACCATGGTGAGGGTAGGAACGTAGATCCTGGTTACCATGGTGAGGGTAGGAACGTAGATCCTGGTTACCATGGTGAGGGTTGGAACGTAGATCCTGGTTACCATGGTGAGGGTAGGAACGTAGATCCTGGTTACCATGGTGAGGTTAGGAACGTAGATCCTGGTTACCATGGTGAGGGTAGGAACGTAGATCCTGGTTACCATGGTGAGGGTAGGAACGTAGATCCTGGTTACCATGGTGAGGGTAGGAACGTAGATCGACTTGTAAATCGAGAGCTTTGCTTTTCGGCTCAGCTCTCTCTTTACCACGACGGACCGATGCAGCGTCCTAGTTATTGCTGATGCCGCACCGATCCGCCTGTCGATCTCCCGCTCCAACCTTCCCCCACTCGTGAACAAGACCCCGAGATAATTAAACTCCTCCACGTGGGGCAGGACCCTGTCCTTAACCCGCAGGGGGCATTCCACCCTTTTCCGGGCGAGGACCATGGTCTCGGATTTGGAGGCACTAATTCCCTTCCCGGCCGCTTCACACTCGGCAGCAAATCGATCCAGTGAGAGCTGGAGATCACGGTCCGATGAAGCCAACAGGACCACGAACTTCCGGTTAACGAACCCGCGAACTTCCGGTTAACTTCCGCTCTAACCACTGAGCCACTATCTCCCCCCCAAAAGAGGAAAGTCTTCAAAGTGTCTTATGGACTGTGTGTTTGATGATCTAGAAGTTCCGGATGGAAATTGTCCAGAGGAGAGTTTGAAGACTTCTCTCTGATGGAGGACTCCTGGATGAATGAGGGATTACACAGACTTGTTGCTGTGAGGAAGTGTTACAGTTTGACACTGCCAAACTTCCTGAGGCTGTGAGACAGGCCCACACTGTGACAATGTTTACATCCAGACTGAAAGTTTATCACTTTTTTTTGCCTTGTAAAGCACTTTGAATTACCTTGTGGTGGAGAAAGTCTGTCCACGAAGAAGTGCTGCCACGAGGAAGCTTTTCTGAGTCGAAATGTTGCCAAGAGAAAGCAATGCTAAGAGCTAGCGTTGCTAACAGCTAGCGAGCTAACGTTGCTAAGAGCTAACGTTGCTAACAGCTAGCGTTGCTAAGAGCTAACGTTGCTAAGGGCTAACGTTGCTAAGAGCTAACGTTGCTAAGAGCTAGCGTTGCTAAGAGCTAGCATTGCTAAGAGCTACGAGCTAACGATGCTAAGAGCTAACGTTGCTAAGAGCTAGCGTTGCTAAGAGCTAAGAGCTAACGTTGCTAAGAGCTAACGTTGCTAAGGGCTAACGTTGCTAAGAGCTAGCGTTGCTAAGAGCTAATGTTGCTATAAGAAGTGTTTCTAAAGGAGAGCTTTGCAGACAGTAGGAGGTACTGAGAGGAGGTGTTGCTAGAAGGAGTGTTTCTAAAGGAGAGCTTTGCAGACAGTAGGAGGTACTGAGAGGAGGTGTTGCTAGAAGGAGTGTTTCTAAAGGAGAGCTTTGCAGACAGTAGGAGGTACTGAGAGGAGGTGTTGCTAGAAGGAGTGTTTCTAAGGAAGAGCTTTGCAGACAGTAGGAGGTACTGAGAGGAGGTGTTGCTAGAAGGAGTGTTTCTAAAGGAGAGCTTTGCAGACAGTAGGAGGTGCTGAGAGGAGGTGTTGCTAGAAGGAGTGTTTCTAAAGGAGAGCTTTGCAGGCAGTAGGATGTACTGAGAGGAGGTGTTGCTAGAAGGAGTGTTTCTAAAGGAGAGCTTTGCAGACAGTAGGATGTACTGAGAGGAGGTGTTGCTAGAAGGAGTGTTTCTAAAGGAGAGCTTTGCAGACAGTAGGAGGTACTGAGAGGAGGTGTTGCTAGAAGGAGTGTTTCTAAAGGAGAGCTTTGCAGACAGTAGGAGGTACTGAGAGGAGGTGTTGCTAGAAGGAGTGTTTCTAAAGGAGAGCTTTGCAGACAGTAGGAGGTACTGAGAGGAGGTGTTGCTATAAGAAGTGTTTCTAAGGGAAAGATTTGAAGACAGTAGGAGGTACTGAGAGGAGGTGTTGCTATAAGAAGTGTTTCTAAAGGAGAGCTTTGCAGACAGTAGGAGGTACTGAGAGGAGGTGTTGCTATAAGAAGTGTTTCTAAAGGAGAGCTTTGCAGACAGTAGGAGGTACTGAGAGGAGGTGTTGCTAGAAGAGGTGTTCCTAAGACAGGGGTGGGCAATTAATTTTTATCAGGGGCCACATGAGAAGCCTGAATTGTGTCAGAGGACCACCAACTTTCTTTCATTGTAAAATACATAGCTGGTACTGATCATCAGAAGAATAAAGCACTCTGTAAATATGTATATTAGGTTATGTGAAACTGGTTAAATAAGAAAAACAATTATTGAACTAGTGCAATTTATTTTTTAATCTCCACAAACAATAACTTGTAATGCTTTCCACCTCGTGTTACCTCTTCAGTGACCTTCACTCACACACGTGTATATGCAAGTGAAGGTGCTGCATCTACCACGTGCATACGTAGCAACATAACGCTTTTTAAAATAAAATTTCAAAATAAAAGTTAAAAAAAAGTTTAATTTATGGTGTTTATGATTGGCCTCACGCGGGCCGGACAGGGACGTACAAAGGACCGTATGTGGCCCGCGGGCCTTAATTTGCCCAGGTCTGTTTAAAGAGGAGGTTAATTAAGTCTTGTGCTTCCAGCTGGCCTTGGCCATTGCTGATCTCGCCCTGCAGATGGCGTCCTGGAAAGGCTGCGTTCACACACTCATAGAAAAGTAAGACTTCTCATAATCCCTTGCTGCTGCTGCTTTCTGGTTTTGCTCTGACTCACCTGTCGGCTCCGCCTCCTCAGGTACAACGACGACGTCGGCTCCTTGCCGTTCCTCATTGAGATCTTGACGGTTCTTCCTGAGGAAGTCCACAGCCGGTCTCTACGGATCGGATCTAATCGCAGGACGGAGATCATCGAGGATCTGGCTTATTATTCCACCACCGTAGTCACACTGCTGGTGAGACCTGGTCCAGGTTCTGGTTTAACCTCTCCAGATCCAGTCCGTCTAATCCGGGTTCTTATTCTGTAGACATCGTCTGTGGAGAAGACAGGGAGCAATGAGAAGATGCTAATAAAGGTGTTCCGCTGTTTGGGTAGCTGGTTCAACCTGGGAGTCCTGGACAGCAACCTGATGGCCACTAACCAGTTACTTATGGTCCTGTTTCAAGTTCTGGTAAGTCCGGGTCAGGTTTACGGGCAGGATTGTCTGAGAAAGCCTGGTCTAATGTCTGCCTCTCTACAGCAAAGGGACGAGACGTCTACCAACCTCCACGAGGCGGCTTCAGACTGTGTCTGCTCGGCTCTCTACGCCATTGAGAACGTGGACAACAACATGGCCCTGGCCTTGCAGCTTTTCCAGGGGGTCCTGACTCTGGAGACCGCCTACCACATGGCTGTGGCTCGGGAAGACCTGGACAAGTGAGGGTTCTATTCTGAGCAAGTCCGTGGTGGGTTTAACGGCTGCTCTAAATTGATAATGTTGGTTTCTCAGGGTTTTAAACTACTGCCGGATCTTCACTGAGCTCTGTGAGACCTTCTTAGAAACAACAGTCCGGAGTCCGGGGCAGGGAATGGGGGACCTGAGAACCCTGGAGCTTCTGTTGATATGTGCAGGACATCCACAGTACGAGGTACCAGAACCAGCCCAAACTACCTGAACTAGCTGTAACTTAAACTAGGAAAACCCACGCCTCACTGCCACTCACCCACACTACCAGAAGTCTTTCACGTTTTTTTGCTGTTGAGCATTTCTTACACACTTAAAACCATGCCGACACTATCAGAACGATGCCAACACTGCAGGAATCAGTCCTAAACTACTGAAACCAGGCCCACACTACCTGAACCTGCTCTATACCAATGAGACAAGCTTCTAAATAACTAGAACCACACAATCAGAAGCACACACAAACTATCTTAAACAATCTAGACCCAGCTCCACTCAGCAGACCATCAGGATTTCACTGATGGGTTAGGTCCCACTCCAACTCAAATCCACATTGGTTGATTATGGTCTGTGTCTTCCAGGTTGTTGAGATCTCCTTTAACTTCTGGTACCGTCTGGGAGAACATCTCTACAAGATCAACGACGTGGGCCTGCACTCCATCTTTAGACCGTACATCCAGAGACTCCTTCACTGTTTGGCCCGGCACTGCCAGCTTGATCCGGATCACGTAAGTAAAGGAAACCAGTTGTCTACTCAGTCTAACACCGGTGAGGTTCACTCACATTCTGACCCGATAGGAGGGAATCCCAGAGGACACGGATGACTTTGGGGAGTTCCGTATGAGGGTTTCAGACCTGGTGAAAGACGTCATCTTCTTGGTTGGATCCGTAGAATGCTTCGCTCAGGTACTGACCCAAATTGTCCTTTCTAGTGAAAACCGTTCTGACCTGGTTTGTTCTGTCTCCAGTTATATTCCACGTTAAAAGATGGGAGCCCCTCGTGGGAAGTGACAGAGGCTGTCCTCTTTATTATGGCTTCAATCGCAAAGAGCGTAGACCCGTAAGTATCTGATCTGATTCCCTGGTGTCTGAACACTTCTTGTGCATTATTTACACCAGTGACGTGATGTTGCTGGACCGATTGGCTGACGAGTGTGAAGCGGCTGGGATGGGAATCAGCACCTCCAACTTGGATCATCTCAGCCGCTTGTATAGGCGATCTTGTTCTTTCAGTCACCACCCACGCTGGTTACCATGGTGAGGGTAGGAACGTAGATCCTAGTTACCATGGTGAGGGTAGGGACGTAGATCCTGGTTATCACGGTGAGGGTAGGATCGTAGATCCTGGTTATCACGGTGAGGGTAGGAACATAGATCCTGGTTACCATGGTGAGGGTAGGAACGTAGATCCTGGTTACCACGGTGAGGGTAGGAACGTAGATCCTGGTTATCACGGTGAGGGTAGGAACGTAGATCCTGGTTACCACGGTGAGGGTAGGAATGTAGATCTGGTTGCCATGGTGAGGGTAGGAACGTAGATCCTGGTTACCATGGTGAGGGTAGGAACATAGATCTGGTTACCATGGTGAGGGTAGTAATGTAGATCCTGGTTACCATGATGAGGGTAGGAGCGTAGATCCTGGTTACCATGGTGAGGGTAGGAAAGTAGATCCTGGTTGCCATGGTGAGGGTAGGAACGTAGATCCTGGTTACCATGGTGAGGGTAGGAACGTAGATCCTGGTTACCATGGTGAGGAAAGGAATGTAGATCCTGGTTACCATGGTGAGGGTAGGACCGTAGAACCTGGTTACCATGGTGAGGATAGGAACGTAGATCCTGGTTACCATGGTGAGGGTAGGAACGTAGATCCTGGTTACCATGGTGAGGGTAGGAACGTAGATCCTGGTTACCATGGTGAGGGTAGGATCGTAGATCCTGGTTACCATGGTGAGGGTAGGAACGTAGATCCTGGTTACCACGGTGAGGGTAGGAACGTAGATCCTGGTTACCATGGTGAGGGTAGGAATGTAGATAGACTAATAAACCAAGAGCTTCGCTTTTCTCTTTCTTCACCACGACGGACTGATCTAGCGTCCTGATTCTTGCAGACGCTGCACTAATCATTCTGATCCATGTATCATGGATGACGTGCTGCATCCCTAATTTACACTCTCTCTTTAACGCCCAGTACAGCTGACATCTGACCCGCTCTTATCCTGCAGGGACAACACCCCCACGCTGTCAGAGGTCCTCCAACAGGTAGTGCTGCTCCCAGAGTCCGTGCATATGGCCGTGCGGTACACCAGCATCGAGCTGGTGGGTGAGATGAGCGAGGTAGTGGACCGGAACCCCCGCTTCCTGGGTAAGGTGTTTGTACATTGCCGTGATGACAGGCATCTCCACATCCTGAGCTGGCGTGTTTTGCAGACCCTGTGCTGAACTACCTGATGAAGGGTCTGCGGGAGAAACCGCTGGCATCAGCAGCTGCCAAGGCGATCCACAACATCTGCTCAGTGTGCCGGGACCACATGGCTCAACATTTCCAGGGTCTGCTGGACATCGCACGATCGCTGGACACCTTCGCTCTGTCCACCGAGGCTGCCGTGGGCCTCCTTAAAGGTACGCCGTGGTTAACCCTGTGGGTTTCCTTGTGTCTCCTCTAACGTGGTGTTCACCTGTGCAGGTACGGCTCTGGTTCTGGCTCGTCTTCCTTTGGAGAAAATTGCTGAATGTCTAAGTGACTTGTGTGCCGTTCAAGTCATGGCTTTAAGAAAGGTGGGTTAACATACCCGGGATGTCTACGCTGTCCAGGTTCTGATGGGCTTCTGTCTTCTTTTAGCTTCTATCAGATGATTCTACAAATGGTAAAACAGCCGATCCGACCGTCTGGTTGGACAGACTGGCCGTTATATTCAGGTACGCCTGCCTGTTTAATGTCATTGGTTGCCTGGTTACCGGTCTGTTTACATGTTTACCTGTCTTTTCAGACACACAAATCCAATCGTGGAGAATGGACAAACACATCCGTGTCAAAAAGTCATCCAAGAGGTAACACTCCTGTAACAGATGATTGTTCTGTTCAGGTTTTTAAATCCAAACAAAAGTGATCCTCAGATTGTTGGGGATGGAAACTCAGTGGATAGGGTGAGCCAGAGGGTCGCTGGTTAGATCCCCTCGCCCAGAGTTCATGTCTAGGTGTCCTTGAGTATGACACTGAACCTCCACTGTCTCCTGATGGTGGTTCAGCTTCCAGCAGCAGGTATGAATGTGTGGGTGAATGTGAGCTACGATGTAAAGCTTTTGAGAACTTAGTGGTCATAAGACTCCTCCTACCAATGAGAGTAATCCATAGTGCCCAGCTCTGGGCTTATATCTGGTATCTGTTGCTCTCCATGTTGAATCTGGGGTGAACTCCCCAGGTGAAGGCCTGGTCAAGTGGTATGAAGATCCCGGAGTGCCAGAATACCCCTCGACCCCGAAAGCACAAAGAACATACACCTGTGTTGATCGAGTACCAACCCAGTTGGACTCTACTGTAGAAGTAGAGTCTTTTTAGGGAGAAGAAAAGCAGTGCCCACGTTCAGGCCTCATCATTGGTTTGTTTTACCAGTATTTGAACTGGCACTTTAACTTTTAAATCGCCCATATTCGAACATTTTAAAGGCTTTCTTGTTAAATTTATTGATGAAGGTGCAGCTTATTTATTTCTGCTGACTCGTCTCACCTTTACCTCCCAGATCTGGCCCGTCCTGTCACAGACCCTGAACACCCACCAAGCTGATAACCGGATCGTGGAGCGATGCTGCCGCTGTCTCCGCTTTGCCGTGCGATGTGTTGGGAAAGGCTCGGCCTCGTTGCTGCAGCCTCTAGTAACACAGGTGCGTTCCACCTCAGGTGTTCCCATTGGTTCCTGTCTGACACCTGAATCCTTTTACAGATGGTGAATGTGTACCAGGTGTACCCCCACTCCTGCTTTCTCTACCTGGGCAGCATCCTGGTGGACGAGTATGGCATGGAGGAGGGCTGCAGGCAGGGGCTGCTCGATATGCTGCAGGTAAGGCTTGTCTATGTTTTTTATTTACTCAGTTTGAAATGTTTTGTTCTGTCGTCTTCTGTTTGTCCGAGGGGGGGTAACACCCTCAGATGGGAAGCCCAGGCTTCTCTCGTCCCGGCTGCATCCTGCAGCTCACCCAGAAGGATCTTGAGGTGTTCCCTGTCTGGCTGTGAGACATAGTCTCTACAGCAGGTCCGGGGTCTGCCTCTGGGTCTCCTCCCAGTGGGACGGAGCACCTCACCAGCGAGTAGGCATCCTAATTAGATGACTGAACAGAGCTTCCTCTGCATAGTGGCTGGGCTCTCTCTTAGAGATAGAGGGAGGAGCTCTGCCATCTAGGAGGAGCTCGGAGTAGAGTCGTTGCTTCTATGGGTTGAGAGAAGCCAGATGGGGTGGTTCAGGCATGTTAAGAAAAGTATATCATAAATCACGGAGTCTGGTTAGGGCTGAAACGTGAATCTACTAAATAAAGATTCAAGTTTTCAGATCGATGTGCCGTAACCTGTAGGTGATGATAATTAAGATGTCTTCTCTCCTTCTCCAGGCTCTCTGTATGCCAACCTTCCAGCTGTTAGAGCAACCCAACGGTCTGCGGAACCATCCGGACACGGTGGACGACCTGTTCAGACTAGCCACCAGGTGAGTCTTAACTGAGCACCAAGGGAGGAGAGGTTGTATACAACCTAAAGTTTTTCTTCATCCACTTTTCTGGGGAACGTTTTTAAAGACGTACCGTTACTATTATGAGCAGTGTTGCTGTCTCCAGCAGGATTTTGTGTTGGTTCAGGCTGGCAGCAACGATTCATGTTATATACAAAGATAGAACAGAGCTCATCCTTGAGCCAGCGCGTCTCAAAAACCCCCATACAGAAATCAAGCATTGCCAAGTTGCCCGAGCGCAGGTCGTTGAGGCCCCTCTTGTGGAGCAAGGCCCAAGGGTGGGGCACGAAAGCGAGCACCTGGTGGCCGGGGAAATGGGCCGCCTTTTCAGTGGACTCACCACCTGCAAGAGGGGCCATAGGTTGGGTGAAGGAAGAGATGGGCGGCAGCCGATGGCATGGACCCTGGGGGTCAGACCCTCAGCTGCATAAGCCAGCTCTAGGGACGTGGAAGGTCACTTCTCTGGCGGGGAAGGAGCCTGAGCTGGTGCACGAGGTTGAGCGGTTCCAGCTAGATATAGTTGGACTCTCCTTGACGCACAGCTCTGGCTCTGGAACCAGGCCTCTTGACAGGGGCTGGACCTTGTTCTATTCTGCAGTTGCCCTTAGTAAAAGGCACCGGGCTGGAGTGGGCATACTTGTTGCCCCCCCCAGCTTGGCTCCTGTGTGTTGGAGTTCTCCCCAGGTGGACGAAAAGGTTGTTTCGACGGATCCTCACTGTAGAACGGCAGTGTAGACTACCCGCCCTTTTTGGGAGGAGTGTTGAAGGGGGGACTCCATTGCCCTCCTGGGAGACTTCAATGCTCACGTGGGCAACGACAGTGAGACCTGGAGGGGAGTGATCGGGAGGAACGGCCCCCCTGATCTAAACCCGAGTGGTGTTCTGCTGCTTGACTTCTGTGCTCGTCACGGATTGTCGGTATAAGAGTGTCCAGATGCACACGTGGCACCAGGACACTCTAGGCCGCAGTTCCATGATCAACTTCATAGTCGTTTCATCAAACTTGCGACTGCATGTCTTGGACGCTCGGGTGAAGAGAGGGGCGGAGCTGTCAACTGATAATCCACCTGGTCGTGGGTTGGTTTCAATGGTGGGGGAGGAAGCCGGTCAGACCTGGCAGGCCCAAACGATCTGTGAGGGTCTGCTGGGAACGTCTGGTAGATCCTTTAACACACACCTCCGGCAGAACTTCTCACGAGTACCGGAGGAAACGGGTGACATCGAGTCAGAGTGGACTCTGTTCCACACCTCTGTTATCGTGGCGGCAATGCCCGAACCGCCTGTGAAGGATGCCGTCAAGCTTAAGGAGGAGTCTTACTGGGCTTTCTTGGCTGTGGGACTTCTGGGCGGGGGGGGTTACCATCTGCAGCTGTGTTCTTTATAAATGCCTCATTTCAAGGTGAGGTTAAAGAGGCACTGCGGTGTGTTTGTGTGTACACCTGTTCAGACTGGCCACCAGGTGGGTCATACCTCAGAAACCTATCCCTAACCACCTGTCTGCTCGTCCAGGTTCGTCCAGAGGAGTCCCATCACGTTGCTAAGCAGCAGCATCATCGTCCACATCATCCAGTGCGCCGTAGCCGCCACCTCATTGGACCACCGGGACGCCAACTGTAGCGTGATGAAGTTTGTACGAGATCTAATTCACACCGGGGTCTCAAACGACGTGAGTCATCATAGCCGGAGGACAGGTGAGGAGGAGCCACGTGTGAATCTGACCGGACTGTTGTTCCCGCAGCACGAGGAGGACTACGAGGTGAGGAAGCGTCTGATTGGCCAGGCCATGGAACAGCATGGCCAGCAGCTGGTCAGTCAGCTCATGCACTCGTGTTGCTTCTGCCTGCCACCGTACACGCTGCCGGATGTGGCTGAGGTGCTCTGGGAGGTCATGATGTTCGACCGGCCGGTAAGTCGACCTTCAGGAACATAGATCCTGGTTACCATGGTGAGGGTAGGAACGTAGATCCTGGTTACCATGGTGAGGGTAGAAACGTAGATCCTGGTTACCATGGTGAGGGTAGGAATGTAGATCCTGGTTACCATGGTGAGGGTAGGAACGTAGATCCTGGTTACAATGGTGAGGGTAGGAAGTAGATCCTGGTTACCATGGTGAGGGTAGGAATGTAGATCTGGTTACCATGGTGAGGGTAGGAATGTAGATCCTGGTTACCATGGTGAGGGTAGGAACGTAGATCCTGGTTACCATGGTGAGGGTAGAAACGTAGATCCTGGTTACCATGGTGAGGGTAGAAACGTTGATCCTGGTTACCATGGTGAGGGTAGGAACGTAGATCCTGGTTACCATGGTGAGGGGAGGAATGTAGATCCTGGTTACCATGGTGAGGGTAGAAACGTAGATCCTGGTTACCATGGTGAGGGTAGGAATGTAGATCCTGGTTACCATGGTGAGGGTAGGAACGTAGATCCTGGTTACAATGGTGAGGGTAGGAAGTAGATCCTGGTTACCATGGTGAGGGTAGGAATGTAGATCTGGTTACCATGGTGAGGGTAGGAATGTAGATCCTGGTTACCATGGTGAGGGTAGGAACGTAGATCCTGGTTACCATGGTGAGGGTAGAAACGTAGATCCTGGTTACCATGGTGAGGGTAGAAACGTTGATCCTGGTTACCATGGTGAGGGTAGGAACGTAGATCCTGGTTACCATGGTGAGGGGAGGAATGTAGATCCTGGTTACCATGGTGAAGATAGGAACGTAGATCCTGGTTACCATGGTGAGGGTAGGAATATAGATCCTGGTTACCACGGTGAGGGTAGGAACGTAGATCCTGGTTACCATGGTGAGGGTAGAAACGTAGATCCTTGTTACCATGGTGAGGGTAGGAACGTAGATCCTGGTTACCATGGTGAGGGTAGGAATATAGATCCTGGTTACCATGGTGAGGGTAGGAATATAGATCCTGGTTACCATGGTGAGGGTAGAAACGTAGATCCTGGTTACCATGGTGAGGGTAGAAACGTAGATCCTGGTTACCATGGTGAGGGTAGGAATGTATATCCGAGTTTATCCCGGTTCCACAACAACTCTATGACGATGTGTTCCAGATGTTTTGCCGGTGGCTTGAAAACGCTTTGAAAGCTCTACCGAAGGAGACGTCAGGAGGCGCCGTCACCGTCACACACAAACAACTCACAGACTTCCACAAACAAGTGACCAGGTGAGACAAACATTAACCAACATCTTCATCATGCCCACACCTGGCAGACAGACCACTATGACGCTTTATCTTCTTCTATGCTTTCAGTGCAGAGGAATGCAAACAGGTGTGCTGGGCCATCAGAGAGTTTACGAGACTGTTCCGATAGCTGTGACATGTACTCTACGCCAGGTAAGACCAAAACAAGATGGAGACACAGTCGACGCAGACTGATACCAGTTTGTTTACATGTGTTCTTTGGGACCCAAACCGGTACTACAAAATCATTTTATACTGTTACTGTGCTCTATATTATAAAACGGGTGTGATGATCCAGTGTTTTGTCGTTCTGAGCATGCCCATGATGCATCCAACTCCACCCCAATGATCCAGTCAATCCCTGTTGAACTGAGCTTCTGTTTAGGATGGAGGTTAGAGTGGTGGTGCCCGACCAGTCTTTGGCGGTCTACCGGTAATCGACGACTGCAGTGACTTTGATGCTACATTTAGCGAGTGCTCAGACCCTCCGTTTTTGTTTGTTGTTTTTTATTTTAAACTAGCATTTTTTTCTAGTTTTATTGGAGATTTTCTGAGTCTGTGACGTGAAAGCACGTTGTTAATTCTGTAATCAATGAGCAGCGCCGGATACTGCCCCTCCCACTCGTAAAGCCCTGCGTCTGTGTGGGGCTGGGTGGCTGGGTGGACTGGGAGATCTCACGAGGTTTGATACTTGGAAAGTAGATCTTGTGCCAAACAAGGTCGGACACTTTTGGGTTAGGGCATTAATAAAGGCAGTGGTTAAGGTTGGAGTAATCTGAGTTTGATGGACATAAAAAATGACGTGTCAGTGCAAAGGCGTACGACAGAGAGGGGTGGAGCTTAGATGCATCATAGACGTTTGGTTGCGTTCTGGGCATGTGCAGAAGCAACCGGTCGTAGATCTCAACGAGGCCGCAGATCTCGACAGAACATCAGGTTTGGGAGGGCAAGTGTCCTCACGGTTTTCACCGTGTTCCTGGTTCAACACATTAAACCAATAAAAACACTTCTACGAGCAGGTGTGAAGAAACGCTCATTCCAATAGAAGTTAGCGTCATGCCAGGTCGCAGATAATCTGGAAGAGAAGGGGAGGGTAAGGGGAATGACGGGTTCTGAGCATGTGCAGAGGCACAGACTCACAGATCTCAATAGAACACTGGCCCTCCAGGACTGCAGTTTGACACTTCTGTCAAAAAAACATCGTAAATTCTCTCGCTTTGCAATTCATTAGAGTTTCAGCCAATCATGAAACTCCCCAGTGAGGGAGACCAAACTTTGACTGAGAAAGACGAACAATAACTCGGGGTATTCTCTACTTTGTTCGCCTTACACTCACACACACAGGGTGCTGTACATTTTGAAGAATATCTAAGACTTTTACTGTGAAAATCTGGTGGGTCTTTAACAGGATTTTTTCTGTCGGCAGGTAAACTGTTTCTGATGATCAGAGGCTGAAAGCTGCAGGTGAGGATCCAGAGGGATTAAAAAAGAGGACGAATCGCTGTGAATGACTTATTAAACAAGTCCCCGCCCCACCTGACCCGATATCACCTGCAGCAGGTGGTAGGGTGGGCGGGGCCCAAGCGAAAGCCCACCTGGTCCGAGGACGTGCCTGATCAACTGATTTTAAGAGATTTATTTTTGGGACTTTGATGGTTTTTTTTGTTTGTTTTTTTTTTCTCCGTGCCAATCAAAGGAGCCAAAAAGTTTCCCATGATGCTCTGGGAGAGCGAGAGTGTGATGCTGGAGCGTGTCCTTTGACCCTTTTAAAAAACTTGCTTTCATTTTAGTTGTTTTTTCATAAAGAGACAGAATGAATTCTGGGTAAAAAAAAAAAAAGGTGGGGACGGTCACCATGACAACACCGGTGATGTAGCTTTGTTGTAAACAATAAACAACTAAAACTACAAAAAGGAACAAGTGGCATCGACTGATTTGTTCTCTTTAGGTACCAGGATGATGAGGGAGGGATGGCCAGGTTCACAGGTTGGAAAGTTTTATGGAACGACTTTCATGCTTCAATTAACCTGTTCCCTCGTCTTCTGCTTATCTGGGCGCCGGGTCGTCAGGGCATCAGCCTCAGACAGGAAGCCCGGACTTCTCTCACCCCAGCTGGTCCTCCAGCTCATCCAGGAGGATCCTGAGGTGTTCTCTGTCCAGCTGTGAGACATACTCTCTCCAGCAGGTACGGGGTCTGATTCTTGGTCTCCTCCTGGTGAGATATGCCAGAAACACCTGACCAGATGCCCTAACCACTTCATCTGGTTTCTCTTGACCCAGAGGAGCACTAGCTCTACTTCGATATCTTCCCAAATGGCAGAGCTCCTCCTCGTCTCTTGAGTGAGAGAGCCCAGCCACCAGGGTAGGAATGTAGATCCTGGTTACCATGGTGAGGGTAGGAACGTAGATCCTGGTTACCATGGTGAGGGTAGGAACGTAGATCCTGGTTACCATGGTGAGGGTAGGAACGTAGATCCTGTTTACCATGGTGAGGGTAGGAACGTAGATCCTGGTTACCATGGTGAGGGTAGGAACGTAGATCCTGGTTACCATGGTGAGGGTAGGAACGTAGATCCTGGTTACCATGGTGAGGGTAGGAACGTAGATCCTGGTTACCACGGTGAGGGTGGGAACGTTTATCCTGGTTACCACGGTGAGGGTATAAAAGTAGATCCTGGTTACCATGGTGAGGGTAGGAACGTAGATCCTGTTTACCACGGTGAGGGTATAAAAGTAGATCCTGGTTACCATGGTGAGGGTAGGAACATAGATCCTGGTTACCATGGTGAGGGTAGGAACGTAGATCCTGTTTACCATGGTGAGGGTAGGAACGTAGATCCTGGTTACCATGGTGAGGGTAGGAACGTAGATCCTGGTTACCATGGTGAGGGTAGGAACGTAGATCCTGGTTACCATGGTGAGGGTAGGAACGTAGATCCTGGTTACCACAGTGAGGGTGGGAACGTTTATCCTGGTTACCACGGTGAGGGTAGGAACGTAGATCCTGGTTACCATGGTGAGGGTAGGAACGTAGATCCCGGTTACCATACTGAGGGTAGGAACATAGATCCTGGTTACCATGGTGAGGGTAGGAACGTAGATCCTGGTTACCACAGTGAGGGTGGGAACGTTTATCCTGGTTACCACGGTGAGGGTAGAAACGTAGATCCTGGTTACCACGGTGAGGGTATGAACGTAGATCCTGGTTACCATGGTGAGGGTAGGAACGTAGATCCTGGTTACCATGGTGAGGGTAGGAACGTAGATCCTGGTTACCATAGTGAGTAGGAACGTAGAACCTGGTTACCATGGTGAGGGTAGGAACGTAGATCCTGGTTACCATAGTGAGTAGGAACGTAGATCCTGGTTACCATGGTGAGGGTAGGAACGTAGATCCTGGTTACCATGGTGAGGGTAGGAACGTAGATCCTGGTTACCATAGTGAGTAGGAACGTAGATCCTGGTTACCATGGTGAGGGTAGGAACGTAGATCCTGGTTACCATGGTGAGGGTAGGAACGTAGATCCTGGTTACCATGGTGAGGGTAGGAACGTAGATCCCGGTTACCATGGTGAGGGTAGGAAAGTAGATCCCGGTTACCATGGTGAGGGTAGGAACGTAGATCCCGGTTACCATGGTGAGGGCAGGAACGTAGATCCTGGTTACCATGGTGAGGGTAGGAACGTAGATCCTGGTTACAATGGTGAGGGAAGGAATGTAGATCCTGGTTACTACGGTAACGGTAGGAATGTAGATCTTCTAGCCTCACCATGGTAACCAGACGTGGATGTTGACCAAAAAATTGTCTCCCAGACTGTAATTTGACACCCTGCTTCAAGCACTCAGCCTGTCTGTACTGCTGATGTCTACCTCAGTACCAGCTATGAATGAATGTAAGAAATTAGCAACTGTTACTAAAAAAGAAAACTTACTGTATCTGCAAAACGATTGATTTTATTGGTGGAAATGTGATTACATCATCATTTTTAAACACTGTAGCGGCTTTAAGCGTCACTATAAGTCCACATTAGATTTGATTCTGCTGGTCCACGTCCGCCTGGTCCCTCCAAGTCCTAATCTGGTGTCCTGCTGATATCAGGAGTCATGGTACCGGAAGCGTCCAGGGCCCCTGGACATGGTGGCTCTGGAGGAGCCTCTGCAGTTCCTTGAACTGTTCCACCGTCTGGTCCTTAACGTCGGGGTGTGAGATCTGGAGCCGGATGCTGTCGTTAGACCAGCTCAGGTCTCCGGAGAACATTTCCGTAAGGATCCGAGCCACAACAGGAATCACCTGGAAGCAGAATCCTGTAAACCAACAGAACCAGAGAGACGTTGTGGAGGGAAGTGGACAAACCTGGACGATGATGAGCTTCTTCTCTTTGGGTTTTCGGTCCGGCCAGTCTTCCCCAAAACAGAAACAGACCTCAAAAGGAGGCGGGTCCTGGACCTCGCCTCGTTGGAACAGAATCAGTCCTGTAGAAACAGAGCTGGGTCAGAAATGAAGCTCAAAAAAAAAAAAAAAAAGAAAGAAATACAGCATCTGATCCATTGTCTTCCACTTATCCGAGGCCGGGTCATCAAGGGTAACAGCTTCAGACGGGAAGCTTCTCTCACCCCGGCTGCATCCTCCAGCTCACCCAGGAGGATCCTGAGGCGTTCCCTGTTCAGCTGTGAGACATAGTTTCTCCAGCAGGTTCGGAGTCTGCCTCTTGGTCTCCTTCTCTTGGTTACCATAGTGAGGGTAGGAACGTAGATCCTGGTTACCATGGTGTGGGTAGGAACATAGATCCTCGTTACCATGGTGTGGGTAGGAACGTAGATCCTGGTTACCATGGTGAGGGTAGGAATGTAGATCCTGGTTACCATGGTGAGGGTAGGAATGTAGATCCTGGTTACCATGGTAAGGGTAGGAATGTAGATCCTGGTTGCTATGGCGAGGGTAGGAATGTAGATCCCGGTTACCATGGTGAGGGTAGAACATAGATCCCGGTTACCATGGTGAGGGTAGGAACATAGATCCTGGTTACCATGGTGAGGGTAGGAACGTAGATCCTGGTTACCATGGTGAGGGTAGGAACATAGATCCTGGTTACCATGGTTAGGGTAGGAATGTAGATCCTGGTTACCATGGTGAGGGTAGGAATGTAGATCCCGGTTACCATGGTGAGGGTAGAACATAGATCTTGGAGGATGCAGCCGGGGTGAGAGAAGCCTGTGGTTCCTGTCTGAGGCTGTTGCCTCGGCGACCCAGTCCCAGATAAGAGGAAGATGACGGATCAAAATGCTTTAACTTGGTGATTCCATGATTTAGTCGAGGAATTGTTTCGTCCTTAAAGTTTATTCTATTAAATCATCAGAAATGCATCGATACAGAACCCGACTCGGGAAGCAGACCTTGCAGGAACTCGTTGAGGCTGAAGACCCGGATCTTCTTCTCTCTCTCCATTGGGTTGGGCGGTCCCTGCGCCAGGACCCCGGGTCCGGACCAGAAGACTTTACACTGACAGAGCCGGATGGCGTAGATATCCTGCTCTACAATCTCTAGGATCAGACCCCGGTCCATCACATCCAGCAAGGCCTCCGTGTAGAACTTCTGCTTCTGGTTCTGAAGGTCGGTGGTTCCGGGGAAACGAACCTGCTGCAAGCTGACTGGTCCAAACAGATGCACCTGATCCGGGCTCGGCTCCAGCAGACCGTAGTACAACCGGCATCCTTGAGGGTTGCTCACCGTTAGCGCCCCTGCTGTTCGGCCTCGGTACTGGAACTTCAGGTCCAGGTCGGTCACTATGGCAACAAGGTGAGAACCAATCAGGAGCCAGATTATCAGAAGATAACGCGTTACATCATTGAACAGACAAAACATTTGATTTTCAGAGTTTGACCCTCAACTAAACATCTTCATACAACCTTGTTCCACCAAACTTTGGCCCCTCCTCTTACTTCCTAAAGCAGTAAAACTTGTCCATGCTTTTATATCCTAGAGATCAGACCCTTAAACAGCCTCCTCTTTGGGATTCCTGTGTTACATTCAGACAGAATTCTAAAGAGTGTCTGGAAACATGAAGACATCATGTCCCGAAATCCATCACTGGTCAGGCACTAGCATATCTACAGGAACCCCACTCATCAGGCAGTATGCTCCTCTAGTTCCTCACCACCTGGCTCTGTATGATCAGCTCCTTCTCTGTTCATCTGAGAACAACTCAAAGTCTGGACCTCTTTTAAAGTCTGAGCTGAATCTAGACTAGACTGATGACTCTGTGGTCACTTGTAGCTGCTGATCCTGGCTCTGGGATGATAGTGGGGATCTGGCTCTGGCCTCGTCTTTTATCCAGGGCCTTTGATCATAGCCGGTGATCGCATGTGTGCCTCGGTTCCTGCTGCGGTGGCTCCTCAGACACCGTTTTCTCAGGTGTTTCACCTGCATCCAGCCTATTGCATTTTTAAGTGAGAGTGTATGTGTGCCTGTGTACATGTATGAGGGTGTGTTCTCTGTGTGTGTAGGTAAGTGGGTTCTTTATCAGTGGGTGAGGCAGGTGTTCCAGATTTATACCACCCAACTTGGCTCCACCTAGCACCTGTCCAGAAGCTGTTTTGGGGCTCTCTCTTGAGCTGTTTGGAGCTACCGGGCATGAATTTACCCAGAAGGGGATTAATGAAGTATCTGAATCTGGATTCATTCATTCATTGGTTTTCTCATCTTGTCCCTAACCGGGTTGCGGGTTCAAGGCGAGAGGCAGGGTACACCCTGAACAGGTCGCCAGTCAGTTGCAGGGCCACACACACACACTCATTCCTACAGCAGTCATTCAAACTAACATATACTGTATGTTTTTGTAGGAAACCTAAAAAAACCCATACATACATAGGGAGAACATGCAAACTACACACAGAAAGAGCAGTGTTTAAAGCCAAGGACTTGAACCCTGACCTTCTAGCTGTGAGGCCACCGTGCAGCTTGAGTTTCATTTATGTTACTTACACGGCACGCTGCTCAGCAGGTCGTACTTGGCCTCCTGGTGGTTCTGTCCTGCCACCATGTTGGATGCCATCGGGTCAGACGTCACAGGTCGTAAAGGGTCCGGGATGAGTTGGGCGGGTTCAAACGTCTGGGGGACGGGCGGGTAAGGAGACGGATCGGTGGGATGAGGGTCTGAGGAGACATTAAGTCAGGTCACCTGCGTCGTCATGGTAACTGGACCAGCCAGGGAGTACTTACTGAGACTCAGCTCCATGAGGTCCGGTAACTAAAGGAAGAAGAGGACGGATCAGTCAGCTTATCAATAATCATCAATGATCATCATCTTCCTCACCTCATCGTCCTCATCATCGTCGTAGTCTTCAGCGGCGTCTGGAGGAGAGAAGGATCAGAGACTGGACTGGATGTAAGACCTGCTTCTGGTGGTTCTTACCAGCGTTCCCGGGATGCTCGCAGACCTGGTAGACCTTGTAAGGCTGGACCGGGTTCTCTTTGGTTCCGTCATACTTGAGCTGGAACTCCCGGCTCTTGTTGAGGGCGCAGCGAAGGTTGGCTTTCCATTTAGCTGGATCCGGTTCGTCCACACCGGGACGGTACTTCCCTGTTTCAACGGCCCAGGCCTAAAAGTACAGATCAAAGTGTCTTCTGACCGTGTGTTTGATGATCGAGACATTTCTACTTTCATCCAGAAATCATTTTCAATCATTAGCGATCTTTAAATTCTCACGCCGGGGAATCGTTTCCAACACAAACTGTAAAGCCTGTTTAATCTCCTTTTTCAGCAACAGAACTACAAACATGGAGGACGAACTCAATATCTAGTATGGTTGATCTACAGAACTACAAACATGGAGGACGAACTCAATATCTAGTATGGTTGATCTACAGAACTACAAACATGGAGGACGAACGTAACATCTAGCATAGTTGATCTACAGAACTACAAACATGGAGGACGGACGCAACATCTAGCATGGTTGATCTACAGAACTACAAACATGGAGGACGAACGTAACATCTAGCATGGTTGATCTACAGAACATGGAGGACGGACACACGCGTTCATGTCACGATATCATCTCTGTTCTCTCATTGGACATTTTCCCATCCCAGTAGTCATATCCCTGACCTAGTTGCAGCATGAATATCAAACCCTAACGATGTTATTTCTGATGATTCAATTTAACTCTACGGCTACATGTATGAAGATTTCAGACCTGGTCTCAGACCCTGTGTTCTGGTCTCAGACCCGGTCCTCTGACTTGGTCTCAGACCTGGTCCTCTGACTTGTGACTGAGTTCAAACATTCTGACTAACTGAAAACATGAAGTAGAAACAGGAAGGGGCAACTTCATCATCAGAGCGTGTAAAACAGAAGTGAAACTGGTTCAGAAAGACTCGGTTCCTCTTTCAACACAAACTTCAGAACTTGGTCCTGTTGCCCTCGCCGGGGGCAACAACCTCAAATGGGAAGCCCTGCTTTCTCTCACCCCGGGTGCATCCTCCATCTCACCTGAAAGGATCCTGAAATGTTCCCTTTCCAGCTGTGAGACATACAAGCTGCAGGGTGGCTGGGCTCTCACTCTGAGATAGAAAGAGGAGGTCAGAGAACAGCCGTTGCTCCTCCTCCAGGTTGAGAGAAGCCAGATTGTTGGCTTGGACATCTGATTAGGATGCCTCCCTCGCTGGTGAGGTGTTTCGGGCACGTCCCACCAGGAGGAGACAAATCAGAACCCGGACCTGCTGGAGAGACTGTGTCTCACAGCAGGGAACACCTCAGGATTCTTCCGTGTAAGTTGGAGGATGCAGCCGGGGTAAGAGAAACTTGGGCTTGCCATCTGAGGCTGTTGCCGCGGCGACCCGGCCCCGGATGAGCAGAACCGCTTATTCATAACAGGGTTACGGTGGGTGTCAGAGCCTATCATCATTGATTTAAGGCGAGAGGCAGGATACACCCTGAACAAGTCCCCAAGCTGTTGCAAAGCTACACACACAACCATTCCTAGGAGTATCAGCCAATCAACCAAGCATGTATATTTTGGAGGATGGGAGGTACCGAAGACTCACACATACAAGGGGAGAACATGCAAACTCCACACAGAAAGACCAGTGATCCAAGCCTCACCACCACTCCAGGACTTAGAGATGTAAAACATCTTAAATTCAACGCTTTTAATTCAATTTTTTTTATGTGTATTTTTATTGGTTTTTTTTAATGTTGATTTTATTTTTTTATTCATGTGCCAGGGCCAAAAACTATCAATTTTTATTCTAGAAAAATTTAAGATGTTTTGCATAAATTTTGAGAATTTTCATACATTTTTTTTTGTGTTTTCACAATTTTTAAACAATTTTATTTTAAAGAAAAATTTGAGATTTTTTGTAAATTTAGACAATTTACTCATTTTTTCCGCAAATTTATACATTTTGTGGAAACAATATTTAGAGAATTTTCATCAGTTATTTATCTTTTTTTTTTTTTTTTTTTGCAAATTTTGTTAATTTTACGAAAATTTACATAATTTTTCCAAAAAATTATAAATTTTGTCAAAACTCTAACATTTTTTAAAATATTCCTAAATTTTTGCTTCTTTTTTTAATTATTTTTTTTGAGAATTTACGCACTTTTTTTTTTTAGAATTTTCTCAACATTTCTAGATTTATTTTTTTTCAGAGTGAGTGTGTACCTTAAAGATGGTGGGCTCCTGCTCCGGTACCGGGGTGTGGCGGGTCGCATGTTTCCATGGGATCTGGAAGAGGGTCTGATCAGATCCGATCCACTGAAGACCAGGAAACTTCCCGCTGTGGACCTGAGCCAGGAGCCAGGGTTTCAGACGGATCCTGCGGGGCTGCAGACTCATGGGACCAGGACTCAGAATTCAGGGTCAGGTTCCGGGTTTCAGTGATTTTAAAAAGTTCTGGTGACGTCATCAAAGGTACAACTATCAGGAAGATTAAAAAAATAAAAGAACCGGGAAATCTTTCAAAATAAAAGTTTGAATTATTTTAAAAGTTTGAATAAAATATTTCTGTTCATTATTTTCTTGTAGAGAATTTCTAGGCGCAGCAGAAGCGAATCAGTGCAGCGTCTGCAATAATTAGGACGCTGCATCAATCTGTCATTGTGAAGGATGAGCTGAACCCTCACCATAGTAACCAGGATCTACATTCCTACCCTCACCGTGGTAACCAGGATCTACGTTCCTACCCTCACCATGGTAACCAGGATCTATGTTCCTACCCTCACCGTGGTAACCAGGATCTACGTTCCTACCCTCACCATGGTAACCAGGATCTATGTTCCTACCCTCACCGTGGTAACCAGGATCTACGTTCCTACCCTCACCATGGTAACCAGGATCTATGTTCCTACCCTCACCGTGGTAACCAGGATCTACGTTCCTACCCTCACCATGGTAACCAGGATCTACGTTCCTACCCTCACCATGGTAACCAGGATCTATGTTCCTACCCTCACCGTGGTAACCAGGATCTACGTTCCTACCCTCACCATGGTAACCAGGATCTATGTTCCTACCCTCACCGTGGTAACCAGGATCTACGTTCCTACCCTCACCATGGTAACCAGGATCTACATTCCTACCCTCACCATGGTAACCAGGATCTATGTTCCTACCCTCACCGTGGTAACCAGGATCTACGTTCCTACCCTCACCATGGTAACCAGGATCTACATTCCTACCCTCACCATGGTAACCAGGATCTACGTTCCTACCCTCACCATGGTAACCAGGATCTACGTTCCTACCCTCACCATGGTAACCAGGATCTAAGTTCCTACCCTCACCATGGTAACCAGGATCTACGTTCCTACCCTCACCATGGTAACCAGGATCTACATTCCTACCCTCACCATGGTAACCGGGATCTACGTTCCTACCCTCACCGTGGTAACCAAGATCTACGTTCCTACCCTCACCGTGGTAACCAGGATCTACGTTCTTACCCTCACCATGGTAACCAGTATCTACGTTCCTACCCTCACCATGGTAACCAGGATCTACGTTCCTACCCTCACCGTGGTAACCAGGATCTACGTTCCTACCCTCACCGTGGTAACCAGGATCTACGTTCCTACCCTCACCATGGTAACCAGGATCTACGTTCCTACCCTCACCATGGTAACCAGGATCTACGTTCCTACCCTCACCGTGGTAACCAGGATCTACGTTCCTATCCTCACCATGGTAACCAGGATCTACGTTCCTACCCTCATCATGGTAACCAGGATCTACGTTCCTACCCTCACCATGGTAACCAGGATCTACGTTCCTACCCTCACCATGGTAACCAGGATCTACGTTCCTACCCTCACCGTGGTAACCAGCTGTGGGTGGTTACTAAAAGAACAAGATCACTGATACAAGCGGTTGAAATGATCTTCTTCTGCAGGGTGGCTGGGCTCTCTCTCGGAGATAGAAGGAGGAGCTCTGCCATCCGGGATGAACTCAGAGTACAGCTGCTGCTCTTTCGAGTTGATAGAAGCCAAATGGGGGGTTCGGGCATCTGGTAAGGATGCCTCCAAAATGCCTTACTTGTGAGGTGTTTTGGGCACGTCTCACCTAGAGGACACCCAGAGGCAAAACCTAGACCCACTGACAACATGACCTCCTCTAGTATTCTGATACACATGGACACTGATCTATGACCGCTGGTATGAGATGAACAGGTCTGAAATCCAAGTAAAAGAAATTTGTCTAAAATTTGATCATTTAATTTTATAACTTACTGTTTTTATTGTTGCTTGAATTCAGAAAAACCTTAACCTAGGGGAACAACTCGGGATCCTCCAGGGTGAGTGGGAGGAGGCAGCTGTGGTAAGAGAAACCTGACTTTCCCGTCTGAGGTTGTTGGCCCAGTGATCCGGCCCCGGATAAGCGGAACAAAAAGATATTTTATTGATCACATACTGGGGAAATTCATGTGTCTGGTAGCTCCAAACAGCTGCACTAAAGATGGTGAACTGCTGTTGTTTGACAACAACAAATAGTGTTGTTCCACCACGATGAAGGATGTGAGTTGCTGTCAAGATGTGGAGCTTTTAGTGACAGTTTAAGCAGCTGTTCCAGCTCCAAACACCCAACTCAGCACCACCAAGCAGCTGTTCTGAAGCTGTTTGGAGTTCGTTCTCTCTTGAACTGCTTGGAGCTACCGGACACATGAATTTCCCCTGTAGGGGATCAATAAAGTATTTTGAATCTGAATCATTTCCAGTGTTTCTCTGTCCATACGGCCGGGTATGTTCAGACAGGAATCACTCAGAAGATCCTGTCTTCATTCCTTCTGATTCACTCCAGCAGGAACATCTCCACACGTCCATGAAGACTCCACATTCCTCACTGATGAAGACGGTCATCCAATGAAAAATCCAACAAAATGCAGCACTACCCGAGCCTGCTGCCATCACGGGTAGCTTTTTTTTTATTTCAACACAATAAAAAACGTAACATTTTATCTACATTCATGTTTTGATGATCAGATTAATCATGTTTTCTGATTGGTTGTGTGACCTTCCTGACTCTGGATCCTGATTGGCTTTCAGTTTGAATTACTTCCTACATTCCGATTGAATTAACAGTTTGTTACAGCTCCTCTGATTGGTTGACCGTGACCTCGCCGGTTGGACTCTCTACGACCACTAAGAGTTCAGACGGAGGCGGCTGGAGGAACGATGGAGGAGGCGGGGGCAGTAAGGACTGCTTCCTGGTGTAAACACCCTGGCTGCCGTGGTAACCAACAGGCCGGGAGGGGGAGGGGTGTCTGAAAGATCTGCAGGGGTACGAAGACTGGTCTTGGAAGACAGGAGGACTTGTGTTGACCTGAGGAGAACAGGACTGAGGTTAAACCAGTTCAAACTGAGAATAAAAACCCTTCAATGAGGAAATTCCTGACTTTTTTTAACAAATTAAAACAGAAAAGTTTATACGTCTGCAGAAAGTTTCCCTGCGTCAGGTTCTCGGTGGCGTTTCCTCCGGACGCTTCGAAGCAGAAACACCAGAAATGCCGACATCAGCAGGAGGAGAAGAAGAAGCAGCGAGACGCCACCAATCAACCGGCTGTCCTCAAAGTACTGCTCCCTGAACGCACCATGCGGCACTGCAACAGGTGTCAGGGTCAAAGAATGCAACACAGACAACTGCAGATTGGATCACGATACATCAACGTGTTTCTTTGTCTCCATGGAAACAGTCTGACCTCACTGTACTAGGGTTCACTCGCTCCACAGTGGACGGATACCTTTTCATTTAACCAATCATTTCTCAATCTGGGGAATTGTTTCCAACACGGACCGTATAGCATGGTGGATCTACAGAACTACAAACATGGCGGATGGATGCTTGTGTTCTCTATTCTGTGATTGGGTAGGACATTTTCTGATCGCTGCAATCAAATCCCTGACATAGTTGCTGGAGTAAAATGAAATTTAGCAGAGACACAAGGTGGTGCCATCTTGTATAGACAATGTTTACAGATAAATGGTAAACATTGGACGATTTTGGGATATCACGAGCTGTCCCTGAAATAAATAAAGAACAATGAAGTCTTTATTAGTTACTGTTAAACAAAAATCTGTGACGCTCTTGTCGAGGTCTTCCAAATCCATTCTGCTGGTTCTCGTCACACAAAGTAAACAGTATGTACTGTCAACAAGCTAGTTCCTGGTTGGCAAGGTGGTTGTGTTGTTTGTGCCTCCTGCTGTCTCCCAAACTAATTGCTGACGAGGTGCTCCGTCCTAGAGGCAGACCCCAGAGCCTGCTGGAGAGAGTGTGTCTCACAGCTGGACAGGGAACACCTCAGGATCTGGGTGAGCTGGAGAATAGAGCCGGGGTGACAGAAGCCTGCTTCTCGTCCAAGGCTGTTGTCCCTGCGACCCGGCCCCGGATAAGTGGAAGACGACGGAATGAAACGGAATCTGGGGAATCGTTTCCAACACGGACCGTGGAGCATGCTTGATCTCCTTTTTCAGCTACAGAACTACAAACATGGAGGACGAACGCTTATGCTCATGTCACGCCATCATCTCTGTTCTCTGATTGGGTAGGACGTTTTCTCATCGCTGCAATCATAAGATAATGCCTTCAATCCCTGACCTAGTTACTGGAGGGAAATTAAATTGAGCAGAGCCACTAGGTGGTGCCAGCTTGGCAAGCAGCTTACATAAGGTTCGTGAACACACCACAAGCACTGCAACAATCCTCACCTGTTTGTCCTCTCTGCAGAACCTCAATGTCCACGGAGGCAGAGACTTCTTCACCAGACTCTTCGTCTCTGGCCGTCACCTGAGCAGAAAACACAGATCAACCATCTTTATGATCAATAATGTTCCACCAGAATGGAGCTCACCTGTAGCAGGTGCCGGTCGAAGGCTCGGAGTTGGTCTGTTCGGGCGATTAACACCCCATCCTGAGTGACTTGATAGAGTCCGGATGGAGGGCGAAGTAAGTAGTGGATGTTTGGGTTCACACCCTGTGATTGGACGATAGGAGTGATGACCCAACAGATTAGAGCTTCTAATCTACATCCCCAAACCTGGGGATTGGAACAGCTGGTCCCAATTCTAGTCCCACCCTGCCTTCCTGTCTAGCTCTCCCATCTGGTTCCTCATCGTCCAGCCAAGCTCCATCCTCTGGTCCCCTCGACGTCCAGCCAAGCTCCATCCCTCTGATCCCTCATCAGCCGCCTGAGCTCCATCCATATTGTCCCTGAGACACCCAGCTGAGCTCCATCCCTCTGGTCCCTGATCATCCAGCCGAGCTCCATCCCTCTGGTCCCCTTGACGTCCAACCTTCTGGTCACTCATCTTGCCGAGTTCTGTCTGGTTCTGTGCTACCTTTAATAAACTGTTTAAAACTGGCATTAGATCTGGGTCTGACTTCAACCCCTCACCTCCTCCTTCTTCATGACATCCACTAGTGAACAAAACCAACAGATCCTCAGATCTGTGGATTCTCAGGTGGTTATTGAGTCTAGTTAAGTGTGTGTTTAGTGTGTGTCGTGTCCTGCAGACGTTCTTACGTTAGAGAAGTCTCGGTCTGACACCTGGATCTGTAACACCTGGTTTCCGTAGGTGGAAACGATGGAAGCGGGACTGGAGCTCTGGATCAGGAATCCTTTATAAGTGGTTTTGTTAAAAACCGGAGGGAACTTGTTCTCATTCAGAACTCGAACCAGTGCGGATGCAACGCTGTACTTCAGCCCGTCGTCCACCTGGCACACCTGGACAGGAGAGATGGAGGGTCACATAACTGCATCGGAGACGGAAGACTCATCATCGTTAAAGGTTTGTCATCTATTTACCATACTTTCTTGATTATGAGTTTCTTTTGCCAGTTTTAAACCCATGGCAGCCCCTCTAACCCTGTTATGTGAGTTGTTGTTAAGATGTGGAGCTTTTAGTGACAGTTTAAGCTTTTAAACATCGTTGCTACGGTAACCCACATTCCATCCTGTCCAGAGCCAAATGTCGTACCGACAACTGTCCCACCTCCACCCAACTCAGCACCACCTAGAAGCTGTTTTAGAGCTTTCTGTTGAACTGCTTGGAGCTACCGGACGCATGAAGAGGAGATTAACAAAGTTAGGGTGAGGAGCTCTGCCATCCGGGAGGAGCTCGGAGTAGAGCCTTTGCTCCTCCGGGTTGAGAGAAGCAACATGGAGTGGTTTGGGCATCTGGTTAGGATGCCTCCCTTGCGCCTCGCTGGTGAGGTGTTCCGTCCCACCAGGAGGAGACCCAGAGGCAGACCCCAGACCTGCTGGAGAGAATATGTCTCACAACTGGACAGGTACCACCTCAGTATCCTCCTGGGTGAGCTGGAGGATGCAGCCGAGGTGAGAGAAACCTGGGTTTCCGTCTGAGGCTGTTGCCCCCAGCAACCTGCCCTCGACCGGCACAGTGACCTTACAGCAGGACGGCTGGTATTTGAGTCTCAGAGTAGTCCTTGACCTGAATGACTGTGATCTACACCAACACTGGTGGCATTTATTCGTAGTTACCATGATGCTGAGCGTAAAGTTAGGAGCCAATCGGCGCTCGCCTACGGGTCTTGTCATCCGGATTTCACCAGTCTGGTTGTTAATGACAAACCTGTGTTCATCATCACCTGTGGACACAAAACACACAGTCACAGCTGGACCTTCTTAAAGACCTGTTGTAACCATGGCGATAACGACCTGAGAGGATGGAGTAGATCAGAGGTGAATCGATTCCTCGATCTCCGTCTTCAGCTTTAATGGGGCCAGGAGAAAAATCCAGAACAATATCCTGAAGGAAAACACACCTGTAAACTCACATGGTTTCACCTGGTACCGCTGGTGTGAGGGAGTGTGTGTTACCTGGTGTCTGTGTGTGACGTTGGCTGTGTAAGTGGGGCTCATGCAAACAGGAACATCTGGGGAAACAGGTGTGCAGGGCAGGAAACGAGGATACTGGTCGTCTCCATCCTGGATCGTCACTGTGACCACAGCCGACGTGTTGAATGTTTCCACGGTAACAGACTCCTGATGTTAAACAGAGTTTCATCACGTGTTAAAGATACACCAGATCGCCCTTCCGAAAAAATGAGTGTTGATTATGGCGAGAGGTGTCCAGATTCTCCCCAGTTCTTGTTCTGTCTTCTGATTGTCTGGGGCCTGAGCGCGATGGCAACAGCCTCAGTAGGGAAACCCAGTGTTCTCTCACCCTGGCTGCATCCTCCAGCTCACCCAGGAGAATCCTGAGGTGTTCCCTGTCCAGCTGTGAGACATAGTCTTTTCTGGAAGGCGTGGGTAGGAACGTAGATTTTGTTTACCATGGTGAGGGTAGGAATGTAGATCTTGGTTACCATGGTGAGGGTAGGAATGTAGATCCTGGTTACCGTGGTGAGGGTAGAAACGTAGATCCTGGTTACCATGGTGAGGGTAGGAACGTAGATCCTGGTTACCATGGTGAGGGTAGAAACGTAGATCCTGGTTACCATGGTGAGGGTAGAAACATAGATCCTGGTTACTGTGGTGAGGGTAGAAACGTAGATCCTGGTTACCATGGTGAGGGTAGGAACATAGATCCTGGTTACCATGGTGAGGGTAGGAATGTAGATCCTGGTTACCATGGTGAGGGTGGGAACGTAGATCCTGGTTACCATGGTGAGGGTAGGAACATAGATCCTGGTTACCATGGTGAGGGTGGGAACGTAGATCCTGGTTACCATGGTGAGGGTAGGAACATAGATCCTGGTTACCATGGTGAGGGTGGGAACGTAGATCCTGGTTACCATGGTGAGGGTGGGAACGTAGATCCTGGTTACCATGGTGAGGGTAGGAACATAGATCCTGGTTACCATGGTGAGGGTGGGAACGTAGATCCTGGTTACCATGGTGAGGGTAGGAATGTAGATCCTGGTTACCATGGTGAGGGTAGGAACGTAGATCCTGGTTACCATGGTGAGGGTAGAAACGTAGATCCTGGTTACCATGATGAGGGTAGAAACATAGATCCTGGTTACCGTGGTGAGGGTAGAAACGTAGATCCTGGTTACCGTGGTGAGGGTAGAAACGTAGATCCTGGTTACCGTGGTGAGGGTAGAAACGTAGATCCTGGTTACCGTGGTGAGGGTAGAAACGTAGATCCTGGTTACCATGATGAGGGTAGGAACATAGATCCTGGTTATCATGGTGAGGGTGGGAACGTTGATCCTGGTTACCATGGTGAGCGTAGGAACATAGATCCTGGTTACCATGGTGAGGGTGGGAACGTTGATCCTGGTTACCATGGTGAGGGTAGGAACATAGATCCTGGTTACCTTAGTGAGGATAGGAACGTAGATCCTGTCCAAACCGGAGACATGAACTTTCCCTCCATTGGGCTGAGGCAATAGTGGTCGGGTGAAGGAAGAGATGGGCGGCAGCAGAGGATGGGGACCAGGCTAATTAATCTTGTTGGTACGATAATCCCACATTTCTCACCTGGCAACACTGAGTTGATCCTCTTTCTGATCTAAGCTGTGACAGGAGGTGGTCTGTGGGTCTAGCTTTATTAGTGTGTCGGGCAGGACCAGGTCATACCTGAGCCCACATGATGATCTCCAGGTGAGTTCTGGTCTCGTAGTCCAGCGGTTTATCTAGAACCACGTTTCCACTGTTAGGAAGGTCAATCCTGAAGAAGTACGCGTCCTCCTGGAGGTGAGACAGAGCAGGTAAGAGGTGCAAACAGGTAGGAACAAGGACGGGGGCTCTTACCGATGATTGGTCGATCATATACCGGATCATATCTCCATCACCATCGACCGCCGTCACCCTGAAGACCACCGAGTTCACAGCAGTCAGCTGATCAGAAACAGAAAGATTTGCTGGATCTGATTGGCTGGATTAATCGAATCAGCTGAAGGATGTTTTACCTCGCTGATGCTGATTGGCTGGACTGTTTCCGGGACGAAATGAGGTTTGTTGTCGTTTTCATTCAGGACCTCCACCAGAACCCGGAAGTGACTCTGAAACAGGTTTAAGGCCCCTCAGATCATCATATCGGCTGATTTCAGGCGACACCCTGAACAGGTCGCTAGTCTGTTGCAGGGCCACACACACTCATTCCTTGGGGCAAAAGTTCTAGATCGGGTGAGGGGTTCTGCCATCCGGGAGGAGCTCAGTGTCGAGCCGCTCCTCCTCCAGGTTGAGAGAAGCCAGATGGGATGGTTCAGGCATCTGGTCAGGATGCCCCCCAAGCACCTTGATTGTGAGGTGTTTTGGGCACGTCCCACCGGGAGGAGACCAAGAGGCAGACCCCAGCTAGCCGGGGAACACCTCAGAATCCTCCTGGGTGAGCTGGAGGATCCAGCTGGGGTGAGAGAAGCCTGGGTTTTCCGTCTGAGGATGTTGTCCCTGCGACCCGACCCCGGATAAGCAGAAGATGACATAACGAAACGGAACAGCTTGAAATCTACACCAGTCTTTCTAAACAAGCCTCTACTTCGTACCTGGATGATGTCATCTTCAAAACAGGTGAGTTCTGCCAGGAGGATCGGACCCAAAACCTGAACACAAACACATGAGTATAAAGAAGGTCTCCACCTACAGGTGAGGCATGTTAGGTGTCAGGTTAACCTCTCTGTCCAGGACCCTGGAGGCCGAGGAGTTGAGCCGAATGGTTCGGCCGTCCAGGTAGAACCAGTCTGCATTGGTTCCGTTCAGGCACAGCCGCACCGTGCCTGCCCCAGGCCCGCTGGTGATGTTGATATCAGCGATGAACTGACCCAGAGGACTGTTTTCCATCACTGAGGAGAAAATGTCCGAGCCGCTCAGGCACACGCTGGCTGAGGATGAAACATTCATTATTAACCTCACCGACATCCAATCAGAACTCTGAGTGAGCGAGGCCTCACCTGCAACCAGGTGTTGGGACACGCCTACCAGCATGCTGATCAAAGTGCGCCAAAGCAGCAGCCGGACCGGGCTCATCACGCTCCAACGGATCAATGCACCATCAGCCTGATGACAGCAGCACAGAGTCATTCATCCATCCAACTGAGTCCTCGTCCAATCAGTGCACCATTAGTCTGGCAGAGGGCATCATTCATCACACAACAAACCATCTCCACCTACTGGGTACCCTCCATTTCATTTCGCTCCAGCAACTAGGACAGTGATTGCTTATGATTGCAGCAATGGGAAAACATCCTAACCAATCAGAGAACAGAGATTATGACATGAACACAAGCGTCTTGTCCTCCATGTTTGTAGTTCGGTAGCTGAAACAAGGACTACACTGACTTTTAGGGTGCATTACATACGGACGTCAGGTCCCCGAATGATTGGTTAAATTAAAAAGAACCCACCAATGAGAGAGGTCAAACTGTTTCAATGGAGACAAAAAACGAACAGTCAGGACTCCCTGAAAGCAAACATTTTGAACCTGAATGAGGGACATTTCCTGGTTAAATGAAGCATACACCAACCCACCAACCATTCATCCAATCAACCATGGCGTCTCACCATTCAACCAATCATGATACGTTATTCATTCAGCTGATCATACCGTCTATGACCACTCTGCATCAGATCAAAGTTACTCATATTGGTTGATAATGGAAGGCTGCTGCATCCGGACAGGTCCATCACATGGCCAGGCAGAGACACACTGACCTGTGGGTGAATCAATCTGATCCATTAGACCACAGAGGGGTCAAAGTTTTTGGACCAGTGGGCCTAAACGGATCCAATCAAGTGACCAAAGCAGACACCTGATGTGGATTCACGATCATAAAACACAAGCTTCAATTTTCAGTCATCTTCTGAACCGCTGATTTCCTAATGAGTCACGGGGGTGACGGGCTCTATCCCGGCAGGATACACCCTGAACAGGTCGGCAGTCTGTTGTGGGGCCACACACACACACTCATTCCTAGCAGCCAATCAACCTAAGATGTATGTTTTTAGAGAAAACCCACACATACACCGGGAGAACACATACACAGAAAGGCCAGTGTTTAAGCCTCGCACCCATTCCAGGACTCGAACCCCTGACCTTATTGCTGTGAGGCAGCCATGCAGCCCTCCCAATAAAAAAGTTTATCTGATTTCTTCATGTTTCATGACCCAGATTAAAAAGACTGGCAGGCCACGTTTGGCCGTTGTTTGCCCACTTCTGAGACTATGATGCATGGTTGTTGGAGGGTGGTGGGCAAGCCGAAGAACCCAGAAAAAACTCTGCCCAGCCCGACTGGTTTGTAACCCGTGCAGCTGAATTAGAACCAGAAACATTTCTCCTGTTCTAAGCCTCTCTGAACCAGTCAGAACACAGACCCTGTCCTCCATTGTGGGTCAAACTAGGACAACTGGTTGTGTACAGTAACATTCCAGACTTTCCCTCTGAGTTTAACCCCCCCTCCTTTCCTCTAACTGGATCACCGTGGTAACGACTGCATGTAACATGTTTAACTAACCTGTCTTTCTTTGTCCTACAGACGGCCAGAGTTTCTCGTCCCGGCTCGCTTCATTTCATGTTGTCACAGCTTCCTGGTTTCAGCTATTAGTCGCTTTGTGCACAGTGTGTATGTGTCTGTGTGTGTGTGTGTGTGTGTGTGTGTGTGTGTGTATAATAGAGGCTTATGCTGCATTACTAAGCAGATAATAAGGCCAACAGGCTGCAGGAGCCAGTTAGTCCAACCCGCTGCTAAAATCCTTCTGATAATTAAACACACACACTCACACACCTGGCTTCTCCAGCTGTTCTCACACTCTAAGGCTGACGTAGAAGAGGTGTGTGATATGTTTATACTTCAAAACAATGCGTTCTGTTCAGTTGTCTTCAGCTAAATTTGAGACCGGGTTATGAGGGCAACACCCTCAGCAAGAAGCCCAGGCTTTGGAAAAATCTGGGAGGTATCCTAACCAGGTGCCCGAATCGTCCCATCTGGCTTCTCTTTACCCGGAGTAGCAACGGTTCAACTCCCGGATAGCAGAGCTCCTCACTCAGAATCAGAATCAGAATCAGAATGCTTTTATTGCCATGTCAGTGAAAAACATCAGAGACTAGGAACTTGTTCTGGTACTGGTGTGCAAACATATAAAATAAAATAAAAATAATAAAAATAAAATAAATAAAAATAATAATAATTTTTACAAAACTAAGAGTGCTCAGAAGAAAAAGAAAAGTAGTGCAATGTCATAGAAAATAATAAAGATAGTGAAGTGACAAGAGGAAGGTGACTAAGAGATGTGGGGATCCAGGTTATAAAGAGTTCATAAGTCCAACGGCAGAAGGGAAGAAGCTGTTTTTGTGGCGGGACGTTCTGGTCCGAATGGACCGGAGCCTCCTGCCCGAGGGGAGTCGATCAAAAAGTCCATGTCCAGGGTGGGAAGGGTCAGCTACTATCCGACCTGCACGCCCCCGAGTCCTGGAGACGTACAGGTCTTCGAGAGATGGAAGGCTGCAGCCGATCACCTTCTCTGCGGAGCGCACAATGCGCTGCAGTCTGTCTTTGTTCCTGACTGTGGCTCCAGCGTACCACACGGTGATGGAGGAGGTGAGGACAGACTCGATGATGGCTCTGTAAAACTGCACCAACATCTGGGCGGGCAGCTTGGCTTTCTTCAACTGCCGCAGAAAGTACATCCTCTGCTGGGGCTTTTTGATCAGGGAGCTGATGGATGGCTCCCACTTTAGGTCCTGTGTGATGGTAGTGCCGAGGAAGCGGAAAGAGTCTACAGTGGTGATGGAGAAGTCTGTCAGTCCCAAAGTACACAAAAGAGACAAATTTAATAATAATAATCTATACTTTATTGATCCCTCAATGGGGAAGAAAATTTGTGTGCTGCATTACACCGCAGTGGGCAGCCACGACGGCGCCAATAGTGGGAGAAACGGGGGGTTAGGTGTCTTCTCCAAGGACCCTAGATGTGAACTCAGTGGGAATCGAATCCACAAACTTCTGGTCCGAGGGCGAACGCTCTACCACTGAGTCACCGTCTCCTCTCATTAATTAAGCAGGCTTAGTCACAATTCCGTGTGAATGCAGACTTCAATCCAAATTGAGCGATTTCTGAAGGTGGTGAAGTGTGTGGACTTTTTAAGGCGACTCAGTGAACTCCCAAAGATATTTGGTGTGAATGTGTTGTTTCTATTCTCTCCACAAGGGGTCGTCTTTTCTCCACCTCTGACCATTTAGCAGCTTCTGATGTTAAAGAGCCCATCTCATGCAAAATGGACTTTCCAGAGTTTTCTACCTTGAAAGAGTGATGTCCGGGCCTTGTATTTGTGTGTGTGTGATGTCCGGGCCTTGTATTTGTCACCAAAGGGCTTTCTAGATTGATTTAGCCCGTTTTTCTGTGGATTTCTGGAACGCTCAGACAAAACAACCAATGAGCAGATGTCTAAAGTATGACGCATTTGACGTAGCCAGGATGGACTTCGCACATGCCCCCCTCCCTCCTCACCACGCGGCCGCCCTCCTCACCCGCCTCCACTCCGGCCTTACGCCCTCACAAACTCGCTTTCAACGACCGATATACAGGCTGGTTCGCTGCTCTGCGTCTTTTTTATTTTCTTTTTGTAGCTACGCACGGGTTTATGCCTGCCTTCCCCCTCCCGCTCAGAGATGGGCGAAGGAATAGCGGCTCAGTGAGAGCAGAGGGCGGAGCTTGTACTTTCTCAGGACGGGCGGGGGGATGAGCGATACCCGGCCTTTCATAGTTCCGGGTCTGTGACTGCGCTCCACCAAATCAATATATTTTCATAACTATGGTGTAATGCATGCTGTAAACCCCACATTTTGCGTGTGTATGTGCAGAGGATACAATGTGAAGAGTTATTTTGCATGAGATGGGTCGTTTAAAGTCCACGCCCTTCGCCATCTTTATAGATCATTTAATTTCAGAATTTTTTTTTCTCTTCCTAAATAAGGCCCCTCATCTGTATTCTGGTTGCCATGGTGTCCTGTCAAGTCACACATGAAGGAAACATTTTTTGTCACTTCAAACATCTTTAATAGTCTTTTAAATCAGGAGGGCGGGGCTCATTAGTGTGTCCCCACCCTCCAAGGGTTTCAGAGTCCAGTGTGGCTCTTCATGTGGTTCCGGATGCTCTGCACGATCTGTTCCTGGCTCTTCAAGCGGTTGTAATAGTCCAAGAACTGCCCATCCGGGCTCACGAGGTAGATCAGAATCGTGTGATCCACGATGTAATCCCCGTCCTCGTCTTTGGGTCCGGCGCTGGCGTACACACGGTAGTCCCGCCCCGCCTCTTTCACCTCCTCGGGCGTCCCGGTCAAGCCGATCATCCGCGGGTGAAAGTCCCGAACGTAACGAGCGAGCGCCGTCATGTCGTCCCGTTCTGGATCGACGGTGATGAAAAGCGGCTGCACCGGCGGCAGCGAGGCATCGCCGTCCAGCTCTTTCACCACCGCGCTCATCTTATCCAGCTCCTCCGGGCAGATATCGGGGCAATGCGTGAAACCGAAGTACAGCAGCACCCACCGACCCAGAAAGTCTTTCTTGGTGCGGCGCTGCCCGGTGTGGTCCGTCAAGCTGAAAGCACCGTGCCCGAGTGCCGCCTGCCGAAGCTGCTCCGTCCGTTGCTGCCACCGCTGCTGCTCACGCTCCGTATACACGTAGAACCACGCTCCCATCAAGCCGCCGCCCACTACCGCCGTCACTAGCAGCCGCGTTCGAAGCCGGACTTGCGGGGTACTCCGGGATGGACCCGAACAGCAGCGGATGGGACGCAGGGAACCCTGCTTCCTGCACAGGAGTTTGCCTCCATTTCCCAGCATGCATCGCAGCAACAACATGGCCGGCTCTAAAACAGAGATGATGTAATTGTTAATTTTACTGTTCTGACTTAAAACAAAAGATGTTTTAACTTTATTTAAAACTATGTTTAAACAATAATGACTCCATAAAACGTTCCGTTCCGTCATCTTCCGCTTGTTCGGGGATCGGGTCGCGGGGGCAACAGCCTCAATCGGGCAGCCCAGGCCTCTCTCTCCCCGGCTGCATCCTCCAGCTCACCCGGAAGGATCCCAAGTCGTTCCCCGGCCAGCTGTGAGACATAGTCTCTCTAGCAGGTCCGGGGTCTGTCTCTTGGTCTCCTCCTGGTGGGACGTGCCCGAAACACCTCGCCCACGAGGCGCTCGGGGGGCATCCTGACCAGATGCCCGAACCACCCCATCTAGCTCCTCTCGACCTGGAGGAGGAGCGGCTCGACACCGAGCTCCTCCCGGATGGCAGAGCTCCTCACCCGATCTCTGAGTAAGAGCCCAGCCATCCTGCAGAGGAAGCTCATTTCGGCCGCTTGTACCCACGATCTCATTCTTTCGGTCACCACCCACAGCTGGTGACCATAGGTGAGGGTAGGAACGTAGATCCTGGTTTCCATGGTGAGGGTAGGAACGTAGATCCTGGTTTCCATGGTGAGGGTAGGAACGTAGATCCTGGTTACCATGGTGAGGGTAGGAACGTAGTTCCTGGTTACCATGGTGAGGGTAGGAACATAGATCCTGGTTACCATGGTGAGGGTAGGAACGTAGATCGACTTGTAAATCGAGAACTTTGCTTTTCGGCTCAGCTCTCTCTTTACCACAACGGACCAATTCAGCGTCCTAGTTATTGCTGATGCCGCACCATAAAATATTATAATATTGTTATATCATAAAATATATACAATGTTATAATATATAAATTGTTATAATTAAAAAAAATTTGTTTGAATAATAATGATTGATTATAAATATAAAAATAATCATAATAAAAATGATATAACTTAATAAAAAAATAATAAGATTAGACTTTTTAAAATGAAACTAAGAATAATTTTACGTTCGCTTTTCATTCAAACCTCCGGGCTTCCGTACTTCTGGTGTTGTAACTGACATTTGACACTTTCAAACCGGGGTGACCTGCAGGTTTAAAGGGGTGCAGCCCCGTTTCTGGTTTATTTAAATTAGAAAATTATATTTAAAAAAAAAAAGAAAATTATATTTCTATTAATATTTATTAGATTTTGTTAGCCTAGCATGCTAACCATAGCATTAGCGGCTAATGCTAATATTTTGTAAAATGTTTATAAATGTCTCGATTCGGTTCCGTTTGGACCGGAACACCTGGAACTCACCTGTTGACCCGCTGACGTGATGACCCGCTCACCAGATAACACACACACACCTTCACTGCAGGCACACACACACGCTAGGATTGTTTGTTTCTGATTAGCTGCTTCCACCCGGACCAGAAAAACTGACGGACCAATTCAAACCTAAAACCAAAAAATGTAAAAATGTATCATTTTTATTTACATTTTTAGATTAATTTAATATAATCATTAAAAATGTTTTTTTTTAATTACATTTGATATTTTTGTTAAATAAAAATTAAAATTATGACACAAAAAAGAAACTTTTTTACTTTTATATCAATTATAAAATGAACTAAATAGCAAAATAGTTTTGCTTGCATTTCAAATAAATTAATAAAATTAAAGAAAATATGTTTCTATTTAAGTAGTTAGTTAAATAAAAGTTAAAACCACGTTTGAAATGAAAGAAAAAATAAAAAGGAAATTAAAACATCTTTAAATGAGATGAGAGGGATCCAAATGGAAAAGTGAGGTTACAGGGAGAAGAGATAAAGAAGGTGGAAGATTTTAAGTATCTAGGATCAACAGTCCAGAGCAATGGAGAGTGTGGAAAAGAGGTGAAGAAGCGTGTGCAGGCAGGCAGGAACGGGTGGAGGAAAGTATCAGGTGTGATGTGTGACAGAAGAGTTTCAGATAAAATGAAAGGGAAAGTGTACAAAACCGTGGTGAGAGCGGCCATGCTGATTGGTCTTGAGACAGTGTGGTGAGAGCGGCCATGCTGATTGGTCTAGAGACAGTGTGGTGAGAGCGACCATGCTGATTGGTCTTGAGACAGTGTGGTGAGAGCGGCCATGCTGATTGGTCTAGAGACAGTGTGGTGAGAGCGGCCATGTTGATTGGTCTAGAGACAGTGTGGTGAGAGCGGCCATGCTGATTGGTCTAGAGACAGTGTGGTGAGAGCGACATGGTGATTGGTCTAGAGACAGTGTGGTGAGAGCGGCCATGTTGATTGGTCTAGAGACAGTGTGGTGAGAGCGGCCATGCTGATTGGTCTAGAGACAGTGTGGTGAGAGCGGCCATGCTGATTGGTCTAGAGACAGTGTGGTGAGAGCGGCCATGCTGATTGGTCTAGAGACAGTGTGGTGAGAGCGGCCATTCTGATTGGTCTAGAGACAGTGTGGTGAGAGCGGCCATTCTGATTGGTCTAGAGACAGTGTGGTGAGAGCGGCCATGCTGATTGGTCTAGAAACAGTGTCACTGAAGAAAAGACAGGAAACAGAGATGTTTGTAGCAGAGATGAAGATGCTGAGGATCTCTCTGGGAGTGACCAGGATGGACAGGATTAGAGGAACAGCACATGTTAGAGGTTTTAAAGTCAGAGAGGCCAGACTGAGATGGTTTGGACATGTGCAGAGGAGAAAGAGAGAGTACATCAGAAGAAGGATGCTGGGTTTGGAACCACCAGGAAAGAGGACTAGAGGAAGACCAAAGAGGAGGTTCATGGATACAGTGAAGGAAGACATGAAGATGGTTGGTGTGACTGAAGAAGATGCAGGAGATAGGGTTAGATGGAGGAAACTGACTTGCTGTGGCGCCCCCTGAAGGGAAAAGCCGAAAGAAGAAGAAGAAAACATCTTTAAATTAAATAAATCAAAACTAAAAGTAGTTAAAAATATTTTGGAAGTTTATCTTTTTTTTAAGTTAATGTATCTCAGCAGGTGTTTTGGTTGGGGTTAGGGTTGGGGGTTTATGAGAGGTTGATAGAGGTTCTCTGTGAGTGTTTTTACGGGGTATGTGCATACGGGGGTCTTGGTAATAATTTATGAAAGCTTGCAGGGTCTTGTGAAGGTCCATGGGAGTTAAGGGGGATCTGTGAGTGGTTGGTGAGGGTATGCAGGAACCTTATGACAGCTTCTGGGGGTTTATAGGAGGTTTGTCAGGGTCTGTGGGTGTTTCGTTGGGTCTATGGGGAGTTAAACTGGGTTTATTTAAGATGGGTCTGTAAGGTTTGTGGTGGGGTTCTAACATGCAACCTTCATACAGAAAGACCAATGTTTAAAATCTCGACCCCACTCCGAAACTCGAACTATGCTCCTCATTCTCCTCCACCAGAGTCTCAGAGGGTGTCAGCCTCCACCATGCTCCTCATTCTCCTCCATCAGAGTCTCAGAGGGTGTCAGCCTCCACCATGCTCCTCATTCTCCTCCATCAGAGTCTCAGAGGGTGTTAGCCTCCACTATGCTCCTCATTCTCCTCCACCAGAGTCTCAGAGGGTGTTAGCCTCCACTATGCTCCTCATTCTCCTCCACCAGAGTCTCAGAGGGTGTTAGCCTCCACTATGCTCCTCATTCTCCTCCACCAGAGTCTCAGAGGGTGTCAGCCTCCACTGTGCTCCTCCACAGCTGGTGGAAAGGGGGCTCCCACCCCCTTCACTTGCAGGCCAACATTGATATTTATTGAAAAATTAAATGTCCTTGGATGTAATAATGACTTTTTTTTTGCTTTATACTGAATACAAAAAAGTACCAGGTTGCCATGACAATGAGTGATGATGAGACACATCAGCAGAGAGCATTCTGGGATTTGTAGTTCTATGACTCCTGCAGTTATTTCTGAATCACTTAATGAGCCAATGAAGATCAGACTGTGTTCCAGATTCTACCCGCGGGCCAGAGTTTGACAGCAGCAGTAGCTGGTCTGTGTGGGTCATAAAGGGGGGGTTCTGTAGGAGTTCTGTGAAGATTCTGCGCTGTTTCCGGTGCAGAGGAACCGGTACCCCCCCTCTCTCCTTCACCTCCTCCCCACGAAGACTGCGCGGCTGCGCGTGACGCGGAACCGCAGGATGGCAGGTGGGTCCAGTGCTTTTTGGCCCGGTTCGGACAGGGCGGGGCCGCCGGTACACACTGTACTGAACCGGGATGGATTATTAATCAGATCAGATCTTCTGCGGAGGATCTGATTGATTATTTTCTGATCAGATAGATGGAGGAGGAGGGGGGCGGAGGGGGAGAGATGGATGGATGACATGATTGGATGCATGAAGGTGTGAACGGAGAGATTGATATGAGGAGGGAGACTGCTGGATGGAGGCATGACATTATGAATGGATGGATGGAGGGATGAAAAAACACCTGGATGGATGGTAGAGCTTGATTGGATGGATGGAGGATCCCCAGGGAGGATGGAGGGGAGAGAGAGGGGCGTCCGAAGGTGAGGATGGAGGAATGGATATCTAGAGAGGGGACCACGGGTAGGGCTGCTGGATGGAGGCATGACATTATGAATGAATGGATGAAAAAACACCTGGATGGATGGTAGAGCTTGTGATTGGATGGATGGAGGATCCTCTGGGTGGATGGAGGGGAGAATGAGGGGTGTCCGAAGGTGAGGATGGAATGATAGAGAACCAAGCACGATCTGGACTGATTTTATTAGTCGATAAAATTTCTCAAATTCAGACATTTTTGGCTGATTTTTGAGTTACAAGCATCCTGATTGGATGTCAGACGTTGTGATTGGATGGATGGAGGCTCCTCTGGTTGGATGGAGGAGAAGGAGAGCAGGGTCCGAAGGTGAGGATGGATAGATGGAGGGATGGAGGAGTTGCAGGTTGGATGGATTTCCAAATAGAATCTACACCTGGATGGATGTAGAACCGTCTGTGATTGGTTGATCCATATTCTATTTGGCTGTGAGACCTTTTGGTTGGATGACAGACATCCAGGTTAGATGTTAAGACCTTGTGATTGGATGGATGGAGGCTCTTGTTGATGGATGGAGGACCAAGCAGGATCTGGGCCGGTTTATTAGTCGATTAAATTAGTTAATTTTTGGTAGATTTTTGGCTGATTTTAGGTAATTTCTGTATAAATTTTGATGTTAAAGATGACTGGAAATGAAAAAAATGTTTCATTTTCAGTTGGATTTCCATCAAATTCAGTTGTTAAGGCTGAAATGTTGCTTGATTTCAGTAGATTTCTGTCAGTTTTTTGATAGATTTTGGTAGATTTTAGAATTTAGAGTGACCTGTCCCTGCTGTGGGACGACAGTCCCTGCTGTGGTTGGACGTAGGACAGGACAGTAAGTAGATAGGGAATCCCCGAATGGATGAAAATACCCTTTCATCAGCTTCCACCATCGTGTGTGTGTGTGTGTGTGTGTGTGTGTGAATGGTTGATTTCGGTAGATTTTGTCTGATTTCTGGACATTTCTGTCATGGTCCCCCTCTCATCTGGATCACTCCTTCCCTCCCATCCTGCCCTAATTTGGCACACCTGATCCTAGTCCTCAGGTGTGTCTTGTTCCCCTCAGGATTAGTTGAAGCCCTGGTGCCCCTTACTCTGCTCGTGGTGCACCCTGCTATCCTGACGGGCTCACACCTGTGGTCCCTTATCCAGAGCTCCTACGTCTGCTCCCTCATTAAGTTAAGCTCCTATCTTCTGGTCAGCCACCCTGCTGAGCTCCCCCATCTGGTCACTCGTCCTGCCGAACTCTGTCTGGTTTTGTACTTCAGTAATAAACTTGTTAAAACTTGCTTTACATCTGGGTCTCTCTTCACCTCCTTCACCATCATCATGGTTTCTTACCATGGTGAGGGTAGGAACGTAGATCTGGTTACCATGGTGAGGGTAGGAACATACAGTAGATCCTGGTTACCATGGTGAGGATTGGAACGTAGATCCTGGTTACCATGGTGAGGGTAGGAACATAGATCCTGGTTACCATGGTGAGGGTAGGAACGTAGATCCTTGTTACCATGGTGAGGGTAGGAACGTAGATCCTGGTTAACACAGTGAAGGTAGGAACGTAGATCCTGGTTACCATGGTGAGGGTATGAACGTAGATGCTGGTTACCATAGTGAGGGTAGGAACGTAGATCCTGGTTACCGTGGTGAGGGTAGGAACATAGATCCTGGTTACCATGGTGAGGGTAGGAACGTAGATCCTGGTTACCATGGTGAAGGTAGGAACGTAGATCCTGGTTTCCATGGTTAGGGTTGGAATGTAGATCCTGGTTACCATGGTGAGGGTAGGAACATAGATCCTGGTTACCATGGTGAGGGTAGGAACGTAGATCCTGGTTACCATGGTGAAGGTAGGAACGTAGATCCTGGTTACCATGGTTAGGGTTGGAATGTAGATCCTGGTTACCATGGTGAGGGTAGGAACATAGATCCTGGTTACCATGGTGAGGGTAGGAACATAGATCCTGGTTACCATGGTGAGGGTAGGAACGTAGATCCTGGTTTCCATGGTGAGGGTTGACATTGTTGTCTGTTTTGTTTGAGGATGGAGGACGCATAGAGGGATAACTGATGGCTTATTGTGTGTGTGTGTCTCCAGGCCCTCCAGCCCGGCCCTGCCCTGGCATTGAACCTGACACCCTCTGAGTAAAATGACCATGTCCAGAATGGACCTCATGCTCAGCGTCCTGCTGTTCAGCTTTCGAGTTTCCACGGCGACCACAAGCTCAGCTGGACAAGGGGTATCGGGAGGCAACAAGACCGTGGACCCCTCCCCTGCCTCGCCCCCGTCCTCCTCCTCTTCCAACCGACCACCAACCGGTTACCACAGTCATCAGGTCGAGGCAGGTTCGGCGGAGGACCCGGATTCTGGAGCTCAGGGGATCCACCTTCTCCTGAGACCCCCGGACCTGCTTTCCCCCAGCCTCGCCCCTCCTCTGCCCACCTTCACCCCTCTTTCTCCTCCTCTCTCCTGGGACAACGGCCCCTCTCTGGAAGACACCTGGGGTTCTGGAGACTACCTAGAAACCCTGTCTTTCATGGAGGTACCGACACTGCTTTCAAGTGGGGAGGACTGGTCGTTTAATACCGTTTTTCCAACCCGGCCCACCTTGCCCATGTCCTCCCCCACTCACACACACCCTCCTCACCCTGATCTGTTCCCAACATGGGATGAGGACTACGATCCGGAAGATTTGGACCCGCTGGAACCTACTGAGGTTCTACTGCCGGACATGAACAGCATGGAGTACTATACGAACCTGCTGGCCCGGGAGAGGGACCGGGATCGGGATGGGGAGAGGGACCGGGGACGGGATCAGGTTAACCAAACCCTCCCCACACCTTCCCCGACCCCCCTCCTTACAACTCTCCCTCCTCAGAAGCCCAAACTCCCTCCTCCGACTCCCACGCCCCACCCTACCCCTCCTGTGAAACCCAGAGACCGCGTCCCGGGGCGACCGCCCTCCAACGCCACCGCCAGGTTACCCCCTCCACCCCCATTCCCCCCACAAACAAAGACCCCTCCCACCAGGACTACGACCAGAGTGGCTCCGCCCACAAGACAGTACTTGTGTGACATCACCAAACCAGAAACGTACCTGGTGAGGGTCGGTAAGTGATACGCTCTGTGTGTGTGTCTGTCTGTCTGTGTAGGTTTGTTTGTGTCTAACATGTGTGTGTGTGTGTGTGTGTCTGTGTGTGTGTGTGTGTGTGTGTGTACAGTGAACTCCAAGGGTTCTCCAGCAGGTTTCAGTTCCATCCGAGACTTCTTGAGGAAAAGCTTCAACCGTTCTGTGGAGCTCCAGGTACGAGAGTCAAAGATCAAACAGCTGTGGTGAATGACTTACAGCTCTCTGTCTTTCAGTTCCTTCGAACTCCATCTAGTTTCGCCTTCCGGGTGGTGTCAGGTGGGATGATTTTCACTGCCGTGTCCGTCCTGAACGCCCTCAGGGGGGTGGTCCGTGTCCCGGCCGTGGCCCCTCTCCACGCTCCACCAGCTTCGCCCTTCCAGGTTCACTCCATCCTGCAGTTTGTCCCGGCCCACGTGGATATCAGGCTTTGCAACTTCAGCGAGCGGCTAGAGAAAGGCCTGTTGATGGCATACACGGAGACACGGCGGCGAAACGGGGAGACGGGGAATGTAACCATACAGGTGAGTCTCACCTATCTGTGCTCATTGAGGGTCTCTGTGGGTGGATCTCCTTATTTAGATACAGAACTACAAACATGGAGGATGGACGCTTGTGTTCATGTCATACCGTCATCTCTGTTCTCTGATTGGTTAGAATGTCTTCCTATCACTGCTATTGTAAGATGATGCCTGCGATCATTGACCTAGTTGCTGGAGGAAAATTAAGTGAACTGAACCAATAGGTGGGGCCGGATCCCCCATGTCCTCGCTTTGTTTTACCAACTGGCGGCTCAGAAGTCGTCATACGTCTGATTTGACCCGTTTACGTTTCCACAGCTGCTGAACATCACAACGGGATTGGTCCGACCAGATGCCACTCAGAAGGTTCCTGTGGACGTCACCTTTGCTGTGCGTGATGGGCGGGGCTTCCTTCAGGGCTCGGTGGTCAGTGAACACCTGAGGAAGCTGAGCCTGGTGGAGTTCAGCTTTTACGTTGGATTTCCTGCGCAGCAAATTGCAGAGCGTACGTAAACATACACACACACACACACACAAAAACACACACACATGCTGGCCATCATTTACCAAAGTTGTGAACAGGAAATTTGATCATTTGCTGATTGACGAGTGCCATTTCTTTCATCTTGGAAAATAAGTTTCTAACGAGATGAATTTGAATAAATTAAGGCGTTCCATTGCATCACCTTATGCTTATCAGGAGCTGGGTACCAGGGGCAACAGCCTCAAACAAGAAGCCCCGTCTTCTCTCACACTTAGATCCTGGTTACCATGGTGAGGGTAGGAGCGTAGATCCTAGTTACCATGGTGAGGGTAGGAACGTAGATCCTGGTTACCATGGTGAGGGTAGGAGCGTAGATCCTAGTTACCATGGTGAGGGTAGGAACGTAGATCCTGGTTACCATAGTGAGGGTAGGAACGTAGATCCTGGTTACCACGGTGAGGGTAGAAACGTTGATTCTGGTTACCATGATGAGGGTAGGAACGTAGATCCTGGTTACCATGGTGAGAGTAGGAACGTAGATCCTGGTTACCATGGTGAGGGTAAGAGCGTAGATCCTGGTTACCATGGTGAGGGTAGGAACGTAGATCCTGGTTACCATGGTGAGAGTAGGAACGTAGATCCTGGTTATCATGGTGAGGGTAGGAACGTAGATCCTGGTTACCATGGTGAGGGTAGGAACGTTGATTCTGGTTACCATAGTGAGGGTAGGAACGTAGATCCTGGTTACCATGGTGAGAGTAGGAACGTAGATCCTGGTTATCATGGTGAGGGTAGGAATGTAGATCCTGGTTTCCACGGTGAGGATAGGAACGTAGATCCTGGTCACCATGGTGAGGGTCAGTCTGTCGATCCCCCGCTCCTTCCGTCCCCCAATCGTAATCAAGACCCCGTGATGGCCAGCCAAGAGTTCCAGGCTTTCACCCATCGAGTTTGACAGGGCTCAGCCGGAACAGCGGACATGTTGCTGTCCTTCTAGTGGACCTACCCCCTGCTGGAAGATGGGTGGCAGTCAACGACGGGTGCATGAGGTTCCAGAAAGGTGTCGTTTATTAAGACCCCACCTTGCGTAAACCTTTCTTTCATTTAGACCACACCCCCTCTGGTGTATTTATCCAGACATCTCACATTTACACCATTTTGTACACACCTATGTCCATTAAAAGGTTGTAATCAGAGTTCAGCTCTTCTGTTTTACACCTCTTCACAGCTTTAAGCTATCCTGAGCTGAACACCTCTCATCATCTCCGGTCCACCTGGGTCCGCACAGGTAAGCACACTCCTGGATTTTATTGTAATTTGTCTGTCTGTGTTTCTGTGTGTGGATGTCATATTTTTTCTTTTGCTGCTTCAAAAGGTATGTTTTTCAGATTCAGATACTTTATTAATCCGGTTCGATAGTCCAGTAGCTCCAAGCAGTTCAAGAGGGAGCTTAAGAACAGCTGCTAGGTGGAACAATAGGATGATTTTATAACTATTATTGATCCTGATTGAAACAGAAGAAACACTACTAAAGGTCGGATCTCTCTGGGAGTGACTAGGATGGACAGGATCAGAGGAACAGCACATGTTAGAGGTTTTAAAGTCAGAGAGGCCAGACTGAGATGGTTTGGACATGTGCAGAGGAGAGAGAGAGAGTACATCAGAAGAAGGATGCTGGGTTTGGAACCACCAGGAAAGAGGACTAGAGGAAGACCAAAGAGGAGGTTCATGGATACAGTGAAGGAAGACATGAAGATAGTTGGTGTGACCGAAGAGGATGCAGCAGATAGGGTTAGATGGAGGAAACTGACTTGCTGTGGTGACCCATGAAGGGAAATGTTAAAAATAGAAGATGTGAGTGTTGTGTTATTTCAGTCCTGCTGGGGGTCCAGGAGCAGCTGGTGTCCGAGAGGAGCTTTAAGGCTCGTTTGGAGAGACGTTTGGCTCTGCTGTTGGAAGAAGGACTGCAGGAGACCAGCAGGAGGAGGTGGAGACGAGCAACAGCCGTCGGCAACAACAGTTTACAGGTAAAGAAAAGAGGACTCGTCTGGTGGTCTCATTTATGCAAGCAAACAGAACACAAGCATCTGTCCTCCATGTTTGTAGTTCTATATACAGTATGACCATGCTATGCGGTCCGTGTTGGTAACGGTTCACAGATTGAGAATTTTAAGACAGTGTTTAGGAAGTTTAGTCAGGTTTTACGCTCTGTTTTCCTGTTCGGGTGCTTCACATATGCCCCATCCGGTCTCACCAGAAAGAAATGATTGGTTAAATAAAAAAGCACCCGCCCACTGTGGAGCAAGTAAAACGCAATGCTGTGAAGTCAGATGGTTTCCATGGAGACAAAGAAACAGTCTGAGGGATCAGCTCAGCAACCCAAAAACAAAGCTAGTTTTAAAGAGTTTATTGCAGTTAATCAGGGGTTAGGGAAGAGAGAGGGGTGGGCATGTGCAGCATGGAGGGCAACCTGGGCAGGGTTGGCAGGACCAGATAGAGCCACCATATACGTACCTGGATACGTGAGTCTTAGGGACCAGATGTGGAGGGGCACCATCATGGCTACCATAGGAAAGCAGAACAGCAGGTCATCTGGCACCTGAGTGATGGACACCTTGGGTTAATTAACCAAGGGGAGGACGAGACACAGGTGGAGTGTATTTGGGTACAGGAGGGCGGATCATGACTCTCTCATCTTCATGTAAATCTTTACAAATGAGACTGTTTTTTGTAGAAACAGATGGTTTTTGCTTCACTGTAATGAACGTTAACCACCTGTCACGTCTCAGGTGGTGCGGCTGTCGAGGCTGTCCGGACCTGAGCATCCGCTGGAGGTATTTTACTTTGTAGAGGGTCCAAATGGGGAGAGGGTCTCAGCTGACGTGACCGCTGCCACCATGAACCGGCTTGACCTTCAGCGAGCCGCCATCGTCCTTGGACACAAAGTCCAGAGGCCGCTGGCCCAACGTGAGTCTAAACCTGGTTAATTCTTCTTCTTACCCGTTGACATCTCTTCACCTGAGTCCCATCTCTGTCCAGCTGTGGAGTCCTTATCCATCCCTCCGGCGGAGACTCAGAGCAGCAGCATATGGCTGATTGTAGGCGTGGTGGTCCCGGTCCTTCTGGCTGTCTTCATCATCATCATTCTTTACTGGAAGCTGTGTGGATCAGAGAAGCTGGAGTTCCAACCGGACGCCATCAACACCATCCAGCAGAGGCAGAAGGTCAGACAGGAAGTAAGAAGGAGGAGCTAGAGGGCTTGCATGCCACGTATGAAAGAAATAACCAGCTGGAAGGGTCTGGGGGGATTTGAGAGCCTCGTTTAACAGCTAAGCTCATGTTTGTTGAGTCCATGTGGTCCCTCATTCGTCCGGGAGTGATCCATCGTAGGAAAGACTTTGAAGCATGCTTGATGATCGAGATGCTTTCACTTCCATCCAGAAACAATTTCAATCTGATAGAAAGAACCGGAAGGAACCGGTTCTAAATAAACTAACCTGAGTTTGACCAATCCCGTAAAGGAGGAGGAGCTAACGCCAACAAACCTGGTTTGGAAAGGTTAGGTAACTTGTTAGCAGTGGTAGGGTCGGTCGTAGCTGGTGACCGGCTGAAATGATCTTCCTCTACAGGGTGGGTGGGGTCTCTCAGCGATAGAGGGAGGAGCTCAGAGTAGAGCCGTTGCTCCATGTGGGAGACTTGGCATGTCTGGTGTCGGATCACTCCTGGACATATGAGGGGAACTAGAAGAATGAGAACCAGGTGGTACAGGTGGTAGGGAACCAGCAGTGACCGTCTGTTCCTCTACAGCTTCAGGCTCCGAGTGTGAAAGGCTTCGACTTTGCCAAACTGCACCTGGGTCAGCACAGCAAAGACGACATCAGAGTGATCCAGGAACCCGGCCCGCTGCCCGTACCCACAAAAGAGGCCACGCCTTCTGACGGCGGAGATCTCAACACACCCAAATCCAAAACGGTCACCAAGGTGCCGCGCTCCAGCCGCCGCAGAGCCAGGTAGGAACCATGCTGCTGGAATCAGATAATCAAAACAAAGGAACTAGTTTAAGAGGTTTACTAGTTAACCTGTCCATTATCAGGCCCAGCCCCACCGATCGGGACTCATTAGGCAGCGACCAATCAAGCGGCAGGGATTCGGCAGAGGAAAGTACCCGCCCTGTTGCCACGCCTTCTGATGGAACCCAGCACAGAAAAACGCCCAAAAGTGGTCAGAGACTCTGTGATGTCATAATGTTTGTGATGTCATCTATAAAATGTGACAAATGTTTTTTTTTCTTCTTTTTGAACTCCGATTGAAGGGAGGAGCAAAATGGGTACGTTTCCATGCCAACCATAATGAAACCGTTTTTTTTTTTTTTTTAACCCAGCTTGTATAACTAACATTGGCTTCTCTGGTCCTCCACAGCGCCCCCTCCAGGCAGCGGACCAGACGAGCTTTTGTCCTCTTCGTCCATTTTTGATCACGTGGACCGTCTCTCTCGTGGCTCCTCTGACGGCAACCGTCGCCAAGCCAACAAGGTCCAGCTCATCGCCATGCAGCCGCGACCGAGCCCACCGCCACAACTTAGCCCCTCTCTCACCGAAAAGGTCAACACAGAGGTGGGGCACAGCTCTGCATCAACACACACCCACATGAGGGCGCTCCATACACGCTTGTTTACACTCACATCCACATGAGGATACTCTTTACCTATGCCTATGCCTATAGCTATGCTCCTGTATCAGCCTGGCAAAGGTTCAAAATCAACTTAATCAGTATGATTTCAGCTCATTATCAACCCTGGTATCACCCCAATACCAACTCTACTTCATCCTGATACCAGCCTTGTTATAGTTCAGTACCAGCCAAGTATCAGTCTCAATATCAGCCCTGGTATTGGCCCAGTGGTAACCTAATTTCACCCTGTAACGTCCCTGTATCGGCTTAGTCTCCGCCCACTTTTCACCTTTTTAATTGTCGTCAATCAAACCAATTGAAGTCCTCATTCTCTGTTTCTAAATTGAACAGCTGTGTTAAATCTCCATCGAACATTAGGTTCACTTTCATCACTAGAGTCACTTTCCGTGCCGTGTGGCTCCTCGGAAATGATGCCGCCATTTGTGAAAGCTCAGGTGACACTACCAGCAGCCATGATGGACTCTACCGTAGTCCGTGTTTCATGAAACAAAACATCAAACCTCATTAACGTAGTATCAGCTCAGTATCTGTTTGTATTTACCCCCTCGTCCACAGGCTACCACAGGAGAGCGCTCTTCACCTGCTTCCTTCCCTCCTACAGGTGGCACTAAGGCACAAGTCAGAGATCGAGCATCACAGGAATAAACTGCGTCAGCGTGCAAAGAGGCGGGGCCAGTGTGAGTTCCCCTCCATGGACGACATCATGGATGCTTTTGGTGACGGACCGGTGCAGAGCGAAGTCGCTCAGCGGCTCTACAGCTCCGCTCACGACCACATGGACTGTATCCTGCAGGCCGACGCCTCGTCCCCACCCACACCTCCAGATTCAAGGAAAAGGTATGAAGACAGAGGTCTCTGGGAGGGCAAGGGTGTTTCTCAGGTCTGAGTGATGAGTTAGAGAGGGTATACGGGGTCTCGAAGTTAGGTGCCGTTGCTCCTCTGAGTCGAGAGAAGCCAGATGGGCGGGTTTGGGCATCTGGTTAGGATGCTTCCCTCTCTGGTGAGGACCTATTGGTCTCCTTCCAACCAGAAGGAGACCTGCCTCCTTCCAACCAGAAGGAGACCAATAGGTAGACCTCCTGGAGAGACTATGTCTCACAGCTGGACAGGGAACACCTCAGGATCCTCCCAGGTGAGCTGGAGGATGCAGCCAGGATGAGATAAGCCTGGGCTGCCCATCTGAGGTCTGTTACCCCATGATACGGTGTTCATTCAAGTTGCGTTGCCCATTGAGATGTGAGGGTTGGTGGTTCTGCCACCATCACCCAAAAAAAAAGCTCCATTCTTGTGATTTTTCTAGTGTTATTGACAAATTTTGGAGTCTGTGACGTGAAACCGCGTTAAGAATGAAATCAACGAGCACTGCCAATTGCTGTTGTGGTCGCTAACCCTCAGAAAGCGCTGCATGCATGGAAAAGTGTCTGTGTGTGTTTGAGAGAGAGACAAGCTGGTTGGAAACCATCTCCGGGGGTTAGGTCCGGACGGGTAGATCTCAGGAGGTTTGATCTTTAAAAAGTAGATCTTAGGACAAAAAAGGTTGGGCACTCCTGGTATAAACCAATCAGACACCCGCTCAAAACACTGTGTGTCGTCTTCCCAGAGGCCGACGGTCACCGCGGGGTCGGCATCCTCCACCAGCACCGGGAAGCCTTCCTGATACAGACAGAGACCGCCTCCTCATGGATCAGAGCGCCACATACAGGAAGTACCCGGGACTAAACAACGTGGCCTACATGGTACCCAGAGTGAGCTAAACATCCGTTTCTATGGTAACACAGATTTTCTGACCAATGAGAGTGTCTGTTTATTCTCTCCAACAGTCCGACCCCGACCTGCCCCCGGACCCTGGGAGCCCCTCCCCCACCGATGAGGTGTTTGACCCTGCCCCGCCTCCTTACATGCCCCCGCAACCCTCCATTGAGGAGGCACGGCAACAGATGCATTCCCTCCTGGACGACGCCTTCGCCTTGGTGTCGCCGTCCTCTCAAGGCAGCGCAGGGGTGAGTGGGGTGAGCCCACCCCGGCTGTGGGGACCCCCCTCACACTGCCCCTTCCCAGCAGTGAGTGTCGATGTACAGAGGACCAGATCCTTAGTGGGATCCAAATGACTTTCTCTCTCTTTGTTCCCACAGAGATACGGTGAACTGGGAAGCTCGCCCACGTCCATCCAGGGTCTGCTGCAGAGGTCAGTATAGAAAAAAAAAAAAATTAGTACTAGATGGTTTCCTCACCATGGTAACCAGGATCTACAATCCTACCCTCACCATGGTAACCAGGATCTATGTTCCTACCCTCACCATGGTAACCAGGATCTACGTTCCTACCCTCACCATGGTAACCAGGATCTACAATCCTACCCTCACCATGGTAACCAGGATCTACGTTCCTACCCTCACCATGGTAACCAGGATCTACAATCCTACCCTCACCATGGTAACCAGGATCTACGTTCCTACCCTCACCATGGTAACCAGGATCTACAATCCTACCCTCACCATGGTAACCAGGATCTACATTCCTACCCTCACCATGGTAACCAGGATCTACAATCCTACCCTCACCATGGTAACCAGAGTCTACTTTCCTGCCCTCACCATGGTAACCAGGATCTACGTTCCTACCCTCACCATGGTAACCAGGATCTACGTTCCTACCCTCACCGTGGCAACCTGGATCCACGTTCCCACCCTCACCATGGTAACCAGGATCTACATTCATACCAAAGATACCAACTCTTTATCAGCTCCTGGTAGAAGTCCAAAATCAACACTTTATCAGCCCCACATCAGCTTGGTATCTGTCCAATATCAGCCCTGGTACCACTTCAGTATCAGCTCCACTATAAGCCCGGTTTCAGCCCCAGTTATAAAGACCAGAATCAACCCTGTTGCTGTGTTTACAGGCAAGGTCTCGGTCCAGGAGGGTACGTCCCTACTGGAGAGCAGGAGCCGGTCTACTCCAACAGAGGGCAGTATGAAGACCCTCCTTCCTCGTCCAGACCCCGGCCTGTAGGGGGTAGCACAGGTAAGCTGGTCTCTTATTTGTCTACGTCAACAAAGAACCAAAAAAGATCTTCAACAGATTCTTTCTTCTGTAGGTGCCCAGCTTCACCATCTGACCCAGGTGGGTTTGTCGAGCCAGATGGGAGCCTTTCCCGGGGTGGGGCGCAGCCTGTCCGGGCCCACCGGGTCCAGCTGGCATCACCAGCAGTCAGACCAGGATCTGTCCAGACCAGGAGCCAGCCGAGAAACAGTGAGTCATGCAAAATAAATAACCGTAAATAAACAACATTTCTAACGAAACGTTTTAAAATAGTGTGAAAGAATGACGATTGCTCATCCCGAGAAAGCACATCCGCTCGTTCTTTACTCGATGATCCACTGCTCTAGTCTTTCCTCCATTCGTTCTATCGATGATCCACTGCTCTAGTCTTTCCTCCACTCGTTCTATCGATGATCCACTGCTCTAGTCTTTCCTCCACTCGTTCTTTACTTGGTGATCCACTGCTCTAGTCTTTCCTCCACTCATTCTATCGATGATCCACTGCTCTAGTCTTTCCTCCACTCGTTCTTTACTTGGTGATCCACTGCTTTAGTCTTTCCTCCACTCGTTTTATCGATGATCCATTGCTCTAGTCTTTCCTCCACTCGTTCTATCGATGGTCCACTGCTCTAATCTTTCCTCCTCTCGTTAATTACTCGATGATCCACTGCTTTAGTCTTTCCTCCTAATCAGAATCAGTACTAATCAGTACTTGTTTGTTGAGATGTGAGAGCGGACAGAAAAAAAACGCTCGATCGTTCAAAAAACCACTTCATCCCTCACACGTACAGTCTGTACCCGCTAACCTTAAGTCTAGTGTGTTTATGTCTATGTATAGAGGGGAGATAGTGATTAATGTCTTACCCGAGCAGTGCCTACCAGAGAACAGACAAGAGACCCCTATTGTGTGTCTGGTAGATCTCTGGAGTCCAAGAGCGAGCTCCAAATCAGGGTGATCTGTTCTCTCCTCCGCAGGTCCTGTCCTTCCCAGACTTCTCCTCTTCGGTGTTCCAGATGTCCAGCTCCTCTTTGAGGGACCCTCCGCCCCTCCTGTTGACGTCTCCCACCCCAGAGTACCCTCCTGAGGACTCCTCTCCCTCCAGCCACACCTCCGCCTCCCTGATCAAGGCCATCAGGGAGGAGCTCCAGCGTTTGGCACAGAACCAAGCCGTGCCCAGCTACCAGTAAACTCTTTTAGTCCAAACACCGGTTCTTTACAGGGTTCCACCCTTTTGATTCATCGACCTTTGTTTCCACTCAAGTGCTTCCCAGAGTTCTCCACCAGGACTCCCAGGGCTCCTCTGCTGGTTCTTCTCCAAGACCAGCAGGGTTGTGTCCAGGTTCTGGTGGACCATCCTGATCTTCTACCGTTTACTCATCTATCTCCAGTTTTTAGGCGGTCAAACGGAACCTGGAGCCGCCCTGAACCCTGACGGTCAAGCTGAGGTTCTAAAGAGGACAGGTCCACATGGACCTTCTCTGGTGCTAGCATCTCCTCACTGACCAGCTGCTGCCTTTCAGCCGTGAAGATCCGGATCATAAAGCATCCTTATGAGTCTGCATCCCAGACCAAACAGGACCAGGATAGTCCAGGCTGGGACCTCATGTCCACATGTGTAAATATGTAAAGACAAAAGCACAATTATTATAATGTCAGAGTTATTTTTATTTGTACGTTGATAAAATGACCAAACTGTGTTACATGGCAGAGACGGGAACTATGAAAGCACGGGTCCAACAGAACCGGGTCAGAATCAATAAGGTGAACGACTGAACAGAACAAAGACGGGACGGCAAGCCCAGAATGTCTTGGTAGATCCTCAAACGCCAGGATCTACATTCCTACCCTCACCATGGTAACCATGATCTACTTTCCTACCGTCACCATGGTAACCAGGATCTACATTCCTACCCTCACCATGGTAACCAAGATCTACTTTCCTACCCTCACCATGGTAACCAGGATCTACATTCCTACCCTCACCATGGTAACCAGGATCTACGTTCCTATCCTCACCATGGTAACCAGGATCTACGTTCCTACCCTCACCATGGTAACCAGGATCTACATTCCTACCCTCACCATGGTAACCAGGATCTACGTTCCTACCCTCACCATGGTAACCAGGATCTACGTTCTTACCCTCACCATGGTAACCAGGATCTACGTTCCTACCCTCACCATGGTAACCAGGATCTACGTTCCTACCCTCACCATGGTAACCAGGATCTACGTTCCTAACCTCACCATGGTAACCAGGATCTACGTTCCTACCATCCTTTGGGTTGAGAGAAGCCAGATGGAGTGGTTTGGGCATCTGGTCAGGATGCTTCCCTCTCTGATGAGGTGTTCCGTCCCACCAAGAGGAGACATAGAGGCAGACCCCGGACCTGCTGCAGAGACTATGTCTCACAGCTGGACAGGGAACACCTCAGGATCCTCCTGGGTGAACTCTGGCATCTCTTTTCTGTCGTCTTGTTTGAATCTGATCCCTGGTTTGGTTCTGAACTTGGTTCCGTGGGCCTGGTGGACGGTTAGTTCCCCTCTCTGCTCATTGGCTGCTTCTCTGTGCCGTTGGTTCTTTAGTCTCTGCTCTTCGTCGGCATGTTGATTAGCTGTTAGCTGTTCTTAATGTTCTGCTAATGTTGGTTTTGCACTTTGATAACGTTTGGCTAACATCCTGCTAACATTTTGTTTGACTAGTATCCTTCGAATGTTCCGCTGCTATCATCTCCTAACAATGAACCAATAGCATTCACTTTAAGTAGTTCGTTGATTTCCTGGTTGGCGCTCTAATAACAGGCTGCTGGATTGCGGCTAACATCCTGTTAATGTCTTGCTAACTTTCAGAAATCTTTTGTTTACATTTTGTTTGAGTTCAGCTAATGTTTTGCTTACATTCCGCTTTGTTTTGACTACTGCTAAAGTAAGAATGGGCGATATGTTGTCATCAAAGACGATTCCTGTGGGAAGAATTTGTTGTGTTTTTCTGGGCAGCGTGTTTGAAGATCGAGACATTTCGACTTCCATCCGGAAATCATTTTAAACACAAATTATTTTCACATCAGATTGAAACTGATTCTCGGATGAGAGTTTGAGCGTCTCGATTGTCTCTACGACCGACTAATTTCTAAAACTAGGTTTGGAAATCTTGCTCTTTTTACAAATATAGACGTGTTGAAGTAGGCAGCAAGGATTGAATGACAGGCGAGGAATTCGGCGGTTAGGGGGTACGGGTTGGGGTTACGGGTTAGCGGTAAGGTTTGGTGTTTCACGCTCTCAAACACGCTGTCCAGAGGACACTTTGAAACCTTTCTATGATGAATGAATGAGGAATTAGACAAAATCAAAAATATTATTGACAACATTCTGGCGACGAGGCTTGAAATACTGGTCTTTCTGTGTGTAGTTTGCATGTTCTCCCTGTGTATGTGTGGGGTTTCTCTGGTTTCCTCCAAAAACATACATGTTAGGTTGATTGTCCCTTGGAATGAGTGTGTGTGTGTGTGTGTGTGTGTGTGTGTGTGTGTGTGTGTGTGTGTGTGTGTGTGTGTGTGGGGCGTCTCGACAGACCGGCAGGTTGTTTAGGGTGTATCCTGCCTCTCATGTTGAACTAGCCAGGCTAGGCTCCAGCGACCCCATTAGGGATAAGCAGTTCAGAAGATGAACAAATATTAAAGTAGACCTAACAGCTGGTGCGGTTTCACCATTCACTTAGACACCGGTGTGCTGTCGAGTCGTGAGGGCATGAGATGCACATGCCCATGAACCAAACTCCTATTGGGCAATACAAACTCCGCCCCCTGATGGAATCCCTTCAAATGGAACTTCTCTGCCAAGATGAGCGACCGTGCTCTTCTGATTGTTTTCTATCGTTCGGTCCCAGTAGGACCACGTCTGATGAATTGTTTGGTTGGGTATAGAGGTGTGGGTAAGTTTAGGATGGGGGTCGGTGGGGTTATGGGTAAAGTAAGCACAGACTTTGGTGCTAGGGTTAGAGGGTTAGGACGAACCCTAACCGAGGGTTAGCGGGTTAGGGTTAGGCCTCGTCATGTCTCTCATCTCGACGAGGCCTCACAACTGGACAGCACACTGGAGTTCCGTAGAAATGGATCCTTAATGCAGATAACTCTTATTTAGATTCAAAATAGAAGAAAGAGTCACTTCAAAAGTAATGTCCCACCAGGAGGAGACCCAGAAGTAGACCCTGATCCTGCTGGAGAGACCATGTCTCACAGCTGGGCAGGGAACACCTCAGGATCCTCCTGGATGTAGCTGGGTGAGAGAAGCCTGGGTTCCCCATCTGAGGTTGTTGCCGTTCCGTTCCGTCATCTTCCGCTTGTTCCAGGGTCGGGTCGCGGGGGCAACAGCCTCAAACGGGCAGCCCAGGCCTCTCTCACCCCGGCTGCATCCTCTAGCTCACCCGGAAGGATCCCAAGTCGTTCCACGGCCAGCCGTGAGACATAGTCTCTCCAGCGGGTCCGGGGTCTGCCCCTTGGTCTCCTCCCGGTGAAACGTGCCCAAAACACCTCGCCCGCGAGGCGCTCGGGGGGCATCCTGGCCAGATGCCCGAACCACCCCATCTGGCTCCTCTCGACCTGGAAGAGGAGCGGCTCGACACCGAGCTCCTCCCGGTCTCTGAGTGAGAGCCCAGCCACCCTGCGGAGGAAGCACATTTCGGCCGCTTGTACCCGCAATCTCATTCTTTCGGTCACCACCCACAGCTGGTGACCATAGGTGAGGGTAGGAACGTAGATCCCGGTTACCATGGTGAGGGTAGGAACGTAGATCCTGGTTACCATGGTGAGGGTAGGAACGTAGTTCCTGGTTACCATGGTGAGGGTAGGAACATAGATCCTAGTTACCATGGTGAGGGTAGGAGCGTAGATCCTGGTTACCATGGTGATGGTAGGAACGTAGATCCTGGTTACCATGGTGAGGGTAGGAACATAGATCCTGGTTACCATGGTGAGCGTAGGAACATAGATACTGGTTACCATGGTGAGGGTAGGAACGTAGATCCTGGTTACCATGGTGAGGGTAGGAACGTAGATCGACTTGTAAATCCAGAGCTTTGTTTTTCGGCTCAGCTCTCTCTTTACCACGACGGACCGATGCAGCGTCCTAGTTATTGCTGATGCCGCACCGATCCGCCTGTCGATCTCCCGCTCCATCCTTCCCCCACTCGTGAACAAGACCCCGAGATACCTAAACTCCTCCACTTGGGGCAGGACTCTGTCCCTGACCCACAGGGGGCATTCCACCCTATTCCGGGTGAGGACCATGGTCTCGGATTTGGAGGCACTAATTCCCTTCCCAGCCGCTTCACGCGTTGTTGCCTCCATTTCTTTTTAATGTTTTTATACCAAACACCAGAAGTCATGGGTATAAGTTCTTGGGGTCAATGTCGCTCATTCTTATTGATCAGTAAGTTATTAAAACCCTGCTAACGTTCTGTTTATGTTCTGCATGTCGCTATGAAGAACTGAAAAGTGTGAAAGTCATTCTGAAGCAGATAGTTATCCTCATATCAGACCTCCGCCATCATCTCTCCTGGTTCAAACCAGATGTTTCCAGTGGCCGTGGCTTTGTGATGGTGTTTAGTGTGAGATAATTGATCGTTCTGATCGGCCCGGTGCTGACACATGCCTCATAGACCTTAAACCAACCACGGAGCTCTTTATAGGAACCACATTCTCTGACCGATCTGCCCGTCAGTGGAGCGGAGGACTCGATCACGCCCACCCACGCCCACCTGATGACATGGTGCTACCTCCTGAGCTGTCTGTAGGTGGTCGGGTCCTCCTGAATGTTTCTTTCTGTGCAGATGAACCTGTTACCGTGGTCACAGGGTTTTCTCTGTCTGGTTGTTTATCAGAGAAATAAGTCCATCATTCTGCATTAAACATGGAGAAAACAAGATGGCCTCCTTTTTTCTCTTTTGAACCGGTTTAGATTTGAAATGATCTGTGTTGTTCCAAGGAGAAGAACCCAGATGATTCATGTCTTCTGTATTAGAGTAGCCTTTGTATCATGGAAACAATCTGACCTCAGAGTCTTGCTCAGGGACACCTCGGCATGAACTCTGGGTGGGCGGTCAAACCAGCAACCCTCTATTTACAGGACGGTTACCATATCAACTGAGCCAATCTTCTCCCTTATAGAACTACAAACATGGCGGACGAACACTTTGTGTTGCAGAGATTGCAGGGATTGGTTTACCATAGCAGCAATGGGAAAATATCCTATCCAATCAGAGAACAGAGATGATAGCGTTCATCCTCCATGTTTGTAGTTCTGTATATTAACCATGCTATATGGTCCGTCTTGTCAACGATTCCCCAGATTGAGAATTTAAAGACAACGTTTAGAAAGTTTATCCATAAAGATCTTGGGTTTTTCTGCTCTGTTTTTCAGACGAAACTGACTGAAAAAAGGTTTCATAAAAAACGTACCCGCCGACCGTGGTATGATTGAACCCCAATGCAGTGAGGTCAGACTGCTTCCTGAAGCTAATTTAAGTTCAACATGTGCTCGAGCACCAATATTAAAGCTGAACAAAGTAAAGAACTCAATAAATCAAACACATTTAACTGTTTAATGAAGATGAAAACATTCAGATCAAATGAACAGGATGATGGTGTTTATTTTCTTCCCGGTCCGAATGGATCCCGTGTTTTTCCTGCAGCCGTCTCATCTCCACTCTGCAGCTTGTCAGCCAGGTTGTCCAGGTGGCAGGACGGCAGGACACAGCTGGTAAGCACTGGTATATGCGACCCATAGAAGGCACTGACAAGAAAAATAGAAAATCATCATCATGTCGGCTGGTTGAAGTTCCAAGCCTCATTCCCACCCGGGATTCGAACCCCCAACCGTCTTCCTGTAAGACTTGTACTTACCGAGTGTCAGAGGAGATGTTCCTGTAAAGACAAGAAAAGTTTGAGTTATTTAACCAGACAGTAAACAAGCCTGGTTCATCACAGGGTTTCTTTATCGCCATAGAAACAGTCTGACCTCTCAGTATAGGGGTTCACTCGCTCCACGGTGAGTGGGTAATTTTCCACCAACCAATAGAATATTTTCTGTTTTGCTGAAATCAGGAAGTTGGAATGATTGACAGTCTTTTTAGCCAATAGTTATTGTTCAATCTAATTAAGTTTATAAAACGCAGCGTGTTGCCGTGGTTACCACGGTGGCCTCACAGCAAGGAGGTCAGGGGTTAGAGTTCTTGAGTGGGGGTGAGGCTTCAATCACTGTCCTTTCTGTGTGGAGTTTGCATGTTCTCCTTGTGTATGAGTGAGTTTTCTCTGTGTTCCTCCTGCCCTCTAAAATCAAGCATGTTTATTGGCTGATATGAAATTTCCCCAAAGAGTGTGTGTGGGTGTGGCCCCGTGACAGACTGTCTACACTTCCTGCTCTTCTCTGATTGGGTAGGATGTTTTCCAATCGCTGCAATCCTAAGCCAATCCCTGACCTGGAGTCTGGAATCCACTGTAAATCACTACTGACCTGGATTCCTCTGAGATGTTTAGATTCTGAGGAAACCCGAACAAGGATCTGAAATCAGAGCCGAAGTAAGATGAGATTCACAGCGTTCTAGAACCGGATCAGACTTAAGACAGACTCTCACCTGGTGCTGTTGGTCTGGTTGGTTTCAGATAAAGGTGGGATCTCTGTGATCGGGCTGAAGGACCTGAAGACAGAACCAAATGTAAACATGTTGGAATCAGTCCAACGGATGGTTTGATAGTGGTGGTGGTGAAATAGGACCCAGATGCAATGGCAGTTTAACCAGTTTATTAGAGGAGGTTCAGAACCAGACAGAACCCCACAAGATGAGTAACCATCTTGGGGAAACCTCGGCTGGTCGTCGAGGGAAACAGAAGGTTGGAGCTCGGCTGGATGAGGGACCAGAAGGTTGGAGCTCAGCTAGACGAAGGACCAGAAGGTTGGGGCTCAGCTGGACGAGGGACCAGAAGGTTGGAGCATAGCTGGTCGAGGAACCAGAAGGTTGGAGCTCGACCAGACAACGATGAGGAGCCATAAGGCTGGAGCTTGACTGGTCGTCGAGGGGATCAGAGGGATGAAGCTCGACTAGACGAAGTACCAGAAGGTTGGAGCTCGGCTGGACGAAGTACCAGAAGGTTGGAGCTCGATTAGACGAGGGACCAGAAGGTTGGAGCTCGGCTGGACGAAGTACCAGAAGGTTGGAGCTCGATTAGACGAGGGACCAGAAGGTTGGAGCTCGGCTGGACGAAGTACCAGAAGGTTGGAGCTCGGCTAGACGAGGGACCGGAAGGTTGGAGCTCGGCTAGACGAGGGACCAGAAGGTTGGAGCTCGGCTAGACGAGGGACCGGAAGGTTGGAGCTCAGCTGGACGAGGGACCAGAAGGTTGGAGCTCGGCTAGACGAGGGACCAGAAGGTTGGAGCTCGACCGGACAACGATGAGTAGCCATAAGGCTGGAGCTTGACTGGTCGTCGAGGGGATCAGAGGGATGAAGCTCAGCTGGACGAGGAATCAGAAGGTTGGAGCTCAGGTAGACGAGGGACCAGAAGGTTGGAGCTCGGCTGGATGAGGGACCAGAAGGTTGAAGCTCAGCTCGGTGACGATGGCAGGAGTGTTCCATATCAGAGGGCAATCATCACAAATAGTTCTAACCATCTTTACAACCACAAGATTTTAAAAACACACGACCACTACCGTCAATACATTAAAAATCTGCCACTAAAACTCACGGAGATATTTGAGGCGGAGATCCAAGCGGACCAGCAGAGACCAAAACCCCGATCATGGCGATGAAGGCCAGAGACGGAGCGGCTTCCTGAGCAGACTTCATGATGTCTTCTCCTTCTTCGTGAAGCCAAACTGCTTTTATACTGACGTCAAAATGTTTAAATACACTGTTGAGAAAATTAATGGTCTGATAAAGCCGACATGAAGGCCTGATGAGGGACTGATAGAGCCAAGATGAAGGCCTGATGAGGGCCTGATAGAGCCGACATGAAGGCCTGATGAGGGACTGATAGAGCCGACATGAAGGCCTGATGAGGGACTGATAGAGCCAAGATGAAGGCCTGATGAGGGCCTGATAGAGCCGACATGAAGGCCTGATGAGGGACTGATAGAGCCAAGATGAAGGCCTGATGAGGGACTGATAGAGCCGACATGAAGGCCTGATGAGGGACTGATAGAGCCAAGATGAAGGCCTGATGAGGGCCTGATAGAGCCGACATGAAGGCCTGATGAGGGACTGATAGAGCCAAGATGAAGGCCTGATGAGGGACTGATAGAGCCGACATGAAGGCCTGATGAGGGCCTGATAGAGCCGACATGAAGGCCTGATGAGGGACTGATAGAGCCGACATGAAGGCCTGATGAGGGACTGATAGAGCCAAGATGAAGGCCTGATGAGGGACTGATAGAGCCGAGATGAAGGCCTGATAAAGTTTGGTTGAAGGTTCATCCATTCATTCATCTTCTGAACTGTTTATTCCTAGTGCTGTGGCATTGAGTGCGGAAGCCTATTCCAACTGATTTTAGGTGAGAGGTAGGGTACACCCCGAACTGGTCGCCAGTCTGTTGCGGGGCCACACACCATAGTCCGGGGGTTCCCAACCACTCGATCACAGTCTATTGTTAGCCTACGGACTGGTTTCAAGTCAACCGCCAGGTGTGTCGGAAAAAAATGGTGTCAGTGTTTTCAACTCAGCGACTTTGACGTCATATTTAGCGGGTATTCAGACCCTCCAGTTGCTACAGCCGCTAAAATTTAGTGAGACAATGCTGTTCTGGGTCGAGAGAAGCCAGATGGAGTGGGTCGGGCATCTTGTTATGATGTTTCTCTCACAGGGGAGGTGTTCTGTCTCACCAGGAGGAGACCCAGCGGCAGACCCCAGAATCGCTGGAGGGACTATGTCTCACAGCTGGACAGGGAACACCTCGGGATCCTTCTGGGTGAGCTGGAGGATGCAGCCGGGATGAGAGAAGCCTGGGCTTCCTTGAACCTGTTAGGGCTGTTGCACCTGCGACCTGGTTCCAGTAAAGCAGAAGACAATGGAACATAAAGCCTGTTTCTTTCCCACAACCAGGAAGTTTATAGTAGAAAAAGTTTTAAAAAAGTCTTCTGGACAGTTTAATTCTTGATCGAGACGTTTCAACTTCCATCCGGAAATCATTTTCAATCTGAATGAAATGGACTGAAAACTGGATCTATTTATACTAACCTGAGTGACAGGTAAAAAATAGTAAGAAGGGCTCGACCAATGAGCCTGTGCTACCTATGATGGCCGTGAATGGCTCCTATTGTAGCCACAGACCAGTAAACGACCCTATTATAAAAATGCTAAAAGCCTAGTGAATAGAAATGCCTGCTAACGAGAGGCGTGAAACTGGGTCACGAGGTGTCATCTTTAGTCCATGGCTTCAAAAGGCTGCTTTAAATACCGGGCAGAATGTATCTAACGCCTCCACTCCGATTCAGTGAGGGATTTTCTTTCATCACAAAGATGGCTTCCTTCACCCCTCTTTCAAACCATCCTTTCTCTCTACTTAGAATCTTCACCTCGCTGTCCTCAAAAGTGTGTTTGGTGGATTTAAGATGCAGATGTACAGCAGACTGTGGACCACTAGAGGCTTCTCTTCTGTGTTGGTAAAGTCTTTTGTGGAGTGGTTGCTTCGTTTCCCCAATGTAGTGTTCTTTGCAGCTCCCTTCACTGCACCAGATCGAATAAACTACATTGCTCTGTTTTTCTGTGGGCATCTTGTCTTTAGGATGTACAAGTTTCTGCCGTAATGTGTTGACCGGTTTAAAGAAAACCAGGATGTCATGTTGTCTGAAGATTCTCTGTAACTTCTCGGACAGTCCTGACATGTAGGGAATAGACCAGGAGGTTTGTTTTATTTTGGGATTAGAAGCATCTATCGGAGGTCTAATGGAAGCCTGAGGTCTGAATGTAGTAGTAAAGACTTTGATAAGGTGCAGTAAGAGGTCCAGCGGCTTCCTGAGTCTACAGGAATAGTTTTAACCCTGAGCTGAAGGTCTTCATTTATTCATGTCATGGTTTTTCAAAAGAAACACAACATTCCAAACAAGATTAAACCTTTACAATAGTTTTTATTTCACCAACATCAATAAGTTAGAACAAGATTCAACACGTTTGGTCACAAAGGTCCACGGGTCATCCTGACAAGCACGTGTCCTCTTTGGGATGACTCAAGGACACGTTCCTCCCTCTGAACACGTGTCCTGATGGGATTCCAGTAAGGACACATCCATGCAGGTCATCACAGCATGTAAACACAACAAATGGACAGACACAGGGTTGGAATTCAGAGGACACAGACGCCGTCCGGTGGGAGATGTTTATCGGAAGTCCTCAGCGGAGAACATCCCTTTGGCGCGACGCAGGATGGAGTCTTTGGAAGCATCGTACGGATGCTCCTTGGATGGGATCTCCAAGACGGCCGGGATAGACTGCATGTGGGCGTCGATGGCGTGACGGATCATCTCGGCCACAAACTGGTTGATCAGGATGATGCCGATGTCGTTACGAGCGAGAAAACTCCTGCAAAAAAAAAACAAAATAGTTAATGTTAAAGAAAAAACATTCCCTATCCGACTCAGAACCACCAAAATTCACTCTCCATCCTCGACCACGCCAAAAGCCTTCAGCTATAAAATCACTCATGATCCTCGACCATCAACCCAGGAAATCTAGGAAATGTTCCCTGGGCTGTTGTGGGACATAGTCTCTCCAGCAGGTCCGGGGTCTGCCTCTTGGTCTGATCCCGGTGGGACGTGCCCGAAACACCTCACTAGCGAGGGAGGCATCTTGACCAGATGCCCTAACCACCCCATCAGGCTTCTCTTGACCTGGAGGACCAACGCTCTTCTCCGAGTTCCTCCCTCTGTCTCTGAGAGAGCCCAGCCACCCTACAGAGGAAGATCATTCCACTGGTTACCATGGTGAGAGTAAGGATGTAGATCCTGGTTACCATGGTGATAGTAAGGAACATAGATCCTGGTTACCATGGTGAGGGTGGGAACGTATAGATCCTGGTTACCATGGTGAGGGTAGGAACGTAGATCCTGGTTACCATGGTGAGGGTAGGAACACAGATCCTGGTTACCATGGTGAGGGTAGTAACGTAGATCCTGGTTACCATGGTGAGGGTAGGAACGTAGATCCTGGTTACCATGGTGAGGGTAGGAACGTATAGATCCTGGTTACCATGGTGAGGGTAGGAACGTAGATCCTGGTTACCATGGTGAGGGTAGGAACGTAGATCCTGGTTACCATGGTGAGGGTAGGAACGTAGATCCTGGTTACCATGGTGAGGGTAGGAACGTAGATCCTGGTCACAATGGTGAGGGTAGGAATACAGGTCCTGGTTACCATAGTGAGGGTAGGAACACAGATCCTGGTTACCATGGTGAGGGTAGGAACGTAGATCCTGGTTACCATGGTGAGGGTAGGAACGTAGATCCTGGTTACCATGGTGATAGTAAGGATGTAGATCCTGGTTACCATGGTGAGGGTAGGAACATAGATCCTGGTTACCATGGTGATGGTAAGGATGTAGAGCCTGGTTACCATGGTGAGGGTAGGAACGTAGATCCTGGTTACCATGGTGATAGTAAGGATATAGAGCCTGGTTACCATGGTGATAGTAGGAACATAGATCCTGGTTACCATGGTGAGGGTAAGGATGTAGATCCTGGTTACCCTGGTGAGGGTAAGGATGTAGATCCCGGTTACCATGGTGATAGTAGGAACATAGATCCTGGTTACCATGGTGATAGTAGGAACATAGATCCTGGTTACCATGGTGAGGGTAGGAACGTAGATCCTGGTTACCATGGTGATAGTAAGGATGTAGAGCCTGGTTACCATGGTGATAGTAGGAACATAGATCCTGGTTACCATGGTGAGGGTAAGGATGTAGATCCTGGTTACCATGGTGAGGGTAAGGATGTAAATCCTGGTTACCCTGGTGAGGGTAAGGATGTAGATCCTGGTTACCATGGTGATAGTAAGGATGTAGATCCTGTGACCCTCCACCTTGTGATCCAGTCAGCTGACAGTTACGTCAAACGTGTCACATGACCAGAAACACTTCCTCAAAAGGTTTTTTTTTTCACTCATAAAATCTACAAAGAGCAATGACGTCATCAATCATCACATTTTTAATCTAATTGATCAGTTTTACAGTTTTGTGTGAGGTTGCGCATGCGCAGCATCAACTTACTTGAACGTTTCTTCTATTTCTGTGACGCTCGTTTCTTTTTCCACAACCAGAAAGTTTGGTTTTCGGTTTTTATTAAGCTCTCCTACCCCTCCAAGAAGGAAACCTGTACAGGTATCCTCATCTCCGATCACTGCGATCAGCTTACCGCGGGACGCCATCTTACCCTGATCACTGGTAAACCTGCTTCCGGTTACTACTACAAAATAAAATACACTTTGTTTTAAAAATACACTTGCTTCCTGTTACTACTACAAAATAAAATACACTTTGTTTTTAAAATACACCTGCTTCCTGTTACTACTACAAAAATTATAAAACCACAAGAAAAATATTAGTTATATATATTAATAAAATGAAATAAATAATTAGACTAAAATGCAATAGTAAAAATGCAAGTATTACTTCTTGTCACTTTTTTAAAAAATTATTTTCAGTAAATTAAATAATAATAAAAATCTTCAAACCCCTAAAATAACGTTCTCTCCTCCCAACAACTTTTTCAATCTTTAAAAACCAAACATTTTAATTTGACTGTATTTTTTTCTGTTATTTTCATCTTTTATTTTGAAGGTAGGATTTAAGAAATCACAGATCATGTGACAGTCACGCAGATCGACGTCATCAATAATCAGGAAGAGAAAAAGAGGCAGAAAAAATGGTGAGAATTTTATTTTAATTCTTTAATTATTTTTCTGTTTGTTTAGATCTCTGTAATGCGTTCAGGGACTCGAACACGCATGTTCATAGACTATATAATTATTAATGAGACGAAATGATGAAAAACAATCAAAAATTAATAAAAAAATAGATAACATTAGAATTTTTATCAAATGTAACATTTTCTTTAAAAGTCTGAATAAATTTATCCGAGAAACAGGGAAAAAAATCAACAAAATAAAACTAAAAACAGAAAAGTGTTGAAATCAGAAGTGCATTGTGGGAATTGCAGTTTTCTGGAAATATCTTTTTAATTAAGTTAAAAACATCTGTTGTTTTAGGGTTTTTTTCTGCAGAAAAATCTATAAATTACATAATTATTTTGTCATTTGTTTCACTATTTGAGCCCAAATTTTGTCCTTACACTAGATTGGTGCAACATCTACAATAATCAGGACTCTGCATCAATTTGTCCTGTTGAAGAAAGAGCTGAGTCCTCACGTGAGGACTCAGGTGAGGACCTCACCATGGTAACCATCCTGATTACCATGGTGAGGACTCAGGTGAGGACCTCACCATGGTAACCAGGTGAGGTCCTGGTTACCATGGTGACAGGACCAGGATGGTTACCATGGTGAGGACTCAGGTGGGGAGGGAATAGCTCCTGTCCCTGTGAGTTGAGCCAACCTGATGAACCAAGTTTTTCCAGTGCTGGTGATCTCGGGCCAGCTGTGCTTCTTTCCTAGCCAGTGACTCTGAGTCGTTAGATGTCCTCCACGATTATGTCAAGCCTGCGACCTTTAGATTGAAGGATTGCTCTTGTAGGAAGGTCGGGAGGCAGATGGGGGACGTGGCCAAACCAGCGCCTGGTTAGAGACTCACTGGGGCTACCTGGTTCGGAGAGCCCTGTTTTTGAAGCCATCGATTCTATCCGCCAGTCTTCTTCAGGGTCACCCGTAGAGCGGGAAAGAGTACGGTGGAGTTATAGATCCGGAGTTTCGTATCCCGGGAACTGGATGAATGTCTCCAAACTTGTCGTCAGAGGGACTGAAGGGCCCTCCTGGATTCTAGGTCTATGTTCTCGGTCACTATGAACCCGAAACAGAAATCTGGAGCTGATAAAACTTTTATTTTCCAGACTACAGCAGCACTCACTGCGGGTTTGGACCGAATCCCGGACCAGCTGGGCTACCTGGTGATCAGTGAGGATGGGATTCTGGCTGTGAGTACTCCCCCGATACCCTCCCCCTGAGTTCAGTTAGCAGTATCTCACCTCACGCCCCTACAGTCTGCAGGTGAGCTAGAGAACGACGAACACACGGCGGGTGTGATGATGCAGATGATTCGAACGGCGAGCCGGTTTCGGCTTCCCGGATCAGCTGATCCACCGTTTAAACGCATGTCAGGTAAATCCCTCTTTCTTCCTGTTCTTAATTCCAAACCCCTTCAGACGCTCACAGGAGGACTTCTTTCTCTCTCCAGTGGTCTTGGAGGATTTTGTCTACGCGGTGACCGTATCCAGCCAGAAGGTATTTGTGGTTAAACGCCATAACACACAGCACGAAGCGGTCAGCACCTAGGGGAACGACCGGACGCACCAATCAGAACGCGAGAACGATGAATGACTGTGAATGTGTGAAATAAATGATTTGGATCCAACAGATCGTCTGGGATTCTCAGTTGGTTTCGTCTTCTGAACTGTTTATTCCTACTGGGGAGGCGGGGGTAGCCGGAGCCTATCCCAGCTGATTTCAGGTAAGAGGCAGGATATACCACCAACAGGTCGCATATACACACACACTCTCCTCGGGCCAATCAACTTAAAGATTTATGAATCACTTTTCTGCTGGTCACGTCCCTTTAAGATACTTTAGGTCACTCATAATCCACGGCTTGTTTTCAAGCCCACTGTCTCATCTGTCAAACACCAGCAGTCCACCATCTTTAGTTCCATAGTGAAGCTGGGTATGTTCAGACAGGAATCACCTCTGTCACCACTTCTTGTCTGAACATACCCAGCTTCACTACGCTGAAGACGTGTGGACAGAGACCCAGTGGAACTAAAGATTAACTTGAAACTACTTTATTGATCCCCAAAGATGGTTCGAACCTACTTTATTGATCCCCGAAGATGGTTCGGACCTACTTTATTGATCCCCGAAGGATCAAACATAAAGACAGGATGACGAGAGGATGAAAGACCTATTAAAGAGTTTAATGGAGGACGGCTCATCCGAGCAGTGGGATTGCAGGAGTCTGTCAACAAAGCTACTCCCAAGATGCAGGGTGTGGGAGGGGTTCCAACCACAGATACAGCCTGCCCGGTCAGCTGGTTTAGTTCCCTGGTGTTCTTTGGTCTCCACACCAGCTCCCCAACAGATCACAGAGAAGAACAGGACATGGAGACCCTCTCCATGATGGAGACCCAGAACACCGAGATCATCCCCCTGCAGGTGTTGAAGGACCTGAGCTTTCCCAGGTGGTAGTCTACCCAGGTCTCTCCTCTAGGTGGTACAGTCTACCCAGGTCTCTCCTCTAGGTGGTACAGTCTACCTAGGTCTCTCCTCTAGGTGGTACAGTCTACCCAGGTCTCTCCTCTAGGTGACGTTGGTGCAGGTCAACATGTCTGGTTTACCCCTCATGAGAACGATGAGACCATCTCCTCATATAATTCTAGTGTCTGTCTGCATGTAAACAAAGCTGGTCTCCATGGTAACAAAAAAGATGGTGGACTGCTGGGTGTTGTTCCACCACAGTGAAGGATGTGAGTTGCTGTCAAACATCGTTGCCATGGCAAATCAAATTCCATTCACGGCAGAGCCAACGTTTTGGAGCTCTCTCTTGGACTGTTTGAAGCTACTGGATACATGTAGTGTGTCGTCTTTTCGCACTCCGCCATCTTTAAATCATCGAACCTACAGATTTTTGCTTAAAAACACTTCATGATCGAGTTCATTTTTGCTTAAAATCAGTTTTAAGAATGATTAATTTTCTTGAAACCTAAACAATGTTTTTGCCACGGCAACAAGACCCGGGATGTTTTATTTTAAGCATAAACACCACAGAAGGAAGAAAAAAAAAGAAAGAACTTTTATTGCGTCATGGCCGTTACATCCGGCTGGAATGACTCATCACACGACCAGGCAGCCCCGCCCTCCGTTACCACGTTCACAAAGCCCCGACCCTTTTCCTGTCACATGATTTGGAGCTAAAACATGCGGGTTAAAAAGAATCACTTACAAACACCACAGAAGAAGAAGAAAATGAGGAAGCAAATGAGTCCGTGACATCACTTCCTCCTAAAAACATTTATAATTTAAAAGAAACAAAAAAAAAAAAGAAAAACAACCCAGAAGCAGTCCTGTGATTGGCTCCTGCTGTTCTTCCATCTGTGTTCAGTCGCCACGTCCCGTTTCCTGTCTGTTGACTAGCGTTTGGAGAGCTCGTTGGACAACCAGTCCAGGCCTTCGTAGAGACCTGTTCCCTGAGTGGCACAGGTCGCCTGCACATGCCACTGCAAAGAAAAACAGAGCCAATTAGAACACTGACGTAGCTTTAAATTGTTTACTTCAAAAACATTGGTTGATGGACCGATTTGCTGACGAGTGTGTGGAAATCAAACCCTCCAAATTCGAGATCATGATCCTTGCCCTGTAAAGAGTGGAGTGCCCACTGAAGGTCAAGAGCAGGGTTCTGCCCCAAGTGGAGGAGTTTAAGTATCTCATAGTCTCATTCACAGTGGGAGGAAAGACGGAACAGGAGACCAACAGACGGATCAGTATTGCATCCGCATTAATCAGTAACCGGGATCTACGTTCCTACCCTCACCATGGTAACCAGGATCTACGTTTCTACCCTCACCATGGTAACCAGGATCTACGTTCCTACCCTCACCATGGTAACCAGGATCTACGTTCCTACCCTCACCATGGTAACCAGGATCTACGTTCCTACCCTCACCATGGTAACCAGGATCTACGTTCCTACCCTCACCATGGTAACCAGGATCTACGTTTCTACCCTCACCATGGAAACCAGGACCTACGTTCCTACCCTCACCATGGTAACCAGGATCTACGTTCCTACCCTCACCATGGTAACCAGGATCTACGATCCTACCCTCACCATGGTAACCAGGATCTACGTTCCTACCCTCACCATGGTAACCAAGATCTACGTTCCTACCCTCACCACGATAACCAGGATCTACCTTCCTACCCTCGCCATGGTAACCAGGATCTACCTTCCTACCCTCACCATGGTAACAAGGATCTACGTTCCTACCCTCACCAAGGTAACCAGGGTCTACGTTCCTACCCTCACCATGGTAACCAATGTGGGTGGTTACCGGAAGAACGAGATCACGGATACAAGTGACTGAAATGATCTTCCAGGGTGGCTGGGCTATCATGTAGAGGTAGATGGAAGAGGTCCGCCCTCCAGGAGGAGCTTGGCATACAGCCAGTGCTCCTCCGGTCGAGAGAGCCTAGATCAGGGGTCACTAACCCGGTGTCCGCGGGCACCAGGTCGCTCACAAGCCAGTTCTAAAAATAGCACTAATCACAAATTAGCTCCGTCTAAAATTTTATTTGTGTTGCTATTCTTTTATAATTTAATTTACAGTGATGTAAATTTAAAAACGAATACTGGAGGATGCAGCTGGGGAGAGAGAAGCCGGGGTTTCCCGTCTAAGGCTGTTGCCCCCGGCGACCTGGCCTCGGATAAGTGGAAGACCACGGAATCTTTTTTTTGTTTTTGGGTGGAAGGTGACTAGATTTTGGTTGAATGATGACATGTTTTTAGGGTGGAGAATAATTTGTTTTTAGTTGTAAAAAAACTTTTAAGGTGGCAAGCGACAGCCAATCAGACTGCAGCGATGCTCTATCAGTATCTTACAGTGCGGCTCCGCAGGCTGTGCAGACCCAGCTTATCGGTCAATTCACTGACTCCCATCGCGTTTGGAAGATCCTGCTTGTTGGCGAAAACCAGAAGCACCGCCTCCTTTAGCTCATCCTCCTGAATCTGAGGAGAGAGATAGAGAGAGGAGTCACCATGGCAACGCCACACACACACAAACCTAATGGGGTCCTATTTTAACTCACCATCTTGGACAGCTCCTCCGCCGACTCTGCAACTCTCTCTCGGTCATTGCTGTCCACCACGAAGATCAGACCCTGCAGGGAACCAATCGGTCGTTAACACGTAAACCTCTGGATCCACCTCTAACTCGTTCACGCCCTCTAGTTTGTATACCTGTGTGTTCTGGAAGTAGTGTCTCCACAGCGGTCGGATCTTATCCTGTCCCCCGACGTCCCAAACCGTAAAGCAGATGTTCTTATACTCCACCGTCTCCACGTTGAAACCTGGAAGCAGACTGCTGGTGAAGCAGCGAGGAGACTAGCGGGCAGCTTTACAGATAAAACCACTGGTAGCGGTCCAAAGACCAGGATCAGGATAGACTTACCGATGGTGGGAATGGTGGTGACGATCTCTCCCAGTTTCAGCTTGTAGAGGATGGTGGTTTTTCCAGCAGCATCCAGTCCCACTAAAACCAGGTAGAAACACAGACACAGGGTTACATCAATATGAACTGAATAAACTGAAACCAGCTTATTTGGTGAATTAAGCTGTAAAACTGATGTATTCCTGTTGAATTGTTTTGGTGCCAACCAAACTGAACTGTTCCGTCATCTTCTGCTTGTCTGGGGCTGCGTCGTCGAGGGCAACTGCCTCAGACGGGAAACCTAGAATTCTCTCATTCTGGCTGCATCCTCCAGCTTACCCGGGACGATCCTGAGGTGTTCCCTGTCCAGCTGTGAGACATAGTCTCTCCAGCAGGTCTGGGGTCTGTTTCTGGGTTATCCCCTGATGGGACAAGTCCGAATCACCTCACCAGTGAGGAAGGCATCATAACCAGATGCCTGAACCACTCCATCTGGCTTCTCTAACCTGGAGAAGCATTGGCTCTGCTCTGAGCTCCTCCCAGATGGCAGAGCTCCTCAAAGCTACCGTGAGGGTAGGTACATAAATCCTGGTTACCATGGTGAGGGTAGGAACGTAGATCCTGGTTACCATGGAGAGGGTAGGAACATAGATCCTGGTTACCATGGTGAGGGTAGGAACGTAGATCCTGGTTACCATGGTGAGGGTAGGAACGTAGATCCTGGTTACCATGGAGAGGGTAGGAACATTATCCTGGTTACCATGGTGAGGGTAGGAACATAGATCCTGGTTACCATGGAGAGGGTAGGAACATAGATCCTAATTACCATGGTGAGGGTAGGAATGTAGATCCTGGTTACCATGGTGAGGGTAGGAATGTAGATCCTGGTTACCATGGTGAGGGTAGTAACGTAGATCCTGGTTACCATGGTGAGGGTAGGAACGTAGATCCTGGTTTCCAAGGTGAGGGTAGGAACATAGATCCTGGTTACCACGGTGAGGGTAGAAATGTAGATCCTGGTTACCATGGTGCGGGTAGGAATGTAGATCCTGGTTACCATAGTGAGGGTGGGAACGTAGATCCTGGTTACCATGGTGAGGGTAGGAACGTAGATCCTGGTTACCATGGTGAGGGTAGGAACGTAGATCCTGGTTACAAAGGTGAGGGTAGGAACATAGATCCTGGTTACCATGGTGACAGTAGGATCGTAGATCCTGGTTACAAAGGTGAGGGTAGGAACATAGATCCTGGTTACCATGGTGACAGTAGGATCGTAGATCCTGGTTACTATGGTGAGGGTAGGAACGTAGATCCTGGTTACCATGGTGAGGGTAGGATCGTAGATCCTGGTTACCATGGTGAGGGTAGGAACATAGATCCTGGTTACCATGGTGAGGGTAGGAACGTAGATCCTGGTTACAAAGGTGAGGGTAGGAACATAGATCCTGGTTACTATGGTGAGGGTAGGAATGTAGATCCTGGTTACCATGGTGAGGACTAAACAGTACTTCGTTGAAACAGTAACCAGTCTAACTGGTGTAACAGTCACAGATAGTACTGCCAGTAACTAGTTACTGGGTTAAAACCAACCAATAACTAGTGTAACAGTGTTCTTGACAGCAGGCCTATTAACTAGTGTAACAGTTACTAACAGAACCTACACCATAAGGACCTTTAAAACAGTAACTGATCTAACTGGTGATCCCAGCAACACGTTTGTTCAGTTACTAGTAAAGACAGTAACTAGTTATTAATGTGTTATTGACAGGTTACAGGATTATTAACATGTATTACTAGTTTATAACCAGTAGAAAGGCCTGTTAACCTGAGCGGCTAGCCGCTTTAGCAGCTTTCTTATGTTTTTTATGTCTGTCAGAATCCCGGTGAAGTCTCACCCATCAGAATCCGCATCTGCTTCTTCCCGAACAGCCTGGAGAAGAGTGAGGAGATGGTCAGACCCATGCTGACCGCAGGAAGCTACAAATTCACACAAAAACAACAAGAAATCCTCTTCCTGATGCCAACGCGGAGACTATGCCGTCACTTCCGCTACTAACCGGAGATGATCAAAGAAAATTAAATGAATATTTTGTTAACTTATGATTAAATATTATTTTTGTTTGTTTTAATTTGTGAAAAAAAATGTATTTAAAGAGGCTGGATTTAAAAAAAAAAAGTATTTCATCCAAAATTTGAGAAAAAAATATTTTTAGTAAAAAAATAAAATTTAAAATATATTTGGTGATTATTATTTACAAAACTTAAAAAAAAAAATCAGTAAAAACTTCACTAAATATATTCAAAATATATTTTTTTAAACGTAAAAAATATATTTATTTTTAAATCAAAATTTAGAAACAATTAAAAAAAAACATTTTTCTTATTTTGTCGCACAAAAAATCCCCAAAATAAAAATAGATATTTTATTTTTCCTAAAATTATTTTATTTTTCAAAATTTCTATTATTTTTCAAAACAATAATAAAAAAAAAAATTCTTTTAAAAGTTTATTTTAATTATTTTCAAATAGTAATCAAAACACCCACATTTTTCTATTTTTTTCTTCATTTAAAAAAATCCAATAATAAAAAAATTCAATTTTTTGTATATTTTTAAACAAAAATTAATATTTGTTTTTTTTTTCTTTCTATTCTTAAAAAATTACAAGCTTTTATTTAATCATTTATTTTTTTAAGACACGCCGTCATCTGTTTGATTTTCTTTGTCGTCACATCCGGTTATGTGTACAAGATGGCAGCTGTTTTATTCCTGTTGTAGGTAGATCTGGTCCTGTTGATCCACTATGGAGAGGTTTGGGATGGGGTTTGGATCCGGTCCCAGCAGGAAGGAGCTCCTGGAGGCTCTGGAGTCCCAGAAGAAGGAACTGATCCAGTACCAGAGCAGGTTTAAAGATGTAGTTCATGCTTATAGAAGTCTTCTTAAAGAGAAGGAGGCTTTAGAGTCCAGTCTGAAGGTTCTCACCATGACCCAGGAGTCTGGTCCATCCAGACCTGACAGCCAGGAGAGTCTGCACCAGATCCAAAGTGAGGAGGACTCAGACCCACAAGGATCCAGATCTATGGTGAGTCTCACAGACTTAATTCAGTTTAAATTTCACAATAAAAGTTTGACTTTTTTAGCCTTAAAAAAGATTCTTTATCAGGTTACCATGGTGATCTCACCCAAAGAAGAACATGGTTTGAGTCACAGAGTGGGGGCGTGGTTTCAAACACAGCCTTTCTGTGTGGCGTTTGCATGTTCTCCCTTGTAACCAAACATGCATGTTTGGTTAATTGGCCGCTGTAGGAACGTGTGTGTGTTTAGATGGTGGTCTGTCTGTGTGGTCCTGCAACAGACTGGCAACCTGTTCGGGGTGTAACCTGCCTCCCCTCTGACATCAACCAGATTAGGCACCAGCACCCTGTTCCAGATTTATTCCACTCGTGCTCCTCCGGGTCGAGAGAAGCCAGACTGGGTAGCTGGATAGGATGCCTCCTTTGCTGGTGAGGTGTTCCGTCCCACCAGGAGGAGACCCAGAGGCAGACCCCAGACCTGCAGGAGAGACTATGTCTCACAGCTGGACAGGGAACACCTCAGGATCCTCCAGGGTGAGCTGGAGGATGCAGCCGAGGTGAGAGAAGCCTGAGGCTGTTGCCCCAGCGATCCGGCCCAGGATAAGCGGAAGACGACGGAAATGAAACCAGAATGGAATTATGAACGTGTCCGGCGTTTGAAATTCCTTGATTCTAAAATGATTAATTTTTCTCCAGGTGGAGGCGGGGCATCAACAATCATCATCCAGTAATCAAGAGGCCACACCCACTCGTGTCATAGATGTGGATGATGAGACGTCTACGCCCGCTGGTAGTTCGTCACATTCCACCACCGACACGGAGAATCCACAAATCCCAACCATTCCACAAACAGAGCCGGTGCATCCACCGGCCACGCCTCATACGGACACGGAGGCGGAGCGTCGCATGCATCAGCTGAGGAGCCAGTTGAGTACGTTAACCAGCGCGCTCACCACGGTGACGCAGGAAAAGTCCCGGATGGAAGCCAGTTTTCAGGCCGACAAGCGCCAGCTCAAACAGGAGCTGGAGGAGATGAGGGAGCGTCTAGTCGCCGTGACAACGCAGCAAGAAGCCGAGCGGCAGCAGTTGGCGGAGAGCCGCGCTCGTGTCATCACGCAACAGCATGAGCGCGAGCAGGAGCAAGCGGACCACGCCCAGCAGCTGAAGGAGCTGCAGCAGCTCCTCCAGCAGGAGCGGCAGCGCGAGGAGGAGCGCAAGGTGGATCCCCGGGCGGACCAGCTGGAGGCGGAGCTCCTTCGACTTAGAGACCAGGTTCAGCTGGAGACCTGCAAGGTGAGGAAATCCTGGGCTGGATCTGGGGCATCGTGATTGGTGAAATAAAACTCACTAAAACCAGGAAGAGGTTATTTAAACCACCTAATTTAACCCAATCAGCAATTAGATGAGGGTGTCCGCCATGTTTGTAGTTCTCTATCTAAATAAAGGAGATCAACCATAGTCAACCGTCTTGATCTTGTCTTGCAGGCGTGCACAGCAGAGGAGCTCGCCCGTGAGCGTGCCGAGGCGGCGGAAGCCCGAGTTGCTTGTTTGGAGCAGCGGGTATCGGAGCTGTCGGAGCTCCTGGGCTCTTCCGAGAAGGCGCGGCAGCGTGAGCAACAGGCGGCACAGAGGCTTCGGGAACGAATCTTGCAGCTGGACTCTGAGAACGCGGCGCTGGCGGACCGGGACCAGCTTGAAGTCTTAAAGCTACAAGCAGCTCGGAAGCTGTTGCAGGCCGAGCGTGTCCCAGACTGCCAGCAGGAGCTGCAGCAGCTGAAGGAGGAGTTTGAGCGCTACAAGGTGCGGGCGCAGGTGGTGCTGAAGAACCGCAACGCTAAGGATGGCAACCAGGCAAAGGAGCTGGAGGAGACCCGGGCGCAGCTGGAGGAAGTGCGGGCGCAGCAGGCGGAGCTGAGGGAGAAATACATCACGCTGCGGATTCAGAGCGAGGAGGCGGAGGCTCGGCATCGGGCGGAGCTCCAGGAGCAGCAGCAGCGTGCGGCGGCGCAGCAGCAAGAACGGCGGCAAGAGGCGGAGCGGTCGGCAGCCGCGCACACTCAGCAGCTGCTGCGTTTAGAGGCGGAGCTTCACAAGCAGCGCGAGCGCTCCGCCGCCCTGCTGGAGGAAAAGGAGCAGCACGTCGAGCGGCTGCGTGCCGCCTTAGAGCCGCGGGCACCTCAAGAAGAGCAAACGGACTTGGACTCGTTGGGTGCAGCGCTACGGCGAACGGCGCCACCCGAGGCTACTTTGCTGCTGTACGCGGAGCAGCTGGCACGGCGCGAGGTGGACGTGGGCGCACTGCGGCGGCAGAAACACCAACTAGAGGAAGACCTTCACCAGCTGCAGGCGAAGATGCTCGCAGACGCAGAGCGCCGCGACGAGGAGGCGGAGCAACTGCAGAGCCGCCTGGACAAACTGGTCCGGGATCAAAGCCGAGAAGGAGCCAATCTGGAGTACCTGAAAAACATTGTGTTCCGGTTCCTCACCCTGCAGGACAGCGGGGGGCGGCGCCAAACGCTGGGCGCCATCCTCACTATCCTGCACTTCAGTCCTCAGGAGAAGCAGCAGGTGCTGAAGCTCCAGGGGGCCGGCTGGTGGGGGGTGGGGTCCCGCTGACACGGAGCTCCAGGTTAAAAAATTAAGAGAGATTTTAGTTTAGATTAAAATATTTTCAATCATTTATTTTTTTCTCAAATGATTAATAAACGTGTGATTCTTCAAAAGTTTTGTGGGGTTTTTCAGTTCGTTTCCATGGAAACGTCAGTCGGAGCGAAGGACCATCTGCAGGTCCTGAGGTAGAGATCCAATCACAGTATCTATGAACTGGTCCAGTCTGTGTAAGACGTCCTCTCTGGTCTTCAGCTGCTGGCGACGAGCTCGAGTCTACGAAGAAACAGGAAGTTAAACACAGGTCAACAGAAGGTAAGTTTGATAGTAACGAGCATGCTCCGTCCTTCCTTCACTGTTCACAAATGGAGGAAGGAAGGAGCGTCACCATGGTAACCAGGATCTACGTTCCTACCCTCACCATGGTAACCAGGATCTACGTTCCTACCCTCACCATGGTAACCAGGATCTACGTTTCTACCCTCACCATGGTAACCAGGATCTACGTTCCTACCCTCACCATGGTAACCAGGATCTACGTTCCTACCCTCACCATGGTAACCAGGATCTACGTTTCTACCCTCACCATGGTAACCAGGATCTACGTTCCTACCCTCACCATGGTAACCAGGATCTACGTTCCTACCCTCACCATGGTAACCAGGATTTACGTTCCTACCCTCACCATGGTAACCAGGATTTACATTCCTACCCTCACCATGGTAACCAGGATCTACATTCCTACCCTCACCATGGTAACGAGGATCTACGTTCCTACCCTCACTGTGGTAACCACCTGTCGGTGGTGACTAAAAGAAGGAGATCATGGATACAAGCGGGTGAAATGAGCCTCCTCTGCAGGGTGGGTGGGCTCTTAGTAAGAGATAGAGAGAGGAGCTTGGAGTAGAGCCGTTGCTCCTCCGGGTCAAGGGGTGAATGAGGTTGGGTTGGCCATGTAGTTAGGATACCTCCAGAATGCGTCGCTGGTGAGGTGTTCTGTCCCACCAGGAGGAGACCCAGAGGCGGATGTCTCACAGCTGGACAGGGAACATCTCTGGATCCTCCTGGATGAGCTGGAGGATGGAGCCGAGGTGAGCGAAGCCCGGGTTTACCATCTGAGGCTGTTACCCCAGTAACCCGGCCCATGGATAAGTGGATACAGTGGTGGTCAAAAGTTTACATACACTTGTAAAGAACATAATGTCATGGCTGTCTTGAGTTTCCAGTTATTTCAACAACTCTGATTTTTCTCTGATATAGTGATTGGAACAGATCCTTCTTTGTCACAAAAAACATTCATGAAGTTTGATTCTTTTATGACTTTATTATGGGTAAACTGAAAATGTGACAAAATCAGCTGGGTCAAAAATATACATACAGCAACATGAATGAGCAATTTTGGAGACTTAGAAAGTTGTGTCAATGACATGAGCTTCATAGCATGACCTCTTAACTTCTTGTGAGTGATTATGAGTGACTACAGCTGGTGACTTCTCTGAGGTCATTTAAAAAGGGCTCATTGGATAAAAACACCCACAAACGCTACAATGGGAAAGTCAAAGGAGCTCAGCACAGATTTGAAAAAGAGAATCATTGACTTGAACAAGTCAGGAAAGTCACTTGGAGCCATTTCAAAGCAGCTGCAGGTTCCAAGAGCAACAGTGCAAACAATTGTTTGTAAGTATAAAGTGCATGGCACTGTTTTGTCACTGCCACGATCAGGAAGAAAACGCAAGCTGTCACCTGCTGCTGAGAGAAAACTGGTCAGGAGGGTGAAGAGTCAACCCAGAAGCACCAAAAAGCAGATCTGCCAAGAATTAGAAGCTGCTGGAACACAGGTGTCAGTGTCCACAGTCAAGCGTGTTTTGCATCGCCATGGACTGAGAGGTTGCCGTGCAAGAAGGAAGCCCTTGCTCCAAAAGCGGCACCTTAAGGCTCGACTAAAGTTTGCTGCTGATCACATGGACAAAGTTCTGTGGTCAGATGAAACAAAAATTGAGCTGTTTGGCCACAATGCCCAGCAATATGTTTGGAGGAGAAAAGATGAGGCCTTTAACCCCAAGAACACCATGCCTACCATCAAGCCCTGTGGTGGTAGTATTATGCTGTGGGCCTGTTTTGCTGCCAATGGAACTGGTGCTTTACAGAGAGTCAATGGGACAATGAAGAAGGAGGATTACCTTCAAATTCTTCAATAAAACCTGAAGTCATCAGCCCGAAGGTTGGGTCTTGGGCGCAGTTGGGTGTTCCAACAGGACAATGACCTCAAACACACATCAAAAGTGGTAATGGAATGGCTAAATCAGGCTAGAATTAAGGTTTTAGAATGGCCTTCCCAAAGTCCTGACTTAAATCCCATTGAGAACATGTGTATATTGCTGAAGAAACAAGTCCATGTCAGAAAGCCAACAAATTTAACTGAACTGCACCAATTCTGTCAAGAGGAGTGGTCAAAGATTCAACCAGAAACTTGCCAGAAGCTTGTGGATGGCTACCAAAAGCGCCTAATTGAAGTAAAAATGGCCAAAGGACATGTAACCAAATATTAGCATTGCTGTATGTATATTTTTGACCCAGCTGATTTCGTCACATTTTCAGTTTACCCATAATAAAGTCATAAAAGAATCAAACTTCATGAATGTTTTTTGTGACAAAGAAGGATCTGTTCCAATCACTATATCAGAGAAAAATCAGAGTTGTTGAAATAACTAGAAACTCAAGACAGCCATGACATTATGTTCTATACAAGTGTATGTAAACTTTTGACCACCACTGTAAGTTTCTCACAGAACCTTAACTCACCAGTTTTTCTCTTAGTTTGAGGATCAGATCCACAATTTCCACTTCAGACTTGTCTGAGGTCCAGCCCGCCAAGTCCTGTGGATGACACAGGAAGGAAGTGAGGCGCCCGTTCAGACGGTGAGCTTTACCACAGGTGAGATACTCACTGCGTCACAGAGAACCTCCAAGTGGAGAGACTCCAGCTTCTGAGTCATTTCTTTCAGGCGCTGCCGATACCAGCCATCAAAGTTTGGAGACCGGAAGAACATTCTGAGAAACAAAGACGTGTCAAACAGTTTCTGAGACTTATTTTGAACATCATGACACATTTAAAACAGATTGAAGCTTGTATAAGACGTAATAATGGACTCTCTGAGGCGTACCTGTACAGACCGAGCCAATCCCCTCTGAGCATGGAGGTAAGCTGAGGACCAGTTTGGTCCAACGTGGAGAGAAACTCCTCCGGACTGAAGGGACGAATCTGAGGAGGACTCTTCCAGGGAGTCACAGATCGTTGGAGTGGCATTAGACTGGCCATGTAGCGTTCCTAACGAGAGGAACCCAGACAGGTTATCATCACCTGGAGACTGTTTCACAAACTCAGAGCTTTATCTGAACATTCATTTTGACAACAATGAAGATCAACAACTGGGTAAAAAAAAAAATCATGTTTGATGTGATAGAAGTTTGAGAGACAGTATCAGTTAGGAAAAGACAGGAGGTAGAGATCAGGGGCGGATCCAGGGGCGCATACCCCTCCTTTTGGCCTACAAAAACAAAAAGGGGAAGAAAGGAAAGTGGACTAGTTAAGATATCCTCTTGCAGGGCCAGCGAATGGTCACCAAAATGCAGGAAGATATTTTCTTATTCTTCAAAATGTTGGGGGGGAGGGAATGCCCCGAGTACCCTCTATACTGGCTTTGTCAATGCCCTCACGCCCCCCCCCTTTTAGAAACTCCTGGATCCGCCCCCGGATATGTTTACATCAGAGATGAAGATGCTGAGGATCTCTCTGGGAGTGACCAGGATGGACAGGATCAGAGGAACAGCACATGTTAGAGGTTTTGTTTAGTCTTCTGAACCCTAACGGTATCTCAACCCAGGGGGGCGTAACCTATCCTGGCTGATTTAAGGCGAGAAGCAGGGCACTTCCCGACAGGAACGCCAATTTGTTGCAGAGCCACACACTCAATCCTAGGGGTAATTTCCTAGCAGCCAATCAACCTGACATGTATATTTATGGATTAAACCAGAGAAAATCCATACATACACGAGGAGAACATGCAAACTACACACAGAAAGACCAGTGTTTCAAGCCTTGTACCACTTAGGACTTGAACCCTGACCTTCTTGCTGTGATGCCACTGTGCTAACCACTGTGCATCGTCCATCGTGCTGCCTATGTTAGAGGTTTTAAAGTCAGAGAGGCCAGACTGAGATAGTTTGGACATGTGCAGAGGAGATAGAGGAACTGTCAGGCAGAAGGTCTAGAGGAAGACCAAGAGGAGGTTTATGGATGCAGTGAAGGAGGATGTGAACCCAAGAGGATGCAGGAGACAGGGTTAGATGGAAGAAACTGACTTAATGTGGCGCCCTCTGAAGGGAGAAGAAGATAACCTACCAGAGGGATTATGAAACTCTGCGTCAGCTCTAACAGGTGTCTCCTCAGGATGGCGCTCTGTACCTCTGAGGGTCTCTTTCTTTGAATTCCCTGCAGGTGAAAAAAAAAACCACATTCCTGAAAAGCTGAGACCCACCCGATCCTTTCAGGTTTCACCTCCCACCTTTAGAAGTCTCTTTATCAGTATCTTGTCTTTATGGAGGAACGTCTTGTAGGTTGTGTAAACGCCTAAAAAAAACAAACAAAAAACACTTAATTCAAACTGTGGATGGAAGAGAAAGAAGGTGTGGCAGGTAAGACTCACCTGGTTTGGTGTCCAGTGTCTTTAATTTGGATAATTTCTTTACTTTCAGCTGTTTTGGTAGATCACCTGCATGAGAGAGTGGTACCAGGTGTGAACATCCTCAGACAGGAAACCCAGGCTCCTCTCATCCCAGCTGCATCCTCCAGCTCACCCAGGAGGATCCGGAGGTGTTCGCTGTCCAGCTGTGAGATAAAGTCTCTCCAGCAGGTCTGGGGTCTGCCTATGGGTCTCCTCCTGGTGGGACGGAACACCTCACCAGAGAGGGAGGCATCCTAACCACATGCCCAAATCACCCCATCTTCCATCTCTCGACCCGGAGGAGCAACGGCTCTACTCCAAGCTCCTCCCTCGTGGCTGAGCTCCTCCCTCTATCTCTGAGTGAAATCCCAGCCACCCTGTAGAGGAAGATCATTCCGGCCACTTGTATCCGCGATCTTGTTTTTTCGGTCAACACCCACATTGGTTACCATGGTGAGGGTAGGAACGTAGATCCTGGTTACCACGGTGAGGATAGGAACGTAGATCCTGGTTACCATGGTGAGGGTAGGAACGTAGATCCTGGTTACCATGGTGAGGGTAGGAATGCAGATCCTGGTTACCATGGTGAGGGTAGGAACGTAGATCCTGGTTACCATGGTGAGGGTAGGAACGTAGATCCTGGTTACCATGGTGAGGGTAGGAACGTAGATCCTGGTTACCATGGTGAGGGTAGGAACGTAGATCCTGGTTACCATGGTGAGGGTAGGAATGTAGATCCTGGTTACCATGGTGAGGGTAGGAACGTAGATCCTGGTTACCATGGTGAGGGTAGGAACGTAGATCCTGGTTACCATGGTGAGGGTAGGAACGCAGATCCTGGTTACCATGGTGAGGGTAGGAATGTAGATCCTGGTTACCATGATGAGGGTAGGAATGCAGATCCTGGTTACCATGGTGAGGGTAGGAACGTAGATCCTGGTTACCATGGTGAGGGTAGGAACGTAGATCCTGGTTACCATGGTGAGGGTAGGAACGTAGATCCTGGTTACCATGGTGAGGGTAGGAACGTAAATCCTGGTTACCATGGTGAGGGTAGGAACGTAGATCCTGGTTACCATGGTGAGGGTAGGAACGTAGATCCTGGTTACCATGGTGAGGGTAGGAACGTAGATCCTGGTTACCATGGTGAGGGTAGGAACGTAAATCCTGGTTACCATGGTGAGGGTAGGAATGTAGATCCTGGTTATCATGGTGAGGGTAGAAACGTAGATCCTCGTTACCATGGTGAGGGTAGGAACGTAGATATTGGTTACCATGGTGAGGGTAGGAACGTAGATCCTGGTTACCATGGTGAGGGTAGGAACGTAGATTTTGGTTACCATGGTTGAGGGCAGCCTTGGCGGAGTCCAACTCTCACTGGAAATGAAATCGACATACTGCCAGCTATACCAACCAAGGTCTGGCTTTTAACTGAATTTGTAAACGAGGTTTCGGTGAGGTGGGTTCACCTGTGTTCTTTGTCTCTCCGAGTCGAACGATGTGCGGCCAGTTCTGGAAGGTTTTGATGAAAAACGGGTTGGTGACTCCGAGAACCACGTTGGGCCTGAAAGGTTTAGATGAGAACAGGTGTGTTGATGACGTGTGTAAAGGTTTGGAGTGAAGGTGTGTGTTTCTTACGGAGCTTGAGTCCTGGTTGTGTATTCTCTGAACTCGCTGTCATGGATGGTGAAGTAAGGACGAAAGTCACAGCAGAACTTCAACGGGCTGATGGAGCTAAACACACACACACACACACACACACACACACACACATAGTTACCATCCTGACACCTTAAACCTTGCTCTGTGATTGGCTGTTACCTGACAAGAGCTAGGACAGTTTCAGAGCAGCTGGTTGGAGACGGTGCCATGACGACCAACGGCTCGCCGAGCAGAGTTAGCTCCCAAAACATCTGCAGGTGGATTAGGACGGGTTGGAAGCACCTGAACACAATGGACACAAACTGTTCACATCAACAGAAATCAGGCTGCATCCCTGCCAGGCAAGGGAGGGGCAGAAGCTACAAAAGAGCCTCACCTGAACAAATCCAGTTCATGTACGGTGGGTAGCAGGGTCGGAGCTGGTAGCAGGTTCTGCAAAGATGGTTTGGTTTAGGATTTGATGACATAAAGAAAAATTAAAAAGTGCTCCTTGGACGAGTGTGAAGCGACCAGGATGAGAATCAGAGCCTCAAGATCTGAGACCATGGTCCTCGCACAGAAAGGGTGGAATGCCCCCTGTAGGTTAGGGACAGGGTTCCGACCCAAGTGGAAGAGTTTAGGTATCTCGAGGTCTTGTTCATAGTGGGTAAAGGATACAGCGGGAGATCGACAGACGAATCAGTGCAAAGTCTGAAGTTAATTACGACGCTGCATTGATCTGTTGTGGTGAAGAAAGAGCTGAGCCGAAAATCAAAGCTCTCGATTTACAAGTTGATCTACATTCCTACCCTCACCATGGTAACCAGGATCTACGTTCCTACTCTCACCATGGTAACCAGGATCTACATTCCTACCCTCACCATCGTAACCAGGATCTACGTTCCTACCCTCACCATGGTAACCAGGATCTACGTTCCTACTCTCACCGTGGTAACCAGGATCTACATTCCTACCCTCACCATCGTAACCAGGATCTACATTCGTACCCTTACCATGGTAACCAGGATCTACATTCCTACCCTCACCATCGTAACCAGGATCTACGTTCCTACCCTCACCATGGTAACCAGGATCTACATTCCTACCCTCATCGTGGTAACCAGGATCTACGTTCCTACCCTCACCATGGTAACCAGGATCTACATTCCTACGCTGACCATGGTAACCAGGATCTACGTTCCTACCCTCACCATGGTAACCAGGATCTACGTTCCTACCCTCACCATGGTAACCAGGATCTACGTTCCTACCCTCACCATGGTAACCAGGATCTACGTTCCTACCCTCACCATGGTAACCAGGATCTACGTTCCTACCCTCACCATGGTAACCAGGATCTACGTTCCTACCCTCACCATGGTAACCAGGATCTACGTTCCTACCCTCACCGTGGTAACCAGGATCTACGTTTCTACCCTCACCATGGTAACCAGGATCTACGTTTCTACCTCACCGTGGTAACCAGGATCTACGTTCCTACTCTCACCATGGTAACCAGGATCTACGTTTCTACCTCACCGTGGTAACCAGGATCTACGTTCCTACTCTCACCATGGTAACCAGGATCTACGTTCCTACTCTCACCATGGTAACCAGGACCCGGCCCCAGATAAGCTGAAACGAATGAACAAACAAACATAAAAGAAAATAAAGCAGGTGTGCTACATGGACTCACCTGTGTGTCAGTTTGTCGAACTGGACTTCCTCCTAGTTTGTCCGACTTTGAAGGAATTCTGACCTGAAAGATTAAATTTGTTTGTTGGATCAAAATAGAACCAGCTACAAGCCTCATCCCCACCCGGAACTCGAACCCCCAACCTTCTTGCTGTGAGGCCAACGTGCCGCCCCATGTTGGTGTTTCTTTCATTTCAAATCGATTGTGGTGGCGTGTCAGTGTCCCAACATGTTCAAACTCGACTGTAATTAAATTATTCAATTTAACGAGCTTCCTCTGCAGGGTGGCCGGGAGCTCTGGCATACGGGAGGAGCTCGGAATAGAGATGCTGCTCTTCCGAGTCAAGAGAAGCCAGATGGGTTCAGGCATCGGGTTAGGATGCCTGCTGAGCCCCTCTCTGGTGAGGTGTTCCAGACACGTCCCACTGGGAGGAGACCCAGAGGCAGACCCCAGACCTGCTGCAGAGACTATGTCTCACAGCTGGGCAGGGAACACCTCAGAATCCTCCTGGGTGAGCTGGAGGATGCAGCCGGAGGGGGAGAGAAACCTGGGCTTCCCATCTGAGGCTGTTGCCTTCAAGAACCCGGCCCTGGATAAACGGAAGACGAACGGAACAATTTAATCGACATTTTTCACACGTTTGTTCTCACCTGTAGGATGGTGCCCTTCACATGTAGGTTGAGAGTCTGTCCAGGTTCTGGAGCTGGCCACTGATTAATGTCATCACACACTGAAAGAATCAACGACAATAAGATAAAAAAAATGGAAGCTAATTGGCTTCTGATTAAGATCTAAGCATGACATCATCACCTGCTTCAAGGAAAGGTGTGAGCTTTTCAAAAAACTCTGGTGCGATGATTTGTAGCAGTGAGTGGAACAGGTGTGTGTACGGTAACCTGGTTACCAACACCAGAGACTGAAAGACACAGAGACATGGATTACATGATCACGAGGCTAACATGAGTGGTTATTGGTGAGAAGATGTAAGAAACCTTCTGGAAGTAGCCCCTCCTCACAGAGACGTCCTTCACCTGACGGAAGTAAACGTAACCAAAGAAATGTGCAGATTCTCTCTGAAACAGTTACAGAAATAGAGAAGGGAAGAGATTTGTTAAGACAGATTTTCAAAGTGTCTCAGGGTCTTGTTCACATTGGGGGAAGGACGGAGCGAGAGATCAAGAGATGGTAAACAGAGAGCTGAGCCAAAAAAGCAAAGGTCTGGATTCACTAGTTGATCTACGTTCCTACCCTCACCATGGTAACCAGGATCTATGTTCTTACCCTCACCATGGTAACCAGGATCTACGTTCCTACCCTCACCATGGTAACCAGGATCTACGTTCCTACCCTCACCATGGTAACCAGGATTTACGTTCCTACCTTCACCATGGTAACCAGGATCTACGTTCCTACCCTCACCATGGTAACCAGGATCTACGTTCCTACCCTCACCATGGTAACCAGGATCTACGTTCCTACCCTCACCATGGTAACCAGGATCTATGTTCCTACCCTCACCGTGGTAACCAGGATCTATGTTCCTACCTTCACCATGGTAACCAGGATCAACGTTCCTACCCTCACCATGGTAACCAGGATCTATGTTCCTACCCTCACCATGGTAACCAGGATCTACGTTCCTACCCTCACCATGGTAACCAGGATCTACGTTCCTACCCTCACCATGGTAACCAGGATCTATGTTCCTACCCTCACCATGGTAACCAGGATCTACGTTCGTACCCTCACCGTGGTAACCAGGATCTATGTTCCTACCCTCACCATGGTAACCAGGATCAACGTTCCTACCTTCACCATGGTAACCAGGATCTATGTTCGTACCCTCACCGTGGTAACCAGGATCTACGTTCCTACCCTCACCATGGTAACCAGGATCTACGTTCCTACCCTCACCATGGTAACCAGGATCTACGTTCCTACCCTCACCATGGTAACCAGGATCTATGTTTCTACCCTCACCATGGTAACCAGGATCTATGTTCGTACCCTCACCGTGGTAACCAGGATCTACGTTCCTACCCTCACCATGGTAACCAGGATCTACGTTCCTACCCTCACCATGGTAACCAGGATCTACGTTCCTACCCTCACCATGGTAACCAGGATCTATGTTCGTACCCTCACCGTGGTAACCAGGATCTACGTTCCTACCCTCACCATGGTAACCAGGATCTACGTTCCTACCCTCACCATGGTAACCAGGATCTACGTTCCTACCCTCACCATGGTAACCAGGATCTATGTTCCTACCCTCACCATGGTAACCAGGATCTATGTTCGTACCCTCACCGTGGTAACCAGGATCTACGTTCCTACCCTCACCATGGTAACCAGCATCTATGTTCGTACCCTCACCGTGGTAACCAGGATCTACGTTCCTACCCTCACCATGGTAACCAGGATCTACGTTCCTACCCTCACCATGGTAACCAGGATCTATGTTCCTACCCTCACCATGGTAACCAGGATCTATGTTCGTACCCTCACCGTGGTAACCAGGATCTACGTTCCTACCCTCACCATGGTAACTACGAATCTGAATTTGCTGGAAAATTCTGGAATTCCAAGTAAAGATAAACAATAAAAATAAGTTTTTCGGGGCTGACTAGAGAGAGCTTGACGGGTCGTATGTTGCCCTCAGGGTGTGGTTTGCCCACCACTACCCTGACGTTAGACTCCTAGTATATAAAAATATCCACATTAACAAAAACCGCACTCTGTGGGACGTTAAAAACACGTCCTACCTGCAGCGTGACAGGTGTGTCCTCGGTGTGGTGGAGGTCTTTACACCTGCGGCCCACAGACTGACGGAAACGAAAGCTGAACTGTGTGTCCCCGATACATCCTGGGAAACAAACACAGAGCAGATGAACAGGTGAGGTGTGCTGCGGAAATATCATCACCTCTTTTAGATAGAGCTGTGATTACAGTAGGAGGTGGAAGGGGGTAGAAGTATGGGGCTGAGAGCGTGGTTATGACAGGTGTAGTGGTGAGGAGTGTTTGGTCATTACGGGAAGGGTTTTTCCTGAGGGGTTTAGGATGTAGCAGGAGGCAGAAAGCCTAAGTCCGTTCCTACCCTCACCATGGTAACCAAGATCTATGTTCCTACCCTCACCATGGTAACCAGGATCTAAGTTCCTACCCTCACCATGGTAACCAGGATCTACGTTCCTACCCTCACCATGGTAACCAGGATCTGCGTTCCTACCCTCACCATGGTAACCAGGATCTGCATTCCTACCCTCACCATGGTAACCAGGATCTAAGTTCCTTCCCTCACCATGGTAACCAGGATCTACGTTCTTACCCTCACCATGGTAACCAAGATCTACGTTCCTACCCTCACCATGGTAACCAAGATCTAAGTTCCTACCCTCACCATGGTAACCAGGATCTACGTTCCTACCCTCACCATGGTAACCAGGATCTACGTTCCTACCCTCACCATGGTAACCAGGATCTACGTTCCTACCCTCACCATGGTAACTACGATCTACGTTCCTACCCTCACCATGGTAACCAGGATCTACATTCCTACCCTCACCATGGTAACTAGGATCTACGTTCCTACCCTCACCATGGTAACCAGGATCTACGTTCCTACCCTCACCATGGTAACTAGGATCTACGTTCCTACCCTCACCATGGTAACCAGGATCTACGTTCCTACCCTCACCATGGTAACTAGGATCTACGTTCCTACCCTCACCATGGTAACCAGGATCTACGTTCCTACCCTCACCATGGTAACCAGGATCTACGTTCCTACCCTCACCATGGTAACCAGGATCTACGTTCCTACCCTCACCATGGTAACCAGGATCTACGTTCCTACCCTGGGTGCCCAACTAGTCGAACACGGGTTACTGACTCCACGTTGACCACCGGGTGTGTAGGAAAAATAAAAATGAACTGACAGAAAGTTGGTGTTTCCAAATCAGCGACTTTGACACTATTTTTAGCAACAATCTAGTGTTTTTTGTTTAGTTTTATAGGAGATTTTTGGAGCCTGTGACGTGAAAGCACGTTGTTAAGCCTGTTTCTCAATAAGCAGTGGGAAGTGTGTGTGTGTATATAAATCTTAGGAGGTTTGATAATTAAAAAGTAAATCTTAGGACAAAAAAAGGTTGAACCGGGAGGATCCAGGTGTGTAGATGTGGTGGTAATATGGTAATCAGGTAGGTGAGGTGGGCAGTCACACCTACCTGAGTAGGAGTCTGGGAAGGACAGGTAGCAGATGCTTGTTTTCTGTCCCAAAGAAAAAAAACCCCATCAATAATCTGATGATTTAAATCAATTAAACCTCTGATTATTTTAATGATTTATCACCTCTTTTTCTGTCAGTCTGACGTCATGAGGTAAAATCACCTGAAAGCACAAACACGTCATCATTGATCAGAGCATCCAAAATGGCTGATGCTACATGCTAAATGCTAACAGACCTCTATAGCTTGTCCCAGCTCCAGATCAAAAGTAACCACACACACACACTCCAGCCAGGAGAAGAAGCTCCTCCACCGGTCCTCCTGACCAGGAGAATCAGGGCTTTCTAGCCGGTTCATAATCACCTGCTACCGGCTACAAGATGCAGGGCAGCCCGCTCTCATCCTCCATCACCCGCTGGAGGTCTGCGGTACAGCAGGGTGAACCGGTTACCATGACAACACTGCTCCATCATCACCTGAAAGTAACTGAGTTCAACTTAAAAAAATCTCATTTTTTTAAGAGTTTAAATACTTAAAATCAATCTTATTTAAACAAAAATGAAGACAGGAGTAAAAAAAAAAAAGGACCATATATGTTTTTATTTTAAAGTTTCACATCTTGGTATTTTGGGATTGGTTCTTTTTTTGTGTTTTTTTTTTTTGAGTCTGTCATCCAGTAGTCCCAGGGACAGCTTGGGCACAGTGGGAACCAAACCAGGTTTTCTCGGTCGAAAGAGGGAAACTCTACCGCTGAGCCAACACCTCTTGGGCCTGGGATTGGTCTTGAGGTACGGATGGAGGGGGTCATGAAGAAAGAAAACCTCATGATGAGGGGGAGTTTAAAACGTTCCTGCTTGAAACAGAGACATTTATCTGACACACACTCACCTGAACAGAATACTGGTATCCTCCATGGTGACCTCACAGCAAGAAGGTCAGGGTTCAAGTCCGAGAGTGGGGGTTCAGGGCTTAAACAAAGTCCTTTCTATGTGTAGTTTACATGTTCTCCATGTGTTGTGTGGGTTTTCTCTGATTTCCTCCAAAATAATGCATGTTAGGTTGATTGGCTCCTAGGAATGAATGTGTGTGTGTGACTCCAAAACAGACTGGTGACCTGTTCGGGGTGTATCCTGACTCTCGTTTTGAATCAGCCGGGATGGGATCCGGCACCCGAAGACCCCATTAACGGATAAACGTTCCTACCCTCACCATGGTAACCAGGATCTACATTCCTACCCTCACCATGGTAACCAAGATCTACGTTCCTACCCTCACCATGGTAACCAGGATCTACGTTCCTACCCTCACCATGGTAACCAGGATCTACGTTCCTACCCTCACCATGGTAACCAAGATCTACGTTCCTACCCTCACCATGGTAACCAGGATCTACGTTCCTACCCTCACCATGGTAACCAGGATCTACATTCCTACCCTCACCATGGTAACCAGGATCTACCTTCCTACCCTCACCATGGTAACCAGGATTTATGTTCCTACCCTCACCATGGTAACCAAGATCTACGTTCCTACCCTCACCATGGTAACCAAGATCTACGTTCCTACCCTCACCATGGTAACCAGGATCTACGTTCCTACCCTCACCATGGTAACCAGGATCTACGTTCCTACCCTCACCATGGTAACCAGGATTTATGTTCCTACCCTCACCATGGTAACCAGCATCTACGTTCCTACCCTCACCATGGTAACCAGGATTTATGTTCCTACCCTCACCATGGTAACCAGGATCAACGTTCCTACCCTCACCATGGTAACCAGGATCTACGTTCCTGCCCTCACCATGGTAACCAGGATCTACATTCCTACCCTCACCATGGTAACCAGGATCTACGTTCCTGCCCTCACCATGGTAACCAGGATCTACGTTCCTGCCCTCACCATGGTAACCAGGATCTACAAATCTGAATTTGCTGGAAAATTCTGGAATTTTCGGTAGACAAAGGAAATGTTTGTTTTCCCCAGAACTCCTGATCTTCATCAGATTCATCCTCGCTCCTTGTTTCTAGTTTTAGTCTTTAGTTTTAATCTTTAAAACTCAATTATTATTTCTCTCATCTCCATTCAGGTGACTTTTATAACTCATTATGACGTATTATGTGGTCTGATGCATTAGACTGATGACCTCAGCTAAAGAACTACAAACATGGCGGACGGTCACTTGTGTTCATGTTACACAGTCATCTCTGTTTTCTGATTGGGTCGGACGTTTTCCCTTCGCTGTAATTCCTGACCTAGTTGCAGGAGAAAGATAAAATGATAATAAACTCTAGATGGCACCAGAGAGATTTGGAATATATTTTTTTAAAATGACTGATTTTGAAACTAAAAGACTTTTAATTCTGTCAGATCTGTTTTTCTTTTTCCTCTAGATTTAAAAATAAAACAGAATTTTTTATTTTGAAGTTAAATTTGAAACATTTTGACTGGAATTATATTTTTAAAAAATTATAGGAATATTTTTAACGCATTTGCATTGAATGAAAAAATAGGATTTTACTGTGAAAAACCAGAGAGGAAGTTGCATGTTTTTTTTGTGTTTCCGGTAATATAAAAACGAATCGGTGGCGTGCTTAGTGACAGATAGGTGTTCCAGCCTGTCTGAAGCTCCTACAGCTCCTCCAACCTGTCCCCAGCTCCTGCAGCCTCCCTGCTGCTGCTCCTCCACTCTGTCTGAAGCTCCTCCAGCCTGTCTCCAGCTCCTCCAGTCCTCCTCCAGCCTGCCTGCAGCTCCTCATCATGGCAGATCCCTGCTCCTTCGCCTCCATCTCCAGCTGCAGGACTGAACACCTCAAACTCTACCTGCATGTGGACTTCAGCAAGAGGCAGATCCGTGGGAAGGTCCAGCTCACTGTGGAGGCTCTGGAGGACCAGTTCTCAGTCCTGGTAACTAGAACCACTCCATCTGGGTCAAACTGTCAGCTTCAAGCTGTCATAAACAGAGCTTCAGAACAGCTGCTAGGTGGTGCAGAGTTGGGTGGGTTAGAGCTGGAGCAACAGCTTAGTGTAATAGAGGTAGAACAGCTTATAATGTAGATCCTGGTTACCATGGTGAGGGTAGGAATGTAGATCCTGGTTACCATGGTGAGGGTAGGAACGTAGATCCTGGTTACCATGGTGAGGGTAGGAAAGTAGATCCTGGTTACCATGGTGAGGGTAGGAATGTAGATCCTGGTTACCATGGTGAGGGTAGGAACGTAGATCCTGGTTACCATGGTGAGGGTAGGAAAGTAGATCCTGGTTACCATGGTGAGGGTAGGAATGTAGATCCTGGTTACCATGGTGAGGGTAGGAACGTAGATCCTGGTTACCATGGTGAGGGTAGGAATGTTGATCCTGGTTACCAAGGTGAGGGTAGGAACGTAGATCCTGGTTACCATGGTGAGGGTAGGAACGTAGATCCTGGTTACCAAGGTGAGGGTAGGAACGTAGATCCTGGTTACCATGGTGAGGGTAGGAACGTAGATCCTGGTTACCATGGTGAGGGTAGGAACGTAGATCCTGGTTACCATGGTGAGGGTAGAAACGTAGATCCTGGTTACCATGGTGAGGGTAGGAACGTAGATCCTGGTTACCATGGTGAGGGTAGGAATGTAGATCCTGGTTACCATGGTGAGGGTAGGAACGTAGATCCTGGTTACCATGGTGAGGGTAGGAACGTAGATCCTGGTTACCATGGTGAGGGTAGGAACGTAGATCCTGGTTACCATGGTGAGAGTAGGAACGTAGATCCTGGTTACCATGGTGAGGGTAGGAACGTAGATCCTTGGTTACCATGGTGAGGGTAGGAACATAGATACTGGTTACCATGGTGAGGGTAGGAACATAGATACTGGTTACCATGGTGAGGGTAGGAACGTAGATCCTTGGTTACCATGGTGAGGGTAGGAACGTAGATCCTGGTTACCACGGTGAGAGTAGGAATCAGACAGGAATCACCTCTGATGTAAAACAGACTTTGATTTGAACCAGGTGAACCTAGACCTGTTCAGATGGGCTCCTTCCTGTCTGCTTGTAGGACTTGTTAGGTCCTGACTTACTCATGTGGACTCATGTCTATCTCAGCAGACCTTTTGACTTGTATTCACTCTAGTGTTCCTGTAAACCTAGACCTGTACACGTGTACCTGTTCAGCAAAATCTGGATCTATTCAGGTGAACTTAGACCTGTTTGTAGACCTGTACTGGTCCAGGTAAGCAGGTTGTGAGGTTTTTTATCTGGGGATTTGGTTTCTGGACTTTGACGTGCAGGTGTGTTTACCTGCACTCTGATAGCACAGCTGTGATAAAAGCACGTGTACAGATGTGCTGACCAGGCAGGTGCAGGCTTCCACAAAGATGGTGGCATCATTAAGATTCTTAAGTCATCAGAAATCCAATCAGACAAATGAGCTTGCTGTATCCAAATATTTAAAGATCTCACATCCCATAATTTAAGTTTCTACCCTCACTATGGTAACCAGAATGTACGTTCTTACCCGTACCATGAAAACCAGGATCTACGTTCCTACCCTCACCATGGTAACCAGGTTCTACATTCCTACCCTCACCATGGTAACCAGGATCTACATTCCTACCCTCACCATGGTAACCAGGATCTACTTTCCTACCCTCACCATGGTAACCAGGATCTACATTCCTACCCTCACCGTGGTAACCGGGATCTACGTTCCTACCCTTTCCATGGTAACCAGGATCTACATTCCTACCCTCACCATGGTAACCAGGATGTACGTTCCTACCCTCACCATGGTAACCAGGATGTACCTTCCTACCCTCACCATGGTAACCAGGTTCTACGTTCCTACTTTCACCATGGTAACCAAGATCTACGTTCCTACCCTCACCATGGTAACCAGGATCTATGTTCCTACCCTCACCATGGTAACCAGGATCTACATTCCTACCCTCACCATGGTAACCAGGATCTACGTTCCCACCCTCACCGTGGTAACCAGGATCTACATTCATACCCTCACCATGGTAACCAGGATCTACGCTCCTACCCTCACCATGGTAACCAGGATCTACATTCCTACCTTCACCATGGTAACCAGGATCTACGCTCCTACCCTCACCATGGTAACCAGGATCTACGTTCCTACCCTCACCATGGTAACCAGGATTTACGTTCCTACCCTCACCGTGATATCACTCCGCCGCTTTAGGCTCAGACACCTGTTTCCATGACGACAGTAAATACCGGTATATACCAGGTGGCGGAAACCATGCGACCCCCCTAGCAGGTGCGATGCGGTGTGTCCAGGTGAGCTGACTCAGCAGGTTTTTATGTTTCCAGACGTTGGACACCAGAGACCTCGTCATCCACTCTGTGACGGCCAATGAGCAGCCGGCCGCATTCAACCTTGGAACCAAACACAGCTTCAAAGGCTCTCCTCTGGAAATCACACTTCCCTTCCACCTGTCCAGGTAACTCCGCCCCCGATCCTTCTAATCCTACCCCCTTCTTTCGATGAACAGTAATCTTTATTTCTGACCAAACAGGGGTCAACGCGTTCTGGTGGAGGTGACTTACGAGACGTCGCCATCAGCAACGGCTCTGCAGTGGCTCACACCTGAGCAGACTGCCGGGAAGAAGCAGCCGTACCTGTTCAGTCAGTGTCAGGTGAGTCCGACCTGTCGGTGAAACCAGGTTGGTTGAATTCCTTCGCTGGAAAAAAGCCAGATGTTTAAAAACATTTAATTTATTTCTATCATTTTCTTTTCTTGGTATGTGGTTTGTTAGCCAGGCTGGCGCCACTGTCTCCAGCAACTAGGTCAGGGCTGTACTTGGCCTCACAGCGAGAAGGCCAGGGGTTTAGATCCCAGAGAGCAGGAGAGACTTGAAATATTATCCTTTCTGTGTGGAGTTTGCATGTTCTCCTCTATGTACGGGTTTCCTCCAAAACATACAAGTTAGGTTGATTGGCTGCTAGAAATGAATATGTGTGTGTGTGTGTGTGTGTGTGTGTGTGTGCGTGTGTGTGCGTGCTTCATCGGGTTGTACCTTCCTCTCACATGAAATCAGCCATGTTAGGCTCTAGCACCCCCTGCAACCCATGAAGCACACCATTTGTGGGTGGTGATCGAAAAAACAAGATCGTGGATACAAGCGCTTGAAATGAGCTTCCTCTGCAGGGTGGCTGGGCTCTCACTCAGAGATAGAAGCTCCTCTGGCTCGAGAAAACCCAAATGAGGTGTTCCATCCCACCGGGAGGAGAACAAGAGACAGACCCTGGACCTGCTGGAGAGACTATGTGTCACAGCTGGACAGGGAACACCTCAGGATCCTCCTGGGTGAGCTGGAGGATGCAGCCAGGCTGAGAGAAGCCTGGGTTTCCCGCCTGGGGATGTTCCCCCCGTAACCCGGTCCTTGACAAGCAGAAGAAAACGGAACAGAACTGATTCTTTATCAGCTGTTTACTGAAAAAAGAAGCTTCACTTTCAGGTTTAATGCGTTGGTACAGGGAACAGGGACGGTCGGAGGGAGGGAAGTTCTGACCAGAGAGGAAGAGTGGTGATGTATGAGTAACTCTAGAGTGGAGCAGGACATGATGAAGTGTGCTGTAGGTGTGACAGAGGAGTTCATGTCTTCTTTCTTTGACTCACTGAGTCAGTCCCTGACATCTCTTCCAGGCCAATCACTGCAGGAGTATGATCCCATGTCAGGACAGCCCATCCATCAAACACACCTATGATTCTGAGGTAACACTTTATCTCTCGAGGTTCTCCAACGTCCTTATGTCTCTAAAGTTTTTTTTTTCTCAGGTTTCTGTTCCTAAAGACCTGGTGGCTGTAATGAGTGCTCTAAGGGACGGACAGGAGGCGGACCCTAAAGACTGCGGTCGTATCGTCTACAAGTTCAAACAACCAGTAAGTTTCCTTCTCACCGTCATCTGACTCCAAGTGAGCCTAACGTTTTCTCCCTGACTCTCATCCTCAGTGCCCAATGCCATCCTACCTCATTGCCATTGTGGTTGGAGCTCTGGAGAGCAGGTAGGACTTGATAACGTCTGTACTTCCTGCTTCCTGTGTAGGTAACCGTGTTTCTGTGCTCTGATTGGCTGACAGGGAGATTGGTCCTCGCTCTAGAATCTGGTCAGAGAAAGAGTTTGTGGATAAAGCAGCTTTTGAGTTCTCTGAGGTAAGATATCCTGTCTATAATCTCACCCAGCACCCCTCACACCCCTCAAACTGGGAAACAGAAATGTTCCTGGTAACTGTCTACCTATCTGTAAACACGTCTGATCCGGCTTAAAAAGTTTAACTAGTTCAGGACACTCGGAATGCTACTCAAACTTGCCTGGCGTGACTTGGGAACTGTAAACACACCTGGTGCCTGTTTTTCTATCTGTAAACGTGCCTGGTACGCCTGGGAAACAGACTGTAAACATTTCTGGTATGCCTTGGTTAATACTCGTCAACCCGTCTGGAACGCATCCACCTGTCTGTAATCGGTCCTGGGCACCCTTTAAACTGTCTGCGAGCTTGTCTGGCCCAGTAAACTTACTTGGCATGCCTTGGAAACAGGGCGTAATCAAGCTTGGCGCGTCTCAAACCGTTTGTAAACTTGCCCGACACGGCTAGAATGCTCAACAAACTCGCTCAGCACGCATCAAATGTTCCACACTAGTCCGTGTAGTCCCTCATTCATCCAGGAGTGATCCATAGTAGAAAAAGTTTCAAAAAAGTCTTCTGGACAGTTTAATTCTTGATCGAGACGTTTCGACTTCCATCTGGAAATCATTTCCAATCTGAATGAAATGGACTGAAACCTGGATCTATTTATACTAACCTGAGTAAAAGGTAAAAAATAGTAAGAAGGGCTCGACCAATGAGCCTGTGTTACCTATGATGGCCGTGAATGGCTCCTATTGTAACCACAGACCAGTAAACGAACCCTATTATAAAAATGCTAAGAGCCTAGTGAATAGAAATTCCTGCTAACGAGAGGCGTGAAACTGGGTCACGAGGTGTCATCTTTAGTCCATGGCTTCAAAAGGCTGCTGTAAATCCCGGGCAGAATGTATCTAACGCCTCCACTCCGATTCAGTGAGGGATTTTCTTTCATCACAAAGATGGCTTCCTTCACACCTCTTTCAAACCATTCTTTCTCTCTACTTAGAATCTTCACCTCGCTGTCCTCAAAAGTGTGTTTGGTGGATTTAAGATGCAGATGTACGGCAGACTGTTATAATAGGGTTCGTTTACTGGTCTGTGGCTACAATAGGAGCCATTCACGGCCATCATAGGTAACACAGGCTCATTGGTCGAGCCCTTCTTACTATTTTTTTACCTTTTACTCAGGTTAGTATAAATAGATCCAGTTTTCAGTCCATTTCATTCAGATTGAAAATTATTTCCGGATGGAAGTCGAAACGTCTCGTTGAAGAATTAAACTGTCCAGAAGACTTTTTTGAAACTTTTTCTACTATGTCCCACAGACTCACCTGAAATGCCTCCACATGCCTGTAATCTCTCCCGGTACCCTTCCATCGGTCCCCTAACTTGCCCATTACGGCTTGAAAACAGGCTGTAAATGAGCCTGGCATGCCTCGAACAGTTTATAAACTCATCCGGCCCGGCTTTAACGCATCGTAAACTCGTTCAGCACGCCTCAAACACTGCCATCCTCACCCGTTACGCCTCCACCTGTCTGTTTCCCTCAGACTGAGACCATGCTGAAGACTGCAGAGGATCTGGTTGGACCGTATGTGTGGGGACAATACGACATCCTGGTGCTCCCACCGTCCTTCCCGTACGGCGGCATGGAGAACCCGTGTCTCACCTTCGCCACGCCCACTCTACTGGTAAACCTGCTGAGTCCTCCATCATCTCCGTACTTTCTTCTCACCATGTGTGTGTCTCTCTTTTCCAGGCTGGAGACAAGTCCCTGTCCAATGTGAGTCACACACCATCCACCATCTGCTTGTCTCTTAAGTCCTGTTGCCGTAGTAACAGATATGTTGTGTTCAGGTCATCGCCCATGAGATTTCTCACAGCTGGACCGGAAACCTAGTGACCAACAAGACCTGGGAGCATTTCTGGTAAACAGATTGTGTAGGTGAGTAGTTCTGTGGAGGCAGGGCTTAGATTTCACATCTGTCTATAGGTTGAACGAAGGTCACACGGTCTATCTGGAGAGGATGATTGGCCGGCACATGGAGGGAGAGCCGTTCCGCCAGTTTAAAGCGATGGGAGGCTGGAAAGACCTTCAGGAATCAGTGAGAACCTGTTTCACCTGCTTTACGTTAAACCATCCACCCCGCTCCTCTCTCAGCTCACCTGTGCTGTCCTTCAGGTGAACACATTCGGAGCAAACAACCCTTTGACCAATCTGGTTCCCCGGCTGGAGAACGTGGATCCTGACGATGCTTTCTCTTCGGTTCCGTACGAGAAGGGCTTCGCTTTGCTCTACCACCTGGAGGAGCTGATGGGAGGACCAGGTACACCTGTCCACACCTGTCCTGCCTCCATACACCTGCGCTGACTCACCTGTTTGTCTCTCAGAGGTCTTCATGGGCTTTCTGAGGTCCTACATCCAGACGTTCGCCAACAGTAGCGTGACCACCGAGCAGTGGAAGCAGCACCTGTTTGAGTACTTCAAGGACAAGGTGAGGACGAGCGACGGATGTTTACGTTTTATTCTACGAACCACAAAATTACAACGAAGTTCAAATCTTTAGGAAGGCGTAGCTCAGTGGAAGCTGGTTTAATTCTCGCCATGAGTTAATGTCTAACGCCCAGTTACTCCCACTGTCACTATCATGGCTGCCTGCTGCATGTAGGAACGCAGAGCCTGGTTACCATGGTGAGGGTAGGAACATAGATCCTGGTTACCATGGTGAGGGTAGGAACATAGATCCTGGTTACCATGGTGAGGGTAGGAACATAGATCCTGGTTACCATGGTAAGGGTAGGAACGTAGATCCTGGTTACCATGGTAAGGGTAGGAACGTAGATCCTGGTTACCATGGTGAGGGTAGGGACATAGATCCTGGTTACCATGTTAAGGGTAGGAACGTAGATCCTGGTTACCATGGTGAGGGTAGGAACGTAGATCCTGGTTACCACGGTGAGGGTAGGAACGTAGATCCTGGTTACCATGGTGAAGGTAGGAACGTAGATCCTGGTTACCACGGTGAGGGTAGGAACGTAGATCCTGGTTACCATGGTGAGGGTAGGAACGTAGATCCTGGTTACCATGGTGAGGGTAGGAACGTAGATCCTGGTTACCATGGTGAAGGTAGGAACGTAGATCCTGGTTACCGTGGTGGGGGTAGGAACGTAGATCCTGGTTACCGTGGTGAGGGTAGGAACATAGATCCCGGTTACCATGGTGAGGGTAGGAATGTAGATCCTGGTTACCATGGTGAGGGTAGGAATGTAGATTGACTTGTAAATCCAAAGCTTTGCTTTTCGTCTCACCTCTTTCTTTACCATAATGGATCGATGCATCGTCCTAATTATTGCAGGCGCTGCACTGATTCGTCTGTCGATCTCTCGCTCCATCTCCTCCCTCCCACTATGAACAAGATTAATAAACTATTATTTTTTTTCAAACAAGGAAAGAATGAGTTTTATTTCTATTTCTTTTATTGTGATAGGGTTAGAACAGGAAGTGGAACCAGTACAGGTGTTACAAAGATTAATAGAAAAAATTAAAGTTATACAGAGGATTGTTTGTTGTTGTCAATCCTTCTGCCATCCACCGGGTTTGGCTAGTCCATACCTAGTGTGGACTATCTGGCAGTACAAGGTGAGACAAGGTCCTAAAACCAGCTTATGTTACACAGGAGAAGACCCTGAACTCAGTGGACTGGAACGCCTGGATGTTTTCACCAGGAATGCCTCCCGTCAAGCCGCAGTACGTAGCTCTCTTTAGACTCCTTCAGATCTGGTGAGACCTTGTATGAACCCTGTTTCTCATTCAGGTACGACACCACACTGGCAGACGCATGCATTGCTCTAACTCAGAAATGGATCAAAGTAAGACCGGGTTTGACCTGTTTGTCTTAGAGAAGACCAGATCCAGGAGATTCAACTGAAATCTTGGTGTCCTTTTCAGGCTACAGACCAGGATCTGAACGGCTTCAAAGACTCTGATGTGAAGACCTTCTCGTCCCACCAACTCATAGAGTTCCTGTCACTGCTGCTTCAGGAGGTAGGACCACTAAAAACCAGTCTGTGGTCCACCACAGACCTGCTATGATCTAATGAGATCGTCTCTGATCTACGTCTTTCTCTCCTAGAACCCGATTCCTCTCGGTCACGTGAAGAAGATGCAGGAAGTGTACGATCTGAACTCCTTCACCAACTCAGAAATACGCTTCAGGTCAGCTCTTCATCTTCCATTCATACTCTGGTCGCCATCTTTGTTCGGATGTCGGTTTGACTCTCTCATTGGTCGTCACGCTCCCAAATATGTCTCTCTCTCTCGTTGATTGGCCATCTCTTGACAGCCAGTCATCTCTGTTGTCTGTTGTTACTGTTGTTGGTCTCCTCGTCTTGTTGGCCGTCTCTCCGGTTGGTCGTGTATCCGGTCGGCCGTCTCTCCAGTCGGCCGTCTCTCCGGTTGGTCGTGTATCCGGTCGGCCGTCTCTCCAGTCGGCCGTCTCTCCGGTTGGTCGTGTATCCGGTCGGCCGTCTCTCCAGTCGGCCGTCTCTCCGGTTGGTCGTGTATCCGGTCGGCCGTCTCTCCAGTCGTCCGTCTCTCCGGTCGGCCGTCTCTCCGGTCGGTCGTGTATCCGGTCGGCCGTCTCTCCAGTCGTCCGTCTCTCCGGTCGTCCGTCTCTCCGGTCGGCCGTCTCTCCGGTCGGTCGTGTATCCGGTCGGCCGTCTCTCCGGTCGGTCGTGTATCCGGTCGGCCGTCTCTCCGGTCGGCCGTCTCTCCGGTCGTCCGTCTCTCCGGTCGGTCGTGTATCCGGTCGGCCGTCTCTCCGGTCGGTCGTGTATCCGGTCGGCCGTCTCTCCGGTCGGTCGTGTATCCGGTCGGCCGTCTCTCCGGTCCGCCGTCTCTCCGGTCCGCCGTCTCTCCGGTCCGCCGTCTCTCCGGTCCGCCGTCTCTCCGGTCGGCCGTCTCTCCGGTCGGTCGTGTATCCGGTCGGCCGTCTCTCCGGTCGGTCGTGTATCCGGTCGGCCGTCTCTCCGGTCCGCCGTCTCTCCGGTCGGCCGTCTCTCCAGTCGGCCGTCTCTCCGGTCGTCCGTCTCTCCGGTCGGTCGTGTATCCGGTCGTCCGTCTCTCCGGTCGGTCGTGTATCCGGTCGTCCGTCTCTCCGGTCGGTCGTGTATCCGGTCGGCCGTCTCTCCGGTCCGCCGTCTCTCCGGTCGGCCAGTCATTTCTCTCGCCGGTCGTCTCTCTCGCTGGCCGCCTCATCTCGATGGCCGGTCATCTCTGTTTTCGGTTGTTACTGTTATCGGTCTCCTCATCTTGTCGAGCATCTCGCTTCGGGCGCCTGTGTTCGACCGTCTCTGGTCGTCCGTCTTTGATCGTTCTTCTCCTTTTGGCTGCAGGTGGTTGAGACTGTGTGTCCGATCCAAGTGGGAAGAGGCTGTTCCCATGGCGTTGAAGATGGCCACAGAGCAGGGGAGGATGAAGTTTACCCGACCCCTGTTCAGGTACTGATGAACCCTTCCTCCTGACTCCTTCCTTGCTCCTCTCTGACCTGCTTCTCTTTTCAGGGAGGTCTACCTGTTTGAGAAATACAAGGACGAAGCAGTCCGGGTCTTTTTGGCTCATCGAGCTGCCATGCATCCGGTCACCTCAGGACTCGTCGCCAAGGACCTGAAAGTGGAAGTCTCCACTGCCTTCTGAGACTGAGTCCTGATCTGAAAATCTTGTTTCAGTGGCAGAAATTTTCCAGATTTTATAAAGAAATTAAATCTGAACTCTGTGTCGTGTTTTCAGTTTTTCACCAACATGTTGCAGCAGTTTTAAAAAAAAGGGAAGGAAAGTTTCTTCATGTAAAAACTGAACATTTCTAAACTTCCCTGTTCGTGGAGAAATGTTCTTTTACAACCAGAAACGGTTAAAAGTTACCGTGACAACATGAACCAAAAGACTTCTGTAAAAACACAGATGATGATCTCTGAAAAATCCTCTCTATTCTAAAGATTTCAGCTGTTTATTTTCCTTAAAACACTTTGAAAGCTAAAATAATCACGTTTAGACGCCTGTTATTTATGAACTGAGTCTTTTTTATCAATGTGGCGCCAAAAAACAAGCATTTCCGTTTCGTCTTCTGAACCACTTATTCCCTGACCTGAACACTAGGAATGCCGGAATCTATCCCGGGTGATTCAAGGGGAGAACCGGGATACACCCTGAACAGGCTGCCGGTCCATCCCGGAGCCACACACACAAGCATCCACACACACTCATTCTTAGGGGTAATTTTATAGCAGCCAATTTTGGATGAAACCAGAGGCAAACATGCAAACTCCACACAGAAAGGACAGTCTTTCAATTTTCTATGACATTGCACTACTTTTCTTTTTCTTCTGAGCACTCTTAGTTTTGTAAAAATTATTGTTATTTTTATTTATTTTATTTTTATTATTTTTATTTTATATGTTTGCACACCAGTACCAGAACAAGTTCCTAGTCTCTGATGTTTTTCACTGACATGGCAATAAAAGCATTCTGATTCTGATTCTAATCCCACCCACAATTTGAGCCCCTGACCTTCTTGCTGTGAAGCCACCGTGCAGGTTCATGTCGTTAAAAGTTAAGATCAAAAAGGTCGAAATTTAAAATATCTCAAAAACCCGTAAAGGATTTTGATAAAACTAACTACAGTTGATCAGTACCAGCTATAGATGAACTGAGAAAAGGTTTAAGGGTCATGCCAGCTAAGATTAAGGTAAAAACGAAGGACGTCAATTGGGACAAAAAACAGAAAAAAACGTTTCGTTCGAGACTTTTTCTGTTTTTTAAACGTATTTGTGTTTTGATTTTTTATGAAGTTTTATTCTAATAAAAACAGAACCTGCAGTTTTAAGAATAAAACCTGATATTTTCTGAATAAAAGTCTGTTGTTCCGAAATAAAAATCTTATTTTCACCATAAAAACATGCGAATTTTGAAATAAAATTGTGTTTTTTCATGAAAGAACTTTATATTTTTTTTAATAAGACCTGATTTTCACAAACAAAAAATTCAGATTTCAAAATAAAACCTGCAGATTTCAGACAAAAATGTGCAGATTTTTAAAGTGAAACCTTTTTTTTTAAATAAAACTTTATATTTTTAGATTAAAATTGATTTTCACAAAAAAATTAAGATTTCAGAAAAAAAGCTGATTTTCAGAATAAAACCTTAATTTAACAAAACAAGAAAAACAACCAAAAAACAGCAGATTTCAGAATAAAACCTGATCATTTTTTATAAAACCTGGTATTTTCAATTTAAAAGCAGATATTTTCATAAAAACCCTTTAATTTCACAGAAAAAACTACTGATTTCAGAATAAAACCTGAAATTTTTAGAATAAAACTTGATTTTTTTTTTACAGTGTAAAAGTTTTTTCTTTTCATAATAAAAGCTGCAGGTGCGTTTTTTTTTTTTACAGTGTAAAAGTTTTTTCTTTTCATAATAAAAGCTGCAGGTGCGTTTTTTTTTTTTACAGTGTAAAAGTTTTTTCTTTTCATAATAAAAGCTGCAGGTGCGTTTTTTTTTTTTACAGTGTAAAAGTTTTTTCTTTTCATAATAAAAGCTGCAGGTGTGTCTGTTTCTTTTCCCGCCTCAGGCTCCAGGTGGGAGGTCAGAAGCCACGCCTCTCATCCTCACTTCCTGCTTCACCTGTTACAGGTGAAAAAAAAAAACATCACGGTAAGAAGTTTTTTTTCTGATTGAAGCAGAAAAAAAACACTTCTTTATCTTTTAAGAGTTTTATTTATAATTTTAAAACTTTTAGAATCAAACCTGTTTTAAAAAGAACCGGTTTTAAATCAAACAGGAACTAAAGAGGGTTTAAAACATCCGAAAAATGATCAGAAATTAATTAATAATTATCATTTAAAACATAAACAATTACTCAATAATTTTAAGAGTGGTTTAAACTAAAAAAAAAAAGAATTATATTATTCAAATAATATTTTATTGTAAATAAAAAGACATTTTTCCAACAATAATTTTCTGTTCTGCTCCGTCATCTTCCGCTTATCCGGGGCTAGGTCGCGGGGGCAGCATCCTCAGAGGGGAAGCCCAGGTTTCTCTCACCCTGGCTGCATCCTCCAGCTCACCCAGGAGGATCCTGAGGTGTTCCCTGTCCAGCTGTGAGACAGTCTCTCCAGCAGGTCCAGGGTCTGCCTGTGGGTCTCCTCCTGGTGGGACAGAACACCTCACCAGAGAGGGAGGCATCCTGACCAGATGCCTTAAACACCCCATCTGTCTTCTCTCCACCAAGAGGAGGAGGGGCTCTACTCTAAGCTCCTCCCAGATGGCAGAGCTCCTCCTTCTATCTCTGAGGGAGAGCCCACCCACCCCTGCAGAGAAAGCTCATTTGAGCTGCTTCTGTATATTAACCTGGTTTCCATGGTGAGGGTAGGAACGTAGATCCTGGTTACCATGGTGAGGGTAGGAACGTAGATCCTGGTTACCATGGTGAGGGTAGGAACGTAGATCCTGGTTACCACGGTGAGGGTAGGAACGTAGATCCTGGTTACCATGGTGAGGGTAGGAACGTAGATCCTGGTTACCATGATGAGGGTAGGAACGTAGATCCTGGTTACCATGGTGAGGGTAGGAGCGTAGATCCTGGTTACCATGGTGAGGGTTGGAACGTAGATCCTGGTTACCATGGTGAGGGCAGGAACGTAGATCCTGGTTACCATGGTGAGGGTAGGAACGTAGATCCTGGTTACCATGGTGAGGGTAGGAAGTGGTAGATCCTGGTTACCATGGTGAGGATAGGAATCCACTGGTAGGGCAGACCATGTCCCCTGTTTGGCCTATGGGTTATCCGTGAAGATAGAGAGGATGGTCAGGGTTATCCATGATGGTAGAGAGGATGGTCAGGGTTATCCATGATGGTAGAGAGGATGGTCAGGGTTATCCATGACGGTAGAGAGGATGGTCAGGGTTATCCATGACGGTAGAGAGGATGGTCAGGGTTATCCATGATGGTAGAGAGGATGGTCAGGGTTATCCATGATGGTAGAGAGGATGGTCAGGGTTATCCATGATGGTAGAGAGGATGGTCAGGGTTATCCATGACGGTAGAGAGGATGGTCAGGGTTATCCATGATGGTAGAGAGGATGGTCAGGGTTATCCATGACGGTAGAGAGGATGGTCAGGGTTATCCATGACGGTAGAGAGGATGGTCAGGGTTATCCGTGATGGTAGAGAGGATGGTCAGGGTTATCCATGATGGTAGAGAGGATGGTCAGGGTTATCCGTGATGGTAGAGAGGATGGTCAGGGTTATCCATGATGGTAGAGAGGATGGTCAGGGTCATCCACTACGGTATGATGTATCCAGGATGGAGGACTCGGTGGCGACCCAGCGTGTGAGCTCCATCCAGCTGCAGGAGATGGAAACCTCAGCAGAGAGGCAGCAGAACAACAACGGTGAGTCCACATTGTTAGCTCGTTTTGGTCCTCTGCTGATTAGGATGTCGCTACAGGTGCAGCGGACATTAAGTACACAGTAGAGGACGCCGTGGAAACCATCGGTTTGGGACGTTTCCACATCCTGCTCTTCTTCATCATGGGCAGCGCTAACGTAAGTTGGCACCATCTTGTTACCGTGGTATGAACTGACTCTTTCTCCGTCTGTAGATTGTGGAGGCGATGGAGATCATGCTGCTGGCCGTGGTTTCCCCGGAGATCCGCTGCGAGTGGCGGCTTGAGGACTGGCAAGTGGCTCTCGTCTCTACGGTGAGAACAGGTAACGTCTCCCACAAACGAAAGAGAACGTAGTGGGAGGCGGTTACCATGGCAACACTGAGTGGCAGATGGCACTGAAATGTTACTGAAACAGAAAGAAATGCATAATCTTTAAAGTAGTGACAAAAATCAACTGAATGTGCAGCAGGATTCCATTTCAGATACTGGTCACCATGGTAACCAGGATCTACATTCCTACCCTCACCATGGTAACCACGATCTACGTTCCTACCCTCACCATGGTAACCAGGATCTACGTTCACTATGGTAACCAGGATCTATGTTCCTGCCCTCACCATGGTAACCAGGATCTACATTCCTACCCTCACCATGGTAACCAGGATCTATGTTCCTACCCTCACCATGGTAACCAGGATCTACATTCCTACCCTCACCATGGTAACCACGATCTACGTTCCTACCCTCACCATGGTAACCGGGATCTACGTTCCTACCCTCACCATGGTAACCACGATCTACGTTCCTACATTCACCATGGTAACCAGGATCTACGTTCACTATGGTAACCAGGATCTATGTTCCTGCCCTCACCATGGTAACCAGGATCTACATTCCTACCCTCACCATGGTAACCAGGATCTATGTTCCTACCCTCACCATGGTAACCAGGATCTATGTTCCTACATTCACCATGGTAACCAGGATCTACGTTCCTACCCTCACCATGGTAACCTGGATCTACGTTCCTACCCTCACCATGGTAACCTGGATCTACGTTCCTACCCTCACCATGGTAACCAGGATCTACGTTCCTACCCTCACTATGGTAACCAGGATCTACGTTCCTACATTCACCATGGTAACCAGGATATACGTTCCTACCCTCACCATGGTAACCTGGATCTACGTTCCTACCCTCACCATGGTAACCTGGATCTACGTTCCTACCCTCACCATGGTAACCTGGATCTACGTTCCTACCCTCACCATGGTAACCAGGATCTACGTTCCTACCCTCACCATGGTAACCAGGATCTACGTTCCTACCCTCACCATGGTAACCAGTTTGGCTGGTGACCGAAAGAACAAGATCACGGATACAATCGGCTGAAATGATCCTCTCGAGGTGGCTGGGCTCTCACTCAGAGATAGAAGAAGGAGCTCTGCCATCCGGAACGAGCTCGGAGTAGAGCTATTGCTCCTCCTGGTCGAGAGAAGCCCATAGGGATGGTTTCGGCATCTGGTTATGATGCCTTTATCAAGGGTGAGGTGTTCCGTCCCACCAGGAGGAGACCCAGAGCAGACCCCTTACCTACTGGAGAGACTTTCTAAGGGCTAGACAGGGAACACCTCAGGATCCTCCAGGGTTAGCTGGAGGATGCAGCCGGGGTGAGAGAAGCCTGGGTTTCCAGTCTGAGGTTGTTGCCCCCGGCGACCCACCCCCGGATAAGCAGAAGACGACAGAACAGAACCACTTCCTAAATGAGACCCTCCGTCTGGTGGGACTGACTCTGTCTTCCAGATGGTGTTTTTGGGCTTCATGGTCTGTGGAGTTTTAGCAGGCTACGTCGCCGACCGATACGGACGTTGGAAGGTGAGGCTCACCTGTCTGCTCCCTGATTGGCTGTTGTTTAGATTGTCTGAGTCCCGCCTCCTCCTGATGCAGGTGGTGTTCGGAGGCTTCGTGTGGAGCGCTTACTTCTCCCTGCTAACATCCTGGGCGCCTTCGTACGGCTGGTTCATCTTCCTGCGCAGCATGGTGGGCTGCGGCGTGGCTGGAGTCTCTCAGGGGTCCGCCCTCATCTTATTCCTGCCTTCTGATTGGCTGGTAGCCACTCAGGTGACCCAGCTATGTTTCTGTTCAGGTTCGTTTTAAAGACGGAGTTCATCCCGGCCAAGTACAGAGCAGTCCTGTTACCGCTGGGAATCGTGAGTCCCTGAGTGATGGTGTTCCTGTATGACATCATCAAGATGGTGACAGCTTTTCTCTCAGGTGTTCTGGATGACGGGCTCCATGCTGATCATCATACTGGGAATGCTGGTGGTTCCTACGCTGGGATGGAGGTGGATGATCCGACTGTCCGTTACTCCTAGTATCCTCCTAATCTTCCTCTTCAAGGTGCTCCTGGTCCTCTCCGTCCTCACCTGTACGTCCTTTCCTCTCCGTGCTCACCGCTCCGTCCTCTCTACTCCATCAGTTCATCCCGGAGTCGGCCCGCTACCAGGTGTCTGTTGGAAACGTGGGAGCTGCCATGAAGACGCTGCATCGAATCGCCAAAATGAACAGAGCCAAACTTCCTGCTGGACGTCTGGTGGAGCCGCTCACGGTTCGTTCACTGAGCTCCCATCACTTCCAGGAGGGTTCCATCACCACCGTGTTGCTAAGAGACTGATGATCGATGACTTTCCTTCTTCTTTCAGAGTGGAAAAGGAAGCTGGAGGATCCTCCTCAGTCCAGCTTTCAGAAGAACATCACTGCTGCTTTGGTATTCCTGGTAAGATGCTTTATAATCTACCATATTTTCCGGTCCATGTGTCGCTCCTGATTATATTCAATCTCAATTAGATTAAAAATACACTGTTTAGAAAACACAATCTACGATAGATCAGTCCTGGATAAATGAGGGATTACATGAACTTGGTTTTACCCAATCAGCAAACAGATGAAGGTGTGACATGAGCATAACCCACCATCCTCCATGTTTGTAGTTCTGAAGCTGGAAAAAGGACATCAACCATGTTATATGGTCCGTGTTGGCAACAATTCCTCAGTTCCGTGTAATCCCTCATTCATCCAGGAATGGTCCGTTGTAAAAACCTTTCGACTTCCATCTGGAAAGTCCATTAAATAAATCCATAAATGGCCGCATCATTTCATAAGCAGCTGGGTTGAAAGGGTATGAAAAAAGTCACATCTTATACACGGAATACACACCATCGGCCCCTTTAACCATCACCAACCAATCACACACACCAACCAGAGTAGGTAACGTGGGTGAAGTGTCTTGCCAAGGACACAGCGACAATTTGATCTCGAGGTCCCGTCCCACTGGAGTACCAGGGGTCCGGCCGTCCCGCTGGAGTACCAGGGGTCCGACCGTCCCGCCGGAGTACCAGGGGTCCGACCGTCCCGCCGGAGTAACAGGGGTCCGACCGTCCCGCCGGAGTACCAGGGGTCCGACCGTCCCGCCGGAGTACCAGGGGTTCGACCGTCCCGCCGGAGTACCAGGGGTTCGACCGTCCCGCCGGAGTACCAGGGGTTCGACCGTCCCGCCGGAGTACCAGGGGTTCGACCGTTTTCTAAAACGCCTCTTCCTGCTTCCATCGTTCGGTGCAGATACTAACCCTGACCGTTTTATTCCCTACAGAATAAAACATCAGATTTTATTCTCGGTAGAAAGTTTAATCTCAGGATTGGTTCTTGTTTTTCTTGCAGGTTCGTGGCCTCCTTCTCGTACTACGGATCCGTTCTGAGCAGTTCTGAGCTGCTGGAGAAGAACCTTCTATGTGTGGTGAACCCAGACAGAGAACATCAGGTCAAGCACCAGCATCAGGACGGGCTGTGTTACTGCATCCCATTTGCTCAAAGCGACTACCAGACACTGCTCATCAGCTGCCTCGGAGAGGTTGCACGTGAGTGAGATGACGCTTGTCAGAGCTTAACCTTCCTGAACCAGATTCAAGCTTAAACACACCGAGGAGATCAAGCAGAACCACAGCCAGACTTCACACAGAACCTGATCAAACATTATGGTTTTCATTGTTACTGCTTCAAAACATCAGACGCACATAAAATTAAATTAACCGTCATCTTCCGCTTATCAGGGGTCAGGTAGGGGGAAACCAAGGGTTCTCTCACCTCAGCTGCATCCTCCATCTCACCCAGGAGGATCCTGAGGTGTTCCCTGTCCAGCTGTGAGACATAGTCTCTCTAGTGGGTCCGGGGTCTGTCTCTAGGTCTCCTCCTGGTGGGACAGAACACCTCACCAGCGAGGGAAGCATCCTAACCAGATCCTCAAACCCCCCATCTGGCTTCTCTGGACCTGGAGGAGCAACGGCTGTACTCCAACCTCCTCCCAGATGGGAAAGCTCCTCCCTCTATCTCTGAGAGAGAGCCCTCCCACCCTTTGGAGGAAGGGAAATTACCAATCAATAAAATTTGCCACAAAGATTAAAAAACCTGGAATCCGGTAGCTCCAAACAGCTTCAGAACAGCTGCTAGGTGGAATAGAGCTGGAACAGCCGTTGGTGGAACACAAGACAGTTGGGCTCTGCGTAGGGTGGAATGTGGGTTACCGTGGCAACAATGTTTTTCAGCTCCAGTGAATCTTAATAAGATCTTAAACTGTCTCTAAAAGCTCCACATCTTGATCCTTCACTGTGGTGGAACAACACCAGCAGTCCACCATCTTTAGTTCCATATGTTCAGACAGGAATCACTGATGATGTCACTCAGAAGATCCTGTCTTCATTCCTTCTGAACATCTCCACACGTCCATGAAGACTCCATGTTCCTCACTGATGAAGGAGATCCTCTCTTTACACTCTGGAGCTCTACACTGACCTGTTGCCATCTCTAGAAACACATAGAAAAACCTCCAGGACATAGAGTTTGACGCCAAACGAATACTGAACAGAACCCATCAGGTTCTCTCCACGTTTCGTTTTGTCCTCACGTTCTGAAGTTTCATTAACGATACTTGTCGTTCAGTTTGTGTAGAAGCCTCTGCTCGCTCTGAAACCTTTAATTCTCTTCTAGTGGTTCCAGGAAACATCGTTCTTCTCAACGTGTTTGGAAGGAAACTGAGTATGACCGTCCTCCAGCTGCTGACAGCCGTTTTCTTCCTGCTGGTTAACATCTGCACCACCATGTAAGAACTTTGTGCTCTGGTTTTCAAAGGGTTATGGTTCTTAGAACGTATGGGTGGGCAAACTTCAACCCAAGCAGTGTTTCCAGGTGGGAGATGTAGGATTATTGTGGTTATTGTTCACCTGTAGTTCCGTTCCATCGCCTTCTGCTTATTTTGTTGCGAGCTCACCCGGAAGGATCCCAAGTCGTTCCCCAGCCAGCTGTGAGACACTGTTTCTCCAGCAGGTCCGGGGACACCCATTAGAACCAAATTGAAATTGCTTTTATTGATGAGGTTTAAGAAAACCTTCCACATGAACTCGTCAGAGTTTAAGAAACTTATAGAAGCGATCATTAGAGACATGCTGTGAGTGAGAACCAGCACCACCTACTAGATGGAGGTTAGAATGACAGCATGAGCTTCCAGCCAATCATGTTTCATGTTTCTGTGTGATGTAAGGTTATGGTTATGATGTATCGAAGAGTTACAAAAACAAAAAACTCAGACAAACAAATACAGTAAGTATCGTACCCCTGCTAACCTCGAGCCTGAGGGCCAAATGTGGGGTCACCAAGCTTTCAATCTGTCCTGACAAACATGAAGAAATGACATTCCGTTCTGTCATCTTCCGTTTATCCGGGGTCAGGTCGGCAGGCAGCATCCTCAGACGGGAAGCCCAGGCTTCTCTCATCCCGGTTGCATCCTCCAGCTCACTCAGGAGGATCCTGAGGTGTTCCCTGTCCAGCTGTGAGACATAGTCTCTCCACCAGGTCCAGGATCTGCCTCTGAATCTCCTCCTGGAGACAAATGACATAAAGTTTTCACTGTTTTGTTCCTGTAATTTGCTCTCAGAGGAAGTACGGAAATACTTTGTTTACTTCTGTATGTCCTCAATATTTCGTGAGCTTGTGGGTTGTCGAGGTGATTTGGGACGGAGGTCCTTCCTGGGGAGATACCCGGCTCTCTCGGGGGCTTCTGCAGCATTTCTGTGGTGCCTTTGTTCAGATACAGACTTCTTCCCAGAGTGGTTCAGTTGGTAGGATGACCGTCCTGTAATCGGAGGGTTCTCGGTTCCATTTTCTGAGTGTTTTTTTCTCCAACATTTGGCATGTTTTTCTGAATTTTCCAAGTTGAAAAGTCGTTCTTCGGACCATTTTTTTCTCACTGGGACACGTTTCCTTTTAACTTAGTTCAGCTGATATCATAAGATCATTTGAACGAGGACATTAAGGGAAGAATGGTTCACCCTTTCCGTCCTGTAACCGACGGCTAGCTGGTTATGGAGTCATTCTGTTGACATGCTTGACCAGCTGCTGGCTCTCGGAGCCACATCCGTCGTAGCTGGAGGAGTTGGTTCAGTCCTGAGGGAGCTGAGGAGAAGGAGACGATCTAGAGGAGGTGCTTCCTGTGTTTTTACGGTTTCCATGGAAACGTTCGGTTGCTCGCTTGAGGAACTGGAGGCGCTCACTCAGACCCAGTGAAATACAAAGAGACCAGTTTGGTGTGGTCTTGGGGTGGAATGCCCCCTGCGGGTCAGGGACAGGGTCCTGCCCCAAGTGGAGGAGTTTAAGTATCTCGGGGTTTTGTTCACGAGTGGGGGAAGGATGGAGCGGGAGATCGACAGGCGGATCGGTGCGGCGTCAGCAATAACTAGGACGCTGCATCGGTCCGTCGTGGTAAAGAGAGAGCTGAGCCGAAAAGCAAAGCTCTAGATTTACAAGTCGATCTACGTTCCAACCCTCACCATGGTAACCAGGATCTATGTTCCTACCCTCACCATGGTAACCAGGATCTATGTTCCTACCCTCACCATGGTAACCAGGATCAATGTTCCTACCCTCACCATGGTAACCAGGATCTATGTTCCTACCCTCACCATGGTAACCAGGATCTACGTTCCTACCCTCACCATGGTAACCAGGATCTACGTTCCTACCCTCACCATGGTAACCAGGATCTACGTTCCTACCCTCACCATGGTAACCAGGATCTATGTTCCTACCCTCACCATGGTAACCAGGATCAATGTTCCTACCCTCACCATGGTAACCAGGATCTATGTTCCTACCCTCACCATAGTAACCAGGATCTATGTTCCTACCCTCATCATGGTAACCAGGATCTACGTTCCTACCCTCACCATGGTAACCAGGATCTATGTTCCTACCCTCACCATGGTAACCAGGATCTATGTTCCTACCCTCACCATGGTAACCAGGATCTACGTTCCTACCCTCACCATGGTAACCAGGATCTACGTTCCTACCCTCACCATGGTAACCAGGATCTACGTTCCTACCCTCACCATGGTAACCAGGATCTACGTTCCTACCCTCACCATGGTAACCAGGATCTACGTTCCTACCCTCACCAGGGTAACCAGGATCTACGTTCCTACCCTCACCATGGTAACCAGGATCTACGTTCCTACCTTCACCATGGTCACCAGCTGTGGGTGGTGACCGAAAGAATGAGGCCGAAATGAGCTTCCTCCGCAGGATGGCTGGGCTCTCACTCAGAGATCGGGTGAGGAGCTCTGCCATCCGGGAGGAGCTCGGTGTCGAGCCGCTCCTCCTCCAGGTTGAGAGGAGCCAGATGGGGTGGTTTGAACATCTGGTCAGGATGCCCCCCGAGCGCCTCGCTGGTGAGGTGTTTTGGGCACGTCCCACCGGGAGGAGACCAAGGGGCAGACCCCGGACCCGCTGGAGAGACTATGTCTCACAGCTGACCGGGGAACGACTTGGGATCCTTCCAGGTGAGCTGGAGGATGCAGCCGGGGTGAGAGAGGCCTGGGCTGCCCGTTTGAGGCTGTTGCCCCTGCGACCCGACCCTGGAACAAGCGGAAGATGACGGAACGGAACGGTTTGGTGTTCTTCACTGCGGTCTGGTTTTGTGGATCCATTCCAGACTCCAGCTTTTGGGTTGCCAGGTTGGACACAGTACAACCAGACAGACCAGGTTCTCAAGTTTACTGGATTCTTTTCTTCTTCAGGTTCGGGTTTACGGTTTTGCTTTTCCTGCTTCGATCTCTGGTCACCATGAACTTCAACGTGGTCTACATCTACACCGCTGAGGTACGACAGGACTGCTTTAATCTTTGGGTCTACATCGGAAACTTACTCTAACTTTTAACCCTCCGGTTTACCTAAAAACGTAAACACACTCTACTTCTTCTTCCGGCACTCTTTACAGGTGTACCCGACTGTGGCCCGGTCTCTAGGGATGGGCTTCTGTACGTCCTTCAGTCGAATTGGAGGCATGATCGCGCCCTTCATGGCTCAGGTGCATTCAGGAACCTGATCATAATGTAGGATTTTCCTACGTTTTCTCACTCCTTTCCGTCTACTTCAGGTGCTCATGTCTCAGTCGGTGATTCTTGCTCTTGTTCCGTTCGCTGTGGCCTGCGTGGTTTGTGCCATCGGAAACTTCCTGCTGCCCATCGAGACACGAGGACGAGCTCTGCTGGTGAGGGACCGGACAGGCCGGATTTAAACGGCTGGGTTTTTCTCTTTTTAATGACTTTATTTTCTTTACAGCAACAATCTTGACCTGATTGTTCAGCAGAAACAACGGAAGCTGCTGGAAACGTAACCTTCTCAGGAACATTCTGACCTCTTGTGAAAACTGGAATTTTTTTAATTTCCATCTTGTGGAACTGGACATTTTATAGAACCGTTGTAGGACTTGATCCTTACCGGAACCGAACCGTTACTGAAGCCTCGTTAAAACCGGACTTTACTGGAGTTTTTGAAGAATTTAAGAAACAAATGTTACAAATAAAATTTCTTTTGTGTAAATTTCTCATTTTCTTTCAAAGTGTTTTCTCCATGTTTCGTTTTGTCGTCTGAGCCGCTTCCTCGACGGACTGCCAGGGCGTGTCGGAGCCTATCCCGGCTGAGAGGCAGGATACACCCCGAGGTAATCTACCTACGCCCCGAGAAGAGGTAATCATTTTGGGTGGACGGCACGATTGAGTCTCCAACCTGTTCGTCCTGACCCAGACGAGCATGCCCAGTACGTCCGCCATCCTCTCCCAGATGGGCTGGCTAGGCCATGTATGCAGGATGGACGATGGCTGCATTCCAAAGGAAACCCTCTAAGAGGAGCTCACCACAGGAACGTGGCCAACTGGACGACCTGCCCTGCGGTGCCAAGATGCCTACGAGAGGAATCTGAAGTGGTGCAGCATCAACAGATCTCGAGTCAGTCACGTCTGACCGCGACAGGTGGCGTGCAAGCATGTCGAGGAGAACAAAGAGATCCAACACGAGGCGACAAAGACCCAGAAACAGCAGAGAAGTGGTCCTCCCATGACTCATACCACCTATGACATGGTGGGAGCTGCAGCTCCCTCATCAGCTTATTCCAGTTGAAAACTCCATCGTTTCCACGGAGACACCAGGATGCCGACGGCTATAGAAACGCTCATAATGCCCCTGGCGCCCCGGCAACGGTTAAAACATGAACAACAAAAATTTAAGGATTAAGTTTACAAAGTAATTGGGATGACCCAGATGGGGACGAGGTTTGGAACACTGGTCTTTCTGTGTGTAGTTTGCATGTTCTCTTTGTGTATATATGGCTTTTCTTCGGTTTCCTCCAAAAACATACCGTAATTTCACGGCCATAAGGTGCACCTAGAAGTCTCAAATTTTCTTCAAAATGAGCGACGCGCCCTTTTAGAGTATTAGAGAACCATCAGGCGGACGCAGTTGAAAACATGAGAATGTTAAAGGGTGAAGTGTGTGTGTGGATTATGTCTAAAAGAACAGGTGTGTGCTTTATGCAGAACATTGCTGTTTTAACAACACTGAAAATGAAAAAGAGACACGCTTATGAAGCTCAGTTTAAACTGATGGCGATCAGCTGCGCCGGGCGAGTTACGCCACAGTTTGCCAGTGGATTGTAGATGCTCGGGCTAACGTGTCTGCTGGCACTGTTGTCCGAGCTTTCCCAAAAGAAGGCATCATTTCCGAGGAGCTGCACGGTTCAGAAAGTGACTCTGACAGCGTGGAAAGTGAACCTGTGAGGTTGGATTTAGCGCAGCTGTTAGATTCTGAAACAGAGGATGAGGACTTGGATGGATTTAATAAATGACTTTATGACGACTGTAACTAATATTTAAATAAAACCAAACACACTCAGTTTTACTCCTGATCTATTTTTAAATACACACGTGTGTGTGCGTATGCACGTTTATGTGTATGTGTGTGTTATTGTAAGGTGGACTTACGTAGTAGAGGATATGTAGATAAAACCCGCGCCCTATCATCAGGTGCACCTTATATGTGTGTTAAATACAGAGCACGCAAAATTTGGACTGCACCTTTTAATACAGTGCGCCCTATGGTCGTGAAAATACGGTACATGTTAGGTTGATTGGCCACTACGTGATTGCCCCTAGGAATGAGTGTATGTGTGTGTGGCCCCTAAACAGACTGGCAACCTGTTCGGGGTGTACCTTGCCCCTCGTCTTGACTCAACCAGGATGCGCTCCGGTACCCCCTGCCACCCAGAAAGGGACAGACGGATAAGAAGGTGACTGACCGACATCGGCTCAAACCCATAATTATTGGTAAATTGGGAGACGGTGGCTCAGTGGTTAGAGATCCGCAGGTTCGAATCCCACTGAGTTCACATCTAGGGTCCTTGGAGAAGACACCTAACCCCCCGTTTCTCCCACCATTGGCACCGTCATAGGTGGCAGCCTGCTGCGGTGAGGGATTAATAAAGTATATATAAAAAAAAAAAAAGTCATTTTTTTATGTTTGATCGTTTCATCCTGGGCGTTGATTTTTTTCTTTCTCGTCTTCTGAACCGCGTCTCTTTGGCAGGGTCACGGGCGTAATGGAGCCTATCTTAGCTGATTTCAGACGAGAAGATGGATCACCCCGAACTGGTCAGTAGTCTGTTGTGGGGCCACACACACACAACCATCCACACACACACTCATTCTCATAGTAGCCATTTAACCTAACAGAAGGTGGGACGAAACCAGAGAAAACCCACACATACACGGGTAGAGACCATGGTCCTCGCCCGGAAAAGGGTGGAATGCCCCCTGCGGGTCAGGGACAGAGTCCTGCCCCAAGTGGAGGAGTTTAAGTATCTCGGGGTTTTGTTCACGAGTGGGGGAAGGATGGAGCGGGAGATCGACAGGCGGATCGGTGCGGCATCAGTAATAACTAGGACGCTGCATCGGTCCGTCGTGGTAAAGAGAGAGCTGAGCCGAAAAACAAAGCTCTCGATTTACAAGTCGATCTACGTTCCTACCCTCACCATGGTAACCAGGATCTACGTTCCTACACTCACCATGGTAACCAGGATCTACGTTCCTACCCTCACCATGGTAACCAGGATCTACGTTCCTACCCTCACCATGGTAACCAGGATCTACGTTCCTACCCTCACCATGGTAACCAGGATCTACGTTCCTACACTCACCATGGTAACCAGGATCTATGTTCCTACCCTCACCATGGTAACCAGGATCTACGTTCCTAGCCTCACCATGGTAACCAGGATCTACGTTCCTACCCTCACCATGGTAACCAGGATCAATGTTCCTACCCTCACCATGGTAACCAGGATCTACGTTCCTACCCTCACCATGGTAACCAGGATCTATGTTCCTACCCTCACCATGGTAACCAGGATCTATGTTCTTACCCTCTCCATGGTAACCAGGATCTACGTTCCTACCCTCACCATGGTAACCAGGATCAATGTTCCTACCCTCACCATGGTAACCAGGATCTACGTTCCTACCCTCACCATGGTAACCAGGATCTACGTTCCTACCCTCACCATGGTAACCAGGATCTACGTTCCTACCCTCACCATGGTAACCAGGATCTACGTTCCTACCCTCACCATGGTAACCAGGATCTACGTTCCTACCCTCACTATGGTAACCAGGATCTACGTTCCTACCCTCACCATGGTCACCAGCTGTGGGTGGTGACCGAAAGAATGAGATCGCGGGTACAAGCGGCCGAAATGAGCTTCCTCCGCAGGGTGGCTGGACTCTCACTCAGAGATCTGGTGAGGAGCTCTGCCATCCGGGAGGAGCTCGGTGTCGAGCCGCTCCTCCTCCAGGTCGAGAGGAGCCAGATGGAGTGGTTCTGGCATCTGGTCAGGATGCCCCTCGAGCGCCTCGCGGGGGGTTGTTTCGGGCACGTTCCACCGGGAGGAGACCAAGGGGCAGACCCCGGACCCGCTGGAGAGACTTTGTCTCACAGCTGGCCGGGGAACGACTTGGGATCCTTCCAGGTGAGCTAGAGGATGCAGCCGGGGAGAGAGAGGCCTGGGCTGCCCGCTTGAGGCTGTTGTCCCCGCGACCCAACCCCGGAGCAAGCGGAAGATGACGGAACAGAACGGAACACAGGTAGAACATGCAAACTCCACACAGAAACACCAGTGATTCAAGCCTTGGTCCTCCTCTGGTACTCAAACCCTGACCCTCTTGCTGTGACGCCACCATTGAGACCTGTTTTCTCTATATTTTTCTGTTTTTCTTAAACTTTTTCAAGTTTCGTTGAGGTTTGATCTTTGAAAGCTCCGCCCACGTCGCCCAGCGAGGTGCTTCTGAAGGAGATGATCTCAGATTACTGGTTGCTCAGCATCTACACTGCCACACCCTCTCCAGGGATTACTGGATTATCTGTGAGCAGACGGCCTGCGGCTCCGATGTGTCTGTAAGTTATTTGTTTATTCAGAGAATCTGAGTTTCTCAGAGTTTATGATCCAAACTTTTAATTCTGATCAGGTTGCTGTGAAACGTTGATTAAAGAATCCAGGTTTGGATCTGGTTTAAACCAGAGTTAGACACGTTAGTGGTGTTATTACGCTGGAGACACTAGACGCTTGTTTTTATCCTTACGGTGCTGGTTTATTTAGTTCTTTAGATTAAAGCTTTAAGACTGAAGGTTGGAGATCATGCAGCCGAGATTCAGACATGATCTGGTTAGGATGCTTCTCTCGCTGGGGAGGTGTTCCATCTGAAAGAATCCGGGGGTTTACTTCTTCTCAGATTTGGTTAAATCCAATATTCGCTTCAACTATTATTCATTAAATAATCTCACCACCCGGTCTTTCTTGCGTGTGCAGACCGAAGAGAGAAGGCTGGTGATTAAACACTAAATATTAAACATACCAAGTATTTAAAATACAACCAGGATTCAATCATTTTCTCAATTTCCAATATTTATTCCTCAACATTAAAATCTAAACAGATGCATCTGGGTTTCATTGTCCTCACAGAGCACACCTATGTCTCTCTGTGAGGTTACAATAAAGGACAACGCCCATCTGACATTCTCAATTTTATAACAAAATACAGTTCATAAATATTCATTAATTAAGGCGTCTTCTCTTTCTCCCGATTGGTCATTCGTTCTCCGTCTTCTCAACTTCTCTTCTTGTGACTAGATTCTTACTGGTCTTGTTGTACAACAGCCTTGATAATCTTCCCATCAGACAACCTTCCATTAAACACATAGCAAGCATTTATTCTCAGTGGCTCAGCCTTAGCAAAATAAAACATTCAGAAACGTACAGTATCTTTATTGAATAAAAAGTAAAACAAACCCTCAAACACATACCTTTTTAAATGAAAGGTAAAACGTTAATTTTCTTAAACTGTAAAAAGATAAAGAGTAAAATATCAACTTTCTTCACGTCCCACCAGGAGGAGGCCTAGAGGTAGAACCCAGGACCAGCTGCAGAGACTATGTCTTACAGCTGGACAGGGAACACCTCAGGATCCTCCTGGGTGAGATGCAGGATGCAGCCGAGGCTTCTCGTCTGAGGGTGTTGCCCTGGCGACCCAGCTCTGGATAAGCGGAAGTAGACGGAACAAACAAATAATTCAGACATTCTCTCAGGTGTTTAGGTTGCACACACACACACACACACACACACACACACACACACACACACACACACACACACAGTTTTCACAGACAGTTTTCATAGGCATGGGTTTATCAATGGGAAAACTCATGCCTGGGTCTCTCGTCTGAGGCTGTTGCCCTGACGACCCGCCCCTGGATAACCGGAAGACGTCTGAACAGAGGACGAGGCTTGGAACACTGGTCTTTCTGTGTGGAGTTTGCATGTTCTCCCTGTGTATGTGTGGGTTTTCTCTGGTTTCCTCCAAAAACATACATGTTAGGTTGATTGGCGACGATGACATTACCCCTAGGAATGAGTGTGTGTGTGTGTGTGTGTGTGGGTGTTGTCTGGCGACCTGTCCGGGGTGTATCCTGCCAGCTGAAATCAGCTGGGATGGGCTCCAGCACGCCCCATGGCACCATTAGGGAGAAACAGTTCAGAAGACGTAATGAAACCTAAAGAAAAGAAAAATAAAGAAAAATTCAACGTTCCGTCGTCTTCTGCTTATTCAGGGCTGGGTTGCCGGGGGCAACAGCTTCAGACGGGTAACCCAGGCTTCTCTCATCCCAGCTGCATCCTCCAGCTCACCCTGGAGGATCCTGAGGTGTTCCCTGTCCAGCTGTGAGACATAGTCCCTCCAGCAGGTCCTGGGTCTGCCTCTTGGTCTCCTCCTGGTGGTCTTCCATATGTTACAGGATCATCATCCAAGATTTTTTTTCTTTCAGGTGGGGATCGGTGGTCCAAAGTCCAGGTTAGACCGTTCCTACGGTTGCTATGGGAGATGGCTCATACCCAGAATGCCGAGCACAGGAACTGTTTGATGAGTTTGTTTCAGCATCGACCTGCAGAGCGGCGCTCGGCTGCTTCAACCAGCTGTGTGAACATCTGCAGCTGGACCGCAGCACCGCCGAACGACCGCTGTATCGACCGATCAAACATCGGCTCAACTACTGGAGAGCCAACGCTCTGTGGGCCAAACTGGACCGCAGGGCGGCGCAGGCGGAGTACCAGGCTGTGGAACAGCAGGGGAAACGAGGGGGAGTGGTCTGCAGCAAGATGACGGTGAGATCATAGGGGGAAGGATGGCTTAGAGGGGCGGGACTTAGAGGGGCGGGGCGACCGTCCTTTAACCAATTAAAATATAATAATAATACATTTTATTTTGAAGGTGCTTTTTGGGCTCTTGAGGCCACCGTACAACAAATTTAAAAAATACAATAACAATGAAGGCTACACGGTGATTCCACAGCTAGAAGGTCAGGGGCTCGAGTCCTGGAGTGGGGGTGAGGCTTGGAACACCAGCCTTTTTGTGTGGAGTTTGCATGTTCTACCTGTGTGTTTTTTCTCTGGTTTTCTCCATAAACATGTATGTTAGTTTGATGGGCTCCTGGGAGTGTGTGTGTGTGTGTGTGTGTGTGTGTGTGTGTGTGTGTGTGTGTGTGTGTGTGTGTGTGGCCCTGCAACAGACTGGCAACCTGTTCGGGGTGTAACTTGCCTCTGCTGCAGCCGGGACAGACTCTGACGTCCGCAACCCCGTCAGAGAGAAACGGTTGTGAAGATTAAACAAAAAAGTTAGGCTAGTTTTTAACCTGGATTTTAAATGTGAGAGTGTTTCAGTGTTATGGAGGTCAGGAGGGAGAAATACTAATGCCTTGTACTTATCTGGCGCTTTCCAGTTCACTCAAATGCATTCACTCCATAGCAGGTAATGTTAAGCTACTGTTGTAGCCACAGCTGCCCTGGAGCAGACTGACCATCACCAACCAATCACACACACCATCCAGACTAGCCAATGTGGGTGAAGTGTCTTGCCCAGGGTCACAGCGACAGTTTAATCCCACAGCCGTCCCACTGGAGTACCAGGGGTTCGTCCGTCCCACTGGAGTACCAGGGGTTCGTCCGTCCCACTGGAGTACCAGGGGTTCGTCCGTTCCATTGGAGTACCAGGGGTTCGTCCGTCCCACTGGAGTACCAGGGGTTAGACCGTCCCACTGGAGTACCAGGGGTTCGTCCGTCCCACTGGAGTACCAGGGGTTCGTCCGTCCCACTGGAGTACCAGGGGTTCGTCCGTCCCACTGGAGTACCAGGGGTTCGTCCGTCCCACTGGAGTACCAGGGGTTCGTCCGTTCCATTGGAGTACCAGGGGTTCGTCCGTTCCATTGGAGTACCAGGGGTTCGTCCGTCCCACTGGAGTACCAGGGGTTCGTCCGTCCCACTGGAGTACCAGGGGTTCGTCCGTCCCACTGGAGTACCAGGGGTTCGTCCGTCCCACTGGAGTACCAGGGGTTCGTCCGTCCCACTGGAGTACCAGGGGTTCGTCCGTTCCATTGGAGTACCAGGGGTTCGTCCGTCCCACTGGAGTACCAGGGGTTCGTCCGTCCCACTGGAGTACCAGGGGCTCCAACGGTCTCCCATCTGAGTACTGCCCAGACCCAGCCTGCTTAGCTTCTGAGGTCTGACAGGATCAGACGTTGACAGGCTGGTATGACCATGACTGGAACATGGAGTGAGTTCCAAAGCTGAGGAGCAGAGCGGGTGAATCCTCTGCTCTTCATAGTGACAGAAAACTGGATAAAGAAGGAGGAGCAGAGAGAGGGAGCAGGTCAGACAGATATGGAGGAGAAAGGGAGTATGGGATGAGAAGCCAGGGTGAGTGTGATGTGGTTAACGGAGGGAGTGTGTGATGATACGAGCAGCTGAATTCTGAACCAGTTGAAGTGTATGTAGTTCTCTGTGGGCGACCAATCAGAAGAGAGTAACAGTAATCCAGGCTGGGTGTGAGTACAGCAGTAGACGGAGGAGTGAGGGAGGGGGGGAGGGAGTAAACAGAGAGGGTGACGGTGTTTACGGGAGACGTGGGATGACACCCTGAGGGGGGGGGAGGGTGGAGCCGTCGACGGAGGGTGAGAACAGATCGACGAAGAGGAGGTGACCCAGGAATTATAGTTTTACTGCCCAGTGTCACAAAACGATCGTCTCAAAGTGAAGTGAGCTTCATTTTCCAGATTAAAAAAAATACAAAAACAATAAACACAATTAAATGTCTCAAAAAGTCTTTAAAACGTCTTAAAAAGTTTTTAAAACGTCTCAAAAAATCTTTAAAACGTCTCAAAAAATCTTTAAAACGTCTCAAAAAATCTTAAAAGATTCTCAAAAAAATCTTTAAAACGTCTAAAAAAAGTCTTTAAAACATCTTAAAAAGTTTTTAAAACGTCTCAAAAAATGTTTAAAAAGTCTCAAAAAGTCTTAAAAGATTCTCAAAAAGTCTTTAAAACGTCTTAAAAAGTCTATCAGTTTGTTTTTACTTTCTGACTCTTTCTCCTCTGATTGGTCAGTGTGTGATAATCGGGGCGGGGCCATGTGGCTTGAGGACAGCAGTGGAGCTGAGCTTCATGGGGGCTCGAGTCGTGGTGGTGGAGAAAAGGGATTCCTTCTCCAGGAACAACGTCCTCCATCTGTGGCCTTTCACAATCCACGATCTGCGAGGTCTTGGAGCCAAAAAGTTTTACGGGAGGTTCTGCGCCGGTTCCATCGACCACATCAGTGAGTGTGAGACGTCCTGCAGGTGTGGAGTCAGTCTGGTGGTGGGATCACTCTGTCTCTCTGCAGGTATCCGTCAGCTTCAACTGGTTCTGCTGAAAGTCGCTTTACTGCTTGGAGCTGAAGTCCACGTCAACGTTGAGTTTAAGCGTCTTGTGGAGCCGCCAGAGGACCAGCGTGGACACAGTGAGACCCTAACTCCATTATGTTTAAAGAGCCCATCTCAAAATGTGGGGTTTGCAACATGCATTACACCATAGTTATGAAAATATATTGATTTGGTGGAGCGCAGTCACAGACCCGGAACTATGAAAGGCCGGGTATCGCTCATCCCCCCGCCCGTCCTGAGAAAGTACAAGCTCCGCCCTCTGCTCTCACTGAGCCGCTATTCCTCCGCCCATCTCTGAACGGGAGGGGGAAGGCAGGCGTAAACCCGTGCGTAGCTACAAAAAGAAAATAAAAAAGAGGCAGAGCAGTGAACCAGCCTGTATATCGGACGTTGAAAGTGAGTTTGTGAGGGCGTAAGGCCGGAGTGGAGGCGGGTGAGGAGGGCGGGCGGGTGGTGAGGAGGGAGGGGGGCGTGGCTACGTCAAATGTGTCATACTTTAGACATCTGCTCATTGGTTGTTTTGTCTGAGCGTACCAGAAATCCACAGAAAAACGGGCTAAATCAATCTAGAAAGACACACACACACACACACACATATACAAGGCCCGGACATCACTCTTACAAGCTAGAAAACTCTGGAAAGTCCATTTTCCATTGATGGACCCTTTAACGTCCATGAGAGTGGTTTATGTTTGTATTATCTGCTCTTTTATTGTGAAAAGTTTAGAACAGGAAGTGAAGAATAAAGAAGAACGATATACTTTATTCATCCCTCAACGGGAAAATTTATGTGCTGCTTTACACCTCAGTAGGCTGCCATGACGGCATCAGCAGTGGGAGAAATGGGGGGTTAGGTGTCTTCCCCAAGAACACTCAGACATGAGCTCAGTGGGATTCGAACCGGCAAATGCCCTGTCCAAGTATTTAGAAGTCTGTGACTTGAAAGCACGTTGTTAAGTCTGTAATCAATGAGCAGCGGCTGTTATGTTGTGGCCCCTCCGCCTCCCAAAGCGCTGCGTGCGAATGGAAAAAAGTGTGTGTGATAGAGAGATATAGGAACTTGTCTCTCTGTGTGTTTATGTGTGTGGACTGGTAGATCTTCGGACAAAAAAGATTGGGCACCCTTGCCTTACCCGCTCGAAACACAGGCAGATAAATGACTTTCTAGAGTCTACACACCAGGGCTAAGTCCTTCAGAAAGATAATTTCTTATCTGTTAGACTCAGACAGCACTGAGTCTAACGTTCCTACCCTCACCATGGAAGGTGAGGGTAGGAACGTAGATCCTGGTTACCATGGTGAGGGTAGGAACGTAGATCCTGGTTACCATGGTGACGGTAGGAACGTAGATCCTGGTTACCATGGTGAGGGTAGGAACGTAGATACTGGTTACCATGGTGAGGGTAGGAACGTAGATCCTGGTTACCATGGTGAGGGTAGGAACGTAGATCCTGGTTACCATGGTGAGGGTGGGAACGTAGATACTGGTTACCATGGTGAGGGTAGGAACGTAGATCCTGGTTACCATGGTGAGGGTAGGAACGTAGATACTGGTTACCATGGTGAGGGTAGGAACGTAGATCCTGGTTACCATGGTGAGGGTAGGAACGTAGATACTGGTTACCATGGTGAGGGTAGGAACGTAGATCCTGGTTACCATGGTGAGGGTGGGAACGTAGATCCTGGTTACCATGGTGAGGGTGGGAACGTAGATCCTGGTTACCATGGTGAGGGTGGGAACGTAGATCCTGGTTACCATGGTGAGGGTGGGAACGTAGATACTGGTTACCATGGTGAGGATAGGAACGTAGATCCTGGTTACCATGGTGAGGGTGGGAACGTAGATACTGGTTACCATGGTGAGGGTAGGAACGTAGATCCTGGTTACCATGGTGAGGGGAGGAACGTAGATCCTGGTTACCATGGTGAGGGTAGACGAGTGCTGTCTAACCTCAAAGACTTCATGAAGATCATTTACCCAGCCGTGTCGTCCTCTAGATGACCCTAACTTGAAGAACTAAGATTCTCCCAACAGAGCAGGTGAAGGTGTGTCACGGTGTGAGACTGAATTAGAATGATGTGTGCAGGAGGATGGAGAATGGAGGTGAATCCGAAGAATCACCCGGTTACCCAGCTGGATTTTGATGTGATCATCGGAGCGGACGGACGCAGAAACACGCTGCCAGGTTAAAAAAAAAAATCCCACTTCTTGTGAGAGTTGGTGCATCATCAACAAGCTGGTGAGGCAGCTTAAAAATGGCCGCCAAGACTTGTCAAACTTTATTTATTTAAATTTTAGTCTGAGGGAGAGACGTAGATCTTGGTTACCATGGTGAGAGTAGGAACGTAGATCCTGGTTACCATGGTGAGGGTAGGAACGTAGATCCTGGTTACCTTGGTGAGGGTAGGAACGTAGGTCCTGGTTACCATGGTGAAGGTAGGAACGTAGATCCTGGTTACCATGGTGAGAGTAGGATTGTAGATCCTGGTTACAATGGTGAGGGTAGGAACGTAGATCCTGGTTACCATGGTGAGGGTAGGAACGTAGATCCTGGTTACCATGGTGAGGGTAGGATTGTAGATCCTGGTTACCATGGTGAGGGTAGGAACGTAGATCCTGGTTACCATGGTGAGGGTAGGAACGTAGATCCTGGTTACCATGGTGAGAGTAGGAACGTAGATCCTGGTTACCATGGTGAGGGTAGGATTGTAGATCCTGGTTACCATGGTGAGGGTAGGAACGTAGATCCTGGTTACCATGGTGAGGGTAGGAACGTAGATACTGGTTACCATGGTGAGGGTAGGAACGTAGATCCTGGTTACCATGGTGAGGGTAGGAACGTAGATCCTGGTTACCAAGGTGAGGGTAGGAACGTAGATCCTGGTTACCATGGTGAGGGTAGGAACGTAGATCCTGGTTACCATGGTGAGGGTAGGAACGTAGATCCTGGTTACCATGGTGAGGGTAGGATTGTAGATCCTGGTTACCATGGTGAGGGTAGGAACGTAGATCCTGGTTACCATGGTGAGGGTAGGAACGTAGATCCTGGTTACCATGGTGAGGGTAGGTACGTAGATCCTGGTTACCATGGTGAGGGTAGGAACGTAGATTGCCTTGTAAATCCAGAGCTTTGCTTTTCGGCTCATTTCTTTCTTTACCATGACGGATCGATGCAGCATGCTAGTTATTGCTGATGTCGCATCGATCCGCCTGTCGATCTCCCGCTCCATCCTTCCCCCAGATACTTAAACTTCTCCACTTGGAGCAGGACCAATCGGACCACCTACTGTCTCCGCTCAATTTTATTTTCACTCCGGTAACTAGGTCAGGGATGGCAGTGATGGGAAATATTCTCTTAAACTGTAGAAAGTCTTCTGGACAGCGTGTTTGAGGATTGAGACGTTTTGACTTCCTTTTGAAAGTCATTTTTAATCTGAATCAGGTTGAAAACGAATGTTCCACTTTCACCAGCAGCTTTTATTCTGAAATGTCGACAGGTTTCAGGCGAAAAGAATTCCGGGGGAAGTTGGCCATCGCCATTACGGCCAACTTCAAAAACGGAAACAGTTCAGCCGAGGCCAAAGTGGAGGAAATCAGCGGCGTCGCTTTCATCTTTAACCAGAGATTCTTCCAAGAGCTTCGTCAGGAAACCGGTCTGTCTTCCTGTCTGATAGTCATCAGTAATCCTCACCCACACCTCAAACCGAGCAAACCTCATGAATCATCCTCACTTTCAGGTATCGACCTGGAAAACATCGTCTACTACAAAGACGACACTCACTACTTTGTGATGACCGCTAAGAAACAGAGTCTGCTGGAGAAAGGAGTGATTCTGCAGGTAAAACACACACCTGTGTTTGTTCTGATCCGTCATCTTCCTCCTATCTGGGGCCGGGTCATGGAGGGAGCAGCATCAGACGGGAACCCCAGGCTTCTCTCACCTCGGCTCCATCCTCCAGCTCACCCAGGCGGATCCTGAGGTGTTTCCAGTCCGGCTGTGAGACATAGTCTCTCCAGCAGGTCTGGGGTCTGTCTCTGGGTCTCCTCCTGGTGGAACGGAACGGCTCACCATAGAGGGAGGCATCCTAACCAGATGTCCAAACTACCCCACCTGGGTTCTTTCGACCCAGAAGAGCAACGCTCTACTCCAAGCTCCTCCCGGATGGCAAAGCTCCTCCCTCTATCTCTGAGTGAAAGCCCAGCCACCCTGCAGAGGAAGATCATTTCAGCCACTTGGATCTGCAATCTTGTTGTTTCAGTCACCGCCCACACTGGTTACCATGGTGAGGGTAGGAACGTAGATTCTGGTTACCATGGTGAGGGTAGGAACGTAGATCCTGGTTACCACGGTGAGAGTAGGAACGTAGATCCTGGTTACCATGGTGAGGGTAGGAACGTAGATCCTGGTTACCATGGTGAGGGTAGGAACACAGATCCCGGTTACCATGGTGAGGGTAGGAACGTAGATTCTGGTTACCATGGTGAGGGCAGGAACGTAGACCTTAACCAGTGTTACCATGGTAACACTGGTTACCTTGGTGAGGGTAGGAACGTAGATTCTGGTTACCATGGTGAGGGTAGGAACGTAGATCCTGGTTACCACGGTGAGAGTAGGAATGTAGATCCCGGTTACCATGGTGAGGGTAGGAACGTAGATCCTGGTTACCATGGTGAGGGTAGGAACACAGATCCCGGTTACCATGGTGAGGGTAGGAATTTCGATCCCGGTTACCACGGTGAGAGTAGGAACGTAGATCCTGGTTACCATGGTGAGGGTAGGAACGTAGATCCTGGTTACCATGGTGAGGGTAGGAACGTAGATCCTAGTTACCATGGTGAGGGTAGGAATGTAGATCCTGGTTACCACGGTGAGGGTAGGAACGTAGATCCTGGTTACCATGGTGAGGGTAGGAACGTAGATCCTGGTTACCATGGTGAGGGTAGGAAAGTAGATCCTGGTTACCATGGTGAGGGTAGGAACGTAGATCCTGGTTACCATGGTGAGGGTAGGAATGTAGATCCTGGTTACCATGGTGAGGGTAGGAATGTAGATCCTGGTTACCACGGTGAGGGTAGGAACGTAGATCCTGGTTACCATGGTGAGGGTAGGAACGTAGATAAACTTGTCAATTCAGGGCTTCGTTTTTCGATTCAGCTCTTTCTTCACCATGACGGATCGATGCCGCATCCTGATTATTACAGACGCTGCACCTTTTAATCTCCCGCTCCATCTTTCCTCCACTTGTGAACGAGACCCTGAGATACTTAAACCCCTCCACTTGGAGGAGGATCCTGTCCCTGATCTGCAGGGGGCACTCCACCCTTCTCCGGCTGAGGACCACGTTTTCGGATTACCGTCTCGGTCGCTTCACACTCCTGTGTTTGTTCCTCCAGTAAAACCCACACCTGTGTGTTCTGGTTTACTTCTGCAGGACTTTGCTGACACTGAGAGGCTCCTCTCCAGAAAGAACGTCGATCAGGACGCCATGCTCGCTTACGCCCGCCAAGCTGCAAACTTCTCCACCAATCACCAGCTTCCTTATCTGGACTTTGCCATGAACCACTACGGGCAGCCCGATGTGGCCATGTTTGATTTCACCTGTATGTATGCCTCGGAGAACGCCGCCACGGTGCGCCAACGCCACGGACACCAGCTGCTGGTCACACTGGTGGGAGACAGTCTGTTAGAGGTGAGGCAGGTGTCTCCGTTCATCTTCTGAACCACTTATTCCTAATCAACCAATCCTGGTTGATGACAGTCGAGAAGCAGGGTACGTCTTAGTAAAAAACAGACATTCTGTTCCGTCGTCTTCCGCTTATTCAGGGCCGGGTGGCCGGGGGCAACAACCTCAGACAGGAAGCTCAGGCTTCTCTCACCCCGGCTGCATCCTCCAGCTCACCCAGGAGGATCCTGAGGTGTTCCCTGTCCAGCTGTGAGACATAGTATCTCCAGCAGGTCTGGGGTCTGCTTCTGGGTCTCCTCCTGGAGGGTGGAACATTTTAGTCGCTCGTTTCAGTCGCTTGTAACCTTGATCTCATTCTTTCAGTTACCCACACGGTTACCATGGTAAGGGTAGGAACGTAGATCCTGGTTACCACGGTGAGGTTTGGAACTTAGATCCTGGTTACCATGGTGAGGGTAGGAATGTAGATCCTGTTTACCATGGTGAGGGTAGGAACGTAGATCCTGTTTACCATGGTGAGGGTAGGAACGTAGATCCTGGTTACCACGGTGAGGTTTGGAACTTAGATCCTGGTTACCATGGTGAGGGTAGGAATGTAGATCCTGTTTACCATGGTGAGGGTAGGAACGTAGATCCTGTTTACCATGGTGAGGGTAGGAATGTAGATCCTGGTTACCATGGTGAGGGTAGGAATGTAGATCCTGTTTACCATGGTGAGGGTAGGAACGTAGATCCTGGTTACCACGATGAGGGTAAGAATGTTGATCCTGGTTACCATGGTGAGGGTAGGAACGTAGATCCTGGTTACCATGGTGAGGGTAGGAATGTAGATCCTGGTTACCATGGTGAGAGTAGGAACGTAGATCCTGGTTACCACGGTGAGGGTTGGAACGTAGATCCTGGTTACCATGGTGAGGGTGGGAATGTAGATCCTGGTTACCATGGTGAGAGTAGGAACGTAGATCCTGGTTACCACGGTGAGGGTTGGAACGTAGATCCTGGTTACCATGGTGAGGGTGGGAATGTAGATCCTGGTTACCATGGTGAGAGTAGGAACGTAGATCCTGGTTACCATGGTGAGGGTAGGAACGTAGATCCTGGTTACCATGGTGAGGGTGGGAATGTAGATCCTGGTTACCATGGTGAGGGTAGGAATGTAGATCCTGTTTACCATGGTGAGGGTAGGAATGTAGATCCTGTTTACCATGGTGAGGGTAGGAATGTAGATCCTGTTTACCATGGTGAGGTAACCAGATCGTGGTTACCACGATGAGGGTAAGAACGTTGATCCTGGTTACCATGGTGAGGGTAGGAGCGTAGATCCTGGTTACCACGGTGAGGGTAGGAACGTAGATCCTGGTTACCATGGTGAGGGTAGGAGCGTAGATCCTGGTTACCACGGTGAGGGTAGGAACGTAGATCCTGGTTACCATGGTGAGGGTAGGAGCGTAGATCCTGGTTACCACGGTGAGGGTAGGAACGTAGATCCTGGTTACCATGGTGAGGGTAGGAGCGTAGATCCTGGTTACCATGGTGAGGGTAGGAGCGTAGATCCTGGTTACCACGGTGAGGGTAGGAACGTAGATCCTGGTTACCATGGTGAGGGTGGGAGCGTAGATCCTGGTTACCACGGTGAGGGTAGGAACGTAGATCCTGGTTACCATGGTGAGGGTAGGAGCGTAGATCCTGGTTACCACGGTGAGGGTAGGAACGTAGATCCTGGTTACCATGGTGAGGGTAGGAACGTAGATCCTGGTTACCATGGTGAGGGTAGGAGCGTAGATCCTGGTTACCATGGTGAGGGTAGGAGCGTAGATCCTGGTTACCACGGTGAGGGTAGGAGCGTAGATCCTGGTTACCATGGTGGGGGTAGGAACGTAGATCCTGGTTACCACGGTGAGGGTAGGAGCGTAGATCCTGGTTACCATGGTGAGGGTAGGAGCGTAGATCCTGGTTACCATGGTGAGGGTAGGAGCGTAGATCCTGGTTACCATGGTGACGATAGGAACATAGATTTACTGGTAAATTGAGAGTGTAGCTCTTTGACTCAGCTCTACCTTCTTTCAGGTAAATATTTCTAGGTGTCTTGTTTTCTACCTGCAGCCTTTCTGGCCAATGGGAACAGGCGTGGCTCGGGGATTTCTAGCAGCTCTTGATTCGGCCTGGATGATACGAAGATGGGCCCTCGGTGGAGCTCCTCTGGATGTGCTGGCAGAACGGTGAGGCATCACCTGTCCTGGATCCACCTCCTTCCAAACTATTGACCTGTTTCTGTGTTAACCAGAGAGAGTCTGTACCGCCTGCTGCCCCAAACCACGCCGGAGAACATGCAAAAGAACATCACGCTGTTCTCCGTAGATCCAGCAACACGATACCTGAACATCAGCCCTCTGAGCGTCACACCTGCACAAGTAAACACAAGTTAGCTTTAAAAAAAAAACACAATTACCTAATGAGGATGTTTGTTTGTCCAGGTGAAACACCTGGTGGATACAGGAGAGGAGCCGGGGACAAACGAGGAACTCAGCGACGTCTCCAGGCTGCCATCACCGAGACTTCTCAGAGAGAACGGTAGGTTTGTTCTATGTTTGTGAAAAGTGTGACAGAGACAAAGGATGGCACCCGACGTGTCTCACAACACAGCTGGGCAGGCGGAGGTCGGTCGGAGGGAGGCTAGAACTGGACCAGCAGGGGAACAGCAACAGATGTGCTAGAAATAGAGGGTTGATCCGGATGAAGGCGATGGAAAGACGGAGATGAGCAAGGAATCCAGAATGAAACAAGAGGGGACACAGCCCTCCCAGTCGACCAGGTACTCTAGACCTCATCCCCGCTGGCATGAATGGATGAGCTGCCGGACCGTCATCAATCTATCTATCATGGACAGGCTGGGAACGTTGAACGTGGGATGAACCCTCATGTTCCTGAGCAGGTGAAGCCTGACCGCAGTCAGACCGATGACCTTCTGGACAGCAAAGGGTCCAATGAAACATGGAGCCAGCTGGCATGATGCCACCTGGAGAGCCAGACATGTTGACCCACCTGGTGGGTGAACTTTACTGGAGCGTTCCTGGAGCGGTGACGTAGCTGTTCCATCACCGTTTAACTCAAGTTGGCTCCCGTTAAACAACACCACAGACACTCGGCCACCGCTGATGTTTCTCGAGGTGCCGTCCTAACGCTTCCAAAGTTTTCAGCTGCGAGCGGTGAGGAGCGATCAATTTCCACCCCGGTAAAGTTCACCTCTGCTCCACCAACGCCCAGTCAAAGTTTGGCTCCGCTGGATACAAGTATATGAACGATCGGATCCGCTCGACCAACGCTGGAACACCGCTGCTTCTCTATCGTTAGACAAACTTGGGTGGAGTGGTGGGAAATGTTTTACAAGCGAATACGGTGTTGCTGCAACGGTGTTGGACGTTGAAGCAGCGATCGATGGCAGTGATGAACTTTGGTTTGGCGTTGTTATAGACATGTCAGAACGGTGTGCTGCTAGGCCGATGCCGGTGTTTTCTCCTTCTTTCCTATTTTGGAGCGTTGTCAAAAATCAGCGCCCCTTCCGGCCGTTTTAGGAGCGCTCCAGCAAAGTTCGGGGCTTTAAGGACTGCTGCAATCCATCCAAGGGTTGATTGGTGAAACCGTAGTGTGAGGTATCCTGGCTTCTCTGGATTGTTGAAGACTGTTTCTTCCTTCTTTCTCTTGCAGAGTCCAATCAGCTGCTGGCGTGGTGTCAGGCGCAGACGCATGGTTACCGTGGCGTCACCGTCACTGATCTGACTACTTCCTGGAAGAGTGGCATGGCTCTCTGCGCGTTAATCCACCGACACCGTCCTCATCTCATGTACGTCTCCCATCAACCGACTCAATGAGAAGCTGTTACCGTGGTTACAGCTGGTTGTGTTTCTGTGGGTTTTAGAGATTTCGGCTCCCTGGACGAGTCTTCAGCCGAGGAAAACATCTGTCTGGCCTTCGACGTGGCCGAGCGAGAGTTGGGGATTTCACCTCTGATGACGGTGGAGGAGATGTCGTCTGTGGGAGAACCGGACTCCCTCTCGATGGTGGTCTACCTGAGTCAGTTCTACCAGCTGCTCTCGGAGTCGGCACCCTCTCCTGGTGAGATTTAGAAAAGTTAATAATCCACAGCTGGGGAAATTCACGTGCCCGGCAGATCTAAGCAATTCAAGAGAGAGCCTCAGAGCAGCTGGGTGGTGCTGAGTTGGGCATCAGATTTGCTTTTAAATGTAAAGTTTATTAAAAAAAAATGTATTATTTATTATTAAACAGGAGTTTGGAAGCCATGTTGGCGCCACCTCGTCTCTCTGCTCAATTTAATTTTTATTCTGGCAACTAGGTCAGGGATGGCAGTGATTGGAACATGTCCTATCCAATCACAGAAGGGCTTTAAAGTGTCGTCTGAACAACGTCTTTGAAGATCGAGATGTTTCGGACTTCAAATTTTTCATCCAGACGACACTTTGAAACATTTCTACGATGCATCACTCCTAAAACAAATGAGGGAAAACACAGACATGTTCCTAACCAATCAGCAAACAGAGATGACGGCATCCGTCCTCCATGTTTGTAGTTCTTTAGCTGAACATGCTATAAGGTCTGTGTTGGAAACAATTTCTTAGATTGAGAATTTAAAGACGGTATTTAGAAAGTTTTCTGGACGAAACTGCTCGTTCGGGAAACGGACTGTTGTCCAGCTGTTTAGCTTGTTCCTTTCGGCTCCACCAGAAAAGAACAATTGTTTAATTTAGTCTTCTATACCTAATGTGGTCGTGGGGGGTAAAGCAGCCTATCCCAAACAGGTCGCCAGTCTGTTTTGGGGCCACACACACACAGCCATCCACACAGACTCATTCCTATGGCAGCCAATCAACCTCCATGTTTTAGAGAGTGGGAGGAAACCAGAGAAAACCCACACAAACATGGGGAGAACATACAAACTCCAAACAGAAAGGACAGTGTTTAAGCGTTGTCCCTACCTGGAACGTGAATCCCTGACCTTCTTGCTGTGAGGCCACCATGTTAACCCCTGAGTCGCCCAAGGAACAGTTGGTTAAAGAAAAAAGAAACCCAATTCTGTGAGGTCAGACTGTTTCTAATGTGTGTTTCAGGTTTTCTGAGCCGGAGTTTTGACCTCAGATCGGCTCTCGTTGCTCCGGCGTTCCTCCTCAGTCGCCTCGGAACCAGTTTATCCCGAAAGAGGAACTCACAGGTTGGTACCTCCGCTTTTGTTCCAGTTTGATCTTAATTTAACTTTTGTTTTTTTCAGGAAAACCAAACTGAACCTGGAAAGAGGATCAGTTTAGAGGAACAGCAGGTCAGTGTTTTCATCGTCATGGAGACAAAAAAACATCACTGTAACCGCTGTTTACTGTCCGCTAGCTACACGACCCGAACATAGATGCTGCTGATTCCCGTGTGGGCGGAGCCTGTCGGTCTAGAGTACGTCTGATGGCCAATCAGCTGCAGGCGAAGCTGGATGAGGGTTCAGGGACTTCCCGGTTGACGTCTCACTCTAACCAGCAGGTAGGACTCTGTTTAACATCCAATCACAGCACATGTCAGGATTTAATCTAGATTTAATTTAATCTCTATCTGAACCAGCAGGAGGCGACGTCCACCGAACCTCTCTGTTCTTTAGAGGAGACCAACAGTCCGCCAGCGGCTTCTCCATGGAAACCGGTACGGACTAATGGGAACTGGTAGAGTTTAAAAATCCCCAGTTTCTCATATTTTTAGAAACTTATTTTTAGGTGACCAGGATCTACGTTCCTACCCTCACCATGGTAACCAGGATCTACGTTCCTACCCTCACCGTGGTAACCAGGATCTACGTTCCTACCCTCACCGTGGTAACCAGGATCTACGTTCCTACCCTCACCATGGTAACCAGGATCTACGTTCCTACCCTCACCATGGTAACCAGGATCTACGTTCCTACCCTCACCGTGGTAACCAGGATCTACGTTCCTACCCTCACCATGGTAACCAGGATCTACGTTCCTACCCTCACCATGGTAACCAGGATCTACGTTCCTACCCTCACCATGGTAACCAGGATCTACGTTCCTACCCTCACCATGGTAACCAGGATCTACGTTCCTACCCTCACCGTGGTAACCAGGATCTACGTTCCTACCCTCACCATGGTAACCAGGATCTACGTTCCTACCCTCACCATGGTAACCAGGATCTACGTTCCTACCCTCACCGTGGTAACCAGGATCTACGGTCCTACCCTCACCATGGTAACCAGGATCTACATTCCTACCCTCACCATGGCAACCAGGATCTACGTTCCTACCCTCACCGTGGTAACCAGGATCTACGTTCCTACCCTCACCATGGTAACCAGGATCTACATTCCTACCCTCACCATGGTAACCAGGATCTACGTTCCTACCCTCACCGTGGTAACCAGGATCTACGTTCCTACCCTCACCATGGTAACCAGGATCTACGTTCCTACCCTCACTATGGTAACCAGGATCTACGTTCCTACCCTCACCGTGGTAACCAGGATCTACGTTCCTACCCTCACCGTGGTAACCAGGATCTACATTCCTACCCTCACCATGGTAACCAGGATGTACGTTCCTACCCTCACCATGGTAACCAGGATCTACGTTCCTACCCTCACCATGGTAACCAGGATCTACGTTCCTACCCTCACCATGGTAACCAGGATCTACATTCCTACCCTCACCATGGTAACCAGGATCTACATTCCTACCCTCACCATGGTAACCAGGATCTACGTACCTACCCTCACCATGGTAACCAGGATCTACGTTCCTACCCTCACCATGGTAACCAGGATCTAGATTCCTACTCTTGAGTCGCTCTTCTTTCAGGCTTAGAGAAGCCAGATGGGGTGGTTCAGGCATCTGGTTAGGATGCCTCCCTCACAGGTCGAGGTGTTCCGTCCCATGGAATCCATCCGTCCCATGGGGATTCATTCATTCCATTGGATAGAATGGATGGAAGTGGAAACGTCTCGATCGTCAAACACACTGTCCTAAAAAAATAATTTATCTGTTTTTTCTTTTTTCAGAAGAAACGAACTTTTCAACAAGAACAAATGAGTTTCCGCTTCAAAGAGAAAATTAAATCTCAAAGTCCGTCCAGACGAGACGAGCAGGTCTGTGTTTCCTGTTTGTCCCAATCTGTTCTTTTGGTCCCTCGTTCTTCAGTGTCTCCGTCTCTCCAGGTGTCGTCCTGCAGCAGCCACGTGTGTGTGTTCTGTGATCAGAGGGTGTACGTGTTGGAACGTCTCAGTGCTGAAGGTTTTTTCTTCCATCGGAGTTGCTTCCAGTGTTTCTCCTGCGGTGAATCCCTCAGACCGTCGTCGTATTTCTACGAGCACCTCAGCGGTCGGGTCATGTTTCTGCTTCCTGTTTGTTTTTAGTGAATGAAAAGTGTTCAAACAGGTTCTAAACTCTTGTGTGTTCTGGTTCCACAGCGAGGTTCTACTGCTCGCGGCACCCTGATTGTTGTTTCGGAGCTCCAACTTTAAAGAAACGGGACACTCCGTCTGCGTCACAGCGAACATCCGCGGTAAGAACAAGATGGCGTCCATGATGATGTTACCGTAGAGACGGTGTTCGATCGAGATCAGCGACTGGTCGCAGAGCCTAAAGCTTTAAACCAATAAAAAAATAGTATCATGATAGGATGCAGATCATCTGGAAGGGAGGGGGAGGTGGATGAGGCGTTCTGAGCATGTGCAGAGACGCTAGGTCGGAGATCTTGATGGTTAGATTATCTGGAAGGGAGGGGGGAGGAGGATGAGGTGTTCTGGGCATGCTCAGAGACGCTAGGTCACAGATCTCGATGGTTAGATTATCTGGAAGGGAGGGGGGAGGCGGATGACGCCTTCTGGGCATGTGCAGAAACTCTACGTAGGTGATCTAATGGTTAAATCATCTGGAGGATAGGCGGAGGTGGATGAGGCGTTCTGAGCATGCTCAGAGACGCTAGGTCACGGATCTTGATGGGTAGATTATCTGGGAGGGAGGTGGAGGTGGATGAGGCGTTCTGAGCATGCTCAGAGACGCTAGGTCACAGATCTTGATGGTTAGATTCTCTGGGAGGGAGGTGGAGGTGGATGAGGCGTTCTGAGCATGTGCAGAGGGATCTCGATGGTTAGATCATTTGGGAGGGAGGGGGAACGGCGTGATGTGTTCTGGGCATGTGCAGAGACGCTAAGTTGCAGAGTCCAGTTACCGTAGTGACGGATACCTTGTTTCTCCTCTAAGACATCTCTGAGTTTGGAGTCGATGATGTCCGGTGACCGTCGTCGATCATCAGGTGAGCTGCTTCACCTGTCCTCCATTCAGTCTCTACCCGTCCGCTCTGACACGCTCATAAACACTGTGGCTTTAGTGTGTGTGTGTATCTGCGTGTGTGTGTGCATGTTCGTGGCTGCGTTGGCATGTCTGCAGCTGCTTCGGTGATGTCGCCAACGCCGGAGAGGATCGAGCTGGAGATCCAAAGCCGTAGCTCCAAGTCTGAGTACGAAGACGAGACCGAAGAGCTGGAGGAGGTTTCTGAGGAGGTTCTGAACCGCTTCAACCTGGACCACCGCCTGGACCACCACCTGGACCACCACCTGGACCACCACCTGGACCACCGCCTGGACCACCGCCTGGACCACCGCCTGGACCACCGCCTGGACCACCACCTGGACCACCACCTGGACCACCACCTCCACAACAAGTAGGAGCAAAATAAAGACATGCTAGTACCAGTAGCATATCGAGTCTTTGATGTGGTAGCTTCCTTAGTAGTTAAGCAGGATCGGCTAGTAGCCAATCAAAATCTGCTTGTAGCCAATGGGGATCTGCTATCAGCCAATCAAGATCTGCGAGTAACCAATCAGGATCTGCTAGCAGCTAATGGGGATCTGCTATCAGCCAATCGGGATCTGCTATCAGCCAATCAGGATCTGCTTGCAGCCAATGGGGATCTGCTTGCAGCCAATGGGGATCTGCTATCAGCCAATCGGGATCTGCTAGCAGCCAATCAGGATCTGCTAGCAGCCAAGCGGGATCTGCTCCGGTCTGGTTTCCAGACTACTTCTGGAATCGTTCCGTCGTCTTCTGTTTATCCAGGGCTGGGTCGTCAGGGGCAACAGACGGGAAGCCTCAGACGGGAAGCCCAGGCTCCTCTCGCCCCGGCTGCATCCTCCAGCTCACCCTGGAGGATCCAAGAGTTTCATACCTGGATAAATTCATGTGTCCGGTAGCTCCAAGCGGTCTGAGAGAGTTTCAAACAGCTGCTGTTCATGTAGCTGGAACAGATCATGCAGGTGGGCTTTCTGGAACACCTGACAGTTGGCTCTACACTGGGCAGAATGTGGGTTACCGTGGCGTCCATGTTTAAAGGGCCCATCTCTTTAAAAATATCTCTTTTCACTGCATTGTATCCTCTGCACACACACACGTTTACAACATGCATTACACCATAGTTATGAAAATATACTGATTTGGTGGAGCGCAGTCACAGACCCGGAACTATGAAAGGCCGGGTATCGCTCATCCCCCCGCCCGTCCTGAGAAAGTACAAGCTCCGCCCTCTGCTCTCACTGAGACGCTATTCCTCCACCCATCTCTGAGCGGGAGGGGGAAGGCGGGCGTAAACCCGTGCGTAGCTACAAAAAGAAAATAAAAAAGAGGCAGAGCAGTGAACCAGCCTGTATATCGGACGTTGAAAGCCAGTTTGTGAGGGCGTAAGGCCGGAGCGGAGGCGGGTGAGGAGGGCGGGCGGGTGGTGAGGAGGGAGGGGGGCGTGGCTACGTTTAATGTGTCATACTTTAGACATCTGCTCATTGGTTGTTTTGTCTGAGCGTTCCAGAAATCCACAGAAAAACGGGCTAAATCAATCTAGAAAGCACACACACACACACACACACACACACACACACACACACACACACACACACACACACACACACACACACACACACACATACACACACATACACACACACATACACACACATACAAGGCTCGGACATCAAAGGTAGAAAACTCTGGAAAGTCACTTTTGCATCAGATGGGCCCTTTAAACTGTCTCTAAAAGCTCCACATCTTGACAGAAACTCACATCCTTCACTGTGGTGGAACAACACCAGCAGTCCACCATCTTCAGTATTTCCATCCTTTCTGTGTGTAGTATGCATGTTCTCCTCGTGTATGTGTGTTTTCTCCAGTTTTCCTCCAAAAACATACATATTAGGTTGTGATTGGCTGCTATGAAACTGCCCCTAGGAATGAGTGTGTGTGTGTGTGTGTGTGTGTGTGTGTCTGTGACCCTGCGACAGACTGGCAACCTGTTCAGTGTGTACCCTGCGTTTCAGCCGGGATAGGCTCCGACACTCCCTAGGACCCCGTTAGGAATAAACAGTTCAGAAGATGAAATGAAACTAATTTCAATTTTTTTTTTTTTTACATTTCTGATCAAACTTTTTTGTGAAGTTTTTGAGCTGTTTTTTTTTTTTTTACATCAGGATTTAAAACATTAGCGTAGAAAAGATGGCAGAAGGTGGAAGGGTGGCAGGACCAGGTGTACCCATCCGTTTTACTCTCCAGACGGTTAAGATGGTGAAAACAAAACATTTCCAAACATTGAGTTCCTCTTAAAGTGAACACAGCGTCCTCCTGAGCTCCGTCTAAAACCACACAGCAGAAGTTTGATTACACAACGACGTTTTGTAATCGCCACGGCAACCGAAGCACGATTACAGCTTAAAAAAATCTCAACGGAAACTTTTCAGAAACAGAATCTCTGTTTTGTTTTGTCTAAATTTGTGTGCTGCATTCCACTGCAGCAGGCTGCCATGATGGCACCAACGATGGGAGGTTAGGTGTCTTCTGCAAGGTCACCTAGACATGAGCTCGGAGGGATTTGAACCGGCAAACTTCCGATCCAAGGGCGGACGATCTTCCACTGAGCTATCGCCTCCTCAAATGGTGGAGTCTCCCTAACGAAGTCTCATGGGGTGCTGGAGTCTATCCTGGCTGATTACAGACGAGAGGCGGGGTACATCCGAACAGGTCGCCAGTCTGTTGTGGGGCTACACACTCTTATTCCTACGAGCAATTTCTCAGCAGCCAATCAGCTGAACAAAAAATCCAAAGAAGCAGCTTCAGGAATTAAAAGTTCATCCAGATCCCAAAAAACGAGTGTCTAACGATTCAAACCTTCTGTTTATTTTGTAGACGTTTCAGTGACGGAAGCAGAGGTGAGGACCTAGACGAGGAAGAGGATGGAGGAGAACTGGAGCAGGATGAAGAAGATGAAGAGGAGGACGACACGCTCCATCACACCTCCGACCTCCAAGAAGAAGAAAAAGAAGAGATGAGTTCCACTGAAGGTGACGCCACGTTATGTTTACAGTAGAACTAAAAACAACTACCCTCCAGTAGAACTTCTCTCACCATGGTAACCGGAATCTATGTTCATACCCTCACCATGGTAACCTGGATCTACGTTCCTACCCTCACCATGGTAACCAGGATCTATGTTCCTACCCTCACCATGGTAACCAGGATCTACGTTCCTACCCTCACCATGATAACCAGGATCTACATTCATACCCTCACCATGGTAACCAGGATCTACGTTCATACCCTCACCATGGTAACCAGGATCTACGTTCCTACCCTCACCATGATAACCAGGATCTACATTCATACCCTCACCATGGTAACCAGGATCTACGTTCCTACCCTCACCATGATAACCAGGATCTACATTCATACCCTCACCATGGTAACCAGGATCTACGTTCATACCCTCACCATGGTAACCAGAATCTACGTTCCTACCCTCACCATGGTAACCAGGATCTATGTTCCTACCCTCACCATGGTAACCAGGATCTACGTTCCTACCCTCACCATGGTAACCAGGATCTATGTTCCTACCCTCACCGTGGTAACCAGGATCTACGTTCCTACCCTCACCGTGGTAACCAGGATCTACGTTCCTACCCTCACCGTGGTAACCAGGATCTACGTTCCTACCCTCACCGTGGTAACCAGGATCTACGTTCCTACCCTCACCATGGTAACCAGGATCTACATTCCTACCCTCACCATGGTAACCAGGATCTATGTTCCTACCCTCACCATGGTAACCAGGATCTACATTCCTACCCTCACCATGGTAACCAGGATCTATGTTCCTACCCTCACCATGGTAACCAGGATCTACATTCCTATAGCAGCTTGAACGTTCTGCTCCTCACAGTGACAGAAAACTGGGTAGAGGAGGAGGAGCAGAGAGATATGGAGGTTCAAGGTTTTGTATTGAATGCAGAATGAGACAGGGAGTCAAAATAAAATGTAGTGGAATTTTATTTTAAAAAAGTTTCAAACAGACTGAACAATAGAATTTATTAAAGAAGAAAAAAGAAAAACAGAAAAGAAAAAACATAATTTATTAAAGTGAAAAAAACAACACAAAAAATTCAAGAAAAACATTTTTTTAAAGTAGAAACATAAGTTTAAAAAAATGGAATCTAAATTTCAAAATAAAACACAAGCTGTTGAACAGAGGCAGCTGATTGGATAAACAAGTTTTTCTGGGAACGAATCAACACTTTAATAAATATAAAAATAAATCTTTTTAGACCTCACGTTATTTAAAAGTGCTGGAAATATTTCTTTAAATCTATTTGGATCCAAACAGCAGAGGGCGACCACGTTCACCATCGATGGTTCATAACATCGAGCTGGGTTTCACCGGGATGGCACCGACTCTGTTCGGCTACTTTAGGATTTTTTAAAAGTTTTTTTTGTCTTTTTAAAATTTTTTTTTTCCAGTTTTCACCTCGTAGTCACAGGGACAGCTTTGGCCCAGATTCTTCTAGGCAAAAGACGGTAATTCTACCACTAGGCCAACGCCCCCTGGTGACCTACTTTAAGTTTTTTTAGTCACCAATTTAAAGTCAGAACTTTTTTTTAAGTTTTTTTTAAGTCGCCATACCGACCGCACCCCACCACCACGGCTAACAACAAAAACAGTACCTCCTTGTGTTAAAATATGGGTGTATCTGAGAATAGTAAACAGTAAACAAATACAGGGGGAGGAGAGTTTGTAAATTAATGCATGAATTGAATTTTTAAAAAGATTTAAGTATGTTTTTTATGTTTAAATAATTTTCAAACATTGTAAAAACTTCTAAAAAGTTGATGACTCTTGACATTAGGACCGCCGCAGCCCTAAGTATGACTTTAATTACAAACATGCATCACATCATTTTTATGATCCACATCTGGAGTTTTGGAGACGTGGTCAGGGCGGGATGGAGACCAAGTTACACCTGAGGTTCGTCCCAGGTGTCAGTCAGGAGGTTTAGATTTCATCCCGTGAGTCATCGAGGGTTTTATTTGTGTCACTAAAGTAAAAATACTCATTGAGTTTTTCTAAATTAGGCCGATAATTGTTTAAATGGACGAGATTTTAACTTGACTTTTTGTTGCAGGCGTGCTTCCGCAATCATTCGGCGTCTCTACGGCGTGCGGCTCCGCCTCTCTCCCCTCATCCTGGAGTCCACCTGAAGCGGCCACGCCTTCTACCGCTGCCTTCAACACACCGCCGTTGCCGGCCAGCGCCTGCTTGTTTGATGAGGTCGTTTCCGAGCTGCTTCCGCTTCCTGATCAGACGGAGGCAGAAGGTTTGAAGATGAAAGGAGCTTCTGATCCGTCCCATCACCTCCTTCCGGCTCCTCCGACACGGAGCGGGGATTTCAGGAGAGGAAGGAGGGAGGCGGAAGGTCTCTGGAAGGTCAGCTTTCCTCCAATCAGGAAGCAGCTGAAGACGACGAGCAAAAACGTGGAGAAAAAAGGAGATGCCAATCAACGGACGGGGGCAGGTAGTTCAAGTAGATGGTGATGTCACTGTGATATCACGGTGATGTCAGGGTGACGTCACTGTGATGTCACGGTTGATGCTTTCTTCTTTTATCCAGGAGATAATTTGGATCTGGATTCGTCCACTTTGGTGTCAAGATGTTTCCTGAAACCAAAAAACAAAGTAAGAAACCACCAGACAGACGACCAGGAACTAGCTCCTTGACTTTTCAACTTAAAAGCTCTATTATTACTTCTAGATCCAGGCATGGGCAAACTACGGCCCGCAGACCAGATACGGCCTGTTAAATGTTTAACTCCGGCCCAAAAAAAAAAAAAAAAACCTTTAAAGTTTTATTTTCCCTGTAATTCTGATGTTTTATCACTAGATGGCCCCCTAAGCTTTACAACAACACTGCTCCCAATAAAATGTGTGTCTCCGTTTTTTCCCCATTTTTATTGGAAATTAAATCATGTTTCTTCAGATTTCAAGATGGAGGTGAGGTTTCCAAACCATGCCATCCATCTGCTCCTGGTCCAGCCCCTTTGTCATGGTGTAGTTTGCCCACCCCTGGTTTAGAATGATGACCGTGTGAAGCTACAGGTGCAGCGCTCACAGACTTCTAACCCTTACGGCTGTGTTTGTCTCTCCAGCTGCAGGTGGATCTTCTCGATCTCGTTTCAGAAATCCAGAAGATTTCAGTGAAAGAAGAAGAAGGACGGACGGTAACGAGTTCTTTAGTTCGTTACGTCGTTTTCTGTTTATCCAGGGCTGGGTTGTCAGGGGCAACAGCATCAGACGGGAAGCCCAGGCTTCTCTCACCCTGGCTGCATCCTCCAGCTCACCCAGGAGGATCCTGAGGTGTTCCCTGTGCAGCTGTGAGACAGTCTCTCCAGCAGGTCTGGGGTCTGCCTCTGGTTCTCCTCCTGGTGGGACGGAACACCACACCAGAGAGGGAGGCATACTGACCCGACACCCGGACCACTGCTACATGGCATCAGAACGTCTGTATAAAATGTCCACTAGAGGGCGGCAAAGTGTCCTTATGGCACTGTTTACCTTCATTCATCTTATTTCTAACGGGATGGGCACAGGGGCGGCGGTGCCAGAGTCTATCCCGGCTGAAAGGCAGGCGACATATCGAACAAGTCACCAGTCTGTTTAAGGGGAGGGCTCCGCACACGTGGGCATAGCAACCAATCAACCTAACATGTATATCTTCGGAGGAAACCAGAGAAAACCCACACATACACAAGGAGAACATGTAAACTCCACACAGACGGTACAATGTGCCAAGCCTCACTCCCACCCTGGGACTCAAACCCCTGACCGTGTAGCTGTGATGCCACCATGCGGGAAGAACAGCGGGTTATTCTTATGTCTATTTTTCATCCTATTCTTTTCTTTCAGGTTCCGTACGTTCCTCACGCTTTGGCCTTCAGAAGAAACTACGAGATGAAGGTGAGGATCCGTTTAGTTCTACTCTGGGTCAGAACCTCCAGGTTAGAGCCTGGAGTAGAACAGTCAGACCTCTACTACAGGTCAGAACCTCCAGGTTAGAGTCTGGAGTAGAACAGTCAGACCTCTACTACAGGTCAGAACCTCCAGGTTAGAGTCTGGAGTAGAACAGTCAGACCTCTACTCCAGGTCAGAACCTCCAGGTTAGAGTCTGGAGTAGAACAGTCAGACCTCTACTACAGGTCAGAGTCTGGAGTAGAACAGTCAGACCTCTACTACAGGTCAGAACCTCCAGGTTAGAGTCTGGAGTAGAACAGTCAGACCTCTACTACAGGTTAGAGTCTGGAGTAGAACAGTCAGACCTCTACTACAGATCAGAACCTCCAGGTTAGAGTCTGGAGTAGAACAGTCAGACCTCTACTCCAGGTCAGAACCTCCAGGTCAGAGTCTGGAGTAGAACAGTCAGACCTCTACTACAGGTCAGAACCTCCAGGTTAGAGCCTGGAGTAGAACAGTCAGACCTCTACTACAGGTCAGAACCTCCAGGTTAGAGCCTGGAGTAGAACAGTCAGACCTCTACTACAGGTCAGAACTTCCAGGTCAGAGTCTGGAGTAGAACAGTCAGACCTCTACTACAGGTCAGAACCTCCAGGTTAGAGCCTGGAGTAGAACAGTCAGACCTCTACTCCAGGTCAGAACCTCCAGGTCAGAGTCTGGAGTAGAACAGTCAGACCTCTACTCCAGGTCAGAACCTCCAGGTTAGAGCCTGGAGTAGAACAGTCAGACCTCTACTACAGGTCAGAACCTCAGGTCAGAGTCTGGAGTAGAACAGTCAGACCTCTACTACAGGTCAGAACCTCCAGGTTAGAGTCTGGAGTAGAACAGTCAGACCTCTACTCCAGGTCAGAACCTCCAGGTTAGAGTCTGGAGTAGAACAGTCAGACCTCTACTCCAGGTCAGAACCTCCAGGTTAGAGCCTGGAGTAGAACAGTCAGACCTCTACTCCCGGTCTAACTGCTTCCTGGAACCCTCTCTCCTAACTTCGTTTCAGAAAGCAGCGGTGCCAGAGCGGGTCAGGGATTCCGACGATCAGTCCTCGTGTCCCACCGAGGTGGTGGGCGTCCTGCTGAAACCCAGGGAAGCATCCAGCCTGAGCGTGGCAGAGACCCTGTTCCAGGTACGCGAGGAGGAAGAGGAGGAAACCGTGGTCACCAGGAGGTTTCGGAGAGACGCACGGAGACGGGCCAAACGGAACCAGCTGAAGAGACTCCACAGGGCACAGGTGGGTGTCGCCAGGGACCAGATTCAGTGTGAATGGTAGCTCCAAACAGCTTCAAGGTGGTGCCAAGTTGGGTGGAATAGTTGGCTCTGCGCTGGGTGGGCTTCAAGCCCATTTAAAAGACGTGTGCCAGGTTCGTACCCGGGCTGAGCTCATCTGGTTTTGTTCCCCACCAGCTGATCCAGAGACAGCTGCAGCTCGTGGATGAAAACCAGAGACGTCTGGAGGAGAGAGGGGTGATGGTGGAGAGAATCCTGCGGGGGGAGACGGGTAAGACCAGGGCTTCCATTCACGTGGACGTGGTGGGACGTCTTTTCGTCGCTCAGATGAAACTCTTGTTTTCCTGCAGGACTTGGTGAGGTGGACAGCCCGGCTCTGATGCAGATCTGGTTCCAGCTGGTCCAGGAGAAGAACTCGTTGATTCAATATGAATCAAAGTTGATGATCTTGTAAGTTTTTTTTTTTTTTTTTTTTTGCGGTTCTGCAGATCTGGATCATCTTAACGTGTGTTTCAGTGCCCGGGAGCTGGAGTTGGAGGACCGGCAGAGCCGGCTGCAGCAGGAGCTGAGAAGAAGAATGGCTGTGGACGGTATGCCCGTTGTCAGCGTCGTCATGGTTACCAGTCTGTGTGGAACATCTTTTTTTTCTGTGTGCAGACCACTTGAAGGGGGCGGAGACTCTTGATGAGGAGCGGCAGATTTTGCAGGAGATGTTGGAGGTGGTGGAGCACCGGAACGCTCTGGTGTCGCTGCTGGAAGAGCAGCAGCATGAAGACCAGGATCTGGATGGTGGACTCATGCCATACTCATGATGGCAGCAGGTCGGTGTAGAGCTCCAGAGTTTAAAGAAATAATGTCCTTCATCAGTGAGGAATGTGGAGTCTTCATGGACGTGTGGAGACGTTCAGAAGGAATGAAGACAGGATCTTCTGAGTCACATCATCAGTGCTTCCTGTCTGAACATACCCGGCTTCACTATGGAACTAAAGATGGTGGACTGCTGGTGTTGTTCCACCACAGTGAAGAATCAAGATGTGGAGCTTTTACAGACAATTTAAGGTCTCATTAGGATTCACTGGAGCTTCATACATCGTTGCCACGGTAACCCACGTTCCACCCAGTGCAGAACCAACTGTTATGTGTTCCAGCTCCACCCTACCCCCTTCGGCACCACCTAGCACAGGGGTGAGCAAATCCGGTCCTCGAGGGCCGGTGTCCTGAAGGTTTTCCATATATTCTTACACCTTCACACCTGATCCTGTTAATTCAGTCATTGTGCCAAATTTGATTGGCTATTGATTTCACTTTTTGTGCATCAGCTGTATTGAACCAGGAACAAAATGAAAACCTTTAGGACACCGGCCCTCGAGGACCGGATTTGCCCACCCCTGACCTAGCAGCTGCTCTGAAGCTGTTCGGAGCTCTCTCTTTGACTGCTTGGAGCCTCTGGACACATACATTTCCCCAGTATGAGGACTCTACTCTGTGGAAAGACCGCTCCTCTTTCCTGCCAGTCAATGGATGTAGATTACTAAACCAACAGAACCAATAGGAGGGCTGCTCGGTGGTCTCACAACTAGAAGGTTGAGGGTTTGAGTCCTGGAGTGGGGGCGAGGCTTGAAACACTGGCTTTTTGGTGTGGAGTTTGCATGTTCTTCCACCGTATACCTGGGTTTTCTACAGGTATCCCGGTTTGATTCACTGCTATAAAATTGCCCCGAGGAATGATTGTGTGTGGATGGTCCCTGAGACAGACTGGTGACTTGTTTGGGGTGTATCCTGCCGCCTGAAATCATCCAAGATGATGATCTGAGGGACCTTAAACCTGTTTCAGAGTCACTTCAGGGTTCTGGTGGAGGCCCTGTTCCAGCTCCATCCAACTCTGCACCACCCAGGAGCTTTTCAGAAGCTTTCTCTTGGACTGCTTGGAGCTACCGGACACCTGAATCCCCCCTCTACAGGATCTCACTCTGAAACCAATCAAACTGGTCCTAAAACTAACGAGAACCCGAAAAAAAGCATCTTTATAAAAACATTTTAACAATGAATGTTTTAATTAAACACATTTTTTAACTGAATTTATGGGTTTTTTTTTATTATTTTAAGCTGTAATTAAATATATTTCAAAATAAGAAAATGTTGGAAAAATGACAGATTTACACACGTGTTCATGAAGTTATAAAAGTTTTGTTTTTTAAACTACAGACGTTCAGAAAGAGGTGAAGACCGTCGAAATCACGCCCATCGTTCAAACTGGTTGAATGGCATGATGTTGAGACAGACATGAAGTGTTTTATCCTGTTTTCACCACCATATGATGCACATAAGTCTTGGATTTTCTTCAAAATGTGCCCAATAGTGCAGCGCGCCCTGTGTGTGTGTGTTATAAAAAGAGCTCCGACAGGTTCAAGAAGACGGAGCTGAGTTTTTACAGACATAAGAAGTGGCCCACGTTGGAGGAGAGTCTGGAGCAGTGGATCACCGATAGAACGAGTGGAGGGAAGACTAGAGCAGTGGATCATCGATAGAACGAGTGGAGGAAAGACTAGAGCAGTGGATCATCGATAGGAGTGGAGGGAAGACTAGAGCAGTGGATCATCGATAGAACAAGTGGAGGAAAGACTAAAGCAGTGGATCATCGATAGAACGAGAGGAGGAAAGACTAGAGCAGTGGATCATCGATAGAACGAGAGGAGGAAAGACTAGAGCAGTGGATCATCGATAGAACGAGTGGAGGACAGACTAGAGCAGTGGATCATCGATAGAAGGAGTGGAGGGAAGACTAGAGCAGTGGATCATCGATAGAACGAGTGGAGGAAAGACTAGAGCAGTGGATCATCGATAGAACAAGTGGAGGAAAGACTAGAGCAGTGGATCATCGATAGAATGAGAAGAGGAAAGACTGGAGCAGTGGATCACAGAGTATAGAATCTGGTTACTGATCGGGTCATGACAGGAACCAAGCGTGAGCAGAGCACCTGGACTAAAGCCCTTCCTGCTTATGACTGATACTGGAGGTGCTGAAAACAAGATGGCGCTCAAATAGAATCTGAATACAGGTTACAGGTCAGTGTGGTCATCGAGTGGGTGTGATTATGAGGTTGGTATGGTCACTCAGTGGGTCATACCAACCTGGCATCAAAGAGCGGGGTCAGCAGAGTCCTCGGAGGTGTCTGCTTGGTGGGCGTTGCCACCTTGTAGTGATGCAATCCTGTCTTTGAACTTGTCCACTGCGCTGTCCTTGGTAAGCAGCGTTACCCCCATGGCGTTCAAACTCTCCTCCAGGCCGTCGCCGGGGTTATCGATCTCCACGATGGAATCGTTGGCCTGCGGAGTCGATTCAATACCGATTAGCGGTTCTCATCATTGATCCGGTTTGCAGGTGCGATGAGGACAGTGCTTACCAGCTGCAGGGTTGCCAGCAGGTGCCTGCAGACCTCCGTGGGCTCCTGGCCCTGCATCATGCAGGCAAACGTCTTGCGCTGGCCCACTTCGCCCAGAGCGGCCCTCACCTTGTCGCAGTAGTCCTGGATGTTCAGCGGTGGGCGCTCTTGCTGCACGGAACACAAGGTGCGATTTTAATATTACAGCTGAAAACGAACCTGATTTTATTACCATGCCTATATATTGATTCAGATTCATGCCCTGTCACGCCCACAGGAAAGGGCGTAAGTTGGCGAATGCGAAATATTTCATGAACGATGTTTCGATCAACGCGTAAACACGACTTTCAACTCTTGAATTTGCAAGAGGGGTCTTAAACGTGTGGCCTGGGGTCCAAGTGTGGACCCAATCGGCATCCCGTGCGGACCCAGAATTTAACTTTTAATTCTAATGGGTGAATCAATAGCCATGGCAGAGACTTTCCTTTCCGTTGTCTTCCTGGTTATCTGGGGCTGGGTCGCGGGGGCATCCTCCTCCTCAGGGTGGCTGGCCTCTCACTCAGAGATTCGGTGAGGAGTTCTGCCATCCGGGAGGAGCTTGGTGTCGAGCCGCTCCCCCTCCAGGTTGAGAGAAACCAGATGGGATTGTTTGGGTATCTGGTCAGGACATCTTCCGAATCCCTCGCTGGTGAGGGTGTTTTGGGCACGTCCCACCCGGAGGAGACCAAGAGGGAGACCCCAGACCTGCTGGAGGGACTATGTCTCACAGCTGGCTGGGGAACACCTCACAATCCTCCTGGGTGAGCTGGAGGATGCAGCCTGGGCTTCCCATCTGCGGCTGGAGGCCCCGCGACCCGGCCCCGGATAAGCGGAAGACGACGGAACGATTTTAACCTGTAATTTTGATGATTTCGTTTGTTCGTTGAGAACGTTCCGGGCCTCAAATAACCCTGAACGAGGGCGGCACGATCGGCTCACAGCAAGAAGGTCAGGGTTCGAGTCCCGGGTGGAGACGAGGCTCGGAACACTATTCTTTCTGTGTGTAGTTTACATGTTCTCCCTCAGTATGTGTGGGTTTTCTCTGGTTTCCTCCAAAACATACGTACCTGTTAGGTTGATTGGCCACTATGTGATTACCCGTAGGAATGAGTGTGTGTGTGGCCTCGTGATAGACTGGCAACCTGTTCGGGGTGTACCATGCCTCGCGTCGGAATCAGCCGGGATGGGCTCTGGCACATTCTGCAGCCCTGAACGGGATTGGACCGTGTGTTTAGAATCTTAACCTCACGGTCTTCAAATGTGTGTTTGGTGGATTTAAGATGCAGACGGACGGCAGACCGGGCACCCTCGTGTGGAGGAGTCAGTTTGGGGGTACAATTAGGCTGTAACGGGGGAGGAACAGCCTCCCCCGTTACAGCCCGTTCCTGTAACGGGGGAGGCTGTGGAGAGACTGTGACCAGATCAGCAGGTATGTTTGACGGCTCTACCTGGTGCTGCAGCACCGGTTGGATTTTTTCCGTCCAGTTTTTCACCCTGACAGAAAGTGAGGTCTGCTGAACGTAGTCGCGGGAGTCGCCCACCATCTGTTCCTGCACACACACATGCACGCACGCGCATACACACACACGCACACACACACACAGGTTAGTGCGCTGACATCAGAATCGTACGTACTGATGATGTCATAGATCCATACCACTCGCTGTTTCAACAGATCCTCGTAGGTGAGGTTGTCTAGGTTATCCAGGTTACCTGCACACACTGACACACAGAGTTTACACACACACACACACACACACACACACACACACACACACACACAGTACAGTTCGTACAGTTATTATTATCCTCGTTTGGAATGTCCTCATCGTTTCCTCCACCTGGACCAAAAAGAAAATCCCCATGTTAATCACAAAGAGCAGTGAAGTTGGGGTGAATGAGCGCCAACCGATCCGTGTATTCTCACCGAAAGGGTCGTCGGGCATCTGGTCAGGCTCCTCCCACTGCTCATCCTCCGGACACTCCTCGTCCTGGCACTCCTGCTCCGGCACTAGGACTTCAAGCGGCGGCATTTCCTGCAGAGCGGAAAGCAGGTGGAAGTAAGACGCGTGTTACCGTGGAAACGGGTACACAGGAAGAAAGAGGCGCGACCTCTGGCCGTTGCGTTTTTCTGCTCCGCTCCGCTGCTTTTTTCCGCAGGAGCTTCACATATAGATAGTTCAGCTCTGAAACGGGATGGACAGAGTCAGATGAATTCCTTTTACTGGATTAGGAGGCGGGGGTTACCTGGATTAGTGGGACCACCTTTAAGCCTAGTGTTCAAAGGATCGCCTGGAAAAACAAAAAAAATTTCATGATAAACAGGAAAAGAACCGTTCCGTCATCTTCCGCTTGTCCCGGGGTTGGGTCGCAGGGGACAACAGCCTCAAGCGGGCAGCCCAGGCCTCTCTCTCCCCGGCTGCATCCTCTAGCTCACCTGGAAGGATCCCAAGTCGTTCCCCGGCCAGCTGTGAGACATAGTCTCTCCAGCGGGTCCGGGGTATAATAGGGAGCTGAAACACTCACCTGCAATTAGACCGACTAGAGTCCCAAGGGTATCAAACTCCGGTTCTGAAGGTTTTCCATGTGTTCCTGGTTCATCAGCTGATGCACATAAAGTGAAATCAACAGCCAATCAAATTTGGCACACTAACTCGTTAACCTGGATCAGGTGTGTAGATGCAGGAACACTTAGAAAACCGTCAGGACACTGTCCCTCCAGGACCGGACTTTAACACCTGTGGGCTCGACGATGACGTGTCTGTGACTCAAAATCAGTCGATTAACGGCACGTTTTCTACTGAACATCTACAGATTATTACACGGCGTTCGTCTGATAAACGTCACCTCTTACCGGTCATTAAATTAACCAATGGTTGATTGTTAAGCAAGTGCTTTTTTTTTAGACTTAAATCATCCCTCAACGGGAAAGGCTGCCACAACGGCCCTTGGACTTCTGGTCCAAGGGCAACTGTTGAACCACTGAGCTACCGCCTCCTCCACATCTGTAGAAAATCGGTCAAAAATCGCACAATGTTTCCGCCTTGGAGTAGATTTCAGAAAATTGCTACATTTTAAGTCAGAGCGATGATGATGTCATCTATCACAAAATGTTCGATGAGTGAGGTGGACGCCCGCTCAAATTTCCCCCCGAATCGACGGATCGCCGACCCATCGGGACCCAAGGAGACCTCGTACAGAAAGACTTACAGACTCCAGAGAACCAGGTGTAGAAATCCGGCAGGATTGTTGGCACTGGCCTTTTCCTCTTCCCAGAGTCGTCTAGATTGTTGGGTATTCTGTAACATTTCCCTGCAGAAAAATCATTAAGTTCATTCACAGCTGGTACTGAGTAACTATGGGCAGTTTCAGTGGCTGATTGTTCACCTGGCTTAAGTGGTTTCGGTACCCCGCATACCTCGTAGGGATCATGAAGCTTCCAGACGTCCTGGAAAGAACAACGTAGCAACAAGAAAAGAGTTCTTAGTAACGATCATAGTCTCCTAGCAACAAGAAGAGTTCTTAGTAACGATCATAGTCTCCTAGCAACAAGAATAGTGATCTTAGTAACGATCACAGTCTCCTAGCAACAAGAATAGTGATCTTAGTAACGATCACAGTCTCCTAGCAACAAGAATAGTGATCTTAGCAACAAGGGATCTGGTTTTAGTAACAAGAAAATTGTAATTTATAAGGAGTAACATGCTTTAAGGAACAAGTGAAGCATTCCTAAGTGTCCTTCTATGGTAGACGTTCAGATTAACCCAGCCATGGTATAACTGCGGCTCGTTGAAGGTTTTAATCCAGCCCGTCAAACTTTCCGTTCCGTCATCTTCCGCTTGCTGCGGGGTCGGGTCGCGGGGGCAACAGCCCCAAACGGGCAGCCCAGGCCTCTCTCATGCCGGCTGTATCCTCCAGGCTCACCCGGAAGGATCCCAAGTCTTTCCTCGGCCAGCTGTGAGACATAGTCTCTACAGCAGGTCCGGGGTCTGCCTCTTGGTCTCCTCCCGGTGAGACGTGCCCGAAACACCTCGCCCGCGAGGCGCTCGGGAACCACCCCATCTGGCTCCTCTCGACCTGGAGGAGCAGCGGCTCTACTCCAAGCTCCTCCCGGATGGCAGAGCTCCTCACCCGATCCCGCGGAGGAAGCTCATTTCGGCTACTGTACCAGCGATCTCATTCTTTCAGTCACCACCCACAGCTGGTGACCATGGTGAGGCTAGGGACATAGATCCTGGTTACCATGGTGAGGGTAGGAACGTAGATCCTGGTTACCATGGTGAGGGTAGGAACATAGATCCTGGTTACCATGGTGAGGGTAGGAACGTAGATCCTGGTTACCATGGTGAGGGTAGGAACGTAGATCCTGGTTACCATGGTGAGGGTAGGAACATAGATCCTGGTTACCATGGTGAGGGTAGGAACATAGATCCTGGTTACCATGGTGAGGGTAGGAACGTAGATCCTGGTTACCATGGTGAGGGTAGGAACGTAGATCCTGGTTACTATGGTGAGGGTAGGAACGTAGATCCTGGTTACCATGGTGAGGGTAGGGACATAGATCCTGGTTACCATGGTGAGGGTAGGAACATAGATCCTGGTTACCATGGTGAGGGTAGGGACATAGATCCTGGTTACCATGGTGAGGGTAGGAACATAGATCCTGGTTACCATGGTGAGGGTAGGGACATAGATCCTGGTTACCATGGTGTGGGTAGGAACGTAGATCCTGTTTACCATGGTGAGGGTAGGGACGTAGATCCTGGTTATCATGGTGAGGGTAGGAACATAGATCCTGGTTACCATGGTGAGGGTAGGAACGTAGATCCTGGTTACCATGGTGAGGGTAGGAACGTAGATCGACTTGTAAATCGAGAGCTTTGCTTTTCGGCTCAGCTCTCTCTTTACCACGACGGACCGATGCAGCGTGTCAAAATAAACAGTGTGCACAGATATGGAAAGCCATCAGGGCCAATACACGCACGTAAACAAATGTGTTAGATGTTAAAACAAACAAAATGTTACATCAAGCTCTTAGATTTCAGAGCTTGCGCCACTAGATTTGAAATGTAACACTCTTGATGTAACAATTAACGCGCTTGTTTAAAATCTAGCGTCATTCTATCGGTCTAATCTAGCGGTTACCAAAGCATGCCATCCATCTGATCCTGGTCAAATCAAATGTTAGAACTCAATGTGTTGCCAACTCCTGTGTTAGACGTTTAAACCTAACCTTTAGATGATACATTAGAGAGGAGTCTCCATGGACGAGGATGTTTACACATGACATAGTGATCTATAGTGAGAGGAGGGAAGAGGAGGAGGAAAAGATGGAGACTAGAAAGAAGAGGAATGAAGATTTTCCAGAGTACGTGTGTGTGAATGAGAGGAGCGAGGTTACATGGAGAAGAGAGGCAGGATGGAAGGGTGTGATGTGTGATAGAAGGTCTAGAGACAGTCACTGAGGAAAAGACAGGAAACAGAGATGTTTGTAGCAGAGATGAAGATGCTGAGGATCTCTCTGAGAGTGACCAGGATGGACAGGATCAGAGGAACAGCACATGTTAGAGGTTTTAAAGTCAGAGAGGTCAGACTCAGATGGTTTGGACATGTGCAGAGGAGAGAGAGGGACAGTCAGGCAGGAGGTCTAGAGGAAGACAAAAGAGGAGGTTTATGGATGCAGTGAAGGACATGAACCCAAGAGGATCCAGGAGACAGGATTAGATGGAAGAAACTGACTTGCTGTGGCGCCCCCTGGAGGGTAATACTGGAAGGAGCAGTAGTAACAGATGAAATGATAAAATCTCTTACAGGGATCTGACACTCTTTTTCACTTTCATATTCGGGCTCCTCAAATCTTTTGTCTCGGATCATCAGTCCTTCTCTTGTACCCTGAAACATCAAAGTGAATTAACTCCGGTCTGGTTCAGTCGTACACCTGTACAGGTGAAGTACCGAGCTGTACCTGGGCCTGATGGTGGTCCACATGCTCCGCAAAGCTCATGTGATGATCTAGTTCTTCCCCCATCGCCACATCATCATCATCCATACATACGAAGTCCTCTGAGTCTGCAGAGAGTAAGGGGTTACCCGCTGGACCAATCAGAAGTGGATCTGGTAAAAGTCACCTCCGTTATGATCCTGCTGGAGCTCAGGTTCTGCAGGCCGTTGATCCAACAGAAATCGTGAGGATTCACGTGACCGGAGCAAGATCATGCCGTCGTCTCCAGGAGAGAACAGGTTGATGCGGAAATCCTTCTGGCTGCAGACGACCTCCCCTTTTACACTGAGTACCAGAACCGGGTCAGAACTGGAACAGAGATTTAAGAAACGCACGGGGAACCAACCTTATGAGGGGCAGCTTGAGCTTCTCATACGGCTCCAAGCGGATCAGAGACTCCGGGAGGAGAGGAGGAACTGTGACAGTCTGCTGGGAGAACATGAGGGTCAGAGGAGAAACTCAGAGGTGGATCCAAAAGAGAAAAGCTCACCGTGGAGAATGAGGTTGTCCTGGTGTTCTCAGAGGCCTCGAGGTCTATCGCGCTGAACTGTGGGGGAAAAAACAAGACTACATTACCCAGAATGCCCTGAGAGAGACACTGACTTCCAGCCAATCTCCTTCTACAGCTCTTTCTTTACAACGGATCGATGCAGCGTCCTAATTATTGCAGACGATGCACCGATCCGTCTGTCGATCTTCTGCTCCGTTTTTCCCCCACTGTGATAAGATCCAGAGATACTTAAACCCTGTCCCCGACCGGCAAGAGGCGCTCTACCCTTTGCCAGGCGTGGATCATGGTCTCTGACTTAGAGGCCAAGGAGAAAGTTGAGGACGCTTCGCTCGTCGCCAAGGACGCTTCGCTCGTCGCCAAAGACGCTTCGCTCGTCGCCAAGGACGCTTCGCTCGTCGCCAAGGACGCTTCGATGGTCGCCAAGGACGCTTCGATGGTCGCTAAGGACGCTTCGATGGTCGCTATGGACGCTTCGCTCGTTGCTGCGGACGCTTCTCTCGTTGCTAAGGACGCTTCGATGGTCGCTAAAGACGCTTCGATGGTCGCTAAGGACGCTTCGCTCGTCGCTAAGGACGCTTTGCTCGTCGCTAAGGACGCTTCGCTCGTCGCTTAGGGCGCTTTGCTTGTCAACAAAGACGTTTCGCTTGTCTTAAAAAACGAGAAAAAACTGTCAGTACCAACTATGGATGAGCTAATGTGCTTCTTAGGGGTCGTGAGACCAGATGTTAGTCACAAAGCTCGAGGTGATACAGGTGAAACAGGGCAGGTGGAGCAATTTTATTTCTACTTCCTGTTTACAGGCTGGAGCCACTCTGATTGGTCATTACGTAGATTACCTCTTCGTCTTCAGAGTCTTTGTCGTGGTCGTTTGTTCCTCCGTCAGCGTGCCGCCCCTCTTTGGTCCGTCTGAAAAAGAAAAGATCAGCTCACCATCTCTGGCTCCTCCCCACTTCCACAAGGTAAACGTGAAGCTCACCCCTTTTTATTGTTGGTTATAAAATCCAGAGTTTGGAAGACTTCGTTGTGCAGCAGCTCGACCTGCGGAAACAAACACATGTTAGAGCTTCGCCCATTAAACACAGCTACATCTGTTTATCAGAGCGCCACCTAGTGCTGAGAGGTGAACCGGTTTCCAGGTTTAAATTATCAAAACGTCCGGAACTATGTCTTGTTTTTATTGGAGCGTCACAAAACATGCATGGAACAGAGCACAGGTTTAAACATTCCCAGCAACGGGTAAAGTGTCCCTAGCAACGAGTAAAGTGTCCCTAGCAACGAGTAAAGTGTCCCTAGCAACGGGTAAAGTGTCCCTAGCAACAATTAAAGTGTCCCTAGCAACAATTAAAGTGTCCCTAGCAATGAGTAAAGTGTCCCTAGCAACGAGTAAAGCCTTCTTTGGAACAGGTAACACGTCCTTAGCGACGAGTAAAGCGTCCTTAGCGACGAGTAAAGCGTCCTTAGCGACGAGTAAAGCGTCCTTAGCGACGAGTAAAGCGTCCTCAGCGACGAGTAAAGCGTCCTCAGCGACGAGTAAAGCGTCCTTAGCGACGAGTAAAGCGTCCTTAGCGACGAGTAAAGCGTCCTTAGCGACGAGTAAAGCGTCCTTAGCGACGAGTAAAGCGTCCTTAGCGACGAGTAAAGCGTCCTTACCGACGAGTAAAGCATCCTTACCGACGGGTAAAGCATCCTTACCGACGAGTAAAGCATCCTTACCGACGGGTAAAGCATCCTTACCGACGGGTAAAGCATCCTTAGCGACTGGTAAAGCGTCCTTAGCGACTGGTAAAGCGTCCTTAGCGACAAGTGAATAATCCGTAAATTCTGATTAATGTAGCGTTTTGGTCGTTATCATGGCGTAAGCACCACCGTAGCGCTGAAGGAAAAACGATTACTTGGTAAATAGGATGGTGTTCCTTAGAAAGATGGTAACCATAGTAACCTCGTAACCCCAGGTAACTCGTTCTCTACATGTCCCACCTTGTTGCCGTAGATGCTGACGGAATGCTGGATGATCAACGCCGCTTCCGCAAAATTCAATCCTGGTTGTTCTTTATCCCAGGAGAGGTAAATTTCCTCGACCTGGAGACAGAAAGATGTAGTAGTTGATTCATTTTCTATCCCTCTCCACCTTCCCCTCTTTCTGCAGGTGTACCTCTTTCAGGAAGCCATTCAGCCGTGAAGCGATGTCCACATCCCAGTTTTTTGCCAGGTCCTTGATGGGCTGCAGCAGGTCGGTATATCGCTTCTCTGCGCCTTCCATGTTTGGAAGGTGGAAGGTCTAAAGATGACGTTTGGAAGGTGACGTCTTCGTGCGGTTTGAGTTCCTTTCTTTGTTCCTTTAAAACGTCACTCTGAAATGTAAGAAATCAGGACTGAAGCGATGGAACAAACAGTTAAAGTGAAACAATCTGTCCAGTCCTACCCTCACCGTGGTAACCGGCATCTACGTTCCTACCCTCACCGTGGTAACCGGGATCTACGTTCCTACCCTCACCATGGTAACCGGGATCTACGTTCCTACCCTCACCATGGTAACCAGGATCTACGTTCCTACCCTCACCGTGGTAACCGGCATCTACGTTCCTACCCTCACCATGGTAACCGGGATCTACGTTCCTACCCTCACCGTGGTAACCGGCATCTACGTTCCTACCCTCACCGTGGTAACCGGCATCTACGTTCCTACCCTCACCGTGGTAACCAGGATCTATGTTCCTACCCTCACCATGGTAACCAGGATCTACATTCCTACCCTCACCATGGTAACCAGGATCTATGTTCCTACCCTCACCATGGTAACCGGGATCGATGTTCCTACCCTCACCATGGTAACCAGGATCTATGTTCCTACCCTCACCATGGTAACCAGGATCTACGTTCCTGCCCTCACCATGGTAACCAGGATCTACGTCCTACCCTCACCATGGCAACCAGATCTACATTCCTACCCTCACCATGGTAACCAGGATCTACATTCCTTCCCTCACCATGGCAACCAGGATCTACGTTCCTACCCTCACCATGGTAACCAGGATCTACGTTCCTACCCTCACCATGGCAACCAGGATCTACGTTCCTACCCTCACCATGGTAACCAGGATCTACGTCCTACCCTCACCATGGCAACCAGGATCTACGTTCCTGCCCTCACCATGGTAACCAGGATCTACGTCCTACCCTCACCATGGCAACCAGATCTACGTTCCTACCCTCACCATGGTAACCAGGATCTACGTTCCTACCCTCACCATGGTAACCAGGATCTACATTCCTACCCTCACCATGGTAACCAGGATCTACATTCCTACCCTCACCATGGCAACCAGGATCTACATTCCTACCCTCACCATGGCAACCAGGATCTACATTCCTACCCTCACCATGGCAACCAGGATCTACGTTCCTACCCTCACCATGGCAACCAGGATCTACGTTCCTACCCTCACCATGGTAACCAGGATCTACGTCCTACCCCTCACCATGGTAACCAGGATCTACATTCCTACCCTCACCATGGCAACCAGGATCTACGTTCCTACCCTCACCATGGTAACCAATCTGGATGGTGACTGTATAAATAAAGGGGTGAAGATGAGTTTTCTATGCAAGGTGGGCGGGGTCTCTCTCTCTCTCTCTCTCAGGTGCATCTTCTGCTTATCTGTGGTCGGGTCTTCTGGGGCAACAGGCTTCTCTCACCCCGCTCCAGATCACCCAGGAGGATCCAGAGGAGTTCCCTGTCCAGCTGTGAGACATAGTCTCTCCAGCAGGTCCGGGATCTGCATCTGGGTCTCCTCCTGGTGGGACGGAACACCTCACCTTCATCCTGCTACTCTACCCAGAGGAGCAAGGGCTCTAATCTGAGCTCCTTTCGGATGGCAGAGCTGGAGTGTGGGGATGAAACGCTTGTTTTTCTGTGTAGCTTGTGGCTGATATGAAATTGGAATATGTGTGTGTGTGTGTGTGTGTTTGTGTGTGTTTGTGAGACAGACAGACAGACGATCGATCTGTATGGGGTGTATCCTTCCTCACGGAGAAAAAAACCCCATTATTTTACGTCTTATTTTAATGATCGCAGCAAAATATTTACATAAAATTGATCAAAATTTGAGGAAAATAAAAATAACATTGATTTAATTATAAAATATTATAAAAAATGAAAATAAATGACGTTTTTATTGTTTAAACAGCTGATACAAACATCCGTTTTTTCGTGAATATTAACAGATAAAAAACGTTTCATTCGTCATTAATTGAGTCTGTATAAACTTACCTCTCGATGATCGCATGAGGAATCTGTACATAACTGAAAAAGAACATTTAAAATAACATTTAATAGTTTTAAATGTTTTTATAAATGAACTTTTTAAACTAATCCCGCCATTAATTTGTTTCTTTTTTTTCGCTTCCTTTTTCCGCTCGATGAATTTCTTCTTCTCTGGTGTAAATTAGCAGTGCCCTTTACTCCCCCCAGTGGCGTCACACTGTATTTACACCAAATTTCCGTATTTTCGCCTTTTTGTTTTTTGAAATGTAATCTACACATTTTTCTTCCTGAGATTCATATTCCAAGACTTTTAAAAACTCACGGTTATTAAATACATTGACATATATTCATTATTTTTAATAAAATAAAAATGGGTGAACTGGCATCCGTCCGCCATTTTTGTAGTCCTTTCAAACGTGGTTGTAGTCTGTCCGCCATGTTTGTAGTTTATAGGGATTAAATAGGATTTGAAGCTTTTAGTGACAGTTTTAAGATCTTATTATGGACTGGAACTTTCAAACATCGTTGCCACTGTAACCCACATTCCACCCAGCGCAGAGCCTACTGTTGTGTGTTCCGCCAAGTGGCTGTTCCAGCTTCGTCACTCCGCCCTGCACCTTTTGTAGCTGTTCTGAAGAGGTTTTGAAGCACTATCTTGAAATGTTTGAAGCTACCGGACACACTTGTTTCTGTCCAGTAGAAATAGGTGGTAAAAAAAAACTGTACTGAATCACAGCCAGAAGGTCAGGGTTTGAGTCCAAGAGTGGGGGCGAGGCTGGTCTTTCTGTGTGGAGTTTGCATGTTCTCCCTGTGTATGTGTGGGTTTTCGCCCATTTTCTCTTAAAACATGCATGTTAAGTTGATTAGAAACATGCATGATAAAAGCAGCGGCTCTACACCGAGCGCCTCCCGGATGGCAGAGCTCCTCCTTCTATCTCTGAGAGAGAGTCCAGCCACCCTGCAGGGGAGGATCATTTTAGCCCTTGTATGTGATCTCATCTTTTGGTCACCACCCACAATGTTTACCATGGTGAGGGTAGGAACGTAGATCCTGGTTACCATGGTGAGGGTAGGAACGTAGATCCTGGTTACCATGGTGAGGGTAGGAACATAGATCCTGGTTACCATGGTGAGGGTAGGAACATAGATCCTGGTTACCATGGTGAGGGTGGGAACGTAGATCCTGGTTACCATGGTGATGGTAGGAACGTAGATCCTGGTTACCATGGTGAGGGTAGGAACATAGATCCTGGTTACCATGGTGAGGGTAGGAACGTAGATCCTGGTTACCATGGTGAGGGTGGGAACGTAGATCCTGGTTACCATGGTGAAGGTAGGAACGTAGATCCTGGTTACCATGGTGAGGGTAGGAACGTAGATCCTGGTTACCATGGTGAGGGTAGGAACGTAGATCCTGGTTACCATGGTGAGGGTAGGAACATAGATCCTGGTTACCATGGTGAGGGTGGGAACGTAGATCCTGGTTACCATGGTGATGGTAGGAACGTAGATCCTGGTTACCATGGTGAGGGTAGGAACATAGATCCTGGTTACCATGGTGAGGGTGGGAACGTAGATCCTGGTTACCATGGTGAGGGTAGGAACGTAGATCCTGGTTACCATGGTGAGGGTAGGAACATAGATCCTGGTTACCATGGTGAGGGTAGGAACATAGATCCTGGTTACCATGGTGAGGGTGGGAACGTAGATCCTGGTTACCATGGTGATGGTAGGAACGTAGATCCTGGTTACCATGGTGAGGGTAGGAACATAGATCCTGGTTACCATGGTGAGGGTAGGAACGTAGATCCTGGTTACCATGGTGATGGTAGGAACGTAGATCCTGGTTACCATGGTGAGGGTAGGAACATAGATCCTGGTTACCATGGTGAGGGTGGGAACGTAGATCCTGGTTACCATGGTGAAGGTAGGAACGTAGATCCTGGTTACCATGGTGAGGGTAGGAACGTAGATCCTGGTTACCATGGTGAGGGTAGGAACGTAGATCCTGGTTACCATGGTGAAGGTAGGAACGTAGATCCTGGTTACCATGGTGAGGGTAGGAACGTAGATCCTGGTTACCATGGTGAGGGTAGAAACGTAGATCCTGGTTATCATGGTGAGGGTAGGAACGTAGATCCTCGTTACCACGATGAGGGTGGGAACGTAGATTGACATATAAGTCGCGAGTTTTGCTTTTCGGCTCAGCACTTCCTTTACCACGACGGATCGATGCAGCGTGCTAATTATTGCGGACGCCACACTGATCCGTCTGCCGATCTCCCGCTCCATCCTTCTCCCATAATGATACTTAAACTCCTCCACTTGAGAAGGACCCTGTCCCTGACCTGTAGGGGTTTTTCCACCCTGTTAGGCGAGGACCATAGTCTATGATTCACAGGCTCTGATTCCCATCTTGGCCGCTTTGCACTCGGCAGTAAACGGTCCAGTTAGAGCTGGAGATTATGATTATTCTCCATCATTACTGGAGAGTCACCGTTGTAGTGGTGAATTATAAAGGTCCTCTACGCCATTCTTAGTAAAAAATTAGACCTCTGGTCTGTAGTTCTACATCCAGGATGGAAACCATACTGCTCCTCCTCCATCCAGAAGTTTGATCATCACATGTTATTATCTGGAGTTCCTGACCACTCGGTGTTATGGAATGCGGTCCGAGCAGACTTGGCTGACTGAGTGGAACAGCAGATGTTGGAGCTAAAAATACTCGGAGAAGGTTTGGTTACATAGAAGCAGGACAGCTGACACCAGTTCCCCTCTCTCATTACTCCACGCAGCTGTCCACCCGGAGTCATTCCAACCTGCTCCACATTAAAATGCAGACTACGTCCCGGCTTCTGGTCCAGGTTCTTACATCCAAAATCTTTTTGTTCACATTCTGGTGAAATTTTATTAAACTTTGCAACAAATATAAATAATTAACTCATGCAAATTTATTTAAATAAACCACTCATCAGCATTTCATGCTGTCTTAATTAAATTAGAAGTCTTTGTACCGTCGGGTACCTGTTCGACCCACATGTTAGTGTTCATAAATACACCTGCCCAGGTGTGACAAGGTGGGCTGGCAGTTGCTACCATCACCAGGAGAACTCCACCCACCAGGTTCATTCATTTCTCTGCCTGGAATTGGAAGCAGCACGGAGTCTTTCTGACCAGACTTTCTCCAGATTCAGAGGTTGTTTCCTGAGAGATGGATCAGGGAGTTTCCAGTCATCATGCAGACATGCCAAGTCTCCCGCTTTGGAGAGGAGACACCCGCAATTAGGACCTATCTCACGTTCACCCGCCAAGGCTAACAAAACTCCTGCATGAGGAACACTCTAGTGCGTTCCATGGACATGATTAGGTATAATGAGGCTAAGCACACGGCATCTCCTGTTGCTGCAGCTGTACATCTGAATCTGCCTGGTCTATTGACAGTATTGTTTTTTGGTGAACGTATGGAAGAAGTCGGACATCCGGGAACTTTGGTTATGTAACAGCTTATGTGTGTGAGCCACAAAACAAAGAGTGACCAAGCAGTACAGGGTGTATTCCTGGTGGTACCTCCTCTTCATACAGATACATAACACTAGGTGGTAACACACGGAAGACGCACAATTAACCAGCTGCTTTCTCATGTTTTGAACGGTTTGTTTTACACCAACTGTCATGACCGGTGTTGTCCATTGGCGGATGTGACGTCATGTCATAGCCCCTCCTCCTTTTGGCCCCGCCTTAAAATCTCCCTCTTTGTGAAGCCAAAAACTTGGCATCTCTGCACCATGATGATCCTGGAGGTCACAGCTAATGCTGGGCAAAGGGTTGGGACATTGATTTGGCTTCTGATACAAACTATAAATGTCCGTCCTAGAACCAGAGGGTTGCCAGTTCGATCCACTGCTCAGAGTTCATGCCAAGGTGTCCCTGAAAAAGACACCGAACCCCTCAATGTCTCCTGATGGTGGTTTCCAGCTTGCATGGCAGCTTCCACCATCAGGTATGAATGTGTGTGTGAATGGGTGAATGTGAGCTACGATGTAAAGCGCTTTGAGAACCAATGCAGGTGGGTACAGAAAGGTTGTGAGGCAGGTCCAGCGCCAGTGGCTGTCCAGGTAAAAGTGGTTTTCATGTGGAGGCGTGAAGTTGTTCCAGGTCTCGTTGATGGTCCGTCTCCCCAGCAACAATGTGACCGTTTTTCATGCAGCTGCAGCTCAGCGGAACACCGTTCTCCAGAGCCAGCGTCTGCTCTGGAGGGATGGCGTCTGGTGAAGTAGGGTCCACTGGGGGCGGACGGCCGTGGTGAAGGGCCCAGAGCAGTGTGAGGGTGAGGGCCATGGCCAAAATCTGAGCCACGCCGATGGAAACGGCCAGGAAGCGAAGCATCTGCAGCTGCTTGGTACCCCGGATGAAGCTGTAGACCTTCGGTCCACAGCCCTGAAACAGACACAGGCATGGTTACCCTCTGCACCCACGTCGTGACAGTGTATTCTAAGTTTAGATCTTTCCTCCTTCCACAGACCCTAACACACACCCACTGGCATAAACTACAAACACTCGCTCAAAACCCCTCATGCGTTTTAAATATTGTGCGGAGTGGGTTGTAATTAGTGGAGGAGTTTAAGTATCTCGGGGTTTTGTTCACAAGTGGGGGAAGGATGGAGCAGGAGATCAACAGGCGGATTGGTGCGGCATCAGCAATAACTAGGACGCTGCATCGGTCCGTCGTGTTAAAGAGAGAGCTGAGCCAAAAAGCAAAGCTCTGGATTTACAAGTCGATCTACGTTCCAACCCTCACCATGGTAACCAGGATCTACGTTCCTACCCTCATCATGGTAACCAGGATCTATGTTCCTACCCTCACCATGGTAACCAGGATCTACGTTCCTACCCTCATCATGGTAACCAGGATCTACGTTCCTACCCTCACCATGGTAACCAGGATCTATGTTCCTACCCTCATCATGGTAACCAGGATCTACGTTCCTACCCTCACCATGGTAACCAGGATCTATGTTCCTACCCTCACCATGGTAACCAGGATCTACGTTCCTACCCTCACCATGGTAACCAGGATCTATGTTCCTACCCTCATCATGGTAACCAGGATCTATGTTCCTACCCTCATCATGGTAACCAGGATCTACGTTCCTACCCTCACCATGGTAACCAGGATCTATGTTCCTACCCTCACCATGGTAACCAGGATCTACGTTCCTACCATCACCATGGTAACCAGGATCTACGTTCCTACCCTCACCATGGTAACCAGGATCTACGTTCCTATCCTCACCATGGTAACCAGGATCTACATTCCTACCATCACCATGGTAACCAGGATCTACGTTCCTACCCTCACCATGGTAACCAGGATCTACGTTCCTACCCTCACCATGGTAACCAGGATCTACGTTCCTACCCTCACCATGGTCACCAGCTGTGGGTGGTGACCGAAAGAATGAGATCGCGGGAACAAGCGGCCGAAATGAGCTTCCTCCGCAGGATGGCTGGGCTCTCACTCAGAGATCGGGTGAGGAGCTCTGCCATCCGGGAGGAGCTCGGTGTCGAGCCGCTCCTCCTCCAGGTCGAGAGGAGCCAGATGGGGTGGTTCGGGCATCTGGTCAAGATGCCCCCCGAGCGCCTTGCGGGCGAGGTGTTTCGGGCACGTCCCACCGCGAGGAGACCAAGGGGCAGACCCCGGACCCGCTGGAGAGACTATGTCTCACAGCTGGCCGGGGAACGACTTGGGATCCTTCCAGGTGAGCTGGAGGATGCGGCCGGGGAGAGAGAGGCCTGGGCTGCCCGTTTGAGGCTGTTGCCCCCGTGACCCGACCCTCGAACAAGCGGAAGATGACGGGTTGTAATTATTCATGCCCTGCGCTGCACCGAAGTGGACTTCTTGGTTTTAATACAGGTGCTGTTTCACCACAGGTTTAACTGGATTCTCACCTCTTGATGCAGGTGACTCAGGTCGTGAAGGTGGGCGTGGCGAGCGCATCCTGGATACTGATTGGTGCAGCAGGAGTCAGGTGGCCACTCCATCTCAGTCATCTCCAACCAATCGGTGAAGTAAATCACGCCGCAGCACTTAAACTGAACAGGTAAGCACACCTGTTGTATGATACCACCTAATTCACTGCATCATGACGGGCTTACCTGCGTCTGGAAGGTGTTCCAGGTGTGTGTGAGCCACTGGGAACGCTGCAAGCCGAAGTCAGGCATCCGGGTCTTCAGACTGATCATGTCGGATCGCTGGACTGAGGGCTGCAGACGGAGATCAACCAGGTCAGGCACACATGATCCACCAGGTCTACATTTAACTTTAACTCATTCCTGATGTCAGTCAGTCAGTCATCTTCTTATCCGTCTGTCCTTTTTGCGGATGCCGGAGCCTATCCCGGCCAATTTAAGGTGAAGGGCAGAGTACACCCCGAACAGGTCGCCAGTCTGTCGCAGGGCCACACACATACAACCATCCACACACACACACATTCCTAGGGGCAATTTCGACAGCGGCCAATCAACCCAGCGTGCATGTCTTTGGAGGGTGGGAGGAAACTCACACAAACACGGGGAGAATATGCAAACTCCACACAGAAAGGACAGTGTTCTAAGCCTCGTCCCCACCTGGGACTTGAACCCACGACCTTCTTGCTGTGAGGCTACTGTGCTACGTTCATACCCTCACCATGGTAACCAGAATCTACGTTCCTACCCTCACCATGGTAACCAGAATCTACGTTCCTACCCTCACCATGGTAACCAGAATCTACGTTCCTACCCTCACCATGGTAACCAGGATCTACGTTCCTATCCTCACCATGGTAACCAGGATCTACGTTCCTACCCTCACCATGGTAACCAGGATCTACGTTCCTATCCTCACCATGGTAACCAGGATCTACGTTCCTACCCTCACCATGGTAACCAGGATCTACGTTCCTATCCTCACCATGGTAACCAGGATCTACGTTCCTACCGTCACCATGGTAACCAGGATCTATGTTCCTACCCTCACCATGGTAACCAGGATCTACGTTCCTATCCTCACCATGGTAACCAGGATCTACGTTCCTACCGTCACCATGGTAACCAGCTGTGGGTGGTGACCAAAAGAATGAGATTGCGGGTACAAGCGGCCGAAATGAGCTTCCTCCGCAGGGTGGCTGGGCTCTCACTCAGAGATCAGGTGAGGAGCTCTGCCATCCGGGAGGAGCTCGGTGTCGAGCCGCTCCTCCTCCAGGTCGAGAGGAACCAGATGGGGCGGTTCGGACATCTGGTCAGGATGCCCCCCGAGCGCCTCGCGGGCGAGGTGTTTTGGGCATGTCCCACCGGGAGGAGACCAAGGGGCAGACCCCGGACCCGCTGGAGAGACTATGTCTCACAGCTGGCCGGGGAACGACTTGGGATCCTTCCGGGTGAGCTAGAGGATGCAGCCGGGGTGAGAGAAGCCTGGGCTGCCCGCTTGAGGCTGTTGCCCCCGCAACCCGACCCCGTAACAAGCAGAAGATGACGGAACGGAACTTTTAACTCTGTTAAAGAGACGGTAACTCAAGGTTAAAGCAGAGATATTCACATATTAGTCATGAATCACGTTTTTTTAATGTAGTACGTATTATGTTATGATATCATAGTATTACGTTATGACATCATAATATTGCGCCTCGACGTGAAAAGCATCACATTATAACATAAAAACTTAATTTACAGCTTTTTCTTTTGACACAACTTTTAAAAGGCTTTTATAATGTTGCGAAAAAAGTTGCGAAGACGTTCTTTTGAATTCTATCGCATGTTTCAAACCAACATTTAACCCTTTTGATCCTTCAAATGTTTCCTGATTAAAAATCTTTCATCAAGAACAACTAAACAAGGTTCGTTCTGTTCCGTCGTCTTCCGTTAATCTGGGGCCGGGTCGCCGGGGCAACAGCCTCATACAGAAAACCCAGGCTTATCTCACCCCGGATGCATCCTCCATCTCACCCAGCAGGATCCTGAGGCATTCCCTGTCCAGCTGTGAGACATAGTCTCTCCAGCAGGTCCGGGGTCTGCCTCTTGGTCTCCTCCCGGTGGGACGGAACACCTCACCGGTGAGAGAGGCATGAATCACCCCATCCGGCTTCTCTCGCTTGGAGGAGCAACAGCTCTACTTCTAGCTCCTCCAGGATGGGAGAGCTCCTCCCTCTATTTCTGAGAGCCCAGCCACCCTGCAGAGGAAGATCATTACAGCCACTTGTATCTGGGATACAAGTTTTTTTCACATCTGTTCCAGCTTTGGTCATTATGTCACGTAATAGGAGCCTTTATGGTGAACCTCTGCTCCAATCCTGGTCTCCAAGACTCTCTTTCAAGTCCATCTGGACCAGTTCTACCTGAACTGAGCAGCCATAATGACAAAAAGTTCTGGTTTACATGAAGTCAGGTCGTCCTCACCTCATCGTAGGTCCAAACGGCGCTCGCTAACTCCACGCAGAAAATGACCAGCAGACTCCCAAAGTACTGAAAGGAAACCACAGGTGTGTGAGAGGTGATGCACAACTGAGGCCCCTACTACTATACCTGCCCACATACGTGTATGCCAACTTCTACTCAAACTGAGTAGTGTGTGAGACCTGTCTGAACATACCCAGCTTTACTATGGTGTGTGTAGAACTAAAGATGGTGGACTGCTTGTGTTTGAGATTTCATACATCGTTGCCATGGTATGGTATGGTTTGGTGTGAGTGGGTACCCAAGACAGCAGCAGCAGGTCACACCGCAGCGTGCCGCAGTATCCCAGCATGGCGATGATGATGAGGAAGCAGCAGACGGCGACCATGACGGGATGAACAGCTGGTGTGTACGTCAGGACGGCCGCTTCCTCCAACCTGCAGCCAGCGGAACGGTTAGAATCAGATATGAACAGAGACTCTTTTAAACAGGCTCATATGGAACCTTGCGTTGGTTCAGTGGTAGAGTGTTTATCCTTGGACCGGAAGAAGCCGGTTCGAATCCCACTGAGCCCCCTCTGTGTCCCTGGAGCAGACACTTACATTCTTACATTCTTTGTTAGGCGGGTGACGGCGATGCTTTGTTTATCCTGATGTTAACATCAGAATGTCCACGATTCCATAGAATCGATTTTGTGACGTAAAACCACAGTCAAGCTGAAGTTCTACAGAATTCTTAGAGATTGAAACCCTTAATGAAAATCAGTGGAGAATGTAGAATGATTTTTAAATCCCTAAACTCAGCATCATGGTTCCTTAGTGACATCCTCTACAGCTGTTTCCTGCCAGCCGGACTCACCTGGTGTGAGCCGTCAGGGTCAGGACGGTGTTCAGAGGGTCTCTGATCCACGCTGCTACGCCGAGCACGCAGGACGCCATCAGCTGGACACAAACAAGACGGATCAGTTTCCTCTGCTGGGAATATCACACATTCCTAAGTGAGGGGCTTTTTTTACCCCCCCTGAGACTGGACGCCATCCAGCAGCTAAACACACACACACACACACACACACACACACACACACAGAAATTTAGCATCTTTTAAAAATAATTTATTCCAAAAATGCATCATTCCGTTCGTTCCGTCATCTTCTGCTTCTTCCGGGGTCGGGTCGCGGGGGCAATAGCCTCAAACGGGCAGCCCAGGCCTCTCTCACCCCGGCTGCATCCTCCAGCTCACCTGGAAGGATCCCATGTCGTTCCCCGGCCAGCTGTGAGACATAGTCTCTCCAGCGGGTCCGGGGTCTGCGCCCTTGGTCTCCTCCCTGTGGGACGTGCCCAAAACACCTCGCCCGCGAGGCGCTCGGGGGCATCCTTACCAGATGCCCGAACCACCCCATCTGGTTCCTCTCGACCTGGAGGAGGAGCGGCTCGACACCGAGCTCCTCCCGGATGGCAGAGCTCCTCACCCAATCTCTGAGTGAGAGCCCAGCCACCCTGCGGAGGAAGCTCATTTCGGCCGCTTGTACCCGCGATCTCATTCTTTCGGTCACCACCCACAGCTGGTGACCATAGGTGAGGGTAGGAACGTAGATCCTGTTACCATGGTGAGGGTAGGAACGTAGATCCTGGTTACCATGGTGAGGGTAGGAACGTAGATCCTGGTTACCATGGTGAGGGTAGGAACGTAGATCCTGGTTACCATGGTGAGGGTAGGAATGTAGATCCTGGTTACCATGGTGAGGGTAGGAACGTAGATCCTGGTTACCATGGTGAGGGTAGGAACGTAGATCCTGGTTCGTTCTCTCTCTAAGCCCCGCCTCCATCACCTCTTCCTTCTCTCTCTAAGCCCCGCCTCCATCACCTCTTCTTTCTCTCTCTAAGCCCCGCCTCCATCACCTCTTCCTTCTCTCTCTAAGCCCCGCCTCCATCACCTCTTCCTTCTCTCTCTAAGCCCCGCCTCCATCACCTCTTCCCTCTCTCTCTAAGCCCCGCCTCCATCACCTCTTCTTTCTCTCTCTAAGCCCCGCCTCCATCACCTCTTCCCTCTCTCTCTAAGCCCCGCCTCCATCACCTCTTCTTTCTCTCTCTAAGCCCCGCCTCCATCACCTCTTCCTTCTCTCTCTAAGCCCCGCCTCCATCACCTCTTCCTTCTCTCTCTAAGCCCCGCCTCCATCACCTCTTCCCTCTCTCTAAGCCCCGCCTCCTTCACCTCTTCCTTCTCTCTAAGCCCCGCCTCCATCACCTCTTCTTTCTCTCTCTAAGCCCCGCCTCCATCACCTCTTCCTTCTCTCTAAGCCCCACCTCCATCACCTCTTCCCTCTCTCTAAGCCCCGCCTCCATCACCTTTTCCTTCTATCTCTAAGCCCCGCCTCCACCACCTCTTCCTTCTCTCTCTAAGCCCCGCCTCCATCACCTCTTCCTTCTCTCTAAGCGCCGCCTCCATCACCTCTTCCTTCTCTCTAAGCCCCGCCTCCATCACCTCTTCCTTCTCTCTCTAAGCCTCCATCACCTCTTCTTTCTCTCTCTAATTCCCGCCTCCATCACCTCTTCCTTCTCTCTCTAAGCCCCGCCTCCATCACCTCTTCCTTCTCTCTCTAAGCCTCCATCACCTCTTCCTTCTCTCTCTAAGCCCCGCCTCCATCACCTCTTCCTTCTCTCTCTAAGCCCCGCCTCCATCACCTCTTCCTTCTCTCTCTAAGCCCCGCCTCCATCACCTCTTCCTTCTCTCTCTAAGCCTCCATCACCTCTTCCTTCTCTCTCTAAGCCTCCATCACCTCTTCTTTCTCTCTCTAAGCCCCGCCTCCATCACCTCTTCTTTCTCTCTCTAAGCCCCGCCTCCATCACCTCTTCCTTCACCTGTGCAGGTAGGATGGAAAGGTTTGATGTGTGATGACGGTCGAGGTTCGAATCCCGGGTAGGGACGGGACGTGGACGTCTTTCTGTGTGGAGTTTGCATGTTCTCCCTGTGTATGTGTGGGTTTTCTCTGGTTTCCTCCAAAAACATACATGTTAGGTTGAGTGGCTGCTAGGAAGTGCCATTAAAAAAATGGGTTTATTCACAGTTTCTATGGAAACAGAAAGAGTTTTAATCCTGGTTTCTATGGAAACAGAAAGAGTTTTAATCAGAGTTTCTATGGAAACAGAAAGAGTTTTAATCAGAGTTTCTATGGAAACAGAAAGAGTTTTAATCAGAGTTTCTATGGAAACAGAAAGAGTTTTAATCAGTTTCCATGGAAACAGAAAGAGTTTTAATCAGAGTTTCTATGGAAACAGAAAGAGTTTTAATCAGTTTCCATGGAAACAGAAAGAGTTTTAATCAGAGTTTCTATGGAAACAGAAAGAGTTTTAATCTTGGTTTCTATGGAAACAGAAAGAGTTTTAATCAGAGTTTCCATGGAAACAGAAAGAGTTTTAATCCTGGTTTCTATGGACACAGAAAGAGTTTTAATCAGAGTTTCTATGGAAACAGAAAGAGTTTTAATCAGAGTTTCTATGGAAACAGAAAGTTTTAATCAGAGTTTCTATGGAAACAGAAAGAGATTTAATCAGAGTTTCTATGGAAACAGAAAGAGTTTTAATCAGAGTTTCTATGGAAACAGAAAGAGTTTTATGGAAAATATTTTTTTTTACCAGAAACAGCAGGTTTACTGCGTAAAGCAGTGCGCGCAGACACCGCACCGCGTCTTCACGCGCCATCCCGGAGCACCGGCATCACAGCCCCGCACCCGTTCCTCCCGGACCTCCTGCCCTCGCTCCGCGTCCTCCCGCACCGCCACGGAGCCGCTCCGTACAGGAGAACCACGTTCCAAAACTTCGGGTTCCCCCGTAGCCCCGCTGCTGGGGCTCGGCTCTTTCCGCCAACATTCGTTTATTTCCGCCAGGACTTGTTTGTTTTTCTTCGTCACTATTCGTTTCTTTCCGGAAAGATTTGGATTCTCTCGACAATATTCGTTTTTTTCCGGCTCTCTGTTTGTTTTTATTTTTTTTTATGTATTAATTTAATATATAAAATAGAGTTTAAATGTTTTATTGTGGTTTAAATTTAATTAATAATCATCCACAGTGTTCTTTACGGACTTCAAAACATGGCCTCTAAAAATATGCATGTTAGGTTGATTGGCTGAGAAATGAGTGTCTGTGTGTATGTGTGTGTGTGTGTGTGTGTGTGTGTGTGTGACCCTGCAGCAGACTGGTGACCTGTTCAGGGTGTATCCTGCCTCTTGCCTGGATTCAGCTGGGATAGGCTCCAACATCCCCAGGACCCTTAAGGGTTTAAGCAGTTCAGACGACAAAATTAAGTGAAGATTTTCTCCTCTTTGTCTTTTTATAAATTGGATATTTTATGGTTTTAATTACATCCTCATTTAATTAATCTGTCCCCTCTCTCCCGCCCCACACACCCCCACACACACCCACACACACACACACCCACACACACACACACACACACACCCACACACACACACACACCCACACACACACACACACACACACACACACACACATGATGGGTTAGCGGGTAGAGGCGAGGTGGAAAGAAAACCTTCAAAATGAACAGATTCTTTGTTGTGTTTGAACTGAATTATTTTCCTTAGATTTCTTCGTTTCTGCTTCTTGGTGTTCAGATTCGGCTCGTTCTGATATTTGGATTCTTTATTCGGATGTTTCCGGTTCTTAATGTTTAAATTCCAGGATCAGATCCCCGCTCCGCCCCCGCTTTCTCTCTCTTCCGGTCCGCCAAGAATGTGTTTTCCTCAAGGTCAAAAGTCAGAGGATGCTCACGCATTGTTGCCCTTAAAAGGACACGTCAACGACTTCCTGTCAAAATTTACATCTGGAGTCGACGAAGCATGGCCTGAGGGACGTTATGCACCCGGTTGACTTTTAATCCAGTGCCCTAAACCAGAATAAATACGTAAAATATTCTTAATGTTGTTTTAAGGACTTGGGATGACGTAGTGGAGATTCAATCTTTAAAATGAGGAACACTTAGAACATCAAACTTAGAGAATTTATTTTGTTTACTCAGACAAACAATTCACATTCATTCATCTTGTGAACAGTTTATCCTTAACGGGTCATGGTGGGTAACCGAGCTGATTAAAGACGAGAGGCAGGGTACACCCTGCACAAGTCGCCAGTCTGTTGCCAGGCAACACACAGACAACCATCCACTCACACACAATCTTTCCTAGGGGCAATTTATATCAGCCAATCAACATAACATACATGTTTCTGGAGGAAACCAGAGAAAACCCACACATACACAGAGAGAACATGCAAACTACAAACAGAAAGATGGGGGTTTTAAGACTCACCCTACTTCGGGACGCAAACCCCAACCTTCTAGCTGTGAGGTCACCGTGGTAACCACTGCACTCAAATTCATTAGAAAAATTTCACACTCAATCTGAGATTTCTCAATTCATTTTTTTAATTCATGCCGATGCATGAACCACCCGTGTTTCTGGGCGTTCGTGGTTCTTTTCTGTAGAGTAATACGTAAAAAGACCAGGTGAAGATGGTCTACATGCCACCCCTCCCACTTTGTCTTTGTTTAATCTGTAATGAAACCAAGCGACATTATGTTTACTGACAGGAGAAATTTACCCTTCTGTTGTTTAGACTAAAGGTTACAGGGCTGACCCTGTTTGAGGAGAAGGTGCACCTGCACAGGTCAGCAGGCTGTCGCAGGACCACACAGATTGGCAACACTCCAGAGGTCAGGGCTGTGCAGAGAGGTAGAGGAGCAGGTGCGCAGTGATAAAATCAGGGTACGTATGTGCATGTTGAATAGTCAGCTGTCTCATCATTGAAGTGTTGGTTTGAACTTCATCACAGAAGGTGAAGGAATGAAGACATGATCTTCTGAGTGACATCATCAGTGATTCCTGTCTGAACATACCCGGCTTCACTATGGAGCTAAAGATGGTGGACTGCTGGTGTTGTTCCACCACAGTGAAGGATCAACATGTGGAGCTTTTAGAGACAGTTTAACATCCTATTATGATTCACTGGAGAATCCAAACATCATTGGCATGGTGACACACATTCCACCCGGCACAAAGCCAACTGTAATCTATGATGTCCACCAAGGATTTGTTCCACCAATCGGCTGTTCCACCAAGTTGCTATTTCAAGTAGCGCTCCTACCTTACCATGGTAACCAGGATCTACATTCCTACCCTCACCGTGGTAACCAGGATCTACGTTCCTACCCTCACCGTGGTAACCAGGATCTACGTTCCTACCCTCACCATGGTAACCAGGATCTACATTCCTACCCTCACCGTGGTAACCAGGATCTACGTTCCTACCCTCACCGTGGTAACCAGAATCTACATTCCTACCCTCACCATGGTAACCAGGATCTATGTTCCTACCCTCACCGTGGTAGCCAGAATCTATGTTCCTACCCTCACCATGGTAACCAGGATCTATGTTCCTACCCTCACCATGGTAACCAGAATCTACGCTCCTACCCTCACCATGGTAACCAGGATCTACGTTCCTACCCTCACCTTGGTAACCAGGATCTACGTTCCTGCCCTCACCATGGTAACCAGGATCTACGTTCCTACCCTCACCACGGTAACCAGGGTCTACGTTCCTACCCTCACCACGGTAACCAGGATCTACTTTTCTACCCTCACCATGGTAACCAGGATCTACGTTCCTACCCTCACCATGGCAACCAGGATCTATGTTCCTACCGTCACCACGGTAACCAGGATCTACTTTTCAACCCTCACCATGGTAACCAGGATCTACGTTCCTACCCTCACCGTGGTAACCAGGATCTACATTCCTACCCTCACCATGGTAACCAGGATCTACATTCCTACCCTCACCGTGGTAACCAGGATCTACGTTCCTACCATCACCGTGGTAACCAGGATCTACGTTCCTACCCTCACCGTGGTAACCAGGATCTACGTTCCTACCATCACCATGGTAACCAGGATCTACGTTCCTACCCTCACCTTGGTAACCAGGATCTACGTTCCTACCCTCACCATGGTAACCAGGGTCTACGTTCCTACCCTCACCGTGGTAACCAGGATCTACATTCCTACCCTCAACGTGGTAACCAGGATCTACGTTCATACCCTCACCGTGGTAACCAGGATCTATGTTCCTACCCTCACCATGGTAACCAGGATCTACGTTCCTACCCTCATCATGGTAACCAGGATCTACGTTCCCACCCTCACCGTGGTAACCAGGATCTACGTTCCCACCCTCACCGTGGTAACCAGGATCTACGTTCCTACCCTCACCATGGTAACCAGTATGGGTGGTGACTGAAACAACAAAATTGTGGATACAAGCGGCTGAAATTATCTTCCTCTGCGGGGTGGCTGAGCTCTCGCTTAGAGCTGCTGTTCCTCCAGGTCGAGAGAAGGCAGATGGGGGGTTTCGGGCATCTGGTTAGGATGCCTCTCTCTCTGGTGAGGTGTTTCGTTTCACTAGAAGGGAACAAAGAGGCAGACCCAGGACCTGCTGAAGAGATTATGTCTCACAGCTGGACAGGGAACACCTCTGGATCCTCCTGAGTGAGCTGGAGGATGCAGCCGGGGTGAGAGAAGCCTGGGTTTCCTGTCTGAGGCTGTTGCCCATGGCGACCTGGACCTGGATAAATGGAAGATGATGGAATGAACCTTGCACATCAGAAAGAGGTGTCCCCTCTGCTCTGGTTTTGTTGTTTTGATAGAATCCAAACATCATTTGGAGAATCCAAATGATGGTTTTGGAGGTGGTTAATGTTTCCACTCTTAACCACCTCTGTTCCACTAAGCTGATGTTTCAGGTCCTTTCCATCCAGCTCAATACCACCTAACAGCTTTTTTGGAGCTCTAGGTCGGATTGTTTGGAGCTACTGGACACATAAACTTCTCCCAATAATACAGTGAATTAAATGATTAAATAATGATCTATCAATGCATCCATATATCTATCATACAAGTTTAAACCAGTAAAAACTACAAATACCATCATGCACTGGTTCCGACCTCAGGAAATGGATGACGTCATCTCGTGTGTTCTCCACTCTGTCTTTGCTAAAGCAAGACGGAAGGCGCCATTTTGGAAGGTAAAATAACCTTCATAAAACGACGAAAACAACTCGTCTAACACGATGCTGTACCTGGAGGATTACTTAGAAAGTAAGTTTGGACGGTTAGCCGAAGAATGCATGTGGTTTAATGTGTTTTATTTGAAAGAAACGTGTTATTTTCATGATGGTAGTGTTTGTTAGTGTGTTAGCTTAGCCACCTAGCGGCTAGCCCTCTTCTTCGCGGGTTTATTTGAGGATGACGTTCTTCTTCTTCGTTTGTTTATTTAGTGATTGAACAGCTTCCTCTGGACCTCCGAGACAGATTTACGGAAATGAGAGAGATGGATCTTCAGGTTCAAAGTAAGTTTATTATTTAAATTTTATTTAAATGAAACCAAATTCAGAGAATTTAATTAATTTTAATAACAAATGCCTTTAAAATGTTTTACACAAAAACAGTGTGTTTAAGTTATTTGTTTATTTCATTTATTTTTCCCGCTTAAAAAAAAAACTAAATAAATTTTTGAACGTGCTTCAAATAAAAAAAAAACTATAAAAACAAAAAATAAATAAAAATATATAAATAACTAAAAATAAACTAAAGATACTTAAACAATTTTAGGAAATTCTTGCTCTTAGATCCTCCTTTAAGATGAGAAAAAACAAACAAAAAAAACCAACCCAAACAAAAAAGACCTTAAATCCCACCAGAGATAGGGGGGAATGCCCCCTGCAGGTCAGAGTCCTGCTTCAAGTGGAGGAGCCTAAAGTATCAGATTGGTGCGGCGTCAGCAATAACTAGGACGCTGTCTTGGTAAAGAAAGAGCTGAGCCAAAAAGCAAAGCTCTGGATTTACTAATAGATCCACGTTCCTACCCTCACCATGGTAACCAGGATCTAAGTTCCTACCCTCACCATGGTAACCAGGATCTACGTTCCTACCCTCACCATGGTAACCAGGATCTACGTTCCTACCCTCACCATGGTAACCAGGATCTATGTTCCTACTTTCACCATGGTAACCAGGATCTACGTTCTTACCCTCACCATGGTAACCAGGATCTACGTTCCTATCCTCACCATGGTAACCAGGATCTACGTTCCTACCCTCACCATGGTAACCAGGATCTACGTTCCTACCCTCACCATGGAAACCAGGATCTACGTTCCTACCCTCACCATGGTAACCAGGATCTACGTTCCTATCCTCACCATGGTAACCAGGATCTACGTTCCTACCCTCACCATGGTAACCAGGATCTACGTTCCTATCCTCACCATGGTAACCAGGATCTACGTTCCTATCCTCACCATGGTAACCAGGATCTACGTTCCTATCCTCACCATGGTAACCAGGATCTACGTTCCTACCCTCGCCATGGTAACCAGGATCTACGTTCCTACCCTCACCATGGTAACCAGGATCTATGTTCCTACTTTCACCATGGTAACCAGGATCTACGTTCTTACCCTCACCATGGTAACCAGGATCTACGTTCTTACCCTCACCATGGTAACCAGGATCTACGTTCCTACCCTCACCATGATAACCAGGATCTACGTTCCTACCCTCACCATGGTAACCAGGATCTACGTTCCTACCCTCACCATGATAACCAGGATCTACGTTCCTACCCTCACCATGGTAACCAGGATCTACGTTCCTACCCTCACCATGGTAACCAGGATCTACGTTCCTACCCTCACCATGATAACCAGGATCTACATTCCTACCCTCACCATGGTAACCAGGATCTACGTTCCTACGCTCACCATGGTAACCAGGATCTACGTTCATACCCTCACCATGGTAACCAGGATCTACATTTTTACCAGGTTCCTCTCAGTCTGTCAGGCTGGATTGTTTTATACTTATGTCTGTCATGTGTCGTCGTTACACGTTCCTTCACAATTCTTCTAAACTTATCGTTATTTTTTCTCAGATGCAACGGATCAACTGGAGCAGAAAGTCGTGGAGTTTTTCGCCAACGCCAAAAAGAACAAACCGGAGTGGAGAGAAGAGCAGATGGAGGGGATTAAGAAGGTGATTTATTTTCATCATATAGTTTCAGATGAAGGAGAATTGGTTTGCATTGATCATGTTTGGGTTTTTTTCAGGATTACTACAAAGCTCTAGAAGACGCAGATGAAAAAGTCCAGCTGGCCAATCAGATTTATGATTTGGTGAGTAAAGCCGAGGGTCCATGCTGTGTGATTCCAACCTTCATCCACACTGTGTGATTCTAGAAGGTTCTAAATAGAACCTCCATCCACACTGTGTGATTCTAGAAGGTTCTAAATAGAACCCCCATCCACACTGTGTGATTCTAGAAGGTTCTAATAGAACCTCCATCCACACTGTGTGATTCTAGAAGGTTCTAATAGAACCTCCATCCACACTGTGTGATTCTAGAAGGTTCTAAATAGAACCTCCATCCACACTGTGTGATTCTAGAAGGTTCTAAATAGAACCTCCATCCACACTGTGTGATTCTAGAAGGTTCTAATAGAACCTCCATCCACACTGTGTGATTCTAGAAGGTTCTAAATAGAACCCCCATCCACACTGTGAGACTAAATCTCCTCTGATCTGAGCCTAAGGGTGCGCACACAGTACGATCCGATAGTCTGCTGTGAGTGAATCACTCGCACTCTACCAACAACACTCTACCTCCTCTTAGATCTTCCTGTAGTCCTCTTTCCTGGTGGTTCCAAACCCAGCATCCTTCTTCTGATGTACTCTCTCTCTCTCCTCTGCACATGTCCAAACCATCTCAGTCTGACCTCTCTGACTTTAAAACCTCTAACATGTGCTGTTCCTCTAATCCTGTCCATCCTGGTCACTCCCAGAGAGATCCTCAGCATCTTCATCTCTGCTACAAACATCTCTGTTTCCTGTCTTTGAATCAGTGACACTGTCTCTTGACCAATCAGCTTGGCCGCTCTCACCACACTGTCTCTAGACCAATCAGCATGGCCGCTCTCACCACACTGTTTCTAGACCAATCAGCATGGCCGTTCTCACCACACTGTCTCTAGACCAATCAGCATGGCCGCTCTCACCACACTGTCTCTAGACCAATCAGCATGGCCGCTCTCACCACACTGTCTCTAGACCAATCAGCATGGCCGCTCTCACCACGCTGTCTCTAGACCAATCAGCATGGCCGCTCTCACCACACTGTCTCTAGACCAATCAGCATGGCCGCTCTCACCACACTGTCTCTAGACCAATCAGCATGGCCGCTCTCACCACGCTGTCTCTAGACCAATCAGCATGGCCGCTCTCACCACACTGTCTCTAGACCAATCAGCATGGCCGCTCTCACCATGGTTTTTTACACTTTTCCTTTCATTTTATCTGAAACTCTTCTATCACACATCACACCTAATACTTTTCTCTACCCGTTCCAGCCTGCCTGCACATGCTTCTTTACCTCTTTTCAACACTCTGTTGATCCTTTGTACTCAACCTAATTTCAGGTTGAATATCAAACAGGGTCTGCCCATCGTAAAAGGTCCAGATTAACATCTGCTCATTATTTTTCCGAGCTCGTTTGTTTGGAACCAGGTTTCATCGTCTCCTTGTTTCTGTCCTCAGGTCGACCGTCACCTTCGTAAACTAGACCAGGAGCTGGCCAAGTTTAAGATGGAGCTGGAAGCCGACAACGCAGGCATCACTGAAATTCTAGAGAGAAGTGAGTGACTGAAGCTCTTCAAAAATAAAAGAAAGGAAGACGGAAATGTAATTTAACTTCCTGTCTTCTAGGATCGTTGGAGATGGACACTCCGGCTCAGCCCGTCAACAACCATCACTTACACTCTCACTCCACAGCTGAGAGTGAGTACCAGCCTGAGCCTCTAGGAGGTGCTGTGCTTTTATCAGTTTAGATCAATCGTTCGTGTCGTTGCAGAGAGGAAGTACTCCGCCGTGACTCATCACACCACGGAGCACGTTCCAGAGAAGAAGTTTAAGAGTGAGGTTCTGCTTTCTACGCTCACGTCAGACGCCTCCAAAGAGAACACGCCAGGTAGCCGCTCATCTGGGGCAGAGTTGGGATTTACGTAGAAGGGGCTTAAAATATGGAGCAGAACCTCTTCATGACACCCCCTGTGTTAAATGTGGAATGTTAAACGTTGTCCTGGTGGCAGGGGGACGGTTTTAAGTGTCGCACAATGTTTGCTGCCTGGTCGCTGCGTACGGAGTTGTCTGCGATGACACTGCTTTAACCATTTGTTCCCTGGATCCTCTCTTTCTTTGTCTCTCTCGCAGGTTGCCGTGCCAACAGCACATCCTCTTCTGCCAATAACGTGTACAGCTCAAATTCCTCTCAGCCTCTAGCCTCCTACAACCTGACCTCGCTTCCGGCAGGACCCGGCACGGGGGCCGGAGCCATCACCATGGCAGCAGCTCAGGCAGTGCAGGCAACGGCGCAGGTGAGAGACACGACCAACTTTAAACCTGAATTTTTAACCGTGGTTTAGCCACACCCCCAAAGGTGGTAAAGCCATGCCCTTCGCTCTCAGCCCTGCTTAAGTTACGACTCTTACTGTGTCCAGATGAAGGAGGGCCGCAGGACGTCCAGTCTGAAAGCCAGCTATGAGGCCATCAAAAACAACGACTTCCAGCTGGGTCGGGAGTTCGCTCTGTCACGCGACAACACGGGCTACTCGTCTTCTGCCCTGGCTTCCACGCTCACCCAGACCCTCACCCCCACCGCCACCTCCGATTCCAGAGGACGCAAGTCCAAGTAAGTCCTCTGCTCTTGTCCTCTTCTTACAGCTCCTCTAATCCACCTCTTCCTGTTTCCAGGAGCAACATCAAGTCCTCCACCCACCAGTCGTCTTCTTCGTCTTCTTCTTCGTCACACTCATCCTGCTCATCATCATCGGCGCTGGCGCAGGAGCTTTCCCATCAGGCCTCTGTGCTACCGGAACCAGAAGCGAACAGCCAGGTGGACTGGACGTACGACCCCAACGAACCCCGATACTGCATCTGCAACCAGGTATGGCTGGTTCTTGTTGGTGACCTGCAGCAGGCGCAGTGGGCGTAACCCGGTTTTGATTCTCTGCAGGTTTCTTATGGAGAGATGGTCGGCTGTGACAACAATGATGTGAGTATCATGTTACACGTAAGCCCCTCCCAGCGGTGCTCCGGTGTCCTGACATCAACTTTCTGTGTCTTCAGTGTCCCATCGAGTGGTTCCACTATGGCTGTGTAGGTTTGACCGAGGCGCCTAAGGGGAAGTGGTTCTGTCCGCAGTGCACGGCCGCCATGAAGAGGAGAGGCAGCCGCCATAAGTAGGAGGTTAGGTTACCTGCCAAGCTGGACCACCAGGTCCAAAAACTCCCCAAAAAACTGGTTTTCCAGATCTCAAACTTTAAACAAAGTATTTCAAAATTTGGATCTGATGGACTACAGTCATGGCTGCCGTGCTATTGAACTACAGTCACGGCTGCCGGGCTGTCGGACTACAATCATGGTGACGTGTGTCTTTGAAGGCTCGAACAAAAGAAACAACGTTTCAGAATATAAACAATATGAGTGTGCCCCATTAACGTGTGGGCATGTTAGTGTGTCTTGAAAAATAAAACTGGGACGCTGCATCAGTCCGTTGTGGCGAAGAAAGCTGAGGCGAAAAGCAAAACTCTCGAATTACCAGTCGATCTACGTCTCTACTCTCATCATGGTAACCAGATTCTACGATCCTACCCTCATCATGGTAACCAGATTCTATGATCCTACCCTCATCATGGTAACAAGATTCTATGATCCTACCCTCATCATGGTAACCAGATTCTATGATCCTACCCTCATCATGGTAACCAGATTCTATGATCCTACCCTCATCATGGTAACCAGATTCTGTGATCCTACCCTCATCATGGTAACAAGATTCTATGATCCTACCCTCATCATGGTAACCAGATTCTATGATCCTACCCTCATCATGGTAACCAGATTCTATGATCCTACCCTCATCATGGTAACAAGATTCTATGATCCTACCCTCATCATGGTAATCAGATTCTACGATCCTACCCTCATCATGGTAATCAGATTCTATGATCCTACCCTCATCATGGTAACCAGATTCTATGATCCTACCCTCATCATGGTAACAAGATTCTATGATCCTACCCTCATCATGGTAACAAGATTCTATGATCCTACCCTCATCATGGTAACCAGATTCTATGATCCTACCCTCATCATGGTAATCAGATTCTACGATCCTACCCTCATCATGGTAACCAGATTCTATGATCCTACCCTCATCATGGTAACAAGATTCTATGATCCTACCCTCATCATGGTAACAAGATTCTATGATCCTACCCTCATCATGGTAACCAGATTCTACGATCCTACCCTCATCATGGTAACAAGATTCTATGATCCTACCCTCATCATGGTAATCAGATTCTACGATCCTACCCTCATCATGGTAACCAGATTCTATGATCCTACCCTCATCATGGTAACCAGATTCTATGATCCTACCCTCATCATGGTAACCAGATTCTATGATCCTATCCTCATCATGGTAACCAGATTCTACGATCCTACCCTCATCATGGTAACCAGATTCTATGATCCTACCCTCATCATGGTAACCAGATTCTACGATCCTACCCTCATCATGGTAACAAGATTCTATGATCCTACCCTCATCATGGTAACCAGATTCTATGATCCTACCCTCATCATGGTAACCAGATTCTATGATCCTATCCTCATCATGGTAACAAGATTCTATGATCCTATCCTCATCATGGTAACAAGATTCTATGATCCTACCCTCATCATGGTAACAAGATTCTATGATCCTACCCTCATCATGGTAACCAGATTCTATGATCCTACCCTCATCATGGTAACCAGATTCTATGATCCTACCCTCATCATGGTAACCGGAATCTACGTCCCGACGCTCACCTTGGTAACCATTGTGTGTGGTGACCGAAAGAACAAGATCACGAACACAAGCGGTTGAAATGATCTTCCAGAGGGCAGAGTCTCTCTTAGGTATAGAGTGAGGAGCTCTGCCATCTGGGAGGAGCTCAGAGTATGGCGGTCATCGAGCCAGATAGGGTGGTGAGGTGTTCCGTCCTACCGGGAGGACACCCAGAGACAGACCCTGAACCCGGTGGACAGACTGTCTCAACGCTGGATAGAGAACTACTCGAGGAAAGCCTGGTGAGGCTGTTGCCCCTGCGACCCGGTCCCGGATAAGCGGAAGATGACAGAACCAAGTTTTGCACACCCAAAATCATGTAAAAAGCATTTGACTGCAGACGAAATAAATCTCAGACTTTACAGGAACAAATAAAATGTTCAACTTTTTATTAATAAAACAATTTCAAGTGAAATTTTTTGCATCAACAGTTTGACATAAAACAAGAAAATGTTTCACTAACAATGTAAGAAACTAACATCATCATCATGGGAGGAAGTACGGAAAGAGGACAGTTACTTCTGAGATGAAACGTGGTTCTTCTGCTGTTCACCCTTAGGGTCAGGTCTGTTTGAACCAGGCATGGGCAAACTACGGCTCGCGGGCCACATGCGGCCCATTAAACGTTTTAATCCGACTCCCGAACTTGAAAAAATTAAATAAATCGTCATTTTCCATAATTTCCCTTTAGGGGTCGCAACATTAAGTCAGTTCCTTCCATCTAACCCTATCTGCTGCATCCTCTTCAGTCACACCAACTATCTTCATGTCTTCCTTCACTGTATCCATGAACCTCCTCTTTGGTCTTCCTCTAGTCCTCTTTCCTGGTGGTTCCAAACCCAGCATCCTTCTTCTGATGTACTCTCTCTCTCTCCTCTGCACATGTCCAAACCATCTCAGTCTGGCCTCTCTGACTTTGAAACCTCTAACATGTGATGTTCCTCTGATCCTGTCCATCCTGGTCACTCCCAGAGAGATCCTCAGCATCTTCATCTCTGCTACAAACATCTCTGTTTCCTGTCTTTTCCTCAGTGACACTGTCTCTAGACCAATCAGCATGGCCGCTCTCACCACATTGTCTCTAGACCAATCAGCATGGCCGCTCTCACCACACTGTCTCTAGACCAATCAGCATGGCCGCTCTCACCACACTGTCTCTAGACCAATCAGCATGGCCGCTCTCACCACACTGTCTCTAGACCAATCAGCATGGCCGCTCTCACCACACTGTCTCTAGACCAATCAGCATGGCTGCTCTCACCACACTGTCTCTAGACCAATCAGCATGGCTGCTCTCACCACACTGTCTCTAGACCAATCAGCATGGCCGCTCTCACCACACTGTCTCTAATGACATTATTTATCTTATAAATAAATCTTAATGTTTTATTTCTCCTGTAATTTTCATGTTTCATCACTAAATGGCACACTCTAGACAACAACACTACTCCCAATAAAATGTGTGTCTACATGAGGCGCACGCTGTCAAAATAAAGAGCAGGTATGGAAAGCCAGCAGGGTCAATACACACACCTCAACAAGCCCGTTAGATTTCAAATGTACACTTTAAACCTATGTTTACATGCGTGTAGTGGCCCTGATTGCTTTCCATACCTAAATCAAATATAACACACTTCCCAAACTCAATAGATCCACCACATCCTAAGATGTGTATTTTTTCTCCAATGAGGCGAGGTTACCAAAGCATGGCATCCATCTGCTCCTGTTTTGCCCCCTGGTCAAATGTTAGAACTTAATGTGGCCCGCGAATCAGACGGTTTGCCCACCCCTGGTGTAATTCCTCATGGATGATCAAGAGGTTTCAAATTTCATCCAGGATTCATTTTGAGAACTGTTTTCTATGTAATCTTTAAAAATAAATCCTTGGTCATTCTGAAAGTTTTATTACATTAAAAACTGGCATCATCTTGAGTTTATTGTGTTTACGTTTCCTTTTTGTCTAATTCTGTCTTTTTATTTATGTTTTCTCATGTTTTTTTTTTTTTAATTTTACACTGTCCCCTTTTGAACTAATCTATTTTCTAGCGAACAGACTTGGCTAATCCTCTCTCCGAACCACCCGGCTACAAAGAAGCAGATCCGAAACTAACCCAACCCCTTCCTGGCCAGTTCTATCAAGCCCAGATTACCACCTGGGGTTAGTTCAGACCTCGTAGGAGATGCTCTTTCTACACCAGGTCTCATCGACTATCAGGAACGGAGGAGAACATAAAGGTCAGTTGTTGCTGTACCAGGTAGGTTTTAGATCTTATAAGGCAGTTGGGATCACTTGTGACAGGGCAGGCGGTGGCTCAGTGGTAGATCGTTCGCCCTCGGAAGTCCGCAGGTTCGAATCCAACTGCTTTCACGTCTAGTGTCCTTGGAGAAGACAATAAGAGTTGCATGGCAACTGTTCCCCGAGCCAGCAGGCTAGCTTGAGGTGTGTCGGAAGCCAAGGCGCACACCAAGACGGGAGTAAAGGCCCAGAGGTTCACAGCCAGAGGCCCAATAGGGTCTGACCGCCTTAGATGCAGTCACCACAGCCTAAAACACAACCAGATACCCAGCTTAGGCAGACCACAGACCACTGTGCACCCATCTCTCCACCCCTAATACCTCACCTGTAGCCCTGCCAAGTCTCCCCATGCTGCTCTCCCGCATGCACATGATGTGACAGTGCGCAACAAAGGGCTATACCTCAGGGTAACTCACACCCCGCCCAGCAGCAGGCAGCACAGAAGTGACTGGTCTGCGATCCCCGCTGCCCAACCTCCAGGCAGTAGAGCCCTGATCGCCCTGGCCACACCGAGGACACAGGCAGGTGAAGACCGGCTGTCCTCCTTTGTATGTGTATGGGAGTGTTCTGGGCACACTGGCTTGTTGCACAAAAACATGACTTTTTTGTCGGCAGGATGAACAGCATTTGGAATTAGCACTTCAGCTACTCTAGGCCCAACACCAACTAACTCCAGCTCACCCAGGAGGATCCTGAGGTGTTCCCTGTCCAACTGGGAGACATAGTCTCTCCAGCAGGTCCTGGGTCTGCCTCTTGGTCTCCTCCTGGTGGGACGTGCCCGAAACACTTCACCAGTGAGGCACTCAGGAGGCATCCTAACCAGATTCCCGAACCCCACCCCCATCTGGCTTCTCTTGACCTGGAGGAGCAGCGGCTCTACTCTGAGCTGCCCCCTGATGGCAGAGCTCTTCACCCATTTAAAAAAAATTTAGGGACTCATCTCCAGCTGTTTTCCACCAACTCTTCATCCATACAAACACATTGAAATTTAAAGACTTAATAGATTATAAAACCACACAACTCATGTATAAAATTAAAAATAAACAAGTACCAAATCAGATCCAAAGTTTTTTTTCAAAATCGAGAGAGTACCCATAATCTGAGGGGATCTGATGATTTCAAAAAGCCTAGGGTCAGAACCAATGTAAACAACACTGTATCTCTACTGTGTGTGTGTGTGTGTGTGTGTGTGTGTGTGTGTGTGTGTGTGTGTGTGTGTGTGTGTGTGTGTGTGTGTGTGTGTGTGTGTGTGTGTGTGTGTGTGTGTGTGTGTGTGTGTGTGTGTGTGTGTGTGTGTGTGTGTGTGTGTGTGTGTGTGTGTGTGTGTGTGTGTGTGTGTGTGTGTGTGTGTGTGTGTGTGTGTGTGTGTGTGTGTGTGTGTGTGTGTGTGTGTGTGTGTGTGTGGTATCTCTACTGTTGGGGTGGGTCTATGGAACAGATTAGAACCGGACATCAAAGACTGCAGAAGACTGACTCGATTTAAAAGTTTATATAAAAATAAAACTGATAACTTATCATGTAAATGTAGCAGCACTTTATCTTCATGTTTAGGGTAAAGGGGGTTGGCTTCTGCCTATTCCCTTTCAGACTGTGTCTTTTTTATTTGTACCGTTAGTTAATTTTCTTGTTGTTTTATGTCTGAATAAATTAAATTGAAAAAAAAAAAAAGTGCTTTACATGGTAGCTCACATTCATACCTGATGGGGAAGCTGCCATGCAAGCTGGAAACCACGATCAAGAGCAATTGGGGGGTTGGTGTCTTGCTCAAGGACACCTTGGCATGAACTCCTGGCAGGGGATCGAACCGGCAACTTTCCGGTTACAGGGCGGTCGCCCTGCTTACTAAGCCATTACTAAGCCATCCTTGCCCCATTTTTCCCCCAAAAAAATGATATAGATAAAACAACCACGGGGACAGCACAGGGCGCATTGGGTAGCACAGTGGCCTCACAGCAAGAAGGCCGTAGGTTCAAGTCCCGGGCAGGGACGAGGCTTGGAGCGCTGGCCTTTCTGTGTAGAGTTTGCATGTTCTCCCCATATCTGCGTGGGTTTCCTCCGGATACTCTGGTTTCCACCCACCCTCCAAAGACATCCATGTTATGTTGATTGGCCGGTGCCAAATTGCCCATAAGAATGGATGAGTGTGTGTGTGTATATGGTTGTATGTGTGTGGCCCCGTGACAGACTGGCGACCTGTTCGGGGTGTACCCTGCCCCTCGCTTTAATCAGCCGGGATGGGCTCTGGCACCTCCCGCAACCCCGAAAGGGATAGACGGATAAGAAGGTGACTGACTGAAAACAACCACAACCATACAGACACATTCTTAGGGGCATTTTGGCACCAGCCAATCAACCTAACATGTATGTGTTTGGAGGGTGGGAGGAAACCTACGCAGACACGGGGTGAACATGCAAACTCCACACAGAAAGGACAGTGTTTCCGTCCCCACCGGGGGTTTGAACCCATGACCGTCTTGCTGTGCTACCCACTGCGCCACCGTGCTGCGGTCTAATTGGTATCAAATTTTATTTAAAAAGCCTTTTTCAAACAAATTTTTTCAAAGTTCTGAAAAAAACATGAAAAAATATGAGAAGAATTAACATTAAATAACAAATTAAAAGCTGGTTGGCATGGTAACCTCACAGCATGGAGCTCGCGGGTTAAAATACAGGTCTTACTGTGTGTAGTTTGCATGTTCTCTCTGTGTATGTGTGGGTTTCCTCTGGTTTCCTCCAAAAACATACATATTAGGTTGATTGGCTGCTATTGTGACCGGACCGCTGGTTCCGGACCGGGTGGAGAGCGCCAGGGAAGCAGAGGCACAGACTGTAAAACCAGTTTTAAGATTATTTAGTAATATTTTAAAACAAGTCCTTAAAATAAAGTTCATGTAATAGGGTTCAGCCCAATGGCACGTCCTCGTCCCGCTCCGCAGCCCTTTGTGGGTCGTCTTGTCGTTCTGGATCCGCTCTTTACAGGCTCACTCGTCCCCTGCACCGACTGCGGCAAACTTCTCATCTGGTGGGATCCATGAAGGACACCCTGTGACTCTTCGCAGAGGAAGCCTTCGCCGCACGGGGGTGTGCACGCTCCCCCTGTGTCTCCTGGCTGCCACCTCTCCTCTGACCCCCCCACCAACCCTAACTAGGGATGAGTGGTTCAGAAGATGAACAAACCAATTAGACCTCATTAGGCGTTTACACTAATTAGGCAAAAGGGACCTGGGCATTCGATCAGGATTGGTGCAATTAATAAACATCCTACCCAATCAGGAATCAGAGATGACTGATTGTTTCCAGGTGTATGATAATTACTGGTCATGTCGACACCTATCGCTGTTAGGTTATTGGTTAAGACCTCATAAGGAGGCTGTACTAATTAGACCTCATTAAGAAGCCATACCAAGAGGCCAAGCCTCCATCCCAGCAGTTCTGCCTGCTCTGTTCGTGGGCTCCTTGTTGGGGTCTAGCTGGCCCAGGTGGTGCTGGTCCCTCACTTCGGCCATGTTGCTTTTGTGGGTACCTGTACCACCTGAAACCAGGTGGACCCTGAGGGAGACGGGAGGCTGGAAGTAAGTGTGGGGTTGGGTCCCTCTTTGGATCGTGCTGGAGACTAGCCTGGCTGATTCAAGGCAAGAGGCTGGATACACTCCAAACAGGTTACCAGTGTGTTGTGGGGCGACACAAACAACCAGGGGTGTCCAACATTCCTGATATCTACCAGTCCGGTGCTACCCTCACAAACCCCCGGAGATCATTTCCAACCAGCCTCTCTCTCTCTATCTCACACACACAAATACACCAGCAAATTTCTCTCTCTCTTGCTCCATTTTCTCTCTAACACAAACAAACATGGACTTTTTCCTCGCGCACGCAGCGCTTTGGAAGGGGAGGGGTCACAACATAACAGGCGCTGCTCATTGATTTCAGACTTAACAACGTGCTTTCACATCTCAGACTCCTAAATCTGTCAATAACACTAGAAAAAGCTGCCAGATTGAAGCTTTTTTGGGGAAAAAAAACCCCATAGAGTCACTAAATTTTCATTTATTTTCCCGACACACCTGGCTGTTGAATTGCAATCAGTCTGCGATCGACTGGTTGGGCACCTCCACACACAACCATCCACACACACTCTCATTCCTGGGCACAATTTCATAGCAGCCAATCAACCTAACATGACTGTTTTTGGAGGAAACCACTGAAAACCCACACATACACAGAGAGAACATGCAAACTCCACACAGAAAGGACAGTGTTTCAAACCTCGGCCCCTCTCAGGGACTGAAACCCTGACCTTCCTGCCTCGGTCTGATTGGTATGTCTTTAATGAGGTCTGACTGATGTGGCCTCCTGATGAGATCAGTCCCTCTTGAAAGGAATCTTGGCCCCTGTGTTTCTGGTTTATTTGCGGCCCTGGTTAAACTGGTCCATGCTGGGAACATATGTTCTCCTAGAATAACAAGAGGAGGAGGGGAAGGAAGGAAGGAAGGAAGAGGAGGAGCAGAGAGAAAAACCCCCTCCTTCTCCCTCTTCTCCTCCTGAAGGACCAGATGGCGAAGCAACATTCGCACAACTTTTCTCCAACTTTCCTGAAGCGAAAGATGAAAGAGCTCTGCTGTGCTTTGAAGTAGATCCTCGTGACCGTGTGCGTGCAGACAGACAGACATGATAGAGGGGTGAGGGTCTTCATGGGGGCTGATGTCTCCCTGCGCCTCCTCTTGAGAAGCGTGGGGATGCTCCTCCGTAGGCGCGCTTGCTCCTGCTCCTGCCCTTTGGTCCTGCTTGCTCTGCTTTGCCTCTACAGGATCCTAATGGTGGAACAGACCGAGGAGCAAACCAGGAGTCTCATCTCCAAGCTGGAGGCTGTGAGGAGCGACACGCAGGTAAAACTTACTGAACTGTTTTCATTCTTTAAATATTAACGAAACCTCATTAAAAACTTAGTCGTGTTCATTTTTAACTGGTGAACAAAAGCCATTGGCTTAGAGGTCTGTCAATCATTCCAACCTCCTGGTTTAAATGTTTTGATTGGAAGCAGCATGAAACCTACTGGCTCTGCTTAATCTAGTTTCATGTTTGGAACCGCCTATCCTGAGTGGGGACGAGCACACACTCACACACACACACACACACACACTCATTCCTAGGGGCAATTTCTCAACCTCTAATCAACCAAACATGTATGTTTTTGGAGGAAGGGAGGAAACCAGAGTACCTAGAGAAAACCTACACATATATGGGGAGAACATGCAAACCCCACACAGAAAGGACAGTGTTCCAAGCCTCGTCTCCACCCAGGACTTGAATCCCTGACCTTCTTGCTGTGAGGCCACCGTATCGTCTGATATAGGCAGTCAGTCACCTTCTCAACCGTCTATGCCTTACGAGAGGTTTCAGAGCCCATTTCGGCTGATTCGAGGCGAGAGGCAGGGTACACCCAGAACAGGTCGCCCGTCTGTCGTGGGGCGACCCACTCCACACGTGGATTGGCACATGTAGGGCCAACCATACACACACATTACTACATGATTGGTAATCATGTTGTGGCCAATCAATCTAACATGTATGTTTTTGGAGGGTGGGAGGAAACCGGAGAAAACACACTCATACACGGGGAGAACATGCAAACTCCACACAGAAAGGCCAGTGTTCCAAGCCTCGTTCCCCCCCCCCTGGGCCTCAAATCCCTGACCTTCTTGCTGTGAGGCCATCATACTACCCTAATTTAGATACTTTATTAATTCCCTGCCGGGGAGATCTGGTAGCTTCAAGCAGTCGTAGAGAGAGCTCCAAACAGCTGCTTGGTGGTGCTGAGTTGAACAGAGCTGGAACAGCCGCTTGGTGGAACACACGACAGTGGGCTCTGCATCATGTAATTCTTCTGCCTGCATCATCTCTGGAACCCGCTCTTTTCATCACATCCCCACGGTTCTTTAGCGACTTCACTGGCTCGTAACCCAGGGTGGAGAGCACCAGGGAAGCAGAGGCACAGACTGTAAAACCAGTTTTAAGATTATTTAGTAATATTTTAAGGACTCGCAGCCGAAGGCGCGGTCAATGAAGCCGAAGGCGCGGTCAATGAAGGTGAGTTCACCTTCTCTCTGATTGGGCGGTTCAGTCCTTTAGCTCCTCCTCTTTCTTACAATGGGCAGATGGTTCTGGTTTTAACCCAGAACCATCTTCAAAATTCTAACTCTCAAAGCTGATCTCTGATCTCGTCCATATTGCCACCTCCTCTCGCTCTCTCAGGTCGTCTACATCTGTCCATCTTACTATCCTCGCCATCCGTCCTTCGACCACCCTGCTCCTCAACTCTGGAATTCCCTTCCCCCCGACATCAACAACTTAGACTCTTTCACTTTGTTTACATCTGTCTACTCTCTTTCCGTTCTGTTCCGTCATCTTCCGCTTATCCAGGGCCTGGTCGCCAGGGGCAACAGCCTCAGACGGGAAACCCAGGCTTCTCTCACCCCGGCTGCATCCTCCAGTTCACCCGGAAGGATCCATAGTCTCTCCATCAGGTCCGAGGTCTGCCTCTGGGTCTCCTCCTGGTGGCACTGAAGATTCCGAACCACCCAATCTGGCTTCTCTCGACCTGGAGGAGGAGTAGCTCAACACTGAGCTCCTCCCGGATTGCAGAACTCCTCACCCCATCCCTCAGTGAGAGCCCAGCCACCCTGCGGAGTCTGTAACAAATTAACAATGAAAAAAATAAACAACATGGAATTTGTTTTTACATTTTGTTCCAATACTTTATAAAAATGAACTGAACCGTCACTTTAAGAGCGAGGTACACACCCCTGACAGACAGACAGACAGACAGACAGAGGTTTGGACGCTCCTCTCTGGCTGGGAACAGTGAATGTTATGTGATGCCTTTAGGGTCAGAGGACAGTGGGATTCCTGCGGTGCCTTCAGGCTCCTTTTGGCTCTTTGTTGTTATTTTTACCTCAAGATGACTGACAGCTGTTTTAACCAATCAGATTGATGGCAGCTGTTTGTGTAATCCTTATAAAAAGGTTCTGTGTGTCACCGTGTTCGCCCTACCTCTTCTCATCAGGTGCGACCCCTCCCTCGGCGCGCCCTGGTTCTGACGGGTGGCCCTGCCCTCTCCGACCCCGTCCTCCAGCTGGTCCAGCGGCTCCTGCAGCAGATGGACTTTGAGGTCCACGTGTCCCGGTTTGCAGAGACCAGCCGGATCCGGAACACCGGTGAGCGAACTCCTGAATCCGTTCCGCACGCGCTCAGTTCGCGCGGTTAAAATATTTGGTTCCATCTAGAATCCTGTGATGTCGTCTCCATGACGACGATGGAGAATCTGCAGCAAAACGCACGCATGGTAATCAGTTCTGTGTTTCCACGGTGACGGGTTTAAACCTCTGTCTTCTTAGTAACAGCTGTCTCATCATCTGTTTCCATGGTAACAGGTGCTCACCCCTTTATATCTGTCACCATAGTTACTAAACCTTCCTGTTTCTCCGTGCTAGCAAACATGGGATGCTCCGCGTTTCCGTAGTAACGGGAGTTTGATTGGATGTGTTTCCATGGTTGCAGGTGTGGGTGGGTGGAGTCTCCTGCTGTGCCTCGGCAAATCAGAACAAAGCTGTCTGAAGGGGCGGGGCTTCCCTCTGCTTAAACATCACATGGTGAGTTACTGAGCTGAGAGCGTTTAAATTGACAGCAGGGAGGAATGAGGGTTCTCGAGCTGACTGTGTGTGTGTGTGTGTGTGTGTGTGTGTGTGTGTGTGTGTGTGTAGGTGAACCTGCTACCTGACCTCGTCCACGCTTTCTCAGATGGAGGTGGCGGTCTTTGTCGTTTTTTCATTGGCTCCCACCTGACAGGTAAGTGGGCGGAGTCACAGTTCAATCACAGTTTTCCAGGTTTTTACTTTAAATTTGAATCAACCTTCCAGATTTACCCATAATTCCCCACTCCTGTGGATCGACCAATCAGACGCTCCTGTCGGCTGCGTACGGGTGAGTACTCGCTCTCATCTTTCACCTGCTCATTTGGTCCTTTGAGGGATCAGAGAAACTCTTTGGTTGCTCAGTTTACAAACTTTGTTTACGCCACGCACACTCAGGGTTTCATCTCCGCTAACCTCTAGAACTCCATTCGCGGATCATGTTAATGATCCGGAGTCATTTACATGATCCGGAATTTGCTGGAGCCGGCTCCAGCACATTCTTATGAACAATAACGATGTGTCACTATTGGGCAGCCGGGGTGACGTCGCCCACAAACAAAAGAGATTGGAAAGTACTCCCAACATTGCCCCTTTTGTATGATCCATAAATGGAGTTCTAGAGGTGTGGTTGGGGGTGGTCTATCGAGATCTGCGGCTGGAGTGCGATTGACCAGGTGCTGCAGGCGGTGACAGCCAATCAGAAGCAAGAAGCCCCATTCAGGTTTGCAAATCTAAACAACCAGAAGTGAACGACCCGTCGCAGAACCTAACATGTATGTTTTTAGTATAATTGGTTTAATGTATAATTAATATAATAAAAAACACTTGTATGTTTTAAAATTGTAGATTTTTCGTCAAAAAATGAAGAGCAAGTGCGCAGAAACGCTAATTCCAATAGAAGTTAGCATGACGCCAGGTCGCAGATCATCTGGAAGAGAGGGGAAAGTGGATGACGCATTCTGGGCATGTGCAGAGGTGCTAAGTCGTGGATCTCATTTGAATAGGGGCTTTAAAGTTGTTCCGTTGTGTCGTCTTCTGCTTATCCGGGGCCGAGTTGCGGGGGCAACAGCCTCAGACGGGAAGCCCAGGCTTCTCTCATCCTAGCTGCATCTTCCAGCTCACCAGGTGGATCCCTAGGTGTTCCCTGTCCAGCTGTGAGACTGAGTCTCTCCACCTTGTCCGGAGTCTGGACCCGCTGGAGAGACACGTCCAACCACGTCTCCTCCTGGTTGGACGTGGCCAAAACAACTCACCAGCGAGGCGCTCGAGAGGCATCCTGACCAGATATCCAAACCACCCATCTGGTTATCTCGACCTGGAGGAGGAGCCGCTCAACACCGAGCTCTTACCGGATGGCAGAACTCCTCACCCAATCTCTGAGAGAGAGCCCATCCACACTGCGGAGGAAGCTCATTTCGCCCACTTGTATCCGCGATCGGGTTCTTTCGGCCACCACCCACAGCTGGTGACCATAGGTGACCGGCCTATGGAGGCCGGCAGGGCTGAGCCCAAACAGGGGACCAGGGCTGCCCTACCAGTGGACTCACAACCTACAGGAGGGGGAATAGGGGCCAGGTGAAGGAGTAGTTCACAGTCCTCAGTTCATTTTAGCTTCTGTCCACAAGTCTCATGTTTTCCTCAGGTCTTACAAAGATTCTTAGCCATCTTTGTAGATTGCTCAGTTTACCTAGAATTTGTCCTTAAATGAGTCTCTGATCCGCTTCCATTCTACTTCAGCAGTAACTCCTCTGTGGTTGCCATGGTGAATGTTTACGTTGTGGTGACGTCTGTTACCCCTTTGACTTCCTTCGTTCATGACATCACCGTGGTGAGGACCAATCAGCAGCCGAAGGCGCGGTCAATGAAGGTGAGTTCACCTTCTCTCTGATTGGGCGGTTCAGTCCTTTAGCTCCTCCTCTTTCTTACAGTGGGCAGAGTTCCTATCGGCACTTGGACCAGCGGCCTCCCATGATGCACCGAGCCAGATCCGGAGTGCGATTGACCAGGTGCTGCAGGCGGTGACAGCCAATCAGAAGCAAGAAGCCACATTCAGGTTTGAAAATCTGGACATCGTTCTACAGAAAAAATTGACGAAAACTTAGAGGAGGTTGTTTTACACGGAACATACGTAGATCCTGGTTACCATGGTGAGGATAGGAACGTAGATCCTGGTTACCATGGTGAGGGTAGGAACGTAGATCCTGGTTACCATGGTGAGGATAGGAACGTAGATCCTGGTTACCATGGCGAGGGTAGGAACATAGATCCTGGTTACCATGGTGAGGGTAGGAACGTAGATCCTCGTTACCATGGTGAGGGTAGGAACATAGATCCTGGTTACCATGGCGAGGGTAGGAACGTAGATCCTGGTTACCATGGTGAGGAGAGGAACGTAGATCCTGGTTACCATGGTGAGGGTAGGAACGTAGATCCTGGTTACCATGGCGAGGGTAGGAACATAGATCCTGGTTACCATGGCGAGGGTAGGAACATAGATCCTGGTTACCATGGCGAGGGTAGGAACGTAGATCCTGGTTACCATGGCGAGGGTAGGAACATAAATCCTGGTTACCATGGCGAGGGTAGAAACGTAGATCCTGGTTACCATGGTGAGGGTAGGAACATAGATCCTGGTTACCATGGCGAGGGTAGGAATGTAGATCCTGATTACCATGGCGAGGGTAGGAACATAGATCCTGGTTACCATGGTGAGGGTAGGAATGTAGATCCTGGTTACCATGGTGAGGGTAGGAATGTAGATCCTGGTTACCATGGTGAGGGTAGGAACATAGATCCTGGTTACCACGGTGAGGGTAGGAATGTAGATCCTGATTACCATGGCGAGGGTAGGAACATAGATCCTGGTTACCATGGTGAGGGTAGGAATGTAGATCCTGGTTACCATGGTGAGGGTAGGAATGTAGATCCTGGTTACCATGGTGAGGGTAGGAATGTAGATCCTGGTTACCATGGTGAGGGTGGAAACGTGGAAACATAGATCCTGGTTACCATGGTGATATTCTGATGTTCATTTGAACTAAATCTAAGCCTTTTATGTGCACCTTTTTTTTTTTTTTTTTTTTTTTTGATTATTTTGAATTACTCTATTCATCCCTCACCGGGGAAATTTGTTTGCTGCACTCCTTACACCGCAGCAGGCTGCCCTTCAACGGCGCCAATGGTGGGAGAAGTGGGGGCTAGGTGTCTTCTCCAAGGACCCTAGACGTGCTCTCCGTGGGACGCGAACCCGCGACCTTCCGGTCCGCGGGCGAACGCGCTAACCACGCGGCCACCGTCTCCACCTTGTCGTGAAGGATAAATTAATGAATGAATGGATGTTTCTGATTGGCTCTCTGTTCCAGGTGTGCCTCATGCTTCCAGATGTTAACCTTCACGCTGCTCTTCAGTGCCTCCATATCACCTGTTATCATTCAGGTGAGTCCAGAATCGCGCTGTGCTGTAATCACCATCTAGCTCCACCCACCATAGATTTTAATCAGCACTTAGCTCCGCCCCGTTTGTCTCCAGGTGGACACGGAGTTTACCTTTTCCGTTCTGACGGACCAAGACTTTGACCAACAAATTACCAGAGACAGAATCCTGGAGGACACTCTGGACTTCCTGCTGTCTCCATGGGAACATCTGCCCTCAGAGGGGCAGCGGGACCAGGTGGGACCACGCCCACATTAGGCATACCCACTTTATGCATGTCAATCAGACAATTAAATCATCATTATTGGAGGGAAAATGTCCGTAAGAACCAGAAAAGTCTCCTTAGCAACAGTAAAGCATCCTTAGCGACAGTAAAACCTCCTTAGCAACAGTAAAGCATCCCTAGCAACCAGTAAAGCCTTCTTAGCAACCAGTAAAGCCTCCTTAGCAACAGTAAAGCACCCCTAGCAACAGTAAAGCATCCTTAGCAACCAGTTAAACCTACTTAGCAACAGTAAAGCCTCCTTAGCGACAGTAAAGCCTCCTTAGCAACAGTAAAGCCTCCCTAGCAACAGTAAAGCATCCTTTGCAACCAGTAAAACCTCCTTAGCAACAGTAAAGCTTCCTTAGCAACCAGTAAAACCTCCTTAGCAACAGTAAAGCATCCTTAGCAACCAGTAAAACCTCCTTAGCAACAGTAAAGCCTCCCTAGCGACAGTAAAGCGTCCTTAACAACAGTAAAGCATCCTTAGCAACAGTAAAACCTCCTTAGCAACAGTAAAGCCTCCTTAGCAACAGTAAAACCTCCTTAGCAACAGTAAAGCCTTCTTAGCAACCAGTAAAACCTCCTTAGCAACAGTAAAGCATCCCTAGCAACCAGTAAAGCCTTCTTAGCAACCAGTAAAGCCTCCTTAGCAACAGTAAAGCACCCCTAGCAACAGTAAAGCATCCTTAGCAACCAGTTAAACCTACTTAGCAACAGTAAAGCCTCCTTAGCGACAGTAAAGCCTCCTTAGCAACAGTAAAGCCTCCCTAGCAACAGTAAAGCATCCTTTGCAACCAGTAAAACCTCCTTAGCAACAGTAAAGCTTCCTTAGCAACCAGTAAAACCTCCTTAGCAACAGTAAAGCATCCTTAGCAACCAGTAAAACCTCCTTAGCAACAGTAAAGCCTCCCTAGCGACAGTAAAGCGTCCTTAACAACAGTAAAGCATCCTTAGCAACAGTAAAACCTCCTTAGCAACAGTAAAGCCTCCTTAGCAACAGTAAAACCTCCTTAGCAACAGTAAAGCCTTCTTAGCAACCAGTAAAACCTCCTTAGCAACAGTAAAGCCTCCTTAGCAACAGTAAAACATCCTTAGCAACCAGTAAAACCTCCTTAGCAACAGTAAAGCATCCTTAGCAACAGTAAAGCCTCCTTAGCAACAGTAAAACCTCCTTAGCAACAGTAAAACCTCCTTAGCAACAGTAAAGCCTCCTTAGCAACAGTAAAACCTCCTTAGCAACAGTAAAGCCTCCTTAGCAACAGTAAAACCTCCTTAGCAACAGTAAAGCCTTCTTAGCAACCAGTAAAACATCCTTAGCAACCAGTAAAACCTCCTTAGCAACAGTAAAGCATCCTTAGCAACAGTAAAGCCTCCTTAGCAACAGTAAAACCTCCTTAGCAACAGTAAAACCTTCTTAGCAACAGTAAAGCCTTCTTAGCAACCAGTAAAACATCCTTAGCAACCAGTAAAACCTCCTTAGCAACAGTAAAGCCTCCTTAGCAACAGTAAAGCCTTCTTAGCAACCAGTAAAACATCCTTAGCAACCAGTAAAACCTCCTTAGCAACAGTAAAGCCTCCCTAGCAGCAGTAAAGCCTCCTTAGCAACAGTAAAGCCTGCTTAGCGACCAGTAAAGCATCCTTAGGAATTTGTTGTTCTTGTTTTTCAGGATGGCGGCTGCAGAGGGACATTCGGCGGCGTGTGTTTGTCACATCACCAGCTTCTTCTCCTTTTACTTTTCCAGCAGCGACTAAAGAAACCGTCGGCGTTCCAGCAGGTAAACACGCAGCCCTCTGATAGGTGCTTTGCTTTATGATGACACCTGTTTGTTTTGACAGCTGCGGCCCGCCTCCTGCACCGCCTCGTCCCCTCTCTGCATGCCCGATCTCCTGATGAGAATCAGCTGTTATTACCAGACCACCAGGTTAGACCCGCTACATTCACCCATCATTCATCACCAGTCAATTCACACTCTTTCTGTTTCCATAGAAACCAAGATGAGCCGGAGAACCAGACGCCAACAGGTGAGGACATTTACTTTATCAGTGTGTCTGAAACAGATGTTTGATTGTCTGATTATTCCAGATGTTTATCGCTGCACGTTTGATTGTTTGAGACACGTTCTTAAATTGTGTCTCAAACAATCGAACGGGTATGACGTCCGACTGAGCTACCGGACTTCCGGTATCTTCCGGTAGCTCAGAGCAGTCCGAGAGAGAGCTCCAAACAACTTCAGAACAGCTGCTAGGTGGTGCCGAGTTAGGTGAGGTGGAGATGGAACAGCAGCTGGGCGGAATAGAGCTGGAGCAGTTGAAATAGGATGGGCATCATACACAAAAGTCGGCTCTGTCCTGGGTGAAATGTGGATTACCGTGGCAACGATGTTTGATGGGTCTACAGTTATGATGTCGTGAAGGTGGAGATGTAGGACTGAGTAGCATAGCCAGTTTATGGGCTTCAGCACCCCCCACAACCCGTAATCAGGGGTTAGGGAAGAGGGGTAGACATGGGCGTCCTTGGAAAGCTCGGCAGGACAAAACAGAAGAGGCATCGATGGGAAAATATGAGGCTGAGTGACCCAAGGTGGAGAGACACCATCACCATCATGGCTGCAGCAGGAGAGCAGAACACCAGATGATCTGACACCAGATGGATGGACACTATGAGTTAAATAACCAAGAGGAAGACGAGACACAGGTGGAGATGGTAGGGGGAATGGGATGAGGCCAGGTGGGTTGCATTAGGGCACAGGGCAGGGTTAGGAGTGAGGAAATGTTCCGGAACATCTGAAAAGATGTGGGATTGTCTGGATGTTAGTGCAACTCTGAGTCAGAAGCTTCCAAACGGTAAGACGTGGTGAAAAGAGGAGACTTGTGGACAGATGTGGAAGTGAACCGAGGACAGAATGAAGCATTTAAAGAAAAATCTTCTCAGGTTAAGGTGCAGTTCTTAGTAAATGAGGGTCCTTTTAAATGCAGTCATTTTCTTCTAAAGGACCCATCTCATGCAAAATACCTCTTTTCACTGCATTGTATCCTCTGCACACACACACGTTTACAACATGCATTACACCATAGTTATGAAAATATATTGATTTGGTGGAGCGCAGTCTCAGACCCGGAACTATGAAAGGCCGGGTATCGCTCATCCCCCCGCCCGTCCTGAGAAAGTACAAGCTCCGCCCTCTGCTCTCACTGAGCCGCTATTCCTCCGCCCATCTCTGAGCGGGAGGGGGAAGGCGGGCGTAAACCCGTGCGTAGCTACAAAAAGCGTGTTTCAAGGAAGAAAATAAAAAAGACGCAGAGCAGAGAACCAGCCTGACTCCGTTGGCGGCAGGTATGTCGAAGCGTGTAACGAAACGGTTGTTGATGAAACAGGAAGCCTGAAGAAGGAAAGAAGGTGAGTTTTTCTAAAGATTACATGGGGAACACGGGGAAAGGACGGGCTCTCACCAGGGTGGACGGGTCCAGCAGGTCAGCAACTCCAAATACCATCAGGTTTCCAACGTGCGTCTGAATCCGGGTCCCGTTTTTCAGCTGGCTGGCAGGAAGTGCCTTTCCTACCGAGAGGTGGGCCTCGATGTCCCGCGGGGAGAGGGTCTGTAGGAAGAGCGAGGTCAGAACCGACGAGGGCAGAGAGGATGACGATTGGTTAAGAGGGACTCACCTGGTTATCCGGCAGGCCGTCGTTGTCAGGTACAAAAAGCGTGGCGACCAGCGAGGCGTCACTTAGCCGCTGTAGGAAACGGCGCCCGGAGTCCGAGGTCTCCGAGTAGTTCAGGATCCTCTGCGTGGAGGGACGAGGTGCCAGAGGAATTAGAAGTGATGGAGGTGGGCATGATTAACTCTTAACATGCTGGCATCGTGGAGTCACACAACCGTGCCTATCTGGATGGTCTGTGTGATCCCTCATTCCGACAGGTGGTGAGTGTGAGCCAGGTAGGTGGTGTGTGTGGGTCTTCAGGTGGTGAGTGTTGGCCAGGTAGGTGGTGTGTGTGGGTCTTCAGGTGGTGAGTGTGGGCCTACAGGTGGTGAGTGTGAGCCTACAGGTGGTGAGTGTGGGCCTACAGGTGGTGAGTGTGACCCTACAGGTGGTGAGTGTGGGTCTACAGGTGGTGAGTGTGAGCCTACAGGTGGTGAGTGTGGGTCTACAGGTGGTGAGTGTGGGTCTACAGGTGGTGAGTGTGGGCCTACAGGTGGTGAGTGTGGGCCTACAGGTGGTGAGTGTGAGCCTACAGGTGGTGAGTGTGGGTCTACAGGTGGTGAGTGTGAGCTTACAGGTGGTGAGTGTGGGTCTACAGGTGGTGTGTGTGGGTCTACAGGTGGTGAGTGTGGGTCTTCAGGTGGTGAGTGTGGGTCTACATGTGGTGAGTGTGGGTCTACAGGTGGTGAGTGTGAGCTTACAGGTGGTGAGTGTGGGTCTACAGGTGGTGTGTGTGGGTCTACAGGTGGTGAGTGTGGGTCTTCAGGTGGTGAGTGTGGGTCTACAGGTGGTGAGTGTGGGTCTTCAGGTGGTGAGTGTGGGTCTTCAGGTGGTGAGTGTGGGTCTACAGGTGGTGAGTGTGGGTCTACAGGTGGTGTGTGTGGGTCTACAGGTGGTGAGTGTGGGTCTACAGGTGGTGAGTGTGGGTCTACAGGTGGTGAGTGTGGGTCTACAGGTGGTGAGTGTGGGTCTACAGGTGGTGAGTGTGGGTCTTCAGGTGGTGAGTGTGAGCCTACAGGTGGTGAGTGTGGGTCTACAGGTGGTGAGTGTGGGTCTACAGGTGGTGAGTGTGGGTCTACAGGTGGTGAGTGTGGGCCTACAGGTGGTGAGTGTGAGCCTACAGGTGGTGAGTGTGGGTCTACAGGTGGTGAGTGTGAGCCTACAGGTGGTGTGTGTGGGTCTACAGGTGGTGAGTGTGGGTCTACAGGTGGTGAGTGTGAGCCTACAGGTGGTGAGTGTGGGTCTACAGGTGGTGAGTGTGGGTCTACAGGTGGTGAGTGTGGGCCTACAGGTGGTGAGTGTGAGCCTACAGGTGGTGAGTGTGGGTCTACAGGTGGTGAGTGTGGGTCTTCAGGTGGTGAGTGTGGGTCTACAGGTGGTGAGTGTGGGCCTACAGGTGGTGAGTGTGGGTCTACAGGTGGTGAGTGTGAGCCTACAGGTGGTGAGTGTGGGTCTTCAGGTGGTGAGTGTGGGTCTACAGGTGGTGAGTGTGAGCCTACAGGTGGTGAGTGTGAGCCTACAGGTGGTGAGTGTGGGCCTACAGGTGGTGAGTGTGGGTCTACAGGTAGTGAGTGTGGGTCTACAGGTGGTGAGTGTGAGCCTACAGGTGGTGAGTGTGGGTCTCAGGTGGTGAGTGTGAGCCTACAGGTGGTGAGTGTGGGTCTACAGGTTGGTGAGTGTGGGCCGGGCAGGAGGAGATACTCACCGTGAGGAAGTTTGAGAAAGTGGGCGTGGCTCGAAGGACTTCCAGTAGGTTACCGATGCAGCTGAAACCGTCTCCGTGGAAACCCGGCGAGATTTAACAGCTCACGTCTAAAAAAAAAAAAAATCATCAAACCGTCATCGGGCTCTCATCCCGCCATCCCTGTACCCGCTCTCATCCCGTCTACCCTGTACCCGCTCTCATCCCGTCATCCCTGTACCCGCTCTCACCTTTCACCCGGTAGCAGAAGGTGTCCCAAGTCTCGCTCAGGTTTTTCCGAACTCCGTAATCCACGATGCCGACGTGCCCGAAGCCACAGTTTAGATTGGAAGATGTGGTCGGGTAGGCAACCCGGGCGCCGTCCAACCAGCCGGCGGCACACATGTTCAGCCCACCCTGCTCCGGATCAGAGCCGATCAGAACCAGTATACCTGGAAGCTGTGTGTGTGTGTGTGTGTGTGTGTGTGTGTGTGTGTTCACTGACCTGCTGGGCGTGGGACAGCTGGGTGTAGGTTGCTAGGCTACCACCCTGTGCCGAGCAGGCCTGCTTAGCTGCAGCGAAGGTCAGGCGGTACTGACCTGCTTCAGATCGGAGGTGGAACACACCGAGCATGGCATCTACACACACACACACACACGCACACACATGCACACACACACACACACGCGCGCACACACATGCACACAATGTAAACATGAATGAAAACATAAGTAAATAAAAGCCTATAAATGTTGTTGTTGGCATCCTTCTGTTTCCATGGAGACGATGGATTCTGGACCCGATCATTATCTGTTTGTGCCGTGTCAGCTGTGGCTGAATAAACCGATGCGGGAGCTGCAGCTCCTCCCACACTTCCTGTAAACATAATAGCTTAAAGGGTCCATCTCATTTAAAATATCTCTTTTCACTGCATTGTATCCTCTGCACACACACACACACACACACACACACACACACGTTTACAACATGCATTACACCATAGTTATGAAAATATATTGATTTGGTGGAGCGCAGTCACAGACCCGGAACTATGAAAGGCCGGGTATCGCTCATCCCCCCGCCCGTCCTGAGAAAGTACAAGCTCCGCCCTCTGCTCTCACTGAGCCGCTATTCCTCCGCCCATCTCTGAGCGGGAGGGGGAAGGCGGGCGTAAACCTGTGCGTAGCTACAAAAAGTGTGTTTCAAGCAATAAAATAAAAAAGACGCAGAGCAGCGAACCAGCCTGTATATCGGACGTTGAAAGTGAGTTTGTGAGGGCGTAAGGCCGGAGTGGAGGCGGGTGAGGAGGGCGGGCGGGTGGTGAGGAGGGAGGGGGGTGTGGCTACGTCAAATGCGTCATACTTTAGACATCTGCTCATTGGTTGTTTTGTCTGAGCGTTCCAGAAATCCACAGAAAAACGGGCTAAATCAATCTAGAAAGACACACACACACACACACACACACACACACACACACACACACACACACACACATATACAAGGCCCGGACATCACTCTTACAAGGTAGAAAACTCTGGAAAGTCCCTTTTGCAGGAGATGGGCCCTTTAAGCCTCATGCTCAGAGTTGTGCTCATAGAAGTTGGATTTAGGGAAACATGTTGCTGTTTTCCCCCAGCAGAGGGGGCTAAAGGAGCACAGTGTGGCCTCGCTCGCCCCTTCTGTAGAGGCAGAGTGTGTTTTTCAGGTACAGTTTACACCTGGATGTAGAACTAGTCGCACGTGACCAATCGGAAATTTTCAGGTCATCGTAGAAATCACTTGAGGATGAAACTGGTTTTTATTGCTGGGAGGCTTTATGAAAATAATCTGTTTGTTTATATGAATAAATGCTAAAAACTGTTACACTTTTGTGGAAATATTTGTGAGAAAGGTTCAAATTTGAACTCAAATTTGTGAACTGGATTAAAAAAATAAAGTCTGGAGGCGGGTTGAGATGCCAGAACTTGGTCCGTAGGCTGCCCTTGCCCCAAGTTAGCTCCTACAAGGCTAGGCGGCTAGTTAACTGCGCTCCCAAAAAACAGACTTAAGTTAGGTTTGCTGTTTTATTAGAAAATGATGATCCGCCATTGTCCTCCTAGATCGACCCATAAAAGGACAGATATTGTCCAAGACAACAATTGTTACAAAAGAAAACAAATATACAAAAAAGAACATTGCATCACGGCTCAGCCATTATGCATACCTCTGTTTCCTTCAGTAAAAACAATAAAACAACTCGACCACTAGAGTGGTGTAAACTTAAGTACAATCTGTACAATCTTAAGAACAATCTGTATTTCTGGTGTTTGTCATGATGTGGATGTGGAAGGAGGAGGAGGATCTAAATGTAGGACATAAACAGGATTTATTAATGAAAGTCCGTCAAGATTGTAAGACAAAAGCACAGGATTAAAACAAACGAATGTCTTCTGATCAAAGTTAAAAAGAGTTCAAGGATGTAGACTTAGCCAGCCAGTCAGGAAGAAAGGAAGACCTGGCCTTGAGGGATGGTGATGACCTAACGAGGAAGTCAAAAGAGACTGTCTTTAAATAGGCATGAGGCTAATCATCCCAGGTATTTAGGATCAGGCTGAAATCCAGAAGAAGGAATGTCCAGGTCTCCCTCTGGTGGCAGGTGAGGGGATCATGACAGTGTTAGGTCGGATCCGTTTCTAGTGAGAGGCTAACAGCCACCAAGGCTGTTAGTTAGTCATTGATTCTATTCATTACTTGACTGCACGGGGTTGGGTTTGGTAGCCTCTGGATTGGGTGGCATGAGGATGTTTCTTTGTCTCCGTGGAAACAGTCTGACATCATTGGGTTCACTCTCTCCACGATGGAACGGGACTTTTTATTTAACCAATCAGTCTTTTCTGGTGAACCCCGGTCTGGTGTGGTTCACACCGGTCCACACTGTCTGGTGTGGAACGGTTCCTTTCTGTTCAACACCAGAAAAGAACCGGACGTGGTTCCTTCCTGGTGTGAACCGAACATGGGTACACTGGACAGGACGCCGTAAAACACCTAAACACTGTCTTTAAATTCCCAATCTGGGGAATTGTTTTCAACACCGACCGTGTAGCATAGTTGATCTACAGAACTACAAACATGGCGGACGGATGCTTTTGTTTGAGTTAAGGGGTCCTTTTTATTCTATGATTGGCAGGGCTATTAGTGCGATCCCTGACCGAGGAAGTGAATGGTTTTGATTTTACTCTCCCTCGTTAGATTCACTTCTGAGACGTTTGCTGTTTATTAGGTTATCCAACCGTTTTTAGTAACCATAGCAACAAGCTACTGATCCGCTATTCTGAAATGTGATAAAACTCTTTTAAGTTAAAACAGAAAGACATCAGCTATGATTGGTTGGTTGTTTGATAGGCATGTGTGTGGAGCCCCGCCTCCAGCAGATCTACTCAGACCCGCCTCTCATCCTGACCCCGCCCTTCAGCCCCTCCGTGAGGACGTACCGTACGGAAGTGACATTTGACACGGTGACGGTTCGGATCCGACCTGAACCATTCAGCAGTGCTTGTTCCGCCCACCTGGACCATCCCCGCGGTCCCAGGTAAGCCTCGCTCTCTAACCTTCGGACCCCACACACTCCTATCTGTAACAGCTCAATCTCTCACCAGGATGGCGACCTTCCCGCTGAGCCTCGGCGACAGCAGGATCAGCATCCTGGTAACAGATGCTGCCAAGCCGGTTGTCGTGGCGATGTACACTCTCTTGGTACACCGAGAGGCGCGGCCCAGCTGGCCTATGTTTGGAGAACATGTCACCTGTAGCTTCCTGCAGGTGAGTCACCGGGACGAGATGTGCAGGTAACTTAGGGTACAACAGAACAGTTGGGTTTCCGTCCTGGACGTGGAACAACGGACCAGCTCTATACCCTCTTCAGGATCCTAGAGGGGTCATGGGAGTTTGCCCAACCAGTTGACGTGTGCTTTGAGGATCTGGAGAAGGAATTCCAGTCCCTTGTGGACTCCTGTGGGCGGTGCTCCGGGAGTACGGAGTCTCAGTGCCCTTGGTACGGGCTGTCCGGTTGTCCGGGAGTGTGTTGGTTCCAGTGAGAGTTGGACTCCACCAGTGCTGCCCTTTTCAATACCTTCATGGACAGAATTTCTAGGTGCATCCGACTTGGTGGAGGAAGGACCCACTTCGTCAGGATCGGGTTCCTGCTTTGCTTCATCGGGTGGTGATCTCCAAATCTCCAGCTCTCACTGGACCAATTTGCTGCCGGGACGGGAATCAGCTTTACCATGTAGGAGGAGCTCGGAGTAGAGCCGTTGCTCCTCCGGGTCGAGAGAAGCGAGATGAGGTGGTTCAGGCTAGGATCTGGTTAGGATGTCTCCCTCGCTGGTGAGGTGTTCCGTCCCACCAGGAGGAGACCAAGAGGCAGACCCTGGACCTGCTGGAGAGACTATGTCTCACAGCTGGACAGGGAACACCTCAGGATCCTCCAGGGTGAGCTGGAGGATGCAGCCGGGGTGAGAGAAGCCTGGGCTTCCCGTCTGAAGTTGTTACCCCCGTGACCCGGCCCCGGATGAGCGGAAGACGACAGAACGGAACGTCACATTAAAGCACCTCATCACATCTGACCAGCTTTTTAATTTTTAAGGTTCCCACAATTAAAATTTACAGATAAAATTCAGTTAAGAAAGGTTTTAAAAAAACTCATGTTGAACGTTTTAGAAAAGATTTGGATTTTAAATGAAAAAAAACAAAACTTTATTAAACCATTTTATTTCAGACGTTTACATTTTTTTTTTACTTTTTAAAACTAATTCTTGACGATACTTTTTTCTTTTTTAAGAGTTTTTCCTCACTGAGAAGGAGGCTGTAAGAGCAGGGATTTCATCAGCTGTTTTTAATCATTATTATTCATCTTCGGACTGATTTTCGTGGGTTTTTTGTTCCGTTTTTTTGTGAGTGAGAATTCTACGTTGTGACATTTGGACGTCTTTCTGGGAAAGTTTAGAAGTTTCCAGAATAAAAGCCTGTTTGGTGCGTCCGTCAGCGCCTGAAACGGAGGCTTGTTGTGAGATTAAAGGCGGTTCTCCGTTTACCCGGAGCTCAGGTACGAACAAGAAAATCCCTGTTAAGTTTTTTTGTCGCACTTTGTTGCGAGCTGCGGCGCCAAAGCGCGGAATGTGGCGCTGCTGTGATGAAAGAGCGGGAGGAAAAAAAGAGCCTGTGAAGTCTGTGCCAGGCTAAACCAAACCGGAGGAGACACTCGGGATGCAGGATGGAAACACTCTTAACTAATCCATCTGCAGTTTAAATCAGGGTGAGCAGTGCATGCTGGGAAATGTAGTTCTAAACGTAATCCATCTGCAGTTTAAATCAGGGCGAGCAGTGCATGCTGGGAAATGTAGTTCTAAACGTAATCCATCTGCAGTTTAAATCAGGGCGAGCAGTGCATGCTGGGAAATGTAGTTCTAAACGTAATCCATCTACAGTTTAAATCAGGGCGAGCAGTGCATGCTGGGAAATGTAGTTCTAAACGTAATCCATCTGCAGTTTAAATCAGGGCGAGCAGTGCATGCTGGGAGATGTAGTTCTAAACGCTGCACATGATGAGATTAGTCCTGCAGAGATGCAAGTTTTTGGCTTCACAAAGAGGTAGATTTTGAGGCAGAGCCAAAAGGGTGGGGTGACAACACCCGCCATGACAGTTGGCGTATAACAAACCGTTCTAAACATGAGAAAGCAGCTGGTAAATTGTGCGTCTTCTGTGTGTTACCATCTAGTGATATGTATCAGTATGAAGAGGAATTACCACCAGGAATACACCCCTGTACTGATTGGTCACGCTTTGTTTGGCAACTCATGCACATAAGCTGTCGAATGACCAAAGTTTCTGGATGTCCGACTTCTTCCAAACGTTCACCAAAAACAATACTGACAATAGACCATGCAGATCGCTACTAGCGGTTTTCAGATGGACAGCAGCAGCAGCAGGATATGCCATGTGCTTAGCCACACTATACCTAATCATGTTCATGGAATGCACTAGAGTGTTCATCGTGTGGGAATTTTATTAACCTTAGCGGGTGAGCGGGAGATGAGGGCGACTTGGCATGTCTGGTCGTGTGCTCAGGTCTCTGCACTGGCTCCTGACTTTAAAGCTGCTCTGCTTGTCTTTAAGTGTCTTATGAACCATCTAGAACTCTGAGGACCTCTGGGACCGGCCTCCTGCTGGTGTCTAGAGTCAGGACTAAACATGAACCATCTAGAACTCTGAGGACCTCTGGGACCGGCCTCCTGCTGGTGTCTAGAGTCAGGACTAAACATGAACCATCTAGAACTCTGAGGACCTCTGGGACCGGCCTCCTGCTGGTGTCTAGAGTCAGGACTAAACATGGACCATCTAGAACTCTGAGGACCTCTGGGACCGGCCTCCTGCTGGTGTCTAGAGTCAGGACTAAACATGAACCATCTAGAACTCTGAGGACCTCTGGGACCGGCCTCCTGCTGGTGTCTAGAGTCAGGACTAAACATGAACCATCTAGAACTCTGAGGACCTCTGGGACCGGCCTCCTGCTGGTGTCTAGAGTCAGGACTAAACATGAACCATCTAGAACTCTGAGGACCTCTGGGACCGGCCTCCTGCTGGTGTCTAGAGTCAGGACTAAACATGGAGAAACTTCCTGAGGCTGTGAGACAGACTGACACTGTGACGTGGCCAGGTCGTGGAGGCAACAGCCTCAGACGGGAAACCCGAGGTTCTCTCACCTCGGCTGCATCCTCCAGCTCACCCGGGAAGATCCTGAGATGTTTCCTGTCCAGCTGGTCCGGGGTCTGCCGCTGGGTGTCCTCCTGGTGGGACGGAACACCTCACCAATGGGGGAGACATCCTAACCAGATGCCCGAACTATTTGTCTTCCCTCGACCCAGATGAAGCGGCACGGTGGTGCAGTGGTTAGGACAGTGGCCCCTCAGTAAGAAAGTCCGGGTTCAAGTCCTGAAGTTGGGGCTGGGCTTGAAACACTGTTATTTCTGTGTGTAGTTTGCATGTTCTCCAATGTATGTGTGGGTTTTCTCTGGTCTCCTCCAAAAACATACATGTTAGGTTGATTGGCTGCCATGAAATCACCCCTAGGAATGAGTGTGTGTGTGGCCCCCCAACAGACTGGTAACCTGTCCGGAGTGTACCCACCTCTTGTTTGAAAGAACTCGAGATAGGCTTTAAATTTAAACGGTCTCCCTCTTTCAGGATTGTGGTCTGCTGGTGCAGCCTGGTCTTCCCTGTGGTCTTCATCCTCACACCCGGTCCCAACGCCCAGTCCAGACCTGCAGTTCAGGACACGCCCCAGGTGGGATGTCTTACCTGTCTGTTTACCTCACCCGTCTCCGTCTCACATGTTTGTTTACCTCACCCGTCTTTGTCTCACATGTTTGTTTATCTCACCCGTCTCCGTCTCATCTGTCTGTCTCCATACCACCTGTCTCCATCTCACCCGTCCGTCTTACCCGTCCTGATCAGGTCGGTGGGTGGTTCCGTGTCTTAGCTGCTCTGACAACAGGACATGTGATTGGAGAGAGGTTGCCTGGCAACCAGACGACTGTTACCACCCGCCGGTGCCCCGGTCACTGCTGCAGGAGTGTTTGATTAACAGGAAGGTGAGGTCAGCGGATTCGGGTCCAGTGGGTATCTATTGGGTATCATAATATTGAAATGTGAGCTGAAGGTCTGACCAAATTAATTTTGTATGTAGTTTATCAGACGATGACATGAAGCATGGGCAACATCTGGGCCTCCTGAAAAACTACAGAAACTTTTTTTGTTTATTTTTAAACTAAAGACACTTTTATATTAAAAATGGGAGGAAAAAACATTATTTTTAAATGCTTACGTGCCTTTTCAGAGCAAAAAAAAAGAGTCATAAATTATGTGACATGCCGGAAACACCTCATCAGCGAGACGGTGGTAAACATCCCACCTGGCTTCTGTCGACCCGGAGGAGCGGCTCGAAATCGAGCTTCTCACCCAATTTCTGAGTGAGAGGCTAGCCACCCTCCGGGGGAAGCTCATTTCATCCGATTGTATCAGCAATCTCGTTCATTCGGTCACCACCCACACTGGTTACCATGGTGAGGGTAGGAACATAGAGCCTGGTTACCATGGTGAGGGTAGGAACATAGATCCTGGTTACCATGGTGAGGGTAGGAACATAGAGCCTGGTTACCATGGTGAGGGTAGGAACATAGATCCTGGTTACCATGGTGAGGGTAGGAACGTAGATCCTGGTTACCATGGTGAGGGTAGGAACGTAGATCCTGGTTACCATTGTGAGGGTAGAAACGTAGATCCTGGTTGCCATGGTGAGGGTAGGAACGTAGATCCTGGTTACCATGGTGAGGGTAGGAACATAGATCCTGGTTACCATGGTGAGGGTAGGAACGTAGATCCTGGTTACCATGGTGAGGCTAGGAATGTAGATCCTGGTTACCATGGTGAGGGTAGGAACATAGATCCTGGTTACCAAGGTGAGGATAGGAATGTAGATCCTGGTTACCAAGGTGAGGATAGGAATGTAGATCCTGGTTACCATGGTGAGGGTAGGAATGTAGATCCTGGTTACCATGGTGAGGGTAGGAACATAGATCCTGGTTACCATGGTGAGGATAGGAATGTAGATCCTGGTTACCATGGTGAGCGTAGGAACGTAGATCCTGGTTACCATAGTGAGGGTAGGAACGTAGATCCTGGTTACCATGGTGAGGGTAGGAACGTAGATCCTGGTTACCATGGTGAGGGTAGGAACGTAGATCCTGGTTACCATGGTGAGAGTAGGAACGTAGATCCTGGTTACCATGGTGAGGGTAGGAACGTAGATCCTGGTTACCATGGTGAGGGTAGGAACGTAGATCCTGGTTACCATGGTGAGGGTAGGAACGTAGATCCTGGTTACCATGGTGAGGGTAGGAACGTAGATCCTGGTTACCATGGTGAGGGTAGGAACGTAGATCCTGGTTACCATGGTGAGGGGTAAATCAATTTAATAAGGAACCTATCAATTTGAATTGTAATAAATTTTCTTTTTCCGAGTCGTTAAATGGTTTAATTGGTTTGATTGGTTGAGTTTGGTCGGTCTGCTGGTTCTTGTGGACTCTCTGTGAGCTGGCTCACCCGTTGCCGCTGCTTCTCAGGTGTTGTTCATTGGTGACTCAACCAATCGGGGAATGATGTTCTTCCTGATGGAACGCGCTAACGGCAGCCTGCAGGACTGGGGCAAAGCCCACGACACCCTGCTCTACAAGAACCTGAACGGAGGCCGGACTCAGGTCTCCTACTCGTACTATCCGCAGTTCTGGTTGGAGCGGAGACGGCGGCCGACGTTTGGCGAGGCGCTGGAGCAGCTGCTCGTCAGGTGAGCTGCTATCAAAAAGAGGCGGGGCCAGCTCAGTTTACTTCCTGCTTCTCACAGTCTCTTGCTGCACAGGTCCCGCCCACTGGAGAACTCCAACCGCACCGTTCTGGTGGTAGGCGGAGTCCAGTGGCTCAACACTGATCACCTGAGGATAGTCCAGGAGGTGCTGGCCCGGTAAGAGATGTACCCGCAGATTTAAAGACTCAAACCCACACATTTCTGTTTCCAAAAGAATCCCAACTCGGTTTCAGTTGATAAAAGTCGGACTGATGATGAAAGAGTTTGATTTGTAGGTTTCTGTCCGCCTCAGTTGGATCTCTGAGAGTATGTTCCTGCTCTTTGTACCTCAGGGAGTCTCTGGAGAGCATTCAGGTGGTGGTGAAGTCTCTCGGTCTTGGTTTCCACCTTCCAGCAGACGGGGTTCGCTCTCTTACTCTGGTGGGTGTATCTCTATTCCTTTCAATTTGATTTTTACAGTGCATTCCAGCCCTGTAGAGCCTCCTTCTTGGTGAGAAAAAAAATCCAAAAAAAACCCTGCAGTGGTGGAAAAATAGGAATAAACCTGATGTGGATCGACATGAAGAAGAGATCCCTCACCCGGGACGAGCGGAAATCAGTAGATATTCATCCTGATGAAAACGGGATGGTAGATCAAACACAGAGGCCTCCTCGGTAACCGGTAAAGCATCCTTAGCAACCAGTAAAGCATCCTTAGCAACCAATAAAACCCCAAGGAGCTTTGTGGCCATACTAGCCTATCAATACCTGATCCCGTCAGACCTCAGAAGCTAAGCATGCAGGGTTTGGGCAGTGCTTGGATGGGAGAACGCTGGAACCCCTGGTACCCCAGTGGGACGGTCGGACCCCTGGTATTCCAGTGGGACGGTCGGACCCCTGGTACTCCAATGGGACTGTCGGACCCCTGGTACTCCAGTGGGACGGTCGTTGAGATTAAATTGTCACTGTGTCCCTGGGCAGAACACTTCACCCACATTACCTAGTCTGGATGGTGTGTGTGTGATTGGTTGGTGATGGTCAGTCTGGATCTGGTGTGTGATTGGTTGGTGATGGTCAGTCTGGATCTGGTGTGTGTGTGATTGGTCGGTGATGGTCAGTCTGGATCTGGTGTGTGATTGGTTGGTGATAATCAGTCTGGATCTGGTGTGTGTGTGATTGGTTGGTGATGATCAGTCCGGATCTGGTGTGTGTGTGATTGGTTGGTGATAATCAGTCTGGATCTGGTGTGTGTGTGATTGGTAGGTGATGGTCAGTCTGGATCTGGTGTGTGATTGGTTGGTGATGGTCAGTCTGGATCTGGTGTGTGTGTGATTGGTTGGTGATGGTCAGTCTGGATCTGGTGTGTGTGTGATTGGTTGGTGATGGTCAGTCTGGATCTGGTGTGTGTGTGATTGGTTGGTGATGGTCAGTCTGGATCTGGTGTGTGTGTGATTGGTTGGTGATGGTCAGTCTGGATCTGGTGTGTGATTGGTTGGTGATAATCAGTCTGGATCTGGTGTGTGTGTGTGTGATTGGTTGGTGATGATCAGTCTGGATCTGGTCTATGATTGGTTGGTGATGGTCAGTTTGGATCTGGTGTGTAAGAAGAAGACGTCCCCTTTAAGACCATGGCCATTTTGATCACCCGCTGATGTTCTGTAATTCCAGACTGAGATCCAGGATCTGTTCCGGAAGAACGCAGACATCCTGACTACTGCACAGCATCATGGCTACGAGGCTATCGACACGTTTAGCATCACCATGGGGCGTTACAAGGAGTTCCTGCAGGGACGCTGTGCCTGCCACTTCCACGAGGTAAAACATAGCGATTCATCTGCAGCCAATCAGGAAGTGGTCTTTGTAGGCCAACCATCTGTGTGGCAAAGCATGTGGACCGAGCTGCTGGCACTGCCAAGAGTGACCTAAGCTGGCACCACCTATGTTGGAGGTTGCAGGCATTATATTACTATAGTAGTGATTGGAAAACGTCCTACCCAATCAGAGAACAGAGAGGAAGGTGTAACATGAACACAATCATTCGTCCTCCATGTTTGTAGTTCTGTAGATCAACCATGCTAGATGGTCAGTGTTGGTAAGGACAGTGTTTGGTGGATAGATAGCTGGAGGGGTTGGACTGGTATCAGCCAGGATACCACTTTGAAGCCCAGATGAAACTCAGATGGTGATTGGTGGAGACGATGAAGAGGCAAAAAAATTAAATTCCAAACAAAATCGCCTTTTCTTTAAACTAAAACCAGCAGTTTATGTTCTTAAAGATTCCTTTACCTAGCCATACTTATTTATTTTAAGTTTCTTCTTCTGTTATTCTTCCCCGACTTCCTGTCTTGCGTTCTTGCTGAAGCGTCCAGTGGACACTTTGTAAAGTACACCTACGTATTAAATACAATAGTGTACGAACTGAAGGCCTTTTGTTCAGGGTTTAGAAAGTTTATTCAGGAAGTTTGCTTTTATCTCTCTGTTTTCCGGATGACGCTAACTTTTCAGGTATTTTACATACGCCACGTCCGGTCCTCATCAGAAAGGAACCATTGGTTTACCGTAATTTCACGGCCATTAGACACACCGTACGAAAAGGCGCAGTCTCAGTCACACACCGCCTTACAACAACACACACGCAAGCATGCAAATGTGTGTATTAAAAAATAGATCGGGAGCAAAACTGAGTTTGGTTGTGTTTTATTTAAGTAGTAACGATACTAAACAAACACATTACCGGTAATAGTCTTTATTCAAATCCATCAAAGTCCTCATCCTCTGTTTCAGAGCAGGTCCACTTCGCTCCTCGCTGTCAAAGTCACTGTCTGTACTGTGCGGCTCCTCAGAAAGGATACCAGCTTTTGAGAAAGCTGGGATAACAGTACCAGCAGACACGTTAGTCCAAGCATCTACAATCCATTGGCAAACTGTAGCGTAAACAGCAATGTTGTTCATACAGCACATACCTTTTTTATACACAATCCACGACCACACTTCACTCTTTAACGTTCTCATGCCTTTTCTTTCAGGTCCGCCTCGCGGGCACCGCGTTTTCTTTTAGGTCCGCTTTTTCTCACACACAAGGCGCACCGCACAAAAAGGTGCACCGCTCATTTTGAAGAAAATCTAAGACTTTTATATGAACCTTCTAGCCGTGAAATTACGGTAATAAAAAAAGTACCCGCCCACTGCGGATAGAGTAAACCCTGGTACTACGAGGTCAGACTGTTTCCTTGGAGCCATCTTGGTTAGGTTTAAACTTCATTGCAAATCAAAATGATAAAACAGCCCAGTGCATTGTAGATAGTCATTCAAATAAAATGTGTGTAGTGACCAGACATAATTCACTGGAGACTGTGTTCAATGTGGCGTTTGAGAAATTTTAGTTATGGGTTGTTTCCCCTTTAAGGAGCGGCGCGGTTTGATGATGTCATATTTTAAAGTCTTTTGTTTGAAATAAATTATACTTGGATTCGTGTGCTCATTGTTTTTATTTACCAAATCCACACGTACATAAAAAACACGGTCTAAAATCTTGGCGTTGATTGTTGATGTCTAAACAATCGTTTGCTTCTCAGGTGGAAAAAACCTCCGACGGCTCAGAATCCCAATCCAGGAAAACCAGATCTCTGAATCCTGGACAAGGTGAACCAACCCGGCTGATGATGGACCAGGAGTCTGAGTCCAGATCCCAGAGCTTCCATGTTAGAGGACCAGTGAACCAGGTGTACTCTGAAATCCTGCTGAGTCGCTTGTGTTCTGCAGCAGGTCAGAGGAGGATGGGGTCTGTGTGAGGGTGGAACGGTCATACATAGAAGAGTCTTATTCACACTTATCTCAGTCATAATTACCTGTAATCTGATTACATGGGCTCAAATCGAAAAGTAATCTAGTTACAAATTTTCAGAAATTCAATATAAGTGTTGTTTGGGCAGCTGAGCACCTCGCTGGCGAGGTGTTCCGTCCCACCAGGAGGAGACCTAGAGGGAAACCTCATACCTGCTGGAGAGACTATGTCTCACAGCTGGACAGGGAACACCTCAGGATTCTCCTGGGTGAGCTGGAGGATGCAGGAGGGGTGAGAGAAACCTGGGCTTCCCGTCTGACGATGTTGCCCCCACGCTCCGGCCTTGGATAAACAGAGGACAACGGAACGGAGCAACGTAATCTGATTACATGTTCGGTTTTAATCCCAGTAACTTGCTTTTCGCTCGTATTAATTTTACACACTAACGAGTTCTTATATTTTTACATGGTAATGAGTTTATTATGCAAATAATATTTAAATGAGCTCATGTTTTAACAAAAACTACACGTTTAAAATTTTTATGCAAATGATTTAATCTGTAATGTTTATAAAAAAATATTTTTATATTTTAATTATTTTAAAACGTAAATAAATAGCTTTTATTTTGTAATAAAACAGTATTTTTTGCATTAAAGCTTTTAATTTTGTAAGAAAAAAAAACAAATAGCGCGACTTATTTATGAATAAATAACGATCAATCCGTCCGTCCAGGATTTCACAGCATTTTTTTATGATCGTTTTGGTCCAAAATTCCTGATTTCGTGACCAGTTTTTTAAAAAGTTGTGATATTTAAAATCCCGGTCACACCGAGTGGTGACGTAACCGTTCAACAAAAGTTGGCTCCCGTTAAACCAGGTGTGCCCAACCTTCTCTGTCCCAACATACAGTGGTGGTCAAAAGTTTACATACACTTGTAAAGAACATAATGTCATGGCTGTCTTGAGTTTCCAGTTATTTCAACAACTCTGATTTTTCTCTGATATAGTGATTGGAACAGATCCTTCTTTGTCACAAAAAACATTCATGAAGTTTGATTCTTTTATGACTTTATTATGGGTAAACTGAAAATGTGACGAAATCAGCTGGGTCAAAAATATACATACAGCAACATGAATGAGCAATTTTGGAGACTTAGAAAGTTGTGTCAATGACATGAGCTTCATAGCATGACCGCTTAACTTCTTGTGAGTGATTATGAGTGACTACAGCTGGTGACTTCTCTGAAGCCATTTAAAAAGGGCTCATTGGATAAAAACACCCACAAACGCTACAATGGGAAAGTCAAAGGAGCTCAGCACAGATTTGAAAAAGAGAATCATTGACTTGAACAAGTCAGGAAAGTCACTTGGAGCCATTTCAAAGCAGCTGCAGGTTCCAAGAGCAACAGTGCAAACAATTGTTTGTAAGTATAAAGTGCATGGCACTGTTTTGTCACTGCCACGATCAGGAAGAAAACGCAAGCTGTCACCTGCTGCTGAGAGAAAACTGGTCAGGAGGGTGAAGAGTCAACCCAGGAGCACCAAAAAGCAGATCTGCCAAGAATTAGAAGCTGCTGGAACACAGGTGTCAGTGTCCACAGTCAAGCGTGTTTTGCATCGCCATGGACTGAGAGGTTGCCGTGCAAGAAGGAAGCCCTTGCTCCAAAAGCGGCACCTTAAGGCTCAACTAAAGTTTGCTGCTGATCACATGGACAAAGTTCTGTGGTCAGATGAAACAAAAATTGAGCTGTTTGGCCACAATGCCCAGCAATATGTTTGGAGGAGAAAAGGTGAGGCCTTTAACCCCAAGAACACCATGCCTACCATCAAGCACTGTGGTGGTAGTATTATGCTGTGGGCCTGTTTTGCTGCCAATGGAACTGGTGCTTTACAGAGAGTCAATGGGACAATGAAGAAGGAGGATTACCTTCAAATTCTTCAAGAAAACCTGAAGTCATCAGCCCGAAGGTTGGGTCTTGGGCGCAGTTGGGTGTTCCAACAGGACAATGACCCCAAACACACATCAAAAGTGGTAATGGAATGGCTAAATCAGGCTAGAATTAAGGTTTTAGAATGGCCTTCCCAAAGTCCTGACTTAAATCCCATTGAGAACATGTGGATAATGCTGAAGAAACAAGTCCATGTCAGAAAGCCAACAAATTTAACTGAACTGCACCAATTCTGTCAAGAGGAGTGGTCAAAGATTCAACCAGAAACTTGCCAGAAGCTTGTGGATGGCTACCAAAAGCGCCTAATTGAAGTAAAAATGGCCAAAGGACATGTAACCAAATATTAGCATTGCTGTATGTATATTTTTGACCCAGCTGATTTCGTCACATTTTCAGTTTACCCATAATAAAGTCATAAAAGAATCAAACTTCATGAATGTTTTTTGTGACAAAGAAGGATCTGTTCCAATCACTATATCAGAGAAAAATCAGAGTTGTTGAAATAACTGGAAACTCAAGACAGCCATGACATTATGTTCTTTACAAGTGTATGTAAACTTTTGACCACCACTGTACAATAGAATTTTCCGTATTTTCACAACCATAAGGCGCTCCGTATTAAAAAGTACAGTCCCAGTTTGGTGTGCTCTGTATTTAACACACACATAAGGAGCACGTGATGATAGGACGTAGGTTTTATAACCATATCCTCTACTACGTACGTCCGCCTTACAACAACACACACACAAGCAGACCAAGTGTGCGTATTTAAAAATAGATCAGGAGTAAAACTGAGTTTGGTTGGTTTTATTTAAATATTAGTTACAGTCGTCATAAAGTCATTTATTAAATCCATCAAAGTCCTCATCCTCTGTTAACAGCTGCTCTAAATCCAACCTCGCAGGTTCACTTTCCTCGCTGTAAGAGTCACTTTCTGAACCATGCAGCTCCTCGGAATTGATGCCTGCTTTTGTTAAAGCTCGGACAAGCAGCCAGCAGACACGTTAGCCCAAGCATCTACAATCCATTGGCAAACTGCGGCGTAACTCGCCCAGCCTGCCTTCTATCCTTCATGAAGCTGTGGTCTCCTCTGATCATCAAAGCCTTATTTTGAACGGCCGGTTCACGCCGATGTCCAGCGGTTGGAGTTCCTTTGTTAGACCTCCCGGAATCACGCTTGCTGTAATTCCGAGAAGAATTGTAAATGCGCCTTATGGCCGTGAAAATACGGTACGTTATTGATCCCAGAAGGTAAATATGAGTGTTGCCGTGTAAACACCTCGATGCCCCCTCGCTCCTATCCACCGACGTCCCAGTCCGGTCGTACTGTGTCCAACCTGGCAACCCAAAAGCTCCAGCCTCCAGTTCTAATGAAATCTACCAGTCCAGCATCACACACACACACACACACACACACACACACACACACAGACATGTTCCCGTCGCCCCTGTCACTCCATCCAGGCCCGGACAGAGACCCAGCCCGGAGTGTCTTGGCGACCCTGGTACTCCATCCAGGCCCGGACAGAGACCCAGCCTGGAGTGTCCTGGCGCCCCTGGTACTCCATCCAGGCCCGGACAGAGACCCAGCCCAGAGTGTCTCGGCGCCCCTGATACTCCATCCAGGCCCGGTCAGAGACCCAGCCCGGAGTGTCTTGGCGCCCCTGGTACTCCATCCAGGCCTGGTCAGAGACCCAGCACAGAGTGTCTTGGTGCCCCTGGTACCCCATCCAGGCCTGGTCAGAGACCCAGCCCGGAGTGTCTTGGCGCCCCTGGTACTCCATCCAGGCCCGGACAGAGACCCAGCCCGGAGTGTCTTGGCGCTCCTGGTACTCCATCCAGGCCCGGTCAGAGACCCAGCCTGGAGTGTCTTGGCGCCCCTGGCACTCCATCCAGGCCCGGACAGAGACCCAGCCCGGAGTGTCTTGGCGCCCCTGGTACTCCATCCAGGCCCGGTCAGAGACCCAGCCCGGAGTGTCTTGGCGCCCCTGGTACTCCATCCAGGCCCGGACAGAGACCCAGCCCGGAGTGTCTTGGCGCCCCTGGTACTCCATCCAGGCCCGGACAGAGACCCAGCCCGGAGTGTCTTGGCGCCCCTGGTACTCCATCCAGGCCCGGACAGAGACCCAGCCCGGAGTGTCTTGGCACCCCTGGTACTCCATCCAGGCCCGGACAGAGACCCAGCACAGAGTGTCTTGGTGCCCCTGATACCCCATCCAGGCCTGGTCAGAGACCCAGCCCGGAGTGTCTTGGCGCCCCTGGTACTCCATCCAGGCCCGGACAGAGACCCAGCCTGGAGTGTCTTGGCGCCCCTGGTACTCCATCCAGGCCCGGACAGAGACCCAGCCCGGAGTGTCTTGGCGCTCCTGGTACTCCATCCAGGCCCGGTCAGAGACCCAGCCCGGAGTGTCTTGGCGCCCCTGGTACTCCATCCAGGCCCGGACAGAGACCCAGCCCGGAGTGTCTTGGTGCCCCTGGTACTCCATCCAGGCCCGGACAGAGACCCAGCCCGGAGTGTCTTGGCGCCCCTGGGACTCCATCCAGGCCCGGACAGAGACCCAGCCCGGAGTGTCTTGGCACCCCTGGTACTCCATCCAGGCCCGGACAGAGACCCAGCACAGAGTGTCTTGGTGCCCCTGGTACCCCATCCAGGCCTGGTCAGAGACCCAGCCCGGAGTGTCTTGGCGCCCCTGGTACTCCATCCAGGCCCGGACAGAGACCCAGCCCGGAGTGTCTTGGTGCCCCTGGTACTCCAGCCAGGCCCGGACAGAGACCCAGCCCGGAGTGTCTTGGCGCTCCTGGTACTCCATCCAGGCCCGGACAGAGACCCAGCCCGGAGTGTCTTGGCGCCCCTGGTACTCCATCCAGGCCCGGTCAGAGACCCAGCACGGAGTGTCTTGGTGCCCCTGGTACCCCATCCAGGCCTGGTCAGAGACCCAGCCCGGAGTGTCTTGGCGCCCCTGGTACTCCATCCAGGCCCGGACAGAGACCCAGCCCGGAGTGTCTTGGCGCTCCTGGTACTCCATCCAGGCCCGGACAGAGACCCAGCCCGGAGTGTCTTGGCGCCCCTGGTACTCCATCCAGGCCCGGTCAGAGACCCAGCACAGAGTGTTTTTGGCGCCCCTGGTACTCCATCCAGGCCCGGTCAGAGACCCAGCCCGGAGTGTCTTGGCGCCCCTGGTACTCCATCCAGGCCCGGACAGAGACCCAGCCCGGAGTGTCTTGGCGCCCCTGGTACTCCATCCAGGCCCGGACAGAGACCCAGCCCGGAGTGTCTTGGCGCCCCTGGTACTCCATCCAGGCCCGGACAGAGACCCAGCCCGGAGTGTCTTGGCGCTCCTGGTACTCCATCCAGGCCCGGACAGAGACCCAGCCCGGAGTGTCTTGGCGCCCCTGGTACTCCATCCAGGCCCGGTCAGAGACCCAGCACAGAGTGTCTTGGTGCCCCTGGTACCCCATCCAGGCCTGGTCAGAGACCCAGCCCGGAGTGTCTTGGCGCCCCTGGTACTCCATCCAGGCCCGGACAGAGACCCAGCCCGGAGTGTCTTGGCGCTCCTGGTACTCCATCCAGGCCCGGACAGAGACCCAGCCCGGAGTGTCTTGGCGCCCCTGGTACTCCATCCAGGCCCGGTCAGAGACCCAGCACAGAGTGTTTTTGGCGCCCCTGGTACTCCATCCAGGCCCGGTCAGAGACCCAGCCCGGAGTGTCTTGGCGCCCCTGGTACTCCATCCAGGCCCGGACAGAGACCCAGCCCGGAGTGTCTTGGCGCCCCTGGTACTCCATCCAGGCCAGGACAGAGACCCAGCACAGAGTGTCTTGGCGCCCCTGGTACTCCATCCAGGCCCGGACAGAGACCCAGCACAGAGTGTCTTGGTGCCCCTGGTACCCCATCCAGGCCTGGTCAGAGACCCAGCCCGGAGTGTCTTGGCGCTCCTGGTACTCCATCCAGGCCCGGACAGAGACCCAGCCCGGAGTGTCTTGGCGCCCCTGGTACTCCATCCAGGCCCGGTCAGAGACCCAGCACAGAGTGTCTTGGCGCCCCTGGTACTCCATCCAGGCCCGGTCAGAGACCCAGCCCGGAGTGTCTTGGCGCCCCTGGTACTCCATCCAGGCCCGGACAGAGACCCAGCCCGGAGTGTCTTGGCGCCCCTGGTACTCCATCCAGGCCAGGACAGAGACCCAGCACAGAGTGTCTTGGCGCCCCTGGTACTCCATCCAGGCCCGGTCAGAGACCCAGCCCGGAGTGTCTTGGCGCACCTGGTACTCCATCCAGGCCCGGACAGAGACCCAGCACAGAGTGTCTTGGCGCCCCTGGTACTCCATCCAGGCCCGGACAGAGACCCAGCCCGGAGTGTCTTGGCGCCCCTGGTACTCCATCCAGGCCAGGACAGAGACCCAGCCCGGAGTGTCCTGGCGCCCCTGGTACTCCGACCAAGCCAGTCCCCTCTCTTAAACACACACAGATAACCACTGTCTATTGGCGGATGTGACGTCAAGCTCTTCCTCTTTTTGGCCCTTCCTCTTCAAATCTACCGCTTTGTGAAGCCAAAAACCTGGCATCGCTGCTCCACTTGGGGCAGAACCTGGTCCCCAACCCGCAGGGGGCACTCTACCATTCCAAATCAAAACCGAACCAGAACGTTTCGTTGCCACACACACTCATTCCAAGCTGCTATTCAATCTAACATGTATGTGTATGGATGAAACCAGAGAAAACCCACATATGTAGAACACGCAAACTACACACAGAAAGATCAGTGTTCCGAGCCTCGCTCCCACTCCGAGACTCGAACCCTGACCTTCTTGCTGTGAGGCCACTGTGCAGCCCTTAACTTTTTTTTTTTTGCTTAAATCTGCTAATTTTTCACATTTTATTGTCTTTTCTTGTTATTTTTTTATGTTTTTTGTCGTCGATCAGAATATATTTTATTTTTTTTACAAACTGCTCAAAAATATTTATATTAAAAACTTTTAAAATAAACTTTTATTTAAAAAAAGCGTCTGCTTTTATTTTGTAGTGTGTGTGAAAGAGGAAGTGGTCATCAGACAGGTATGTGTTTGATGGTGTGTGACCTGAGTGTGTGACGTCAGGAGTCTGTGCTGCATGTGGACCAGTTCTACAGAGCGTCCTGTGAGGATGGAGAGCGTCTGGACTGGGATTCTACTGCTGGTGTGCCAACCCTGCCCTGGCATCGCATCATGGCTGTAAGAACCAAACCTTTTAAATTTAAAAGTTTTTAAAATACATTTTAAACTCATTTGAAAAAAAACTGATAGATTTTTTTTTTTAACTTTTTTTTTCTAATTTTTTTACATTTTTTTTCTATTTTTTTTTACAGTTTTACTTAATTTTTTTTCCCTTTTTAAATTTTTTTAAGTTAAAAATGAGTTTATGTAAAAAAAAAAAGTTAAATTTTATTAAAAAAAAGATATTTTTTTTCTACTTAAAATTTTCAAATTTGATCTTTTTTTTTTTTTCCACAAGTTTTTTTTTTTTTTTTTTTTTTTTTACTTTTTTTTCTCTAATTTTTTCACAATTTTTATTTCTATTTTTTTACATTTTTCCACCAATTTTTTTTTACATTTTTATTAATGATTTTACTTTTTTTCTCATTTTTTTATATTTTTTTCTGAATTTTTTCCTTTTTTTGTCATTTTTTCAAGTTAAAAATGAGTTTATAAAAAAAAAAAAGCTAAACTTTATTAAAAAAAAAAGATTTTTTTTCTACTTAAAATTTTCAAATTTGATCGTTTTTTTCACAAGTTTTTCTTTTACTTTTTTTCTCTAATTTTTTTACATTTTTTTTCTAATTTTTTTACATTTTTTTCTAATTATTTTACTTTCTTTTCTCATTTTTTTTTACATTTTTTCTTAATTTTTTCTTTTTTTTTTAATTTTTTTTCAAGTTAAAAATGAGTTTATTTAAAAAAAAAGCTAAACTTTATTAAAAAAAAAGATTTTTTTTTTCTACTTAAAATTTTCAAATTTGATCATTTTAATGTTTAAAAAAAGCAAATTTGCTAAAAAATTAAACTAAATTTTATTTTTTAAGTTTTTTGCTTTAAAAAAAAAAACTCAAAATAAAAATATTAAATTTATTAACGTTTACAGAATACATTTTTTTTAATAAAAAACTTTGAAAACGATGAGTTTATTAAGTTTTTGTTTGTTTTTAATTAATTTAATTTTGTTTTTTTCCGAAACTGTAAATATTTTTTTTTAAAGGTGAGTTTGATCTTTTTTAAATTCTTTGGTTTTTTTAAGAACTAAATACCATAAAAAAAAAAAAAAAAAAAAGACAGAAAATTACTTTATTATTTGAAACCAATTCATTCCGTTTCATTCCGTCGTCGTCGGGGGCAACAGCCTCAGACGGGAAGCCCAGGCTTCTCTCTCCCCGGCTGGATCCTCCAGCTCATCCAGGAGGATCCCGAGGTGTTCCCTGTCCAGCTGTGACTTGACTTGAAACACTGTCCTTTCTGTGTGTAGTTTGCATGTTCTGCCCATGTATGTGTGGGTTTTTTGTTAGGTTGATTGAAACGGTTGGAGGACAGTTGGAACAGTGTCCCCCCCTTGGGAGGGAATTCACACTGCGATTCATGGCGGTGTGTGTGTGGCTCCACAACAGAATGCCGACCTATCCGGGGTGTATCCTGGTTTCGCCCTGAAATCAGCCAGGATAGGCTCCACTACCACCTGCGACTCCATTAGGGATCAATGAGAATCGGATGTACTTTATTGATCCCTTATTTGGTGAATTTGTGTTACAGAAGCACAGTAATCATAAAAAAGAAAGAAATTGTTGGTAAATAAACAAAAATAATTACTGTAAAGTGTTTTTGTGTTTGGAATGAAAGCGGAGCGGTCTGAGCCTCATGGAGAAGGAGCTCCGTTGTTTATCCAGAAGAGGGTAGAGAGGATGGTCATTCCTCCCGTCCTCCATCAGACTCTCTAAAAGGTCTTTCATCCTCTCGTCATCCAATCAGGGATCAATAAAGTAGTTTAAATTTAAACAAAGGGATCATTACTGATGATCATCCTCAATTAAAATCTCGTTTGATTCCAGGTTTTATGAACCAGAGTAGAATGGTCAGGGTTATCCATGATGGTAAACCCAGAGGCACCTGCTGGAGAGTCTATGTCTCACAGCTGGCAGGGAACACCTCAGGATCCTTCTGGGTGAGCTGGAGGATGCAGCTGGGCTGAGAGAAGCATGGGTTCCCGTCTGAGGCTGTTACCCCGGCCCTGGATAAGCGGAAGATGACTGACGCTCCGTTTTGTTCTATGAACTCATCTTGAGCTTCAGCGTGGGCTAGAGGCGAGATCGGGCCTAAAAAAATCCAAGCCCGAGCCCAATCAATTGATCAAGTTAGTTATAGGAGGACCCCTAACACACTTGTCTGTGATGTCCTGCTTAGCGTGAAGAGGAGGGACGGTCTTTGAAACAAATGAGAAAATAGATCTTTAACGATCATCACTTTTACCAGTCCAGCTGTTTAAATGACCGCTCAGCGTCGACGTGCCAGTCTTTTTGGTGCCACATTGACTACATCCAGCGAATCCAACGCAAGTTTCTGTAGCATTTTGAGGAATAAATTTGAATCTTTTCCACACCTCACTCTTACCGGTGTGTGTTTGTCTTTTCAGTTCTCCTGCTTTTAGTTTATCCTTAACTTCTTATTCCTTCATATGGGTTAGCTCTAGATTTACAAGTCGATCTACGTTCCTACCATCACCATGGTAACCAGGATCTATGTTCCTACCCTCACCATGGTAACCAGGATCTACGTTCCTACCCTCACCATGGTAACCAGGATCTATGTTCCTACCCTCACCATGGTAACCAGGATCTATGTTCCTACCCTCACCATGGTAACCAGGATCTACGTACCTACCCTCACCATGGTAACCAGGATCTACGTTCCTACCCTCACCATGGTAACCAGGATCTACGTACCTACCCTCACCATGGTAACCAGGATCTACGTACCTACCCTCACCATGGTAACCAGGATCTATGTTCCTACCATCACCATGGTAACCAGGATCTACGTACCTACCATCACCATGGTAACCAGGATCTACGTACCTACCCTCACCATGGTAACCAGGATCTACATTCCTATCCTCACCATGGTAACCAGGATCTACGTTCCTACCCTCACCATGGTAACCAGGATCTACGTTCCAACCCTCACCATGCTAACCAGCTGTGGGTGGTGACCGAAAGAATGAGATCACGGGTACAAGCGGCCGAAATGAGCTTCCTCTACAGGGTGGCTGGGCTCTCACTCAGAGATCGGGTGAGGAGCTCTGCCATCCGGGAGGAGCTCGGTGTCGAGCCGCTCCTCCTCCAGGTCGAGAGGAGCCAGATGGGGTGGTTCAAACATCTGGTCAGGATGCCCCCCGAGCGCCTCGCGGACGAGGTGTTTCGGGCACGTCCCACCGGGAGGAGACCAAGGGGCAGACCCCGGACCCGCTGGAGAGACTATGTCTCACAGCTGGCAGGGGAATGACTTGGGATCCTTCCAGGTGAGCTGGAGGATGCAGCCGGGGAGAGAGAGGCCTGGGCTGCCCGCTTGAGGCTGTTGCCCCCGCGACCCGACCTCGGAACAAGCGGAAGATGACGGAACGGAATTAGTTTTATAATAAGTATTCCTTAGTTTAGTACACACACCTCGTTTTAGTTTACATTTTAAAAACATGTATTTTTCTGAAAAAAAGTCAGAGAGAGAGAAGCTTAAGATCTTACCTCTAGCGTGGGCGTATGCCCGCTTGATAAATGAGATTCTACTTTCGTTTAAAGCGTACGTTCTTTTTTCCCCTACAGGTGGCTATCCTTACCGGCCATTCCGGATCCCACCAGTTGTTCTGGTCTTCCTCTGAGCGCACGCCAGCGGGATCTTTGCCGCAGGAAACCGTTCCTTCTGGGAAGCGTGCGTGATGGCGCTCGTTTGGCGGTGTCAGAGTGTCAGAGGCAGTTCTTAGAAGAACGGTGGAACTGCTCCACATCGCCTCAAGCACCTGTGTTTGGACACGAGCTGACCAGCGGTGAGACGGGCACACTATCTCCCTCCATCCTCACAATTAGAAACAAAAAAAAAATGAAACAGTTACTCAGAACTAACTATAGATTTGCTGATTAATGTTACAAGGTCATGAAAACAAAAGTCGAGATCATAAAAAGTAAAAATCTTAAGTACCGTTCGCACCGCCCGAAGTCCGCTGGAGCGTTACTTCAACGGTAAAGAGGGTCGCCAAATTTAGTCCAGTGAAGTTAGTTTGATGTTGGATATTCGACAGATATTCACTAAGATACCCCAAACGTTTGTAGGTGGTTTACCAATGTGGGGACATTAGGGCACACCTCAAAATTTGGAGTGAGGGTTGGGCTCATAACCCCAAATTTTGAAGTTTTGTCTGATGGCAGCTCAGTGGTTAGAGCATTCACGCGCGGGCCGGACGTTCGCGGGTTTGCGTCCCACAGAGAGGACGTCTAGGGACCTTGGAGAAGACACCTTACCCCCGTTTCTCCCACCATTGGCGCCGTTGAAGGGCAGCCTGCTGCGGTGTAAGGAGTGCAGCACACACATTTCCCCGGTGAGGGATGAATAGAGTAATCCTTAATCTTTAATGTGCACACATAGATAAATCACTCCAGATATTTTGGGTACTTTGGTTTCTTTTTGTGGGAGCTATTGCAAAAGCCATCTTTAAACAGACCTCGCCATTCCGTTTTGTCGTCTTCCGCCCATCTCGGGCTTGGTCGCCAGGGGCAACAGCCTCCAACAGGAAGCCCGTGCTTCTCTCACCCCGGCTGCCTCCTCCATCTCACCCAGGAGGATCCTGAGGTGTTCCTTGTCCAGCTGTGAGACATAGTCTCTCCAGCAGGTTTGGGATCTGCCTCTCGGTCTCCTACCGGTGCCCGAAACACCCCACCAGCGAGGGAGGCATCCTGACCAGGTGCCTGAACCACCCCATCTGGCTTCTCTCGACCTGGAGGACGAGCGGCTCGACACCGAGCTCATCCCGGTTGGCGGAACTTCTCACCTGATCTCTAAGTGAGAGCCCAGCCACCCTGCAGAGGAAGCCCCTCCCCCGTCATGGCACACACAATGTAAAAAAGTTTAAAAAGGCGTTGGTTTGATGGTAGTGAGCGTTGGCAATGCCAAGCCAAAGTTAATCACCGCCATGGATCGCCCAACACCGTGTCTTATTTCTGTCCGCAGGAACCAAAGAAACCGCTTTCATCCACGCCGTGGTGGCAGCTGCACTCGTCCACGCCGTGACACGCTCATGCAGTCAGGGCAACACGACGGAGTGCGGGTGCGACGCGCGGCTGCGGAATGGTGGCACGGTTCACGGCACCACTGGCGGCTGGCATTGGGGAGGCTGCTCTGATAGCATCCAGTACGGAACCTGGTTCAGCCGTAGGTTCCTGGACCCCACCGCCAAGAACGCTTCCATGGATCAAGGATCGCTCACGTTGAACGCCATGAATCTGCACAACAGTGAAGCAGGGCGACAGGTAAGGAGGACGACCCAATCGCAGGTAGTGGAGGGATCCGGTTCCTCAGGACTGGATCTTTGCTTTTTGTGGATAATGTGGATCGATTTACTTCCGAGTGGGAAGCGGACGGGATCGGAATCAGAGCCTCCTTCCCAGAGACCGTGGTCCTCATCAGGAAAAGTGGAGGAGTTTACGTATCTCTGGGTCTCGTTCCCAGTGGTTAAAGGATGGAGCGAGCTACATCGATCCGTTGTAGTGAATAAAGAGCTGAGCTCAAAAGCAAAGCCATGGATTTACAAGTCGATCTATGTTCTACCCTCTCCATGGTAACCAGGATCTACATTCCTACCCTCACCATGGTAACCAGGATCTACGTTCCTACCCTCACCATGGTAACCAGGATCTACATTCCTACCCTCACCATGGTAACCAGGATCTACGATCCTACCCTCACCATGGTAACCAGGATCTACATTCCTACCCTCACCATGGTAACCAGGATCTACGTTCCTACCCTCATCATGGTAACCAGGATCTATGTTCCTACCCTCACCATGGTAACCAGGATCTACATTCCTACCCTCACCATGGTAACCAGGATCTACGTTCCTACCCTCACCATGGTAACCAGGATCTACGTTCCTACCCTCACCATGGTAACCAGGATCTACGTTCCTACCCTCACCATTATAACCAGGATCTACGTTCCTACCCTCACCATGGTGACCAGGATCTACGTTCCTACCCTCACCATGGTAACCAGGATCTACATTCCTACCCTCACCATGGTAACCAGGATCTACGTTCCTACCCTCACCATGGTAACCAGGATCTACATTCCTACCCTCACCATGGTAACCAGGATCTACGTTCCTACCCTCACCATGGTAACCAGGATCTACGTTCCTACCCTCACCATGGTAACCAGGATCTACGTTCCTACCCTCACCATGGTAACCAGGATCTACGTTCCTATCCTCACCATGGTAACCAGGATCTTTGTTCCTACCCTCACCATGGTAACCAGGATCTACGTTCCTACCCTGATGGCTGGTCTCTCACTAAGAGACAGAGGGAGCAGCACCAGGAGGAGACCCAGAGTCAGACCCTGGACCTGCTGGAGAGACTATGTCTCACAGCTGGACAGGGAACACCTCAGGATCCTCCTGGGTGAGATGGAGGATGCAGCTGGGGTGAGAGAAGCCTGGGCTTCCGTCTGATGCTGATGCCCCATGTGTGTCTGATGTCTGTGTCTCTGCAGGCGGTGGCCAGGACCATGTCCACAGACTGCCGTTGCCATGGTGTCTCAGGTTCCTGTGCCCTGAGGACCTGCTGGAAAACCATGTCTCCGTTCCAGCGCGTTGGCGCGTACCTGAAGGAGCGCTACGAGCACAGCGTACACGTGTCTGAGCGTGCCCGTAGGAAGGAACGGCGCGCGGTGGAGAAGCACCAGCTCCTCCATCTGAACAAGTCACCTAACTACTGCCTGGAGGACCAGCGGCGAGGCGTGGCCGGGACGCGGGGCCGACGCTGCAACCGGAGTTCTGCCGAAGCAGGAGGGTGTACGCTGCTCTGCTGCGGGCGGGGCTACAACACACATGTAGTGCGACACGTTCAACGCTGCCAGTGCAAGTTTGTCTGGTGCTGTTACGTCCGGTGCAGACGCTGCGAGAGCATGACCGACATGCACACCTGTAAATAACACCTGGACCTCGTTTATAAAGCTTATCCGTGCCCACGTCGAATTCCATGTGAACAGAGATCTGAAAAGACGCGGGCACGTGCGGACTTTAACGTAACTCTGTCAGAAGCTTCCAAAGACGTGGGTAGAGGAGGAGACTCGTGAACACGAAGCGGAAGTGGACTGAAGACAGTGAGATGAAGCATTTGAAGCAGCTCGTTTACGCCACGGAAAACTTTGACCCATAAAAACCACCGTAAATCTTCTCACGCAACGAAAGCCGAAGAGATCCGAACGTAAACCAAGATCACATCTCGGGAGGATCAGACGGAGTATCAGCTCTAATCCAGCTAACAACGTTCCCAGAACGTTCCGGGAAGGTTTTTCAAAGGTTAACACGACGTTCTTTGAAGGTTATTTTTGGTTCTCTAAAGCATTGTTGTTTTTGGCAGCCATCTATGTTTTCGTTATAATCTTCGTCTTTGGAACGAAAATTAATTTAAGTTTTAGTCATATTTTTGTTTCTCTTTATATTTTAGTCATGAAAACCCAAACGAGTTTTTGTCTAGTTTTAGTGTAAAAAAAAACAAAACAACAAAACAACTTACTTTAATAATCGTGTCTTATTACTGAGAATGATGGAGTTTACTTGTTAAAAAAACAATAAAAAAAGCTCTGCGGAGCTTTAACTTGTGCAAAACAGCGAACATTATAAAACCAGTAAACGACCCCTATTATAAAATGCTAAAAGCCTAGTGAATGGGAATTCCTGCTAACGAGAGGCGTGAAACTGGGTCACGATAGGATCGTTTACCGGTCTGTGGCTACAATAGGAGCCATTCACGGCCATCATAGGTAACACAGGCTCATTGGTCGAGCCCTTCATAGGTAACACAGGCTCATTGGTCGAGCCCTTCATAGGTAACACAGGCTCATTGGTCGAGCCCTTCATAGGTAACACAGGCTCATTGGTCGAGTCCTTCATAGGTAACACAGGCTCATTGGTCGAGCCCTTCATAGGTAACACAGGCTCATTGGTCGAGCCCTTCATAGGTAACACAGGCTCATTGGTCGAGTCCTTCATAGGTAACACAGGCTCATTGGTCGAGCCCTTCATAGGTAACACAGGCTCATTGGTCGAGCCCTTCATAGGTAACACAGGCTCATTGGTCGAGCCCTTCTTACTATTTTTTTATCTTTTACTCAGGTTAGTATAAATAGATCCAGGTTTCAGTCCATTTCATTCAGATTGAAAATGATTTCCGGATGGAAGTTGAAACGTCTCGTTGAAGAATTAAACTGTCCAGAAGACTTTTTTGAAACTTTTTCTACTATGGATCACTCCTGGATGAATGAGGGAGGGACTACACGGACGGTTAGGAAACGTTATTTTTTGGTTTTCAGAACGTTCCTCTAACTTTAATTTTTTTTTTTTTTGAAAACTTTATTTTAAGATTTTTCATTTTTTATACAGACACACAAAAAAAAACCAAAACAACTTTAAGTCAAGTTATATAAAGTTACAAAATAGAGATGATTAAAGAACATGTCAACCAGTGGTATCTATCTTAGACTTGTAAAATATTTGGATCAGACATGAAACAAAAACAAAAAACAAAAACAAACAAACCCGAAACAAACAAATCACAAACATAAGCTGCAGCTTTCTCCATAAGTACTGGTAAATGACGCATAAAACCTTCTCCCCTATGTAAATGGCAGATCCTCAATGTATGTAATGAAAGGTACCCATGTTTTATAATAGTTTTCTATTGAGCCCCGTTTACTATACCTTAGGTATTCAATTTGAAGACACATCATAGCTTCTCTGACCCACTGAACAAAAGAAGGAGGCTGTTTGTCCTTCCACTTCACTAAGATCAGTCTCCGTGCAAGGAGAGACAGAAAAGCCACTGCACTCTCCTGATGCGAGTTAAGGCCCTGTCTGCTCGGGAGAACTCCAAACACTGTAGTGAATGGATTGGGATCTATTTTCCTCCCACAAAGATGTGAAAAAATTCCAAAAGCAGAGTCCCAGAACTTTTCTAAAGCAGCACACGACCAAAACATGTGAGCCATTGTTGCAGGTGACTGGTTGCATTTTGGACATCGATCATCACTGCTGTTGAATATCTTAGCCAGCCTTGCCTTTGTTAAGTATGAGCGATGGAAAACTTTGAATTGTGTCAGACTGTGTCTTATGCAGATAGATGTTGAATGTATGCGGGTGATACTTCTGTTCCAGATTTCCTCTGGAATTTCCAGATTTAAATCCTTTTCCCAAGAGTCTTTCAAATGGTTTAATGAAGTAGGATTAATGTGATGCTCTAACTTTAATTTTAACCATAACATTTGGATTTTGGTTCTTTCAACGTTCTGGGAAGGTTAGGTTCTAACATAACCACCAACTAAAGTTTAGGGAACATTAGTTTTTGGTTTCGTAAAAACAAACCTTTAGAGGACTTTAGGCTAACGTTCCCTGGAGGTTCTCTGTTTCCTGAGATGGTGTAGAATGGGGGTTCTCAACCAGTCGATCGTGGTCTACCGGTAGCCCACGGACTGGTTCCAAGTCGACCGTCAGGTGTGTTGAAAATAATAATGAAATGAAGTCAGTATTTCCGACTCAGCGACTTTGACGTCATATTTAGTGAGTATTCAGACCCTCTCGTTGTTAGAGTTGCTAAAATCTAGCAGCCGATCGCATCACTAAAGCCCTCCTGTCATGAGGCGGAGTGCACGTGGAAAGAGGAGGACCCAGTTGCAGACAGTAAAACATGATTTATTTAGTAGTTGGTATTCCAGAATTACTGAGAAACAAAGACAAAGTGTCAGTGGCATGGTAAATGCCTGGTTATTGCAGTAATGTGATTCATGGTCAGGCAACCAGGGAGACCTGGCTGGGAAGGATTGTAAGACCCGACCAGGAAGTCCGGGGTGATTCAGCTTAAATAGATGGCACGGTGCACAGCTGTTTGGAATCATCAGTCATCCCCGGCTGATCCTGGTCAGATTGATGAGAGATGTCCATGGCTCCCTCTGGCTGCAAAAGAGGGGATCATGACAACTCCCTGATGAGATTCAAATGAGTTGATCAGGTGGGAATCATCAGGGCTTGATGGCGTAGGAGAGAGATGGTCGAAGGTGGAACGACAACATCCACCAGCTCTTTAGAATATCGTTCCGTATGCCCCACATTACCTGCCCGATCCATACCCTGAATTCTAGTGACGTGGTTGGAAGCGGGATGAAGATCAAGTTGGTTTAAACCTGAGATTCATGTGATTTTTTAGAAGGTGGTTTTTATACGTCTCATGTTTCCGTGGCGTAAGCACATCTGCATATTACCGTTAACGGGTAACCGTGGCGATGAGAAGAAACCGAGCGTTGGTTTGTATCGACAATGGATTTGTTATAAATAAAGTTATTTATGAATAACCAGCTTTTTTTTTTAATTAATGAGTAAATTGTATTCCTTTTCGAAGCAGAGTTTGTTTCACTCTCAAAACCAACGTCTGAAACTTGGTGTTGCTATGGAAACGCGTCGCCGAGGATCGAGAGTTCTTTGATCATTTGATGGAGAAAAACCGTGAGGACATTTAAGAAGTGGTGAGACTGTTTTTGTTTTTATAGGAAGAACACAGGGGATGGTGGGTGGAGCCGGGGGGAGGGGTTTAAACACCCGTATCTCCCCTCATTCAAGCTACCGTCTCCCCTCCATCTCACCTTCACACCCTCATCCAGTCCCTTTCTAGTAGGTGACGCAGTACCGACACCGGTCACAAGAAGGAGCAGATAATTCAATGTTTGGAATCCAGAGTTTTGGTGTGTGTTTGTCTGTCTGTGTTTTCCGTTGTGTCGTCTTCAGCCTCAGATGGGAAACCCGGGACCAGGTTGCCAGGGCAACAGCCTCAGATGGGGAGCCCAGGTTCTCTTACCTCGACTGCATCCTCCAGCTCACCTGGCAGGATCCTCAGGTGTTCCCTGTCCAGCTGTGAGGCATAGTCTCTCCAGCGGGTCAGGGGTCTGCCTCTTGGTCTCCTCCTGGTGGGACGGAATACCTCACCAGTGAGGGAGACAGCCTGACCAGATGCTCGAAACACTACATCTGGCTTCTCTCGACTTGGAGGAGCAACGACTCTACTCCGAACTCCTCCCTCTATCTTTGAGAGAGACCCCAGCCAGCCTGCAGAGGAAGATCATTTCAGACGCTACGATGAAGGTAGGGACGTTGATCCTGGTTACCATGGTGAGGGTAGGAACGTAGATCCTGGTTACCATGGTGAGGGTAGGAACGTAGATCCTGGTTATCAGAGGGTAGGAATGTAGATCCTGGTTACCATGGTGAGGGTAGGAACATAGATCCTGGTTACTACGGTGAGGGTAGGAATGTAGATCCTGGTTACCATGGTGAGGATAGGAATGTAGATCCTGGTTACCATGGTGAGGGTAGGAACGTAGATCCCCGTCACTATGGTGAGGGTAGGAACATAGATCCTGGTTACTACGGTGAGGGTAGGAATGTAGATCCTGGTTACTACGGTGAGGGTAGGAATGTAGATCCTGGTTACCATGGTGAGGATAGGAATGTAGATCCTGGTTACCATGGTGAGGATAGGAATGTAGATCCTGGTTACCATGGTGAGGGTAGGAACGTAGATCCTGGTTACCACGGTGAGGGTAGGAACGTAGATCCTGGTTACCATGGTGAGGGTAGGAACGTAGATCCTGGTTACCATGGTGAGGGTAGGAACGTAGATCCTGGTTACCACGGTGAGGGTAGGAACGTAGATCCTGGTTACCATGGTGAGGGTAGGAATGTAGATCCTGGTTACCATGGTGAAGGTAGGAACGTAGATCCTGGTTACCACGGTGAGGGTAGGAACATAGATCCTGGTTACCATGGTGAGGGTAGGAACGTAGATCCTGGTTACCACGGTGAGGGTAGGAACGTAGATCCTGGTTACCATGGTGAGGGTAGGAATGTAGATCCTGGTTACCATGGTGAAGGTAGGAACGTAGATCCTGGTTACCACGGTGAGGGTAGGAACGTAGATCCCCGTCACTATGGTGAGGGTAGGAACGTAGATCCCCGTCACTATGGTGAGGGTAGGAACGTAGATCCCCGTCACCATGGTGAGGGTTAGCGTTCACTAAAAATCTGTCAGATTAAAGTGTCAGTTGCTGTCTCTAAAAGCTCCACATGTTGATCCTTCACTGTGGTGGAACAACAGCAGCAGTCCACCATCTTTAGTTCCATAGTGAAGCCGGGTATGTTCAGACAGGAATCACTGATGATGTCACTCAGAAGATCCTGTCTTCATTCCTTCTGATTCACTCCAGCAGGAACATCTCCACACGTCCACTCTAGTCCACATGCGCTCCACGTACCCGCTCCTATCACAAGTGGGGCTTTAATTCCTGGAGATGTGTAGTTCTGACTTTTCCAGGAGGCAGTAGATCCTAATGGAGAGAAACCCCTGACTCAGCAGTTTCCTATCAGGAAGCCCAGAAGGGAAGAGGAGGGGGTCCTTTAAAAGTCTGTGTGACAGTCGGTCCGCAGACAGAAGAGATGGAGATCCGTTTAAAGTTCCTTCTGATGATGATGAAGATGGCTGCTGCTTTGGAGGTAAGGTCTTTCATCCTTAGGATCTAATCTGGTTCTATTCTGGTCTATGAGGGAGCTGAGTATTTGTAAGATCCCGGTGGTTCTACTCCTGGTTCTGGTCCTGGTCTGGTCACTGGTCTCAGCTGGTTTACTTCTTTGTTTAAAGATTTTGTTTTTAGATTTAAGCAAATTTTTTAAAGGATTCTCAAAGAAAAACTGATTCTTTCTCAAAGTTTCTTACTTTATTTACAACAACTTTTCTTTACAAAGGGATTAAAATGTCCTCTGCTGTCGTCATGCCAACCTACAGACCATAATAATCACTCATTGATGAAATCAATCGATGAACTGATTGGATTATTCGTTCGATGACATCACTGGTTAAAAACCAATCAGTTCAAGAGGGTTTGTTTTGTTTCGTTTTCTTAACCGTTTATCCCTTACTGGGTCTCAGGAGAGAACTGGTGTCTATCCGGCTTCAGGCAGGGTACACCCTGAATAGGTCACACACACACACACACACACACACACACACACACACACACACACACACACACACACACACACACACACACACACACTCATTCCTAGTGGTAATTTTACAGCAGACAATTAACCTTCAGGGGTAAGAATAAAAACTGATTGGGCTGCACGGTGGCCTCACAGCAAGTAGGTCAGGATTTAAATCATAAAGTGGGGGCGAGGCTTGAAACACTGGGATTTCTGTGTGTAGTTTGCATGTTCTTCCTGTGTATGTGTGAGTTTTCTCTGGTTTCCTCTAAAAACATACATGTTAGGTTGATTGGCTGCTAGGAGGAATATGTGTGTGTGGCTCAGCAGCAGACTGGCGACCTGTTCTGGGTGTATCCTGCCCAGGATAGGGTCTGGTACCCGCTGGCATTCGATTAGGGATAAGTGGTTCAGAAGATGAATGAATGATCGGCCAATCATCTTCACCGATCTGCTGTGAGAACCTCCAGGACTTCCCGTCCCGAACTCGCCTGAACTCTGGGTGTTTTTTTGCAGAACTTCTGCTCCAATCAGACGGAGGTATCGACTCAGACCAGATGCGCCTCTTGCAGCAGCGCCCATCTAATAGGATGCCCACTCGGCTTCCAGAAGGTTCCCGAGAGCATGCAGAGTGGCTGCAGGTGGGTGAATCTATTCGGCTTCACTTCTCTTGGAGCTCCATGTAAACGGCTCCACCGCTCCTACCCCACAGGTACTACTTCAAGACCATCAAGCTGATGCCCATGACCGGCTGCTCCATGGAGTGCCGAAAATATATGGACGTGAAGACATGCTGCCCTGGATTCTGGGGGCCCGACTGCATCGGTCAGTATCTGTGTAAACGTCTTTTCAACCTGTGTTGGTTCTTTAGGTGCTTTACACTCACACACACATTCATACCTGATGATGGAAGCTGGCATGCAGGCTGGAAACCACCGTCAGGAGACATTGGGGTTTAGTGTCTTGTTTAGGGGCATAAACTCTGGGCAGAGGATCAAACCGGCAGCCCTGCGGTTACAGAACAGTCTGAGACATGCTTCCTCATTCTGGGTCTGCTCTCCAAACTGAGGAAGGGAGAGAGGGGGAGAATGTGCAGCTGAGGGCAGTTTGGGGGTTTGCAGGGTATCTGTTCTGAATCCAGACCTGCAGGAAGTCCAGGTCAGGACTTCCTTCCACTCTGCAGACACAGTGCTGACTCATCAGAACCAGAACACACAGACCCGAGCCCTCGTTTAGAAAGTTTGATGACACTATGAGTGACCGAGTGTGGGGACGAATCAGACACTACTGTTGTTTATTTTAAAACAATAGAGATTGTTTTTAAATAAATAAAGGCTTTGTTTTAATCGACACAAAAACAACATTATTTACATTGATAAACATTTCTTAAAGATATTACGATCATTGTTTGGAAAGATTAGTGCTGCTTGGTGAAGGTAGGATGTACTGTAGATCCTGGTTACCATGGTGAGGGTAGGAACATAGATCCTGGTTACCATGGTGAGTGTAGGAACGTAGATCCTGGTTACCATGGTGAGGGTAGGATGTACTGTAGATCCTGGTTACCATGGTGAGGGTAGGATGTACTGTAGATCCTGGTTACCATGGTGAGGGTAGGAACGTAGATCCTGGTTACCATGGTGAGGGTTGGAACTTAGATCCTGGTTACCATGGTGAGGGAAGGACCTTAGATCCTGGTTACCATGGTGAGGGTAGGAACGTAGATCCTGGTTACCATGGTGAGGGTAGGAATGTAGATCCTGGTTACCATGGTGAGGGTAGGAACGTAGATCCTGGTTACCATGGTGAGGGTAGGAACGTAGATCCTGGTCACCATGGTGAGGGTAGGAACGTAGATCCTGGTTACCATGGTGAGGGTAGGAACGTAGAGCCTGGTTCCCATAGTGAGGGTAGGAACGTAGATCCTGTTTACCATGGTGAGGGTAGGAACGTAGATCCTGGTTACCATGGTGAGAGTAGGAACATAGATCCTGGTTACCATGGTGAGAGTAGGAACATAGATCCTGGTTACCATGGTGAGGGTAGGAACGTAGAGCCTGGTTCCCATAGTGAGGGTAGGAACGTAGATCCTGGTTACCATGGTGAGGGTAGGAACGTAGATCCTGGTTACCATGGTGAGAGTAGGAACATAGATCCTGGTTACCATGGTGAGGGTAGGAACGTAGAGCCTGGTTCCCATAGTGAGGGTAGGAACGTAGATCCTGGTTACCATGGTGAGGGTAGGAACGTAGATCCTGGTTACCATGGTGAGGGTAGGAACGTAGATCCTGTTTACCATGGTGAGGGTAGGAACGTAGATCCTGGTGGAAACAGGATGGTAGATCAAACACAGAGTTCTCTTCATTCTGGCCACCTCCAGGACAGGACTATAGAAGATCCATCAGGAATCTGAAACAGAAGGAGTAGGAAGTTATGATCCGTACATGGAGATCTAGAAGTATGGTTGGGGCGGGATGGAGATTAATTTGTTTTATTTCACTTGTTTTTGTAAATGAGGCCCCTGGTCTCACCAGCCCCGTGGACCTTGTTGTTTTCAGTTTGGATTCGTGCCCATTTGACGCTGGATTTTCTGTGAACTGGTTGGTTTTGTTTGGACCTGATCCCATGGTGGCCATTTTCTATTCCAGAGAATTTCTGCAAAGAGCTGAGTCAGAGGAAACAGAGAGACGATGACAGGAGAAGATAAAGGATGAGGAGAAGGAAACGATGGACAGTTTCCTGCTGACTCTGAGCTTTTTGTTACAGAATGTCCGGACAAAGCCAGCAAGCCCTGCAACGGCCGAGGAACCTGCTCCGATGGACTGGGAGGGAACGGTACCTGCAGCTGTCAGGTGAACCTGTGTGGAGTTTACATGTTCTCCCTGTGTATGTGTGGGTTTCCTCTGGTTTCCTCTAAAAGCATCCATGTTAGGTTGATTGGATGCTACATGATTGGCCCTGCCCCAACCATCAGACAGTCAACTGTCTAACCCTCTGATCCTGGTTACCATGGTGAGGGTAGGAACGTAGATCTTGGTTACCATAGTGAGGGTAGGAACATAGATCCTGGTTACCACGGTGAGGGTAGGAACATAGATCCTGGTTATTACGGTGAGGGTAGGAACATAGATCCTGGTTACCATGGTGAGGGTAGGAACGTAGATCCTGGTTACCATGGTGAGGGTAGGAATGTAGATCCTGGTTACCATGGTGAGGGTAGGTATGTAGATCCTGGTTACCATGGTGAGGGTGGGAATGTAGATCCTGGTTACCATGGTGAGGGTGGGAATGTAGATCCTGGTTACCATGGTGAGGGTAGGAACGTAGATCCTGGTTACCATGGTGAGGGTAGGAATGTAGATCCTGGTTACCATGGTGAGGGTAGGAACGTAGATCCTGGTTACCATGGTGAGGGTAGGAACGTAGATCCTGGTTACCATGGTGAGGGTAGGAACGTAGATCCTGGTTACCATGGTGAGGGTAGAAACGTAGATCCTGGTTACCATGGTGAGGGTAGGAACGTAGATCCTGGTTACCATGGTGAGGGTAGGAACGTAGATCCTGGTTACCATGGTGAGGGTAGGAACGTAGATCCTGGTTACCATGGTGAGGGTAGGAACATAGATTCTGGTTACCATGGTGAGGGTAGGAACGTAGATCCTGGTTACCATGGTGAGGGTAGGAACGTAGATCCTGGTTACCATGGTGAGGGTAGGAACATAGATTCTGGTTACCATGGTGAGGGTAGGAACGTAGATCCTGGTTACCATTGTTAGACAGTCAACTGTCTAACCCTCTCACTGTCTGTCTGTAATCAGTTAATCTATTGGATTTTTAGGGGGTTTTTTTAGTTGAATTTTTTATTGTAGTTTCACCCGATCTCTCAGAGATCAGGTGAGGAGTTCTGCCATCCAGGAGGAGCTAGGTGTTGATCCGCTCCTCCTCTTGGTTGAGAAAAGCCAGATGGGGCCCCGCGGGCGCCTCGTTGGTGAGATATTCTGTTCCACCAGGAGGAGAGCCAGAGGCAGACCCTGGACCTGCTGGAGAGACTATGTCTCACAGCTGAACAGGGAACACTTCGGGATCCTCCTGGGTGAGATGGAGGATGCAGCCGGAGTGAGAGAAGCCTGGGTTTCTTGTCTGAGGCTGTTACCATGGAGACCCAGCCCCGGATAAGTGGAAGATGATGGAAGTTTGAAGAGATGATCTTCATCAGTGAGGAATATGAAGTCTTCATGGACGTGTGGAGATGTTCCTGCTGGAGTGAATCAGAAGGAATGAAGACAGGATCTTCATCAGTGATTCCTGTCTGAACATACCCGGCTTCACTATGGAGCTAAAGATGGTGGACTGCTGGTGTTGTTCCACCACAGTGAAGGATCAACATGTGGAGCTTTTAGAGACAGTTTAACATCTTATTATGACTCACTGGAGCTTCAAAGATGGCTGTCACGGTAACCCACATTCCACCCCAAGCAAAGCATGACTGAATCTCATGATCCTCCTCACTCCTAATCCTGCCCTGTGCCCTAATTTAGCCCACCTGGCCTCATGCGATTTCCCCTGCCATCTCCACCTGTGTCTCGTCTTCCCCTTGGTTGATCTTCTCTCCTGCTGCAGCCATGATGGTGATGGTGTCCTTCCATGTTCGGTCCCTCAGCCTCATATTTTCCCTTCGATGGCTCCTCTGTTTTGTCCTGCCGAGCTTTCCAAGGACGCCCATGTCTACCCCTTTTCCCTAACCCCTGATTATGGGTTGTGAGGGGTGCCGGAGCCCATAAACTGGCTATGGTTCTGAGTCCTACATCTCGACCTTCACCACCTTGTGACAGAGAAGCCATCAAACATCGTTGCCATGGTCACCCACGTTCCACCTACCGCAGTTCAGACAGGAATCACTGATGATGTCACTCAGAAGATCCTGTCTTCATTCCTTCTGATTCACTCCAGCAGGAACATCTCCACACGTCCATGAAGACTCCATGTTCCTCACTGCGCTTCACAGACGTGATGCCATCACACTGTGAATATAAAACCCTCACTGTTCTGCTTCAGGTTGGTTTCAGTGGAACAGCCTGCGAGGACTGTGCACCTGATCGCTATGGCAGCACCTGCAGCTCAGGTAACTCCGATTCCTGCTTTGCTGCATCACGTTCTTCTGTTTTTTCATCTGCTTTTGATCTCCATCCCAGAATGCTCCTGCGTCCACGGTCTGTGTGATTCGGGAATGACAGGGGACGGACACTGCACCTGTTTCTCAGGATACGCTGGTCCTCGCTGTGACCGAGGTGGGTTACCTCACACCGGCTCTCTACTGAGAGCTTTCAGTAACGATCCGCGGTTCTGTTGCAGAGTTACCGGAGTGTGCGGCGCTCAAGTGTAAGCAGAACTCTTGCTGTATGGAAGAAGCTCTGACAGGAAGGCTGGTGTGTTCCTGTCTCCCTGGATACACCCCATCAGGATCAGATTGTGCCCGTAAGTTACACAACAAACCACATCCAATCAATAAGAGAAACATAGCAAGATGGTGCTGCCGTGTAAATACCTCGATGCCCCCTCGCTCCTATACACTGGTGTCTCAGTCCGGTCGCACTGTGTCCAACCTGGCAACCCAAAAGCTGGAGTCTGGAATGGATCCACAAAGCCAGGCCGCAGTGAAGAACACCAAACTGGTCTCTATGTATTTCACTGGGTCTGAGTGAGCGCCTCCAGTTCCTCAAGCGAGCAACCGGACGTTTCCATGGAAACCATAAAAACACAGGAAGCACCTCCTCTAGACCGTCTCCTTCTCCTCAGCTCCCTCAGGACTGAACCAACTCCTCCAGCTACGAAGGATGTGGCTCCGAGAGCCAGCAGCTGGTCGAGCATGTCAACAGAATGACTCCAGAACCAGCTAGCCTTAGGGAGCTAGCATGATTTCTAAAAAAACAGCTGTTCTATACAAAACAACAAAGTTTAAAATAGCGTCCAAAGTAACAGAGAGCACTGCAGCGGGCAGCCCCCCAGGGGCAACAGGCTGGTTACTATGGTGAGGGTAGGAACGTAGATCCTGGTTACATTGGTGAGGGTAGGAAAGTAGATCCTGGTTACCATGATGAGGGTAGGAACGTAGATCCTGGTTACCATGGAGAGGGTAGGAACGTAGATCCTGGTTACCATGGTGAGGGTAGGAACATAGATCCTGGTTACCATGATGAGGGTAGGAACGTAGATCCTGGTTACCATGGTGAGGGTAGGAACATAGATCCTGGTTACCATGGTGAGGGTAGGAACGTACTGTAGATCCTGGTTACCATGGTGAGGGTAGGAACGTAGATCCTGGTTACCATGATGAGGGTAGGAAAGTAGATCCTGGTTACCATGGTGAGGGTAGGAACGTAGATCCTGGTTACCATGATGAGGGTAGGAACGTAGATCCTGGTTACCATGGTGAGGGTAGGAACGTAGATCCTGGTTACCATGATGAGGGTAGGAAAGTAGATCCTGGTTACCATGGTGAGGGTAGGAACATAGATCCTGGTTACCATGGTGAGGGTAGGAACGTAGATCCTGGTTACCATGGTGAGGGTAGGAACGTAGATCCTGGTTACCATGGTGAGGGTAGGAACGTAGATCCTGGTTACCATGGTGAGGGTAGGAACGTAGATCCTGGTTACCATGGTGAGGGTAGGAACGTAGATCCTGGTTACCATGGTGAGGGTAGGAACGTAGATCCTGGTTACCATGATGAGGGTAGGAACGTAGATCCTGGTTACCATGATGAGGGTAGGAACGTAGATCCTGGTTACCATGGTGAGGGTAGGAACGTAGATCCTGGTTACCATGGTGAGGGTAGGAACGTAGATCCTGGTTACCATGGTGAGGGTAGGAACGTAGATCCTGGTTACCATGGTGAGAGTAGGAATGTAGATCCTGGTTGCCATGGTGAGGGTAGGAACGTAGATCCTGGTTACCATGGTGAGGGTAGGAACGAAGATCGACTGGTAAATCGAGAGCTTTGCTTTTCAGGATCCGGGCGGGACCGGATGCCCTTATAGTCGTGAAAATACTTGTAGATGTGATGCCCTTGCTCCACCCTCTTCCTTAGCAAGCTCTCCAATCAGGCTTCGGCCAATAAAACCACCAACCAAACCACCTTTTCTTCTCCACAGCCAAAAACCCATGTATGCAGAAGCAAGTCTGTCATGCCCATGCATCCTGCGTCTACACCGGGCCGGATCAGCACCTGTGTGCCTGTCACGAAGGCTACAAGGGAGACGGCAAGGTCTGCATGCCGGTGGATCCGTGCCAAACCAACATGGGTGGCTGCTTACATGAGTTTGCCCAATGCGTCTACGACGGGCCGGGAAAGGTGAGGACCTGTGTGTGTAATACCACCTTGCGCCTGCAAGTATCAGCAGTGTGAATGTTTGTTTCAGTCCCACTGCGAGTGCCTCCCTGGTTACGATGCCCTATCGGGCGGGCGCTGCCGTCTCCGTGACATCTGCCGTCCAAATTCCTGCCACGCCGAAGCCAACTGCTCCACCGTGGCACCGGGCCAGATTCAGTCAGTCACCCTACCTCCACTAGTGTTTCATAGCACCCCCTGTAGGCGGTATGTCATCCTGCTGCCCTGTCCCCAGGTGTACCTGTCGCCAAGGGTATGAGGGCGATGGGAAGGTGTGCTACGGGAACATCATGCAGCGTCTGGACCAGCTGAACACGGAACCGAGAGGAACCTGGACAGGGCATTTAGGGAACGCCCTGTCACTGTTTGGTACGTACATCTAACCAGTTACCAACCATCACCCGTTCATCTACTCAGGATGTTTCTCTTCCAGATCATGTTCGATGGCAGCTTTCCAACCTCGGCCCGTTCACCATCTTCGTCCCAGACAATGAAGGTTTTCTGGTGAGAAACGGTTGTAATCGAGCGTTGGTTTGAAACCATTTCTAATTGGTACTTCTCCGTTCGTTAGCTGGACAGTCTGTCAGCACACGAGGCCAGATATTTGTGTAAGACGCATATTGTGGCCGGCGTGATCACGTCCGACTCGCTTAAGACAAGTAAGGTTTTCTACACACTGACGGGACTGTCGGCTCAAACGGAGACATCGGGATGGGTGAGGCATGCTGGCATGGATTCTAACACTTGAACCAATCTATTACCAGTGAGAGTTGGACTCTCATCATGGCTGCCCCATGAAGAGAAATTCTAGGTGCAGCCGAGGCATTGGAGTAATCAGTTCCTCAGGATTGAGGCTCTGCTTTTTGTAGATGATGTGGTCCTGTTTGCTTCATCAAGAGGGTTCTCCAACTCTCACTGGACCAATAAAATATATTTCTATTTTCAGATCCGTCTCCTTAGCACCAGGAAGTACATTACCATCATGCGGGCGGATTTGCCAGCGTTCAACGGGGTGATCCACATTGTCAGTGCCCTGATGAGCGGAATCTCAGCCCCTGTGGACAGTAACACCAAAGTAAGACGTAAACCAGGAGGATGGCAAACTCAAACCTCGTTCAGGCTCATACTGTGGAGCTCCTCCCTCTATCTCTGAGTGAGAGCCCAAGCACCCTGCAGAGGAAGATCATTTCAGACGCTTGTATCCTCAATCTTGTTCTTTAGGTCACCACCGACATTGGTTACCATGGTGAGAGTAGGAACATAGATCCTGGTTACCATGGTGAGGGTAGGAACGTAGATTCTGGTTACCATGGTGAGGGTTGGAATGTAGATCTTGGTTACCATGGTGAGGGTAGGAACGTAGATCCTGGTTACCATGGTGAGGGTAGGAACGTAGATTCTGGTTACCATGGTGAGGGTAGGAACGTAGATCCTGGTTACCATGGTGAGAGTAGGAACATAGATCCTGGTTACCATGGTGAGGGTAGGAACGTAGATCCTGGTTACCATGGTGAGGGTAGGAACGTAGATTCTGGTTACCATGGTGAGGGTAGGAACGTAGATCCTGGTTACCATGGTGAGAGTAGGAACATAGATCCTGGTTACCATGGTGAGGGTAGGAACGTAGATTCTGGTTACCATGGTGAGGGTAGGAATGTAGATCCTGGTTACCATGGTGAGGGTAGGAACGTAGATCCTGGTTACCATGGTGAGGGTAGGAACGTAGATCCCGGTTACCATGGTGAGGGTAGGAACGTAGATCCTGGTTACCATGGTGAGGGTAGGAACGTAGATCCTGGTGACCATGGTGAGAGCTCAGCTCTTTCCTCACCAAAACGGATCAATGCAGCATCCTGATTATTATAGGCGCTGCACCGATTCATCTGTCGATCTCCCGCTCTATCCTTCTCACTCTGTGAACAAGACCATGAGATACTTAAATTCCTCCACTTGGGGTAGGACCCTCTCCCTGACCTGCAGGGGGCATTCCACCCTTTTCTGGGCTTTGACCATGATCTCTGATTCCCATCTCGGCCACTTCACACTCGGCAGCAAATTGTGGGAGAAAACCCCCCCACGCACGGGGAGAACATGCAAACTCCACACAGAAACCAGTGTTTCAACCCTCAACTTTCTAGCTGGGAGGCGACCGTTGTACTCACTTCACCACCGTGCAGCTTCAGTTTACTTATCTTAGGATTTAAATATGATTCTTCTGTGTAATCTTCTCTTTGTTTTTGTGATCCCGGTCCTGTCGGTGCATATCTAACTTGATCCTCTTTCCAGGAGAATCTGTTGCAGATGGTTTCAGACTACGGAAAGTTTGCGATGTTCAAGACCTTATTGGAGGTAAAGTAATCTGATTACAACACGTTTAAAAATATAGAACCTATCTAAACCTGGAACCCTGAAACCACAGCAGCAGCTATCGGTTACTCAAACAACCAGATGAGACGTTCTTAGCAGAGGATACTTTATTAATACCCCTGCTGGGGACACCGTAGCTCCGTAGCTTTAAGCCAGAGGTGTCCAACCTTTTCAAGATCTACTTTGTAAATGTCAAACCTTCTGAGATCCACCAGCCCGGCACTACCATCGCAAACCCCCGAAAATGGTTTTCATCCAGCCTCTCTGCCTCTCTCAAACACACACTCTCTCCTCGCGCATGCAGCGCTTTGGGAGATGGATAGCGGGCACCACAGCACCAGGTGCTGCGGATTGATTATAGACTTAACAACGTGCTTTCACGTCTCAGACACCAAAATTGATCAATAAAAATAGAAAAAAAACGCCAGATTGATGCTTTTTTGGGAGAAAAAAAGCAAAGACTCGCTAAATTTCAGCGACTCTAATGACAAGAAGGTTTGAATACCCGCTAAATATGGCGTCGAAGTTGCTGAGTCGGAAACACTGACTTCATTTAGTTTTTTTCTACACCTGGCGGTCAACTTGGAACCAGTCCCCGCAATTGACTGGTTGGGCACTCATGCTCTCAGCAGTCCGAGAGAGAGCTCCAAAACAGCTGCTAGGTTAAATAGAGGTAGAACAGTCGTTGGTAGAACACACGACAGTTGACTCTACGCTCGGTGGAATGTGGTTTACCGTGGCGTCCATGTTTGACACTCCAGTGATTCCATTATCATCACTCATGTGGCCATATCAGCCTGTCAATGCCTGATCCTGTCAGACCTCAGAACCTAAGCAGGCTGGGTCTGGGCTGTACTTGGATGGGAGACCGCTGGAACCCCTGGTACTCCAGTGGGACGGTCAGACCTCTGGTGCTCCAGTGGGACGGTCGGACCCCTGGTACTCCAGTGGGACGGTCGGAACCTGGTACTCCAGTGGGACTGTCAAACCCCTGGTACTCCAGTGGGACGGTCGGACCCCTGGTGCTCCAGTGGGACGGTCGGAACCTGGTACTCCAGTGGGACTGTCAAACCGCTGGTACTCCAGTGGGACGGTCGGACCCCTGGTACTTCAGTGGGACGGTCGGAACCTGGTACTCCAGTGGGACTGTCGGACCCCTGGTACTCCAGTGGGACGGTCGGACCCCTGGTACTCCAGTGGAACAGACACTGAGATTAAATTGTCATTGTGTCACTGGGTGGGACACTTCACCCACGTTACCTAGTCTGGATGGTGTGTGTGTGATTGGTTGGTGATGGTCAGTCTAGATCTGGTGTGTGATTGGTTGGTGATGGTCAGTCTGGATCTGGTGTGTGTGTGATTGGTTGGTGATGGTCAGTCTGGATCTGGTGTGTGTGTGTGTGATTGGTTGGTGATGCTCTGTCTGGATCTGGTCTGTGATTGGTTGGTGATGATCAGTCTGGATCTGGTCTGTGATTGGTTGGTGATGATCAGTCTGGATCTGGTCTGTGATTGGTTGGCGATGGTCAGTCTGGATCTGGTGTGTGTGTGATTGGTTGGTGATGGTCAGTCTGGATCTGGTGTGTGATTGGTTGGTGATGGTCAGTCTGGATCTGGTGTGTGTGTGATTGGTTGGTGATGGTCAGTCTGGATCTGGTGTGTGATTGGTTGGTGATGCTCAGTCTGGATCTGGTGTGTGTGTGATTGGTTGGTGATGCTCAGTCTGGATCTGGTGTGTGTGTGATTGGTTGGTGATGATCAGTCTCGATCTGGTCTGTGATTGGTTGGTGATGGTCAGTCTGGATCTGGTCTGTGATTGGTTGGTGATGCTCTGTCTGGATCTGGTCTGTGATTGGTTGGTGATGGTCAGTCTGGATCTGGTCTGTGATTGGTTGATGATGGTTAGTCTGGATCTGGTGTGTGATTGGTTGGTGATGATCAGTCTGGATCTGGTCTGTGATTGGTTGGTGATGGTCAGTCTGGATCTGGTCTGTGATTGGTTGGCGATGGTCAGTCTGGATCTGGTGTGTGTGTGTGATTGGTTGGTGATGGTCAGTCTGGATCTGGTGTGTGATTGGTTGGTGATGCTCAGTCTGGATCTGGTGTGTGTGTGATTGGTTGGTGATGCTCAGTCTGGATCTGGTGTGTGTGTGATTGATGATGGTTAGTCTGGATCTGGTGTGTGATTGGTTGGTGATGGTCAGTCTGGATCTGGTCTGTGATTGGTTGGTGATGATCAGTCTGGATCTGGTCTGTGATTAGTTGGTGATGATCAGTCTGGATCTGGTGTGTGATTGGTTGGTGATGGTCAGTCTGGATCTGGTGTGTGATTGGTTGGTGATGCTCAGTCTGGATCTGGTGTGTGTGTGATTGGTTGGCGATGGTCAGTCTGGATTTGGTGTGTGATTGGTTGGTGATGGTCAGTCTGGATCTGGTGTGTGTGTGATTGGTTGGTGATGATCAGTCTGGATCTGGTCTGTGATTGGCTGATGATGGTCGCTGTTGAAGTAACTCATCTCTTGTAACTCTGGAGCTCAACACCAACCTGTTTTCTTTGGTTTTTCAGAAGGCACAGATGTTGTCCATGCTGGACAATCCTGGTCCAATCACAATCTTTGCACCCACCACTACGGCCTTCAGTATGATGAAAGAGGGATACCTTCCATACCTTCTCAGTTCTGATGTGGGTGACTCACCCTGTAACGTAACGAACGTCTCCTGATCTGGTTTCTAACTCTGTACTTCTGCTTCGACCGTCAGGGTCGGACTAAACTGGTAGAGTTTCTGAGGCACCACATGATCCTTGATGCATCGGTAAGTACCCGCTCTGCCCAGCAGCTCCAGACTTTCACACTGAACCCCTCTTCTGGTCCAGGTGGAGGTCTTTACCTTGGTGTCCAGTACCAGGATAGTGACCAGCGCCAACCAGGTTTTAACCATCAACGTGACGAAAAACGTAAGTATGAAACCTGATTAGACTAAAGGGGCATCCCGTTTCTACCGGGGGTTTTGAAGAGGTGCATGGGCAGGGCTCCAGGTGATGGATTAGGTGGGGGTGCAGCTATGGGTGGATAGTGAGTGGTGTCTGGGCTGCCTACTTTGGGTACCTGGTTGTGTTTTTGGGCTGTGTGGGCAACTCATTCCTGCTGAGCTCTAACCGGGCAGACAGGAGCCTCAGGTGTTTGGGGTGATTGTTCCCCTTTCGGTCTTCACCTTGACTTCCGACACCCCCCAAACTCGCCTGCTGCCATGCGTACAGTTGGCATATCTGCTCCATAGCCTGGGGTTCTGACATCAGGGACTTCCGTGCCCCTTGGTGCCGGGCGGACTCATGTAGAGGAGTCTCTTCTGCTTTTGGTTGGGTTGGTGAGCAGCCTCCTCTGCTTGGCATCGGGTTGAGTTTGCAGTCAGACAACCTCGCAGGACGTCATTGTCATTTGCAGAGCCTTTAAAGACGCGTGGCGCTCCCAAACCAACGAACCACTTCCTTAATCTGCCACGTGAGGCAGTGCTTCAGGGCGACAACGTTGGCAAAGATGATGAAAGTCTCCTTGTTTTTTCAGGGTCGGATCCTGTTGGACGAAGCAGCTGTGTTACAGACTGACGTGGAGGCTAAAAATGGACGTCTCTATGTGATAGACGGGGTTCTGATCCCGCCCTCCATCCTACCGATCCTGCCCAACAGGTGTAACGTCACAAGGACAGAACTCGTGAAGAAGGTGAGGATCGAACGCCTGATTTGGTTTGGTTCTGGAAACTGAAACGTGTGTGTTTACCAGACCAAGTGTATGGACTGCTCGACCACGTCTCAGTACCGCTGCCCCTCAGGAGTCAACACGGTGAGATGTGTCACTCTGAAACTTTTTCTGTGTCTCGTTCTACATGCTAACCTCGGTCTGTGTTTATCAGGGTCTCACCACGCGCGGGTGTCTCGTCCCAGCCCTCGGTGTTCCTCCGCCCAAAATGTTCTCGCTGATGGGCTGCTACCCCATCTGTAACAACACCGTAACGGTACGTTGTCCCGGTCACAATGCCTGGCTCTGAAGCTCATATCGACGTGTCGTTCGGTTACACACCGAAGCCCAAACTGCTCCTGACGGGTCGTGGGTCATCTTTCAACACCTTAAATTGCACTTTTTAAAACTCTAAAGTCTTCTGAACCAATCACAGTGCAGAGAATTCACTGAGCCAATGAAATGGACCAATGAATTCTTGTTTGCTGATCATGTTAGAGCAGGTGGGCAGCTTCCAGGGAACACTGACCATGAATCTTTGTTTCAGTTTGGACCATGTTTTGTTTCATCTTCTGAAACACTAATGGGCATACGGTGGGTGCCGGACCTATCCCGGCACCCTCCCGTTCAACCGAGAGGCGGGATACACTCTGAACAGGTCACCAGTCTGTCGCAGGGTGACACACACAATTTTATTGTGACCAATTAACCTTGGAGGATGAGGAGGCGGTAACTCAGTGGTAGAATCTTCGCCCTTGGACGAGGAAAAGCTGGTTCGAATCCCACTGAGCTCATGCCTAGGTGAGGGATGAATTATGGAGGAAACCTGAGAGAACCCACACATACACGGAGAGAACATGAAAACTCCACACAGAAAGACCAGTGTTTCAAGCCTCGCCACCACTCCAGGACTCAAACCCCTGACCTTCTTGCTGTGATGCCACCGTGTAGCCCATTAGGAACATATTTCAGAACAGAAATCTGCTTTTTGTCAAACGTGCGTACGCGTGTTTGGACTTGTTCTATGTAGGTTCATGACTTCCTGTCTCTGTTCAGACCTCGGGATGCTGTAAAGGTTTCTACGGTCCAGACTGCACAGTTTGTCCAAGTGGATTCCAGACTCCGTGCTCTGGACATGGACAGGTAGGAGGAGCACCTGAAGGATGCAGGCGATGTGGGTAGTAACTGAAAGCTAATGTTTTCAGTGTATGGACGGAGACAGCGGAACTGGAATGTGTACTTGTGAGAAGAACTTCAGAGGCTCTCGCTGTCAGTACTGTTCTTCATCAACGAAGTATGGACCCAACTGTGACAAACGTAAGTCCATCTGGAACCAGAAGCATTAAACTCCTAGAGGATCAGGTCTGAAGGTTTTTCATTCGTTCCTGAAACAACTCGGCCGTTTCAACTTACCGTGTTTTCTGGTCTGGAGTGCCCTCTGGAAGGGCGGCCATGTCCTTGTTCGGGCTGAGCCGTGAAGCATAGCTCTCGATTTAGCAGTTGATTTACGTTCCTACTCTCACCGTGGTAACCAGGATCTATGTTCCTACCCTCACCATGGTAACCAGGATCTACATTCCTACCCTCACTATGGTAACCAGGATCTATGTTCCTACCCTCACCATGGTAACCAGGATCTACATTCCTACCCTCACCATGGTAACCAGGATCTACGTTCCTACCCTCACCATGGTAACCAGGATCTATGTTCCTACCCTCACCATGGTAACCAGGATCTATGTTCCTACCCTCACCATGGTAACCAGGATCTATGTTCCTACACTCACCATGGTAACCAGGATCTAGATTCCTACCCTCACCATGGTAACCAGGATCTACGTTCCTACCCTCACCGTGGTAACCAGGATCTATGTTCCTACCCTCACCATGGTAACCAGGATCTATGTTCCTACACTCACCATGGTAACCAGGATCTATGTTCCTACCCTCACCATGGTAACCAGGATCTACGTACCTAAACTCACCATGGTAACCAGGATTTACATTCCTACCCTCACCATGGTAACCAGGATCTATGTTCCTACCCTCACCATGGTAACCAGGATCTACGTTCCTACCCTCACCATGGTAACTAGGATCTATGTTCCTACCCTCACCATGGTAACCAGGATCTACGTTCCTACCCTCACCATGGTAACTAGGATCTATGTTCCTACCCTCACCGTGGTAACCAGGATCTACTTTCTTACCCTCACCATGGTAACCAGGGTGGGTGGTGACTGAAAGAACGAGATCACGGACATAAGTGGCTAAAATGAGTTTCCTCTGCAGGGTGGCTGGAGTCTCTCTCAGAGATAGAGGGAGAAGCCCAGAGTAGAGCTGTTGCTCTTCCGGGACGGGAGAAGCTAGATGAGATATCTTGTTAGAATGCCTCCCAAACACCTCGCCAGTGAAGTGCTCCGTACCACCGGGAGGAGACCAAGAGGCAGACCCCAGACCTGCTGGAGAGACTATGTCTCACAGCTGGACAGGGAACACCTCAGGATCCTTCTGGGTGAGATGGAGGATGCTGCCAGGCTGAGAGAAACCCGGGCTTCCCGTTTGAGGGTGTTGCTGCTCGAGCGCTGCCAGCTACAGGGTTGAAAGTCTCATGCACCAGAAAATATGGTAATGATTCATTTTCCCAAATTTTATTTGACTTTTGAGTCACGTTGAAGCAGGAACAGAAATAAAACCTTCATGACAGCGGTCTCCGAAGCTCTGAGTTTGACTCCCTGTCGTTTCCGTATGTTCAGCCTGTCCGTGTGTCCATGGCTACTGTGATAACCGCCCACAATCTGATGGCCGGTGTAAGGGGACCTGCAATACAGGTTTTACAGGTCGGTTTTGCGAGAGGCAGACGAGAGCTTGTGGTCCGCCTGCCCAGTTCTGCCACGCTCACGCTGACTGTGATTTCAACCAAGCAGTACCCAAGTGAGTCCCCCCATGTGTCCACTTTCAGTCCCTTTGAAGAAAAAAGGGACTGACACTCTTCTCTTAGATGTGTGTGTCAGCCCGGTTACCAAGGTGATGGGATTACTTGTGTGGAGTCGGACCCGTGCGCTCCTCCTCTTCGAGGCGGATGCAGCGTGAACGTAAGAACCAGAACTTCCAGGTTTTTCTTTGTTTACATGCTTCAGCTTTAATATTTCACACCTTCTGTTGGCATCTCCCTCCAGGGGGCGCCACGGCACGTCAGTTTCTTCCATCTAATCCTGTCTCCTGCATCCTCTTGGGTTCATGTCCTCCTTCACTGCATCCATAAACCTCCTCTTTGGTCGTCCTGTAGACCTCCTGCCTGGCAGTTCCTCTCTCTCCTCTGCACATGTCCAAACCATCTCAGTCTGACCTCTCTGACTTTAAAACCTCTAACATGTGCTCTTCCTCTGATCCTGTCCATCCTGGTCACTCCCAGAGAGATCCTCAGCATCTTCATCTCTGATACAAACATCTCTGTTTCCTGTCTTTTCCTCAGTGACACTGTCTCTAGACCAATCAGCATGGCCGCTCTCACCACACTATCTCTAGACCAATCAGCATGGCCGCTCTCACCACACTGTCTCTAGACCAATCAGCATGGCCGCTCTCACCACACTGTCTCTAGACCAATCAGCATGGCCGCTCTCACCACACTGTCTCTAGACAAGACATGGACAAACTCTGGCCCGAGGGCCACATGCGGCCCGCTGAGCTTGAAAAAAATCAAGTAAATAAACCTCGTTAATGTTTTATTTTCCCTACAATTCTGATGTTTCCTCATTAGATGACGCCCTCTGTAATATGGAAAGCCATCAGGCCCAATACACGCATGTAAACAAGCATGTTAGATGTTAAAACAAGCAAAATGTTACATCAAGCGCTTAGATTTCAAACCTAGCGCTGCTGGATTTGAAATTTAACAGTCTTGATGAAACATTTAGTGCTTGTTTAAAATCTAGCGTCATTCTATCGGTCTAATCTAGAGGTTACCAAAGCATGACACCCATCTGATCCTGTTCCAGCCCCCTGGTCAAATGTGGCACTCAATGTGACCCACGAAACTCTCTCTTAGTCTGACCAATCTTCATTCCTCTTCTTTCTATTCTCCATCTTTCCCTCCACCTCTTCCCTCCTCCTCTCATTACACATCTCATGTCATCTGTAAACATCCTCGTCCATGCAGACTCCTCTCTAAACCTTGTTCGTTACATCTTCTGTAGGCCAAATGCATAAAAACGGGTGTGAGCACACACATTTGCCAGTGTCTGACGGGCTGGAAGGAAGATGGAGACGACTGCCAGCCAATCAACAACTGCCTCAGTCCTGATAGAGGAGGCTGCCATTACAACGCCACATGCATCTATGTCGGACCAGGACAGGTAAGTAAGCAAATCAAGTCGAGATTTCAAATTGGACACACACTCTGTGATACTCAGCCCAATTCTGAGGAGCGTAGATCTTCGTTACCATGGTGAGGGTAAGAACATAGATCCTGGTCACCATGGTGAGGGTAGGAACATAGATCCTGGTCACCATGGTGAGGGTAGGAACATAGATCCTGGTCACCATGGTGAGTGTAGGAACGTAGATTGTGGTTACCATGGTGAGGGTAGGAACATAGATCCTGGTTACCATGGTGAGTGTAGGAACGTAGATCCTGGTTACCATGGTGAGGGTAGGAACATAGATCCTGGTTACCATGGTGAGGGTAGGAATGTAGATCCTGGTTACCATGGTGAGGATAGGAACGTAGATCCTGGTTACCATGGTGAGGGTAGGAACGTAGATCCTGGTTACCATGGTGAGGGTAGGAACGTAGATCCTGGTGGTTACCATGGTGAGGGTAGGAACGTAGATCCTGGTTACCATGATGAGGGTAGGAACGTAGATCCTGGTTACCATGGTGAGGGTAGGAACGTAGATCCTGGTTACCATGGTGAGGGTAGGAATGTAGATCCTGGTTACCATGGTGAGGGTAGGAATGTAGATCCTGGTTACCATGGTGAGGGTAGCAACGTAGATCCTGGTTACCATGGTGAGGGTAGGAATGTAGATCCTGGTTACCATGGTGAGGGTAGCAACGTAGATCCTGGTTACCATGGTGAGGGTAGGAACGTAGATCCTGGTTACCATGGTGAGGGTAGGAACGTAGATCCTGGTTACCATGGTGAGGGTAGGAACAAGAACGCTCCAGTAAAGTTCAGGCAGTGTGACCCGGGTCTAAGATCTGTCTGATGTAAAGCACTAAAGCAACCCTCGTAACGCTCCTTGTGGAACTCCATGTGATGTTTTTTTTGTCCCCAGAGTGATTGTTCGTGTAAAGCGGGATTTAAAGGAAACGGACTGATGTGTGAGGCTGTGAATCAGTGTGTGACTGAAGATGGAGGATGCCACTACATGGTGGGTATTCTGATCGAAGGCATGCAGCTGATGGTTGATCCGAAGGTGACAATGTGATCATTTCTAGGCCAGCTGCCGCTTCGTGTCCTCCCAGTGGAAGTGCGTGTGTGACGTCGGTTACGTCGGAGATGGCCACCTGTGCTACGGAACAGTCGAACAGGTCTGATGTTTTATACCGGGCGTGCCCAACCAGTCGGTCGCTGTCTGCCGGTAGTCAGCCAGGAGTGTTGAGAAAAAAATGAAGTCAGTGTTTCCTACTCAGCAACTTTGACGTTAGATTTAGTGAGGATTCAGACCCTCTAGTCGCTAAAAGTCACTAAAATGTTCCAACTACCGTATTTTCCGCACTATAAGGTGCTACAGTAAAGGCTGGAGTTACGTTATGCATCCACTAGATGGTGCTGCACTAAAGGGAATGTCAAAAAAAAAAAACAGTCAAACTTTATTAACAATTACAAAACAAAATGAATAAACAGCTGTTTTATTATTTTCTTAGTATTTTTGTGACACAGTTTATCTTCCATTGGAGATAAACTCTGTTTAGTCTTCTTTACTTGGCGCAGCACATCCTCTTGTTTCCTCCACTTCCTCACCATTGATTTGTTAATGTTAAACTCTGTCGCTGCGGCTCTACGTGTTCTACTGCGTGACCGATCGCCTTGAGTTTAAACTCTGCGGTGTAACAGTGTCTCTCGGTAGGAGCCATTTCCAGGTCTTTACACAAACAAATGGAAATAGGTGCGTTTGAGATGACACAGGCGGACGCATTTCTGATCGGCGCAGATCGGTGTGTAATGCATGCCGGTTAGTTTTGCATTCAATGAGACACCTAATGAGACGTCAGCATGCACCGCGCACTATTTCCTCTACGGGGGAAATGGAGTCGGCAGCTGCTTACCACAGTTGCGACACCTGTTGTAGCTCAATATTAATCCATATATAAGGCGCTCCGGGTTAAAAGGCGCACCGTGGACTTTAGAGAAGATTTAAGGTTTTTAGGTGCGCCTTAAAGTGCGGAAAATACGGTATTTGGTTTTTTTTTTTCCTCAAAAAAACTTAAACTGGCGACTTTTTGGAGTGTTATTGACAGAGTCTGAGATGTGAAAGCACGTTGTTAAGTCTGAAATCAATGGCCAGCGCTTATTGCTGAAGTGGGCGCCATCCCCTTCCAAAGTGTGTGTGTGTGTGTGTGTGTGTGTGAGAGGCTGGTTGGAAACCATCTCCGGGGGTTTGCGATGGTAGCGCCGGTGTTCTATTGAGATCTGCCACCTAATTCCAATAGATGTCTGGCAGGTCGCAGATCTCGATGGTTAGATCATCTGGAAGGAGGGGGAGTGTTCTGGGCATGTGCAGAGGCGCTAAGTCGCAGATCTCCTCAGGACACTGGACTGGTGGATCTGTGTGTGTGTTTGTGTGTGTGTGTGTGTGTGTGTGTGTGTGTGTGTGGTAGATCTCAGGAGGTTTGATATTTGAAAAGTAAATCTCGGGACAAAACGGTCGGGCACCCCTGGTTTATAGAATTTCATGTGTTCTTTTCAAGGCTGACTTTGTTTTCCTCACAGGAGCTGACGTTTCTACGTGATGCCACCGACTTCACCGGCTGGGCCGCAGTGAGTTTAACGATAAACCAGAAACATTTCCGATCAGGGCGACCGATCGCGTTAGGTAATATCTCAAAAAATTCCAAATGAAATTAATCACCCAGTGCCAGTCAGTGGCAGTGGTGGATGAAGTACTCACTTTTTGTACTTAAGTAAAAGTAAAAGTACCAATAAAAAAAATCTACTTAAGTAAAAGTACAAATGTAATTGGTGTAAATTGTACTTTTTAAGTCAGTCAGTCATCTTCTTATCCGTCTGTCCCTTTCGGGGTTGCGGGGGGTGCCGGAGCCCATCCCGGCTGATTTAAGGCGAAGGGCTGGGTACACCCCGAACAGGTTGCCAGTCTGTCGTGGGGCCACACACACACAACCAAAAGTATTTGATCATAATTCATATGTTATTTTTTGTGCTATAGGGTGTCACCATGGTAACCAGGGGTGTGACCCCCCCTCTCTCCCGCCTCTTTTGGTCCACAAAAATAAATAAATAAATAAAATAAAAGGGGACAAGTCAAGCTATCCTCTTAAAGGGCCAGTGAATGGGAACCAAAATGGAGGAAAATGACTCTTATTTTTTAAAATGTTTTGGGGGGAGGGGAGCTCCTCCCCCAGTCACTATGTATTGGCTTTGTCAAAGCCCCGCCCCCTTTGGAAAATTCTAGCTCCGCCCCTGCTCTGTATAACGATGGCTTAACTTTTTATTTAGAAGTAAACACAACAAACAACGATCTTCTGACTCTTTTTAATTTGTTTATATTTGATGTTAGTTTTTTGAATGAATGGAAAATGTTTCTCGATTCATGACTTCTTCTCCCGATCAACTGCTTCTTTTGATTTTGGCGATGCGGCTTCAAGATGCACTAAAAAAATAAATGTGTATTTTTAAAATTCCTGAACGAAAATGTAACAAAAATGTAAAACAGACTTTTAAAAAGTAGCGAAGTAAAAGTACAGATATTTACTCTAAAAATGTAGTGAAGTAAAAGTAAAAGTACTGGTCTTAAATTTTACTTAAGTAAAGTACAGATACACAATTTTTTTACTTAAGTACAGTAAAGAAGTACATTTACTCCGTTACGTTCCATCACTGGTCAGTGGTAAGAAATACTTGGCAGCTCAGACTGAAATGCTAAATGTAAGTCGCCCGTATTAGACTCTAGACCTCCTCCTGGTCCTCCAGAAGGACCAGCTGTACCAGATCTCCTGATTGTTTCTCTCCCGTCAGGACTCCGGTGTGTCCCTATCGGATCAGAACATCACCCTCCTGGTTCCAATGTCCGCTGCGGTGGCTAAAATGTCCTCCGAGGACAGAACCTTCTGGACTTTAAAGGGAAACGTACCGAGCCTGATCAGGTTAGCGCTCGCTGCTACGGCGTAGTTCCGATCCCAGCTGAGATGTTTTTGTCCCAACAGGAACCACCTGTTCTCCGGCAGGCTGTCCTTGTCCACGCTGAAGGAGACGTCCTCGATCAGGTCTCTGCTGTCCACCCGTCTGCCCGTCACAACGAAAGACGAGGTTGATTGAACATCCTACTATCAGCTACGTGTCTCTGTTTCTGTCTGGTCTGGGTTAAACCTGTTCAAACAGGAATGTTTTAAATGTAGAAACTGGAGCTTGTGGCTAAAGGCTCTACCTCCTACTGTTCCGTTCCTTCGTCTTCCGTTTATCCGGGGCTGGGTTCCAGGGGCAACGTCCTCAGACAGGGAGCTTTTATCACCCCCACTGAAACCTCCAGCTCACCCAGAAGGATCATGAGATGTAGTCTCTCCAGCGAGTCCAGGGTCTGCCTACTGGTCTCCTCTCGTTGGGACGGGCTTGAAACACCAGAGAGAGAGGCGCTCGGGAGGCATCCTAACCAGATGCTCAAACGACCCCATCTGGCTTCTCTCAACCTGGCGGAGCTCCTCCCTCTATCTCTGAGTGAAAGCCCAGCCATCCTCCGGTGGATGCTACCTCCAACTGTTCCGTTCCGTCATCTTCCACTTGTTCCAGGGTCGGGTCGCGGGGGCAACACCCTCAAACGGGCAGCCCAGGCCTCTCTCACCCCGGCTGCATCCTCTAGCTCACCTGGAAGGATCCTGAGTCGTTCCCCGACCAGCTGTGAGACATAGTCTCTCCAGCGGGTCCGGGGTCTGTCTCTTGGTCTCCTCCCGGTGGGACGTGCCCAAAACAGCTCGCCCGCGAGGCGCTCGAGGGCATTCTGACCAGATGCCCGAACCACCCCATCTGGCTCCTCTCGACCTGGAGGAGGAGCGGCTCGACGTCGAACTCCTCCCAGATGGCAGAGCTCCTCACCCGATATCTGAGTGAGGAGAGAGTACCTCCAACTGTACTTTTAGAAATCCTAAGAACCAATAACAGCCCTGCATTTTGTGAGCGGAGTGTTCTGATTGGTTGATAAGGTACTCATATAGGATGGAGCCATGCCATTTCGGGGCTTGTAGGTTGGTAAGAGGGTTTTAAACTAGATTCTATCAAGGTTTATTTATTTAAAATTTAAACTATCACCATTACAGTGAGAGTTGCCTGTCCTTAGTGACGGTCGGTCGGGTGTGCAAAGGGGGATGGAAGGCAGAAGGGTGATTGGTTGTCTTGACTATGAAGGGGGCGGGTCTGTTGGTATGCGTCTGGCCTTCTGCAGGGTGGCTGGGCTCTCAGATGTAGAGGGAGGAGCTCTGTCATCTGGGAGGAGGTTGGACTAGAGCCGTTGGTCCTCTGGGTCGAGAGAAGCCAGACGCAGGATTGATAGGTATAGCTGTCGAGATGAGGCGCCGCGACTCAGCGCCGCGACTCAGCGCCGCGACTCAGCGCCGCGACTCAGCGCCGCGACTCAGCGCCGCGACTCAGCGCCGCGACTCAGCGCCGCGACTCAGCGCCGCGACTCAGCGCCGCGACTCAGCGCCGCGACTCAGCGCCGCGACTCAGCGCCGCGACTCAGCACCGCGACTCAGCGCCGCGACTCAGCGCCGCGACTCAGCACCGCGACTCAGCACCGCGACTCAGCGCCGCGACTCAGCGCCGCGACTCAGCGCCGCGACTCAGCAGAGCTCTGGCCCCGAATAAGTGAAAGACAATGGAAAGCTGTTTGAATAGTACCACCATATTGTTTCTTGTCCTGCTTCTATGGTTCCCTGCTCTTCTAAACGGGTTTGTCCCACCAGATAACGTCTGTAGGCGGAGCCACCATTCTAAACTCTGACCTCGCCGCCACCAACGGTGTGATCCACCTCATCGATGAGGTCAGCAGCCAATCAGACGCCGCCGTACGTACGGTTTGTCTTCTTACACCTTTCTCCGTGTCCAGGTTCTGGTTCCCGATCGGAAGATGAGCAAAGGTGTGATGGCTACGCTGCAGCTGAGGCCGGAATTCTCTCTCTTCACATCCTACCTGGTGGTATGAGATGCCAGCTCCCGCTCTCCCTCACCTCTATAACAACGCCAATTCATCACCGCCATGGATCACTGCTTCAACGCCCGACACGTTCCAGCAACGCCGTGTCCGCTCGTAAAACACTTACAACCGCAGACGAAGTTTGTGGGACGTTTAATCGTTGCCAGGGCAACGCTGGTGAAGCAGCGGTGGTAAAGGGTTGGCCTAGTGGAGCCAATCGTCTAGCTCCACTAGGCCAACCATGGTGAGGGTAGGAAAGTAGATCCTAGTTACCATGGTGAGGGTAGGAAAGTAGATCCTGGTTACCATGGTGAGGGTAGGAAAGTAGATCATGGTTACCATGGTGAGGGTAGGAATGTAGATCCTGGTTACCATGGTGAGGGTAGGAAAGTAGATCCTGGTTACCATGGTGAGGGTAGGAAAGTAGATCATGGTTACCATGGTGAAGGTAGGAATGTAGATCCTGGTTACCATGGTGAGTGTAGGAATGTAAATCCTGGTTACCATGGTGAGGGTAGGAATGTAGATCCTGGTTACCATGGTGAGGGTAGGAATATAGATCCTGGTTACCATGGTGAGGGTAGGAATATACATCCTGGTTACCATGGTGAGGGTAGGAATGTAAATCCTGGTTACCATGGTGAGGGTAGGAATATAGATCCTGGTTACCATGGTGAGGGTAGGAAAGTAAATCCTGGTTACCATGGTGAGGGTAGGAAAGTAGATCCTGGTTACCATGGTGAGGGTAGGAATGTAAGTCCTGGTTACCATGGTGAGGGTATGAAAGTAGATCCTGGTTACCATGGTGAGAGTAGGAACGTAGATCCTGGTTACCATGGTGAGGGTAGGAACGTAGATCCTGGTTACCATGGTGAGGGTAGGAAAGTAAATCCTGGTTACCATGGTGAGGGTAGGAACGTAGATCCTGGTTACCATGGTGAGGGTAGGAAAGTAAATCCTGGTTACCATGGTGAGGGTAGGAACGTAGATCCTGGTTACCATGGTGAGGGTAGGAAAGTAAATCCTGGTTACCATGGTGAGGGTAGGAAAGTAAATCCTGGTTACCATGGTGAGGGTAGGAACGTAGATCCTGGTTACCATGGTGAGGGTAGGAATGTAAATCCTGGTTACCATGGTGAGGGTAGGAAAGTAAATCCTGGTTACCATGGTGAGGGTAGGAAAGTAGATCCTGGTTACCATGGTGAGGGTAGGAATGTAAGTCCTGGTTACCATGGTGAGGGTATGAAAGTAGATCCTGGTTACCATGGTGAGAGTAGGAACGTAGATCCTGGTTACCATGGTGAGGGTAGGAACGTAGATCCTGGTTACCATGGTGAGGGTAGGAAAGTAGATCCTGGTTACCATGGTGAGGGTAGGAAAGTAGATCCTGGTTACCATGGTGAGGGTAGGAAAGTACCAAACTTTGACTGGGCGTTGGTTGAGCATGGGTTGACCGCTCCTCACTGCTCGCAGCGGTGAACGGCCAGAGGGCCCCTTGAGAAACATCAGCGGGTGTTCGAGCGTCTGCGGCGTTGCTTTAACGGGAGCCAAAGGTGATGAACTCTATGGTCGCTGCTCCAGGAACGCTCGAGCAAAGTTAGGCGGTGTGAGCGCGACCCTCCTTCATAGTGAGGAAAAAATCCAAAAAACACAGCTTTGGGGAAAAAAGAATCGGATGTGGGTCCGCATCCTTCCTTTGTGACGAGAATCATTCGTTCATTCGTCTTCTGAACCGCTTATTTCCTGAAGGGGCAGCGGGGGAACGCCGGAGCCTATCCCGGCGGGAGACAGGATACACCTCGAACGGGTCGCCATTCTGTCGCAAGTCCATCCACACACACTCATTCCAAAGGGAATCCTGTAGCGAGTCATCAACCTGACATGTATGTTTTTGTACGAAACCAGAGAAAACCCACACATACAGGGGTAGAACATGCAAACTACACATAGAAAGCACAGTGTTTAAGCCTCGCTCCCACTCTCGGACTCAAAACCCTGACCTATTTGCTGTGAGCCGATCGTTCTGTCACATTTATCTGTGGAGTCTACCGACGATAACGTCGGGATCAGACCGGGACAGACGAGGCAGCACAAATCAACGGCACGCCAGCCTCGACAATGGATTGGCAAGCCATATGGTGCCACCATCTTGTCTTTACTTCTGTTTTGTGAACGTGAATGTACCAACTTCAGTTGGCATCGTTCCGTCTTAAGAGACGGTGGATTCTTCACCTGGATATTTATCTGTACAGTCTGCAGCGTCAGCTGAGGCTGACTAAGCCGATGCAGGAGCTGCAGCTCTTACCACACTTAGTCCAAATGTGACAGGAGATCTGCTGTGTTGATGTTGCCCGACTTCAGAACCCTCTTGGAGGCATCTTTTTGTTCCAGGGCAGGTCGTCCAATTGTACCCATAGTTTTTTATGCCAACTAATGATGTAAAAAACGACATCAGAGAACGATGATTGAGATGGAAAACCAGGGATCAGCCGTGGGTGATGTGGATACATCATGCTCCTCTCTCTGCAGGATTACAACCTGACGGAGGTGATCGAGGAGGACGATGAGTTCACCATCTTCGCTCCGACAGACGCCGCCATCAACGCGTACCTCCAGCAGGCATCCGCCATGGTGAGGATAACATCCCCGCCCTGCTGGAAAACTCTCATTCCTCTTCTTTGCGTTGCAGGATGTAAATATCACACGCTACCACGTGGTGCCGAAAGAGCGCCTGCTGCAGACTGATCTGGAGTCTGGGGGATACAAGCCCACTCTGCTGGGGTCTTCTTACCAGCTGGGGATCTTCCCCCGGGACGGGAAGGTCTGGTCTGACACAGATTGGGAGTTGAGTTTTCAGGTTGATGAAACGTCTGTTTTCTGTCGTCCAGCTGTTTGTGAATAACGCTCGGATCAACGTCTCCAACATCCTGAGTGGGAAAGGAGTGATCCACGGCCTGGAGGAGGTTCTGGAGATCAACCGGAACCGATGTGACAAATTTCGGTTCCAGATACAGCTGGTGAGATTCATTCTGTTACTCACTTTCAGACGGGACGCCCGGGCTTTTCTGACCCTGGCTGCATCGTCCAGCTCACCCGGGAGGATCGAAACGTGTTCCCTGTCAAGCTGTGAGACTAGTCTCTCCAGCAGATCCGGGGTCTGACTTTGGGTCTCCTCCTGGTGGGACGTGCCCAAAATACCTCACCAGGGAGGGAGGCATTCTCACCGTATGCTCGAACCACTCCATCTGGCTTCTCTCGACCCGGAGGAGCGACAGCTCTACTCCGAGTTCCTCCCAGATGGCAGAACTCCTCCCTCTATCTCTGAGAGAGTGACCAGCCACCCTACAGAGGAAGATCATTTTGGCCATGGTTGCCATGATAAGGGTAGGACTGTAGATCCTGGTTACCACGGTGAGGGTAGGAACGTAGATCCTGGTTACCATGGTGAGGGTAGGAATGTAGATCCTGGTTACCATGGTGAGGGTAGGAACGTAGATCCTGGTTACCATGGTGAGGGTAGGAACGTAGATCCTGGTTACCATGGTGAGGGTAGGAATGTAGATCCTGGTTACTACCATGGTGAGGGTAGGAACGTAGATCCTGGTTACCATGGTGAGGGTAGGAATGTAGATCCTGGATACCATGGTGAGGGTAGGAACGTAGATCCTGGTTACCATGGTGACGGTAGGAACGTAGATCCTGGTTACCATGGAGAGGGTAGGAACGTAGATCCTGGTTACCATGGTGAGGGTAGGAACGTAGATCCTGGTTACCATGGTGAGGGTAGGAATGTAGATCCTGGTTACCATGGTGAGGGTAGGAATGTAGATCCTGGTTACCATGGTGAGGGTAGGAATGTAGATCCTGGTTACCATGGTGAGGGTAGGAACGTAGATCCTGGTTACCATGGTGAGGGTAGGAACGTAGATCCTGGTTACCATGGTGAGGGTAGGAACGTAGATCCTGGTTACCATGGTGAGGGTAGGAATGTAGATCCTGGTTACCATGGTGAGGGTAGGAACGTAGATCCTGGTTACCATGGTGAGGGTAGGAATGTAGATCCTGGTTACCATGGTGAGGGTAGGAACGTAGATCCTGGTTACCATGGTGAGGGTAGGAACGTAGATCCTGGTTACCATGGTGAGGGTAGGAACGTAGATCCTGATTACCATGGTGAGGGTAGGAATGTAGATCCTGGTTACCATGGTGAGGGTAGGAACGTAGATCCTGGTTACCATGGTGAGGGTAGGAATGTAGATCCTGGTTACTATGGTGAGGGTAGGAACGTAGATCCTGGTTACCATGGTGAGGGTAGGAATGTAGATCCTGGTTACCACGGTGAGGGTAGGAACGTAGATCCTGGTTACCATGGTGAGGGTAGGAACATAGATCCTGGTTACCATGGTGAGGGTAGGAACATAGATCCTGGTTACCATGGTGAGGGTAGGAACGTAGATCCTGGTTACCATGTTGAGGGTAGAGCGTCTCTAAACTGACGAGAGACATGAGTTAAAAGAACATATAAAATGTTGGGAGGTAGGATGTCCTGTCCTGCGCGGCTGCTCTCTGATTGGACCAGTAGGCCTGTCTCTCTAGACCCGGTAATAACCTGACTCTGTTCTTTTCCTTTAAGGGGAAATGTATGGACTGCCTGTCTCGGAAGAAAATGTGTCCTAACGACATCGATGTAAGCTTTCTTCTTCATGTTGAACCTGCTTGATCCTGCTTCTGTACTAAAACTAGCTCCTGCTGTGGTTCTTTGTGTGTGAGCAGAGGTCGTTCCCGGTCATAAAGTGCATCCTGTCCAAGCAGTTTGAAGGACAAAACCTGCCGAGCCTCGGCTGCAGAGGAATGTGTGTTCACAGGAGCATCGTACGTCTGAGCGTCCTCGTCCCGACGGTGGATATGCTCTCTTTAACAGACAAAGTGTCTTTCAGGAGTCGAACTGCTGCCCTGGCTTCTTCGGCCAGCACTGCGAGCCATGTCCTGGTCCCAAAGGCCAATCCTGCTTTGGGAACGGAGCGTGCTCAGAAGGGACTAACGGTACTGGCATTTGCAAATGCAGCGAAGGCTTCTACGGAACGGCGTGCGAAAGCTGCCAGAGTGGCAAATATGGCGTTCATTGCGATCAAGGTGAGTCCGAACACAGAAGCAGCTTCTTGTTCTGTGATTCTAACACGATGGTGTTTCAGAGTGCATGTGTAAGAACGGGCGCTGCAGCGACGGCCCAAAAGGAGACGGAACCTGTGACTGTGATGTCGGATGGAGAGGAATCCTTTGTGACGAAAGTAAGAAAAACAGAAACAACTGATGTAATGATGCCAGACATGCCAAGTCTCCCACATTGGGAGGAGACACCCGCTATTAGGACCTATCTCCCGCTCACCCAGAAAAGGGTGGAATGCTGGAGGATTCCTCCAGCATTCCACGTGGAGGAGGTTCAGTATCTCAGGGTCTTGTTCACAAGTGGGGAAAGGATGGAGCGGGAGATCGACAGGCGGATCAGTGCGGCGTCAGCAATAACTAGGACGCTGCATCGGTCCGTCAAAGAAAAGAAAGAGCTGAGCCAAAAAGTAAAGCTCTCAGTTTACAAGTCGATCTACATTTCTACCCTCACCATGGTAACCAGGATCTACGTTCCTACCCTCACCATGGTAACCAGGATCTACGTTCCTACCCTCACCATGGTAACCAGGATCTACGTTCCTACCCTCACCATGGTAACCAGGATCTACGTTCCTACCCTCACCATGGTAACCAGGATCTACGTTCCTACCCTCACCATGGTAACCAGGATCTACGTTCATACCCTCACTCACCGTGGTAACCAGGATCTACGTTCCTACCCTCACCATGGTAACCAGGATCTACGTTCCTACCCTCACCATGGTAACCAGGATCTACGTTCCTACCCTCACCATGGTAACCAGGATCTTCGTTCCTACCCTCACCATGGTGAGGCTTGGTGTCATGCCGCTCCTCTTCCAGGTCGAGAGAAGCCAGATGGGGTGGTTTGGGCATCTGGTCAGGATGCCTCTTGAGCGCCTTGCTGGTGAGCCGTTTCGGGCACGTCCCACCGGGAGGAGACCACACCTCCATTCCTAAGGACAATTTTGTAACGAAGAATCAACCTCATTCAAGAGACTATGTCTCACAGCTGGACAGGGAACACCTCAGGATCCTCCTGGGTGAGATGGAGGATGCAGCTGGAGTGAGAGAAGCCCGGGCCCGTCCCACCTGGAGGAGGCTGTTGCCCCCGGCGACCCGGCCCTGAATAAGCAGATGGAATCAACCTCTCATAGAGGAGGAGAACATGCAAACTCTGGGTCCCAGATAAGCGGTAGACGACGGAGCGGAAAGCAATAGTATTTTAATGAGCAGGTGGCATCTGAGAATAGTCGTGAATGATAGCGAGAAGTTGGCATTGCCACACAGATAAGAACCCAAAAACAAAGAGAGACAAAACGATCCAGGTCAACCAAAGCAAAGATCTTAGTGATGCTTAAATCCTTTTTTCGGGCGGCACGGTGGCACAGTGGGAAGCATCCCGGGTGGGGATGAGGCTTGGAACACTGACCTTTCTGTGTGTTGTTTGCATGTTCTTCCCGTGTCTACGTGAGTTTTCTCCAGTTTCCTACCACCCTCCAAAAACATACATGTTAGATTGATTGGTTGGTACCATACTGCCCCTAGGAATGTGTGTGGCCCTGTGACAGACTGGCGACCTGTTCGGGGTGCACCCTGCCCCTCGCCTTGAATCAGCCGGGATGGGCTCCAGCACCCCTGGAGCCCCATAAGGGATATACGGTTAAGAAGGTGACTGACGGATTCTTTTTTCCAGAGATCGAGTCCACAGCTGATAATCTCTGTGGATCGTTGACGTGTCACAGCAGCGCCAAGTGAGTCCAAACATCTGGGTTTCCGTCTCCTTCGTCCTCTTCCTCATCCTCTCGCTCCATCTTCTCCTCCAGCTGCTTGATCCAGGCGTCCGTCCCTCGATGCCTCTGCGCGGCAGGTTTCCAAGGAAACGGGACGTTTTGTAAAGGTAAGCCGATGACGATGATGGTGACTTTCACCCGGCTGATCGTGGCTTATCGATGTTCAGCTGTGGACCCGTGCTTGGTGGATAACGGCGGCTGCAGCGCCAACGCCATCTGCAAGAGAACCCGGCCGGGTCGCCGGGATTGTGCGTGTGTGAGCGGGTACACCGGCGATGGACTGGTGTGTCTCGGTACGTATTAACGTGTTTGTTTGTTTACAACGTGTGCCCGTTTACACGCTAACGGTTGCTTTCAGAAATAAACCCGTGCCTGGAGGGAAACGGAGGTTGCCATGCCGATGCGGACTGCGTGCATGTTGGCCCGAACAAGGTGAGGCGTGTATAAAGACGGGCAGACGGCGATGCGGTCACTGACCCGTCTTTTTCTGGGCAGACTTCCTGTGCCTGCCGTGATGGTTTCTATCAAGACGGGAAGAACTGCTTCATCAGGGACTTCTGTAAAAGGGTGAGCCACGTGTTTCCATGACGACGTCCCGCTTTGATACCGCCTGCCTTTGGTACTTCTTTGTTGGCGACTTGGTGTGTCATGATGAGGGTGCGGAAGGAGGAGGACCCACGTGTAGGACAACAAACAGTAAGGCTGTGAGACGCAGGATTAGAACGAGGGATATCGGGCAGGATTACAACCAGACGTGGCTGTGAGGGATAGAGGGGTGACGACCCGACGATGACATCGGGAAGACTGCCTTCAAATAGGCAGGGTACATACAGGGTATGATCCATAGGTGTTTAGTATCCAGCTGGAATCCGGGAGAGAAAGGGAGGTCCAGGGCGAGGGAGTCAAGACAGTACCCCCCTTTCAATCACTACCTCCAGGTGGTCAAGGATCCATGGGCAGACATGAGGCGACTTGGGCGGGGTTTAAAGCGACAGGCTGGGCAGATGGTTCAGGCTGCACACCACCGTGTGGCGAGGGCTCCCCTTACAAGGAGACACAAGGTGTCCGTCATGGATCCCAACCGAGGACCCGGTCTGAAGAAGTGGCCCCGTCATCGGAGCGGACTGGGACGACGAAACGTGCCAGTGGGCTAAACCCCACATGTGAAGTCTATTTTAAAGACTGACATTTTTAGTTTATTTTATAGTTTTTAAGTATTTTTGTATTTATTTAGATCTCCATTAGCTGAGTGAAGACAGCTTTTCTTCCTGGAGTCATAATCACAAGTCAAGAGCCTTTGGTGGACATACAATAATGACAGTACACATATGAAATAAAAACACAAAACAACAACACATACATTCATACACACACACACACACACTGGACCTTGTTTTTGTAGGTGCGTTTGAACACCGACACTGGCCAGTGGTTCCAGGAGCTTATTTCGAACGCTCCCACATTACATGATGGCAAACAGAGACCTCATCACTATGAAATTAAAATACAATTACAGGTTTAATCAGAGAGCAGATGCCTCTTTAATAAAAATTTAAATTGTTGTTTACTATTTGAATTAATAATGTCATTTGGTAAATTGTTCCAAATAGACATGGATCAGAATTTGACAGTATTTTTACCATAATTAGTTTTTATTTTAGGTGATTTAAATCGTCTCGTTTCATAGCTGTGCCCTGGTTTCCTACCCTCACCATGGTAACCAGGATCTACGTTCCTACCCTCACCGTGGTAACCAGGATCTACGTTCCTACCCTCACCGTGGTAACCAGGATCTACGTTCCTACCCTCACCATGGTAACCAGGATCTACGTTCCTACCCTCACCATGGTAACCAGGATCTACATTCCTACCCTCACCGTGGTAACCAGGATCTACGTTCCTACCTTCACCATGGTAACCAGGATCTACGTTCCTACCCTCACCATGGTAAACAGGATCTATATTCCTACCCTCACCATGGTAACCAGGATCTACGTTCCTACCTTCACCATGGTAACCAGGATCTACGTTCCTACCCTCGCCATGGTAACCAGGATCTACGTTCCTACCTTCACCATGGTAACCAGGATCTACGTTCCTACCCTCACCGTGGTAACCAGGATCTACGTTCCTACCCTCACCATGGTAACCAGGATCTACATTCCTACCCTCACCATGGTAACCAGGATCTACGTTCCTACCCTCGCCATGGTAACCAGGATCTACGTTCCTACCTTCACCATGGTAACCAGGATCTACGTTCCTACCCTTACCGTGGTAACCAGGATCTTCGTTCCTACCTTCACCATGGTAACCAGGATCTATATTCCTACCCTCGCCATGGTAACCAGGATCTACGTTCCTACCTTCACCATGGTAACCAGGATCTATATTCCTACCCTCGCCATGGTAACCAGGATCTAAGTTCCTACCTTCACCATGGTAACCAGGATCTACGTTCCTACCCTCACCATGGTAACCAGGTTCTATGTTCCTACCTTCACCATGGTAACCAGGATCTACGTTCCTACCCTCACCATGGTAACCAGGATCTATGTTCCTACCTTCACCATGGTAACCAGGATCTACGTTCCTACCCTCACCATGGTAACCAGGATCTACGTTCCTACCCTCACCATGGTAACCAGGATCTACGTTCCTACCCTCACCATGGTAACCAGGATCTACGTTCCTACCTTCACCATGGTAACCAGGATCTATATTCCTACCCTCACCATGGTAACCAGGATCTACGTTCCTACCTTCACCATGGTAACCAGGATCTATATTCCTACCCTCACCATGGTAACCAGGATCTACGTTCCTACCTTCACCGTGGTAACCAGGATCTACGTTCCTACCCTCACCGTGGTAACCAGGATCTACGTTCCTACCCTCACCATGGTAACCAGGATCTACATTCCTACCCTCACCATGGTAACCAGGATCTACGTTCCTACCCTCACCATGGTAACCAGGATCTACGTTCCTACCTTCACCATGGTAACCAGGATCTATATTCCTACACTCGCCATGGTAACCAGGATCTACGTTCCTACCTTCACCATGGTAACCAGGATCTACGTTCCTACCCTTACCGTGGTAACCAGGATCTTCGTTCCTACCTTCACCATGGTAACCAGGATCTATATTCCTACCCTCGCCATGGTAACCAGGATCTACGTTCCTACCTTCACCATGGTAACCAGGATCTATATTCCTACCCTCGCCATGGTAACCAGGATCTACGTTCCTACCTTCACCATGGTAACCAGGATCTACGTTCCTACCCTCACCATGGTAACCAGGTTCTACGTTCCTACCTTCACCATGGTAACCAGGATCTACGTTCCTACCCTCACCATGGTAACCAGGATCTATGTTCCTACCTTCACCATGGTAACCAGGATCTACGTTCCTACCCTCACCATGGTAACCAGGATCTACGTTCCTACCCTCACCATGGTTACCAGGATCTTCGTTCCTACCCTCACCATGGTGAGGCTTGGTGTCACGCCGCTCCTCTTCCAGGTCGAGAGAAGCCAGATGGGGTGGTTTGGGCATCTGGTCAGGATGCCTCTCGAGCGCCTTGCTGGTGAGTTGTTTCGGGCACGTCCCACCGGGAGGAGACCACACACTCATTCCTAAGGACAATTTTGTCCGAGTTGAGTTGTGACGTCAGGCACTCTCTGTTGAACTAAAAGACAGCTCTTGATAAAGCACATTTGGTAATTTGGTCTGTTCATCACCTTTATGGACAGAATATCTAGGTGCAGCCGAGGCGTTGGAGGGATCCAGTTTGGTGACCTCAGGATCGGATCTCTGCTTTTTGTGGATGATGTGGTCCTGTTAGCTTCATCAGACCGTGATCTCCAGCTCTCGCTGGATCGATTTGCTGCCGAGTGTGAAGCGGCCGGGATGGGAATCAGCGCCTCCAAATCCGAGACCGTGGTCCTCGCCCGGAAAAGGGTGGAATGCCCCCTGCGGGTCAGGAACAGGGTCTTGCCCCAAGTGGAGGAGTTTAAGTATCTCGGGGTCTTGTTCACAAGTGGAGGAAGGATGGAGTGGGAGATTGACAGGCGGATCGGTGCGGCATCAGCAATAACTAGGACGCTGCATCGGTCCGTCGTGGTAAAGAGAGAGCTGAGCCGAAAAGAAAAGCTCTCGATTTACAAGTCGATCTACGTTCCTACCCTCACCATGGTAACCAGGATCTACGTTCCTACCCTCACCATGGTAACCAGGATCTACGTTCCTACCCTCACCATGGTAACCAGGATCTATGTTCCTACCCTCACCGTGGTAACCAGTATCTACGTTCCTACCCTCACTATGGTAACCAGGATCTACGTTCCTACCCTCACCATGGTAACCAGGATCTACTTTTCTACCCTCACCATGGTAACCAGGATCTACGTTCCTACCCTCACCATGGTAACCAGGATCTACGTTCCTACCCTCACCATGGTAACCAGGATCTACTTTTCTACCCTCACCATGGTAACCAGGATCTACGTTCCTACCCTCACTATGGTAACCAGGATCTACGTTCCTACCCTCACCATGGTAACCAGGATCTACTTTTCTACCCTCACCATGGTAACCAGGATCTACGTTCCTACCCTCACCATGGTAACCAGGATCTACGTTCCTACCCTCACCATGGTAACCAGGATCTACGTTCCTACCCTCACCATGGTAACCAGGATCTACGTTCCTACCCTCACCATGGTAACCAGGACCTAGGTTCCTACCCTCACCATGGTAACCAGGATCTACGTTCCTATCCTCACCATGGTAACCAGGATCTACGTTCCTACCCTCACCATGGTAACCAGGACCTATGTTCCTACCATCACCTATGGTAACCAGCTGTGGGTGGTGACCGAAAGAATGAGATCGCAGATACAAGCGGACGAAATGAGCTTCCTCTGCAGGGTGGCTGGGCTCTCACTCAGAGATCGGGTGAGGAGCTCTGCCATCCGGGAGGAGGTCAGTGTCGAGCCGCTCCTCCTCCAGTCGAGAGGAGCCAGATGGGCGAGCGCCTCGCGGGCGAGGTGTTTTGGGCACATCTTACCGGGAGGAGACCAAGGATCAGACCCCGGACCCGCTGGAGAGACTATGTCTCACAGCTGGCTGGGGAGCGACTTGGGATCCTTCCAGGTGAGCTGGAGGATGCAGCCGGGGAGAGAGAGGCCTGGGCTTCCCGTTTGAGGCTGTTGCCCCCGCGACCCGACCCCGGAGCAAGCGGAAGATGACGGAACAGGAACTTTCAAAACCACCGAGTTACGTTAAAATACACGCACCTCGACGTGTAAAAGAAAACACATACATGCCACACATATGAAGATGTTTCTGATCTTACGTTTTGCAGAAAAACGGCGGCTGCCACAAGTATTCGGTCTGCAACATGACGGGACCCGGAAACCGTTCCTGCAGCTGTCTCGATAACTTCATCGGAGATGGCATTAAGTGTAAAGGAACCGTGGAGCTGGTGAGTTATTAGCTGGCATTCCGTCTCCTCACGCTAACCTCTGATCTTCTACAGGAGCTGAAGAACAGAGCGTGGAGGTTCTTCTACTTCGATATGATGGTGAGTTGTGACGTCAGGCGCCCTCTGTTGGACAGCCAATAAGAAGAACTCTGTTTTCAGATGATGGAGATCTCTCTGAACGGGCGCGGACCGTTCACCGTCTTTGTACCAAACTCTATCAGCTACCATAGGTCTTTGCCCATAGTGAGTTATTTTGCTCTGTTTGATCTGGACTGTGGTACCGTTCCGGTTTTCTGAGGTTCTGATCTCCTCTTGAGGAGGGGAAAGTTTCGCCACGGCACCGGGAAACGTCAGCCAACACGATACGAAGCCACGTAGTCATGTGCCACACGCTTCTGCCTGAAGATCTACGCCGACCGCGAAACCTGACGACGCTGTCCGGCCTCGTTCTAACGACCCGCTCCAAACAGGTGAGCGATTCACAGTCTTCAACCTGATCTCATTGCAGATCAAAATTTGCTGTTTCGATTCTAGGAGGAAATCTGGATCAACCAGGCCAACGTAACGAAGAGCGATGACCTCAGCACGAACGGGATCATCCATGAGATCGACCAGATTCTTTTTCCGCCGGGAGTAAACGAGAAAAACTTCCTGAGTTTACCTGTTAGTCATGCTAACGATCCCGTCTGTCCGATCTTAGGACGCTTCTTAACTGGTTTTATTTCTGTCTTTAGGATCCAATGAGCCTGAACCTGTCGGATGTTGCTGGGAAACATGGTTACAAAACCTTCTACAAACTGCTGGAGGTAACGCAGTCACAAATCAGACGCCTCGTTTAGAAAGTCTTCTGCTTATCCGGGGCCACAGCCTCAGACGGGAAGCCCAGGATTCTCTCACCCCGGCTGCATCCTCCAGCTCACCCAGTGTCATGATGTTGAGGGATGGAGGAAAGAGGAGGACCCCAGTGCAGGACTTCAAACATGGTTTATTAACTTATTGCAGGAAATTCTGTAAATTAAGAAAACATAATTAACTTAAGGTTTCAAAAGTCCAACTTAAATCCAAAATACCAAACATGGTCAGGCAACCAGGGTGACCTGGCTGGAAAAGGTAGTAAGACCTGACAGGGAAGTCAGGGATGGTTCTCCTTAAATACAGGGTGCACAGGTGAAAGAAATTAGGAATCACCCCAGGTGATCCTAATCAGATCGTTGATTCATGGCTCCCTCTTGGCTGCAGAAGAGGGGGATCATGACACCCAGGAGGATCCTGAGGTGTTCCCTGTCCAGCTGTGAGACATAGTCTCTCCAGCAGGTCCGGGGTCTGCCTCTGGGTCTCCTCCTGGTGACGACCAGTGAGAGAGGCATCCTAACCAGTAAGGGTGGGCGGATCGATCCTAATATCGATAATATTGATACCAACGCTAGTATCGATATCGATCGATACTCCAACTACAAAATCGATACTGGGATTGAAGTTTTACCCCTCGCACTTTGCTTCCGTTTTTTCTCTTTTTTTTTTAAATTAACCTAACTGATTTGTCTGCAAAATATGCGTAAATGCTGTGTGTAGCCCTGTATACTACAGCGAGGTGGCCCCGCCCCCTCCATCCTCTCTTTCGCGTTGACTTGTCACATGACTCAGCGACTCGGATCCGAGAAAAAAAAAAAAAAAAAAAAAAACGCAAGTCGGTAAAAGTAGAGAGAGATGGAAAAAAGAGAAGTATCGTGTGGCTGCACTTTGAGGCACCATGTGCAGAAAGGCTGTTAAATATAGGGGTAACACTAAAAATGAAAGAATCACCCCAAAGAAAAACTTCAGAAACGGAGGAAAAAACCCTGAACCCTTCTGTTTCCCAGAGGCAGCGCTCATTAACAGAGACAGTCCATTTTCCAGAGAACACCCAGGTAGATACTAATTGTGAAAGAACAACATAATCATCTTTAACATTAGTTAACATTTGTTTGTAACTGGTCACTTCTATCGATCTCTCTACCAACCTGTGTTTATACATATACTTGGTCATATTATATATATGATCCTAACCGTTGATGCAAAAATAGTCATTTAAAAAATTTAAATATCGTATTGATATCGGTGATATTGGTCTGGTGTTTACTTGGTATCGGATCGATACCAAAACTTGCGGTATCGCACATCCCTACTAACCAGATGCTTGAACCCCTCCATCTGGCTTCTCTCGACCCGGAGGAGCAACGGCTCTACTCCAAGCTCCTCCCGGATGGAAGAGCTCCTCCCACTATCTCTGACTGAGAGATCAGCCACCCTGCAGAGGAAGCTCATTTCAACCGCTTCCGGCCACCGTCCACACGTTTTACAGCTCAGCTCGAACAAGGGACATGGGTCCATCCTTCCAGTGGGTTGGGTGAAGGAGGAGATGGGTGGCAGCCGACGGGGGAAACCCCGATGGTCAGACCTTCGGCTGCATAGGCTGGTTCCTGTGTGAGTGACGAAGCTTTCGTGTAGAGTTCCACAGGCTAAGTCTCCATGTTTCAGGACACAGGTGTGATGAAGCAGCTGAACGAGAAGACGTACCAGCCGCTAACCATCTTCATGCCCTCTGATGTCGTCATGGCAGCTCTGCCACAGGAACAGAAAGACTTTCTGTTTCATCAACACAACCGGGCGCAGCTGATAGAGTACCTGAAGTATCACATAATTCAAAGAAATAAGGTACGTCCGAGGTCATGTTTACTGGTTCCTGGTAGTACATATTGGCATCCTGATCATTTCACTTCCGGTTTTTCAGGCGTATGCAGAACGGCTGGTGTATCTGAATTTGCCTCGTACCCTACAGGGTTCAGCGCTCTCCTTCTCCTGTGGCGGTTCAGATGATATTGTAAGAAAACCAGAACGTTTTATCCAGCGTTGTAGGTTCTAATCGGTCTCTGTGAATCAGGGAGAACTGTTCATCAATGAAGGAAGGTGCCGGATCGTTCAGAGACATCTGGTCTTCAAAGCCGGGATCGCCTACGGGATCGACTGCATTCTGACGCCGCCAAGTTTAGGAGGACGATGTGATGAAGAGTCAACTTTTGAAATACCGGTGAGAATTAATTAAAAAAACGTCACTGGTTACCATGGTGAGGGTAGGAACATAGATCCTGGTTACCATGGTGAGGGTAGGAACATAGATCCTGGTTACCATGGTGAGGGTAGGAACGTAGATCCTGGTTACAATGGTGAGGGTAGGAACATAGATCCTGGTTACCATGGTGAGGGTAGGAACGTAGATCCTGGTTACCACGGTGAGGGTAGGGAACATAGATCCTGGTTACCATGGTGAGGGTAGGAACGTAGATCCTGGTTACCATGGTGAGGGTAGGAACATAGATCCTGGTTACCATGGTGAGGGTAGGAACGTAGATCCTGGTTACCATGGTGAGGGTAGGAACGTAGATCCTGGTTACAATGGTGAGGGTAGGAACATAGATCCTGGTTACCATGGTGAGGGTAGGAACGTAGATCCTGGTTACCATGGTGAGGGTAGAAACGTAGATTCTGGTTACCACGGTGAGGGTAGAAACGTAGATCCTGGTTACCATGGTGAGGGTAGGAACGTAGATCCTGGTTACCATGGTGAGGGTAGGAACGTAGATCCTGGTTACCATGGTGAGGGTAGGAACATAGATCCTGGTTACCATGGTGAAGGTAGGAACGTAGATCCTGGTTACCATGGTGAAGGTAGGAACATAGATCCTGGTTACCATGGTGAGGGTAGGAACATAGATCCTGGTTACCATGGTGAAGGTAGGAACATAGATCCTGGTTACCATGGTGAAGGTAGGAACGTAGATCCTGGTTACCATGGTGAAGGTAGGAACATAGATCCTGGTTACCATGGTGAGGGTAGGAACGTAGATCCTGGTTACCATGGTGAGGGTAGGAACATAGATCCTGGTTACCATGGTGAAGGTAGGAACATAGATCCTGGTTACCATGGTGAGGGTAGGAACGTAGATCCTGGTTACCATGGTGAGGGTAGGAACATAGATCCTGGTTACCATGGTGAGGGTAGGAACGTAGATCCTGGTTACCACAGTGAGGGTAGGAATGTAGATCCTGGTTACCACGGTGAGGGTAGAAACGTAGATCCTGGTTACCATGGTGAGGGTAGGAACGTAGATCCTGGTTACCATGGTGAGGGTAGGAACGTAGATCCTGGTTACCATGGTGAGGGTAGGAACGTAGATCCTGGTTACCATGGTGAGGGTAGGAACGTAGATCCTGGTTACCATGGTGAGGGTAGGAACATAGATCCTGGTTACCATGGTGAGGGTAGGAACGTAGATCCTGGTTACCATGGTGAGGGTAGGAACGTAGATCCTGGTTACAATGGTGAGGGTAGGAACATAGATCCTGGTTACCATGGTGAGGGTAGGAACGTAGATCCTGGTTACCATGGTGAGGGTAGAAACGTAGATTCTGGTTACCACGGTGAGGGTAGAAACGTAGATCCTGGTTACCATGGTGAGGGTAGGAACGTAGATCCTGGTTACCATGGTGAGGGTAGGAACGTAGATCCTGGTTACCATGGTGAGGGTAGGAACATAGATCCTGGTTACCATGGTGAAGGTAGGAACGTAGATCCTGGTTACCATGGTGAAGGTAGGAACATAGATCCTGGTTACCATGGTGAGGGTAGGAACATAGATCCTGGTTACCATGGTGAAGGTAGGAACATAGATCCTGGTTACCATGGTGAAGGTAGGAACGTAGATCCTGGTTACCATGGTGAAGGTAGGAACATAGATCCTGGTTACCATGGTGAGGGTAGGAACGTAGATCCTGGTTACCATGGTGAGGGTAGGAACATAGATCCTGGTTACCATGGTGAAGGTAGGAACATAGATCCTGGTTACCATGGTGAGGGTAGGAACGTAGATCCTGGTTACCATGGTGAGGGTAGGAACATAGATCCTGGTTACCATGGTGAGGGTAGGAACGTAGATCCTGGTTACCACAGTGAGGGTAGGAATGTAGATCCTGGTTACCACGGTGAGGGTAGAAACGTAGATCCTGGTTACCATGGTGAGGGTAGGAACGTAGATCCTGGTTACCATGGTGAGGGTAGGAACGTAGATCCTGGTTACCATGGTGAGGGTAGGAACGTAGATCCTGGTTACCATGGTGAGGGTAGGAATGTAGATCCTGGTTACCATGGTGAGGGTAGGAACATAGATCCTGGTTACCATGGTGAGGGTAGGATCGTAGATCTTGGTTACCATGGTGAGGGTAGGAACGTAGATCCTGGTTACCATGGTGAGGGTAGGAATGTAGATCCTGGTTACCATGGTGAGGGTAGGAACGTAGATCCTGGTTACCATGGTGAGGGTAGGAATGTAGATCCTGGTTACCATGGTGAGGGTAGGAACGTTGATCCTGGTTACCATGGTGAGGGTAGGAATGTAGATCCTGGTTACCATGGTAGATACTAATTGTGAAAGAATAAGAAGATTCTCACTTTGAGTCGTTTCAGAAGGTCTTCATGTTTCACTGTCCTCTCTCCTCAGATGGGGTGTGGCCCGTGCGCGAGGTCCGACTGTCCCAATGGCTTCAAGCAGAAGGTCCAGATCAGCACTAAACCTTTGAAGCATCATGTAGGAACAGGTCTGATGCCTTTCTGTTTCTGTTCAGGAGGTACAGCAGTGTGACCTCCCCGCCATGCACGTCAGCCACAACACCGGCTGCCGACCGATTTGCTCCTACAACTTCTGGAAGTCCAAGTGTTGTCCCGGTTTCTACGGAGTTCACTGTCTGGGTAAACGGATTACTCACGTTCGTTTTTACCCAATCACATTTGCACCCACGTCACCAGAATAGACACAAACGATGTAGAAACTGAGACACATTGTAATTTCCGATGTATAATCCGAGGCTCACACTGGATTCGGTGTGGTGCGGATTAGCAGCGGAGGGTGACTCACACCATGCACACCACGTACTGCTGCAGAGTTTTTTGCAGCATGGTGAGTTCGCCCGATAATTAAGTACATATGAAGGAAGTGGACGTAAACAGAGCTGGCCCTAGCATGATGGTAGGGTTAGCTAGCATCTTGTGTTTACAATGTTATGGAATAAATCCGGGAGGAACATAGATCCTGGTTACCATGGTGAAGGTAGGAACGTAGATCCTGGTTACCATGGTGAGGGTAGGAACGTAGATCCTGGTTACCATGGTGAGAGTAGGAACGTAGATCCTGGTTACCATGGTGAGGGTAGGAACGTAGATCCTGGTTACCATGGTGAGGGTAGGAACCTAGATCCTGGTTACCATGGTGAAGGTAGGAACGTAGATCCTGGTTACCATGGTGAGGGTAGGAACGTAGATCCTGGTTACCATGGTGAGGGTAGGAACCTAGATCCTGGTTACCATGGTGAGGGTAGGAACGTAGATCCTGGTTACCATGGTGAAGGTAGGAACGTAGATCCTGGTTACCATGGTGAGGGTAGGAACGTAGATCCTGGTTACCATGGTGAGGGTAGGAACGTAGATCCTGGTTACCATGGTGAGGGTAGGAACGTAGATCCTGGTTACCATGGTGAGGGTAGGAACATAGATCCTGGTTACCATGAAGAGGGTAGGAACGTAGACCTCGGTTACCATGGTGAGGGTAGGAACATAGATCCTGGTTACCATGATGAGGGTAGGAACGTAGATCCTGGTTACCACGGTGAGGGTAGGAACGTAGATCCTGGTTACCATGGTGAGGGTAGGAACATAGATCCTGGTTACCATGATGAGGGTAGGAACGTAGACCTCGGTTACCATGGTGAGGGTAGGAACATAGATCCTGGTTACCATGATGAGGGTAGGAACGTAGATCCTGGTTACCATGATGAGGGTAGGAACATAGATCCTGGTTATCATGGTGAGGGTAGGAACGTAGATCCTGGTTACCATGGTGAGGGTAGGAACGTAGATCCTGGTTACCATGGTGAGGGTAGGAACGTAGATCCTGGTTATCATGGTGAGGGTAGGAACGTAGATCCTGGTTACCATGGTGAGGGTAGGAACGTAGATCCTGGTTACCACGGTGAGGGTAGGAATGTAGATCCTGGTTACCATGGTGAGGGTAGGAACATAGATCCTGGTTACCATGGTGAGGGTAGGAATGTAGATCCTGGTTACCATGGTGAGGGTAGGAATGTAGATCCTGGTTACCATGGTGAGGGTAGGAATGTAGATCCTGGTTACCATGGTGAGGGTAGGAACGTAGATCCTGGTTACCATGGTGAGGGTAGGAACGTAGATTGACTGGTAAATTGAGAGCTTTTCAGCTCAGCTCTTTCTTCACCACAATGGATCGATGCAGTGTCCTAATTATTGCAGACACCACATCGATCCGTCTGTCGATGTCCCACTCCATCCTTCCCACACGACTCTGAGATACTTAAACTCCTCCGTTTGGAACAGATCGTTGGTGTCTCACATGGTGTCCTTTACAGCCTGCCCGGGTGGAGCTCGCTTTCCCTGCAGAAATCGGGGTACATGTGACGACGGTCTCCTCGGTAACGGCACCTGCACCTGCGATGCTGGATTCACTGGCACAGCGTGCGAGTTGTGCAGCAGCGGCTTCTATGGACCTGCCTGCAAAGGTAAGCATGCAGCATGGTGTGTGAGACGGGTGTGTGAGACGGGTGTCCTCTCTTCCAGCATGTAACTGCTCTGAGAACGGTACCTGTGACGATGGGCGAAAAGGAAGCGGTCAGTGCTTCTGTAACGAAGGTTGGACCGGGGATCGATGCGATCTCAAGCAGAGTGAGTCACCCCGTCGTTTCAGTCTGGGGGTCACCCTCCTTCAATCCCCTTTCTAACTGAATATGTTCTAAAATTCCAGCTGAGATCGTCAAGTGTTCTCCGCCATGTTCTCCCAAGGCGGTGTGTAAGGAGAACAACACCTGTGAGTGCCGGCTCTTCCACGTGGGAGACGGGTTGACCTGTACAGGTAAACGGAGGGAAGCGGGGCGTGAACGGATCAAAGAAGGAGCCCCTGGGTGTGTGTGTGTATAGTTGTATGTGTGTGGCCCCATGACAGACTGGTGACCTGTTCAGGGTTTACCCCCCTTGCCTTTAATCAGCCGGGATGGGCTCAGGCACCCCCCGCGAGAGGGATAGATGGTTAAGGAGGTGACAGTGACGACAATCGGGTGAAAGAGGAGCAGTGTGGTTTCCGTCCTGGACGTGGAACAGCGGACCAGCTCTATACCCTCTTTAGGATCCTGGGGGGCTCATGGGAGTTTCCCCAACCAGTCTACATGTGCTTGTGGATCTGGAGAAGGTATTCGACTATGCGCCCCTGGTACTCCTGCGGAGGCTGCCTGTACACAGAGCCTTTGTTACAGGCTGTCCGGCCCCAGTGTGGCCGGAACCAGAGCTTGGTTGGTACAGCTGGCAGTATGTTGATTTCATTTCTCTGAGAGTCGGACTCTGCCAAGGCTGCCCTTTGTCACTGATTCTGTTCATTACATTGATTTCCTAGGAGCAGCCGAGGCGTTGGAGGGATTCGGTTTGGTGGGCCTTGATCTCCATCCGGGAGAAACTCTTCCATCCGGGAGGAGGTCGGAGTCGAGCTGCTGCTCCTCCGGGTCGAGAGAAGCCAGTCGGGGTGGTTCTGGCATTTGGTTAGGATGCCTCCCTCACTGGTGAGGTGTTCCGTCCCACCAGGAGGAGACCCAGAAGCTGACCCACGTTCCTACCCTCACCATCACTGGTGAGGAGTTCCGTCTACCAAGAGGCAGACCCCAGATCTGCTGGAGAGACTATGTCTCACAGCTGGACAGGGAACACCTCAGGATCATCCTGGGTGAGATGGAGGATGCAGCCGGGGTGAGAGAAGTCTTGGCTTCCCGTCTGAGGCTGTTATCCCCGGCGACCTGGCCGGAACGGAACATACGGCAAACAGACAGGCGAGGAGTGAAGGTTTTTTACTCGCCTCTCATTGGTCCAGAATCAACAAATTTGGGAGGCGGGTTCTGTCTTGAGGTGGGTGGAGCCTGTCTGTACCCACCAGCAGATAAGGCGTGTCTGTCTTGTCTGTGCTGCAGTGGTGGACGCCTGCCGCATCTGGAACGGTGGTTGTGCCGATGTGGCCAGATGTTCTCAGGAAGGAGAGCAGGTCAGCTGCACCTGTCCCAAAGGTTACCACGGAGACGGCTTCATCTGCCTGCCCATCGACCTCTGCGTCGCCGAGGACAACGGCGGTTGCCATGAACACGCCATCTGCACCATGTCGGCTCCGGTGAGCATGTCGCCACGGTTACCCTTTGCCCTCCCCAGCACAGTAACTCACTGCACGTGTGTGTTTTTCAGGGGAAGAAAAAGTGCACGTGTAAAAGCAACTACGTGGGCGACGGGGTAACCTGTGAGGTCAAAGAGCGACCGATTAGCCGCTGTCTCCAGGACAACGGGATGTGCCATGCGGACGCCATTTGCACTGACCTCCATTATGAAGGTACCACGCTCTGATTGGACCATTGGACCAACCAATAGAATTGTTTCTGTGTTGCTGAAACCAGGAAGTTGGAATGATTGGCAGTGTTTTAACCAATAGTTATTGTCCAATCTAAAACACAGGGGTGCAGTGGATACCACAGCAAGAAGGTCAGGGGGCGAGGCTTTAATCACTGGTCTTTCTGTGTAAAGTTTACATGTTCTACCTGTGTATGTGTGGGTTTTCTATGGTTTCCTCCAAAAACATTCATGTTAGGTTGATTATCTGCTATTAAATTCCCTCTAGGAATGAGTGTGTGCGGGTGGTTGTGTGTGTGTGTGTGTGTGTGTGAGACCCTGCAGCAGACTGGTCGACCTGTTAGGGGTGTACCCTCCCTCTCAGTCGGGCTAGACTCTGGCACCCATCGTGACCTGTTAACGATAAGCGGTTCAGAAGATGAAACAAAACATCAAATTATCACGTTAAAGGGCCCACCTCATGTAAAAGTGACTTTCCAGAGTTTTCTACCTTGTAAGAGTGATGTCCGGGCCTTGTATATGTGTGTGTGTGTGTGTGTGTGTATGTGTGTGTGTGTGTGTGTGTGTGTGTGTGTGTGTGTGTGTGTGTGTGTGTGTGTGTGATGTCCGGGCCTTGTAAATGTCACCAAAGGGCTTTCTAGATTGGTTTAGCCCGTTTTTCTGTGGATTTCTGGAACGCTCAGACAAAACAACCAATGAGCAGATGTCTAAAGTATGACGCATTTGACGTAGCCACGCCCCCCTCCCTCCTCACCACCCGCCCTCCTCACCCGCCTCCACTCCGGCCTTACGCCCTCACAAACTCACTTTCAACGTCTGATATACAGGCTGGTTCGCTGCTCTGCGTCTTTTTTATTTTCTTTTTGTAGCTACGCACGGGTTTACGCCCGCCTTCCCCCTCCCGCTCAGAGATGGGCGGAGGAATAGCGGCTCAGTGAGAGCAGAGGGCGGAGCTTGTACTTTCTCAGGACGGGCGGGGGGATGAGCGATACCCGGCCTTTCATAATTCCGGGTCTGTGACTGCGCTCCACCAAATCAGTATATTTTAATAACTATGGTGTAATGCATGTTGTAAACGTGTGTGTGTGTGTGTGTGTGTGTGTGTGTGTGTGCAGAGGATACAATGTGAAGAGAGTTATTTTACATGAGATAGGTCCTTTAAGCTATCATGTTTACAGGAAGTGTGGGAGGAGCTGCAGCTCCCGCATCGGTTTATTCAACCACAGCTGACACGGCACAAACAGATAATGATCGGGTCCAGAATCCATCGTCTCCATGGAAACAGAAGGATGCCAACAACAACATTTATAGGCTTTTATTTACTTATGTTTTCATTCATGTTTACATTGTGTGCATGTGTGTGCGCGTGTGTGTGTGTGTGTGTGTGTGCATGTGTGTGCGTGTGTGCGTGTGTGTGTGTGTAGATGCCATGCTCGGTGTGTTCCACCTCCGATCTGAAGCAGGTCAGTACCGCCTGACCTTCGCTGCAGCTAAGCAGGCCTGCTCGGCACAGGGTGGTAGCCTAGCAACCTACACCCAGCTGTCCTACGCCCAGCAGGTCAGTGAACACACACACACACACACACACACACACACACACACACAGCTTCCAGGTATACTGGTTCTGATCGGCTCTGATCCGGAGCAGGGTGGGCTGAACATGTGTGCCGCCGGCTGGTTGGACGGCGCCCGGGTTGCCTACCCGACCACATCTTCCAATCTAAACTGTGGCTTCGGGCACGTCGGCATCGTGGATTACGGAGTTCGGAAAAACCTGAGCGAGACTTGGGACACCTTCTGCTACCGGGTGAAAGGTGAGAGCGGGTACAGGGATGACGGGATGAGAGCGGGTACAGGGTAAACGGGATGAGAGCGGGTACAGGGATGGCGGGATGAGAGCCCGATGACGGTTTGATGATTTTTTTTTTTTTAGACGTGAGCTGTGAATGCTCGCCGGGTTTCCACGGAGACGGTTTCAGCTGCATCGGTAACCTACTGGAAGTCCTTCGAGCCACGCCCACTTTCTCAAACTTCCTCACGGTGAGTATCTCCTCCTGCCTGGCCCACACTCACCACCTGCCTGGCCCACACTCACCAACCTGTAGGCTCACACTCACCACCTGTAGACCCACACTCACCACCTGTAGGCCCACACTCACCACCTGCCCGGCCCACACTCACCACCTGTAGGCTCACACTCACCACCTGAAGACCCACACTCACCACCTGTAGGCCCACACTCACCACCTGTAGGCTCACACTCACCACCTGAAGACCCACACTCACCACCTGTAGGCCCACACTCACCACCTGCCCGGCCCACACTCACCACCTGTAGGCCCACACTCACCACCTAAAGACCCACACACACCACCTGAGACCCACACTCACCACCTGTAGGCCCACACTCACCACCTGAAGACCCACACTCACTACCTGTAGACCCACACTCACCACCTGTAGGCTCACACTCACCACCTGTAGACCCACACTCACCACCTGTAGACCCACACTCACCACCTGAAGACCCACACTCACCACCTGAAGACCCACACTCACCACCTGTAGACCCACACTCACCACCTGTAGACCCACACTCACCACCTGTAGGCTCACACTCACCACCTGTAGACCCACACTCACCACCTGTAGGCTCACACTCACCACCTGTAGGCCCACACTCACCACCTGTAGGCCCACACTCACCACCTGTAGGCCCACACTCACCACCTGTAGGCCCACACTCACCACCTGTAGACCCACACTCACCACCTGTAGACCCACACTCACCACCTGTAGGTCCACACTCACCACCTGAAGACCCACACTCACCACCTGTAGACCCACACTCACCACCTGTAGGCCCACACTCACCACCTGAAGACCCACACTCACCACCTGTAGACCCACACTCACCACCTGAAGACCCACACTCACCATCTGCCCGGCCCACACTCACCACCTGTAGACTCACACTCACCACCTGAAGACCCACACTCACCATCTGCCCGGCCCACACTCACCACCTGTAGACCAACACTCACCACCTGTAGGCCCACACTCACCACCTGTAGACCCACACACACCACCTGTAGGCCCACACTCACCACCTGAAGACCAACACTCACCACCTGTAGACCCACACTCACCACCTGTAGGCCCACACTCACCACCTGTAGACCCACACACACCACCTGTAGGCCCACACTCACCACCTGAAGACCAACACTCACCACCTGAAGACTCACACTCACCACCTGTAGACCCACACTCACCACCTGTAGACCCACACTCACCACCTGTAGACCCACACTCACCACCTGTAGGATCACACTCACCACCTGTAGACCCACACTCACCACCTGTAGACCCACACTCACCACCTGTAGACCCACACTCACCACCTGTAGACCCACACTCACCACCTGTAGACCCACACTCACCACCTGTAGACCCACACTCACCACCTGTAGACCCACACTCACCACCTGTAGACCCACACTCACCACCTGTAGACCCACACTCACCACCTGTAGACCCACACTCACCACCTGTAGACCCACACTCACCACCTGTAGATCCACACTCACCACCTGTAGACCCACACTCACCACCTGTAGGCCCACACTCACCACCTGTAGACCCACACTCACCACCTGTAGACCCACACTCACCACCTGTAGGTCCACACTCACCACCTGAAGACCCACACTCACCACCTGTAGACCCACACTCACCACCTGTAGACCCACACTCACCACCTGTAGGCCCACACTCACCACCTGAAGACCCACACTCACCACCTGTAGACCCACACTCACCACCTGAAGACCCACACTCACCACCTGTAGGCCCACACTCACCACCTGTAGGCCCACACTCACCACCTGTAGACCCACACTCACCACCTGAAGACCCACACTCACCACCTGTAGGCCCACACTCACCACCTGTAGACCCACACTCACCATCTGCCCGGCCCACACTCACCACCTGTAGACTCACACTCACCACCTGTAGACCCACACTCACCACCTGTAGACCCACACTCACCACCTGTAGACTCACACTCACCACCTGAAGACCAACACTCACCACCTGAAGACTCACACTCACCACCTGTAGACCCACACTCACCACCTGTAGACTCACACTCACCACCTGAAGACCAACACTCACCACCTGAAGACTCACACTCACCACCTGTAGGATCACACTCACCACCTGTAGACCCACACTCACCACCTGTAGACCCACACTCACCACCTGTAGACTCACACTCACCACCTGTAGACCCACACTCACCACCTGTAGGATCACACTCACCACCTGTAGACCCACACTCACCACCTCTAGACCCACACTCACCACCTGAAGACCCACACTCACCACCTGTAGGCTCACACTCACCACCTGTAGGCTCACACTCACCACCTGTAGGCCCACACTCACCACCTGTAGGCCCACACTCACCACCTGTAGACCCACACTCACCACCTGTAGGCCCACACTCACCACCTGTAGACCCACACTCACCACCTGAAGACCCACACTCACCACCTGTAGACCCACACTCACCACCTGTAGGCCCACACTCACCACCTGAAGACCCACACTCACCACCTGTAGGCCCACACTCACCACCTGTAGGCCCACACTCACCACCTGTAGGCCCACACTCACCACCTGAAGACCCACACTCACCACCTGTAGGCCCACACTCACCACCTGTAGGCCCACACTCACCACCTGTAGACCCACACTCACCACCTGTAGGCCCACACTCACCACCTGAAGACCCACACTCACCACCTGTAGACCCACACTCACCATCTGCCCGGCCCACACTCACCACCTGTAGACCCACACTCACCACCTGTAGGCTCACACTCACCACCTGTAGACCAACACTCACCACCTGTAGACTCACACTCACCACCTGTAGACCCACACTCACCATCTGCCCGGCCCACACTCACCACCTGTAGGCTCACACTCACCACCTGTAGACCCACACTCACCATCTGCCCGGCCCACACTCACCACCTGTAGACCCACACTCACCACCTGTAGGCTCACACTCACCACCTGTAGACCAACACTCACCACCTGTAGACTCACACTCACCACCTGTAGACCAACACTCACCACCTGTAGACTCACACTCACCACCTGAAGACTCACACTCACCACCTGTAGACCCACACTCACCATCTGCCCGGCCCACACTCACCACCTGTTGACCCACACTCACCACCTGTAGACCCACACTCACCATCTGCCCGGCCCACACTCACCACCTGTAGACTCACACTCACCACCTGTAGACCCACACTCACCATCTGCCCGGCCCACACTCACCACCTGTAGACTCACACTCACCACCTGAAGACTCACACTCACCACCTGTAGACCCACACTCACCACCTGTAGACCCACACTCACCACCTGTAGACCCACACTCACCACCTGTAGACTCACACTCACCACCTGTAGACCAACACTCACCACCTGTAGACCCACACTCACCACCTGAAGACCCACACTCACCACCTGCCCCGCCCACACTCACCACCTGTAGACCCACACTCACCACCTGTAGACCAACACTCACCACCTGTAGGATCACACTCACCACCTGAAGACCCACACTCACCACCTGTAGACCCACACTCACCACCTGTAGACCCACACTCACCACCTGTAGGATCACACTCACCACCTGAAGACCCACACTCACCACCTGTAGACCCACACTCACCACCTGTAGACCCACACTCACCACCTGTAGACCCACACACACCACCTGTAGGCTCACACTCACCACCTGTAGACCCACACTCACCACCTGTAGGATCACACTCACCACCTGTAGACCCACACTCACCTCGTCCCTCCACGCAGAGGATCCTGAACTACTCGGAGACCTCGGACTCCGGGCGCCGTTTCCTACATCAGCTAAGTGACGCCTCGCTGGTCGCCACGCTTTTTGTACCTGACAACGACGGCCTGCCGGATAACCAGGTGAGTCCCTCTTAACCAATCGTCATCCTCTCTGCCCTCGTCGGTTCTGACCTCGCTCTTCCTACAGACCCTCTCCCCGCGGGACATCGAGGCCCACCTCTCGGTAGGAAAGGCACTTCCTGCCAGCCAGCTGAAAAACGGGACCCGGATTCAGACGCACGTTGGAAACCTGATGGTATTTGGAGTTGCTGACCTGCTGGACCCGTCCACCCTGGTGAGAGCCCGTCATGTTCCCCATGTAATCTTTAGAAAAACTCACCTTCTTTCCTTCTTCAGGCTTCCTGTTTCATCAACAACCGTTTCGTTACACGCTTCGACATACCTGCCGCCAACGGAGTCATCCACGTCCTCCAGGCGCCGCTCGAAGCCCCGCCTCCTCGCGATTCGGTGAGTGATGTCATTATGACGTCACAGCCTCGCTGGCTGACTGTGACGTTTGTTTTTGATCGTTTCTGCAGGCGGTGATCGGGCCACAGGCTGGGATGGGGATGGGCGTGGTGCTGCTGATCGCCATGGTGGCGGCGGCGGTCTTTGTCGGATATCACTTCCACCGGCACAACGCCATGCCCTTCCGCTTCCACTACTTCAAGGTCAGTTTCTATGGCAACTGTTATGATGATAATAAAACAATAATACCCGCCATTTAAAACTCTTAAAGAGACAGCGCAACGCCGCGTCCGCTCGTAAAACGCTTACAACCGCTCCAACGAAGTTCATCCGACTTTCAGGCCTCGCCAGTTCAATGCTGGCGAGGCAGCGGTGGTCCAGCGTCGGCCTAGCGGAGCCAGGCGTCCATGAAGTGGTGCCAAACTTTGACTGGGCGTTGATGGAGCGGAGGTTGAAAAATGGTCAAAGAAGATCGAACGATCTTTTGTTTGAATAGAATATACCGATGCCCCCTGGATGCCCCGTCGCCCCTATCCACCGGCATCCCAGTCTATGCACTGTGTCCAACCTGGCAACCCAAAAGCTGGAGTTCAGAATGGATCACAAAACCAGGCCGCAGTGAAGAACACCAAACTGGTCTCTCTGTATTTCACTGGGTCCGAGTGAGCGCTTCCAGTTCATCAAGCGAGCAACCGGACGTTTCCATGGAAACCATAAAAACACAGGAAGCACCTCCTCTAGACCGACTCCTTCTCCTCACCTCCTCTAGAGCGTCTCCTTCTCCTCACCTCCTCTAGATCGTCTCCTTCTCCTCACCTCCTCTAGATCGTCTCCTTCTCCTCACCTCCTCTAGAGCGTCTCCTTCTCCTCACCTCCTCTAGATCGTCTCCTTCTCCTCACCTCCTCTAGACTGTCTCCTTCTCCTCACCTCCTCTAGATCGTCTCCTTCTCCTCACCTCCTCTAGATCGTCTCCTTCTCCTCACCTCCTCTAGAGCGTCTCCTTCTCCTCACCTCCTTTAGATCGTCTCCTTCTCCTCACCTCCTCTAGAGCGTCTCCTTCTCCTCACCTCCTCTAGAGCGTCTCCTTCTCCTCACCTCCTCTAGATCGTCTCCTTCTCCTCACCTCCTCTAGATCGTCTCCTTCTCCTCACCTCCTCTAGAGCGTCTCCTTCTCCTCACCTCCTCTAGAGCGTCTCCTTCTCCTCACCTCCTCTAGAGCGTCTCCTTCTCCTCACCTCCTCTAGAGCGTCTCCTTCTCCTCACCTCCTCTAGAGCGTCTCCTTCTCCTCACCTCCTCTAGATCGTCTCCTTCTCCTCAGCTCAGTACTGACCTCACACAGTAATGACCCCATAAGAGGTTAATAAAGTTCAATTTTAAAAAAAAAACCATTGAATCATTACAATTTTTTGTTGATTATTTTTAGGTATTTTTCATGTTTTGTTTGTTCTGAGTTTCTTTTAAAAAAAATGGGAATATTTTTTACTTGATGTGACCAAGTCCGCTGGTTCTGGACCGTGCGGGGAGCACCAGGGCAGCAGAAGTGGAGATCATAAAAACAGTTTTAACATTATTTATTTAAAACCTGTTAAAATGGCTGCCCTTAAAACAGTTCACGTTTGTGCTTTTAGCCCACCAGCACCTCCTCATCCCGGGTCCGCCTCTTTATAGAACCCCTTATTGTTCCCGGGTCCACCGCTTAACGGGACCCCTTGCCACCCTAGGTCCGCCACTTGACGGGACCCCTCGTTGTCCCGGGTCCACCCCTTGACGGGGCACGTCGTTCCTGGGTCCGCTCCTTGATGGGACCCCTTATTGCCCCGTGTTCACCCCGTGGTGGGACCACTTGTCTGGGCTGCCGACTGCAGGAGCCCTCCTTGTTGGTGGGATTTGTGAAGGACACCCTGTGTCTCTTCTCAGAGGGAGCCCTCGCTGCACGGTGGTCTGCAGGCTGACACACCACCACGCCACCAGCCCATAGTTCAACAGGCGGGCTGACACTACCGGATCCGTAGTGTCCTGAATCCCAAAATGTTGAAGTTGACAGGGGTGTCTGCTTATGCCTCATACGCGTAGAGGCATATGCCTCATCAAGTCGATCCATGACTTGATGGATAACCTGGACTATCCACGTAAATCAATAATAAACCAATCACCTGCTACATATGGTTTGTTTCTGTCCAATAGGATGAAGACGATGAGGATAAACCTTCAGCTCTGTCATGCAGCCGCAGTATCTCCAACCCCGTTTACGAGTCCGACACGGTGAGTTAGAACCAATCCAAGACCTGTTTAAAAAAAAACTCACATCCTGTTCTGGTTCCTATCCGCAGGTGAACGACGAGAACCAGCAGTAAGACCAGAACTGAACCAGGACGACCAACGGTGCGTTCAGCAGCTGCAGGAAAAAACAAGACTTCTAATGACAAAGTATTAAAGAGACAGAAAATAAAATGTATTTTTATCTTCTAAAATCGGAATCGTTCCAAACATTATCAATAATCTCAATCAATAATAATAATAATCATCGTCATAACAAAAGAAGACACCTGCCATAAATCTAAGGTATAAACCAACTTAATCTCCATCCCACCCACGTCTCTAGAACTCCATATATGGAATATGTAAATGATGTGATGCATATGTAATGATATTCTAATGAGCCGGTGTTCAGTCGAGGTGTGTGTTGAGGAAGAAATCGATCGACCAAACGTAGTGAGAAGTAATACGAGGATTTATCGTACAGAAAGTCTGAAATGAGGTTAAAATCAGAGATGCCAAGTTTTTGGCTTCACAAAGTGGGACATTGTTTTGGGGGGGAATTTCAGGAGGCCGGGCCGAAAGGAAGAGGAGCTTGACATCACAGCTGCCAATGGACCTATTCTCACCATGGTAACTAGGATCTACGTTCCTACCATCACCGTGGTAACTAGAATCTATGTTCCTACCCTCACCATGGTAACCGGGATCTACGTTCCTACCATCACCGTGGTAACTAGGATCTACGTTCCTACCATCACCGTGGTAACTAGGATCTACGTTCCTACCCTCACCATGGTAACCGGGATCTACGTTCCTACCCTCACCATGGTAACCGGGATCTACGTTCCTACCATCACCGTGGCAACTAGAATCTATGTTCCTACCCTCACCATGGTAACCGGGATCTACGTTCCTACCATCACCGCGGTAACCAGGAACTACGTTCCTACCCTCACCATGGTAACCAGGATCTACGTTCCTACCCTCGCCGCGGTAACCAGGGCGGATGGTGACTGAAAAAAATTAATAAAAGCGGTTGAAATGATCTTCCTACAGGGTGGCAGCGCTCTTAGTCACAGATTGGAGCTCTGCCATCAGTCAAGCAATTGTTCCTGCGGGTCTAGAGAAGTCAGATGAAGTGGTTCTAGCATCTTGTTGGGATCCCTCTCTCTCTCTTTCTGGTGAGGTGTTCCGTCCCACCAGGAGGAGACCCAGAGTTCAGACTGTCTCACAGCTGGACAGGGAACACCTCAGGATCCTTCCAAGTTAGCTTGAGGAGAGAAGCCTGGGTTTCCAGTCTTAGGTTTTTTGCCCTCAAGAAGCAGCCCCAGATGACCGCTGCCTAAAGCGGTAACCTCTTCCATTTTCTTTTAATGTTCCACAATTACAGTGTCATCTTTTAATTCCTGCACGTTTTGTTTTTGGAAATCAGTGGAATAGAGGGTTAAAAGAAGAGGTGATGACACAGTTACCTGAGGTGTTCCAACAATACAAGTTTATTAAGAACACCTTTCTCCCCCCACTATCTGGGCCAAAAGTCTAACCAGGGTAGTCTCACTACTGTTCAAGCAGAACAGAGAATAAAAAAATCTTTACAAACATTTTTTAAAGATAAAATAACTTAATTTTATTAAAGTCAGAACATAATATTTACACATTTTGTTTAGTGCTCTTCATCTCCATCTGGTGGACAAAAATATACATTACACTTTTCTTCTTCCAAGTGGACCAATCAGAACTCACCATGTGTTTTAAAAATTTAAATTTAAGTTTACACAATAGTATATTTTAAATAAGTTTAACAGTGTTTTTTTAAAGTTAAACTTGTAAAATATTTTATTACTTTTAACAGAGTTTAATTAAAACCATTTCATTTTAATCCTAATTTAAAATCTTTACTCATCGTCGGTCACGTCAGTAATCCATGAATGAAATTCTGGAACTCTGGTAAAGATGGCCGCCCGGTCAGTCCTGCACCGCCAGCTGCCCCACGTCACCACGCCGAACAGGAAGAAGGCATCCTTTTTCTGGCAGAATAAAGGGGCTCCGGGGTCACCCTGAAAAGAAAAGGTCCAGTTAAACCAACAGTACTGTTTAAACCAATCAGTGTTTCTGTCAAGTGATTGACGGATCTTTCAGCCAATCATTTGACAGTTTGGATCAAATCAAGTAATTCTATATTGAATATCTTTATTAATATTTATCCGGTCCGTCGTGGTTAAGACAGAGCTGAGCCGAAAAGCAAAGCTGTCGATCTACGTTCCTATCCTCACCATGGTAACCAGGATCTACGTTCCTACCCTCACCATGGTAACCAGGATCTACGTTCCTACCCTCACCATGGTAACCAGGATCTACGTTCCTACCCTCACCATGGTAACCAGCTGTGGGTGGTGACCGAAAGAATGAGATCGCGGGTACAAGCGGCCGAAATGAGCTTCCTCCGCAGGGCGGGTGGGCTCTCACTCAGAGATCGGGTGAGGAGCTCTGCCATCCGGGAGGAGCTCAGTGTCGAGCCGCTCCTCCTCCAGGTCAAGAGGAGCCAGATGGGTGGTTCGGGCACGTCCCACCGGGAGAAGACCCCGGACCCGCTGGAGAGACTATGTCTCACAGCTGGCCAGGGAACGACTTGGGATCCTTCTGGGTGAGCTAGAGGATGCAGCCAAGGTGAGAGAAGCCTGGGCTGCCCGCTTGAGGCTGTTGCCCCTGCGACCCGACCCCGGAACAAGCGGAAGATGACAGAATGGAATATTTATCGATCATAAAACAATCGGCCGATAATGGCTTCCTCTGCAGAGTGGCTGCGCTCCCATTCTGAGACAGAGGGAGGAGCTCTTACTAGAGCCATCTCTCCTTCAGGTCGAGAGAAGCCAGATTTGGTTGGGACCACATCGGGTTAGGATGACTCCAAACGCCTTGGTTGTAAGACGTTCTATCCCACCAGGAGGAGACCTGCTGGAGAGACTATGTCTCACAGCTGGACAGGGAACACCTCAGGAACCTACTGGATGAGTAGGAGGATGCGGCCGGGATGAGAGAAGCCTGGGTTTCTTGTCTTGCCTGTTGCCCTGACAACCTGGCCCCAGAGAAGCGGAAGACAACACGGTAGAACATGCAAACTCTATACAGAAAGGCCAGTGTTTAAAGCCTTGTCCCCTCTCGGGACTCAAACCCTTGACCATTCTTCTTAGAGGTAATTATTATACAACTGGCAGGGGGAGAGTAACTGGCACCACTGGCCACACCCCTACTTACCATACAGGACGTAGCACCAGCCGCGTGCGAGCATACGTGGTCGTCGCTAACGAAGTCGTCCCATTGCGACCGACAGACCGAGTCGTTGACCAGGCTCAGCGCCGCATGGTGCAGACGGTCTGGATTCAGTTTCACTGTAAAACACCAGAACCTGAAGCACCGTAAACACCACTATGCCACCGTTCAGTACCAACCTCTAGTCTTTCCTGTTCCCCATCCGGCCGTCACACACGACCAGCTGTCATCCAGTTCCTCGTCTTCCTCTGGGACGCAGATTGGGGAGACCCTTGGACCTGCAGGTTGGGACGAGTCAGTCGTTTTCTTCACAAGTTAAAACTGTAACCGTTTTCTCACCGAATCTTGCCGCGTCGCTTAGGCGGACCAACGTCAGGTCGGATCGAGGCGGGAAGGTGGGGTCATGCCCGGGACTGAAGACCTCGTCCACCATGATGCTCTGAGATGGTTTCATATTCAGGTCATGGACTCCGAGAAGCACCACGTCCTCTTTGGGTCTGCAGGGAGAGGAAACCGGTCGAATCAACAGGCTGGTCTGTTGTGAGGATGTTTACTACGATGAGAATGTTGTTACCGGACATTGCAGTGTCTGGCCGTGAGGACCCAGCGGTGGTCCACCAGAACCCCACTGCAGTAATGTCGATCATCATCCTGCAGGCTGACCATCCAGGGCCAACGGGACGGGCAAGACTCCGTCATGTTCTCCAGGAACACCGATCTGTCCCCGTCCACCGTCAGGCTGGCCAACAGTGGAGGCCGGTCACACGTGGAGGTCCGAGGTTTTCCACAGCGAGTGTCTGGAAGGACAAAAGAGGAACGGGTCAGCCTGAAACAGCCTGCTTCTAAAGGTCTTCTGGACAGAATTTGACGGTCAAGACGTTTCAACTTCCATTCAGAAATCAGTCGTCTTCCACATACACGAGGCTGGGTCGCTGGGGGCAACACCCTCAGAAGGGAAGCCCAGGCTTCTCTCACCCTGACTGCATCCTCCATCTCACCCAGGAGGGTCCTGAGGTGTTCCCTATCCAGCTGTGAGACAGTCTCTCCAGCAGGTCCGGGGTCTGCCTCTAGGTCTCCTCCCGATGGGACAGAAAACCTCACCAAATGCATGAACCACCTTATCTGGCTTCTCTCAACCCAGAGGACCAATAGCTCTATCTGAGCTCCTTCCCTCTCAGAGAGAGCTCAGCCACCCTGCAGAGGAAGCTCAGACTTCTCTTACCCCGGGTGCATCTTCCAGCTCACAAGGGAGGATTCACCCTTCCATTGTTTAACAAGGTTTGTTGATGTTAGTTCCTTAGTAAGGTGGGAGATTTTAATTATCTAGGATCAAAAGTCCAGAGCAATGGAGAGTGTGGAAAAGAGGTGAAGAAGTGTGTGCAGACAGGCTGGAATGGGTGGAGAAAAGTATCAGGTGTGATGTGTGACAGAAGAGTTTCAGATAAAATGAAAGAGAAAGTGTACAAAACCATGGTGAGAGCGGCCATGCTGATTGGTCTAGAGACAGTGTGGTGAGAGCGGCCATGCTGATTGGTCTAGAGACACTGTGGTGACAGCGGCCATGCTGATTGGTCTAGAGACAGTGTGGCGACAGCGGCCATGCTGATTGGTCTAGAGACACTGTGGTGACAGCGGCCATGCTGATTGGTCTAGAGACACTGTGGTGACAGCGGCCATGCTGATTGGTCTAGAGACAGTGTCACTGATTCAAAGACAGGAAACAGATGTTTGTATCAGAGATGAAGATGCTGAGGATCTCTCTGGGAGTGACCAGGATGGACAGGATCAGAGGAACAGCACATGTTAGAGGTTTTAAAGTCAGAGAGGTCAGACTGAGATGGTTTGGACATGTGCAGAGGAGAGAGAGAGAGTACATCAGAAGAAGGATGCTGGATTTGGAACCACCAGGAAAGAGGACTAGAGGAAGACCAAAGAGGAGGTTCATGAATACAGTGAAGGAAGACATGAAGATAGAGGATGCAGGAGATAGGGTTAGATGGAGGAAACTGACTTGATGTGGCGCCCCCTGAAGGGAAATGCCAAAAGAAGAAGAAGATGATGTTAGTTCCTCCTCCTTTAGGGGTTGGACCAATCAGGTTAGTTTATCTAGAACCAGTTCCTTCAGGTTCCTTCTATCAGATTGAAAAGGATTTCTTTATGGAAGTCGAAACATCTCGATCAAACACTGTCCAGAAGACACTTTGAAGCCCGTTTGACGATCACTCAGGCTTCCGAGGGGGACGTACCTTCATCTCTCAGCAGGATTTCATCCACCGTTTTCTCATCTAGAAAACAAGAGACAGTTAGAACCCACCTGGTCCAGGTACGATCCCATCTGGACTCACTCATCATGTTAGAGATCCAGTTGATGTGTTCCTGGACTCTGCTGTAGACTCCTGGTTTTCTGGCTCGACCACAACCGATCCCCCAGCTCACCAGACCTGCCAGCATGTGTCGAGTTCCAGTGAAGCAGGACAGCGGACCACCGGAGTCACCCTGAACACAGATTAGACATTCTGAGCAGACCAGAGGAGTCTTCAGACTCTAACAGAGGAGGAGTCAAACTCAGACGAGCTCAACTCTGAAGGTTCTGTTCATTCCTGCATCAACTGGAAGAATTTTAGGGGTTTCCCAGGGCAAAGCAGTGGCCGCATAGCGAGAAAGTCGTGGGTTCAAGTTCTGGGTGGGCACGAGGCTTGAAACACTGGTCTTTCTGTGTGTAGTTTGCATGTTCTCCCCATGTTCATGTGTTTCCGCCCCAGTTTCCTTTCACTCTCCTAAAACATGCATGTCAGGTTGATTGGCTGGTGCCAAGTAGCCCCTAGAAATTAATATATGCGTGGCCCAGCGACGGGTGGGCACGAGGCTTGGAACACTGTCATATCTGTGTGGAGTTTGCATGTTCTACTTTTTATGTGTGGGTTTTCTCCAGTTTCCTTCAAAAACATGCATGTTGAGTTGATTGGCTGGTGCCAAATTGCCCCTAGGAATGAGTCTGTTTGTGGCCCTGTGACAACCTGTTCGGGGTGTGCCCTGCCCCTCGCCTTGAATCAGCCGGGATGGGCTCCAGCTCCCCCCGCAGCCTCGTAAGGGATAGACTTAAGGTGACTGACGTCTTGGCCTCGGACACTTAGACATGAGCTCATCAGGAATCGAACCTTTGACTTTTTGGTTCAAAAGATGGCTGCTTTTGAGACACAACTAAGTGTTTAACTTTAATGAGCCCAGCTCGTTAAGACTGAAAGTCTGTTTGATCCCTCATCTGGTCATGTGTGATTAAAGTCTTCAAAGGAAAGGTTTCTCTACCTTCGTTGGTTCTCAAAAGGGATTTTAGGGGTTCGGTGTCCCGCTCAAAGACACCTTGGCATGAACTCAGTGCCAGTGATAGAACAGACAACCCTCTGGTTACACGTTGGTCGTCTTACCCACTGAATCATCCTTCCCCGTACTTCCTTCTTTAGACGTTTTGGACAGGTAGATTTTAAGATTCTCAAACTGATTGAAAATAATGTCTCGATCTTTAGACACACCGTCCAGAAGACGGGTTTCATTCCATCGTTTTCCGCTTATACAGGGCCGGGTCGCCAGGGGCAACAGGCTCAAACGTGAAACCAGGGCTTCTCTCACTCCGGCTGCATCCTCCAGCTCACCCAGAAGGATCCCAAGTCGTTCCCCAGCCAGCTGTGAGACATAGTCTCTCCAGCAGGTCTGCCTCTTGGTCTCCTCCTGGTGGGACGTGCCCGAAACACCTCACTATCGAGGCGCTCGTGGGGCATCTTGACCAGGTTTTGAACCTCTAAAGATGTCAGCAGGACATAGTTTACCTGACACGCGTCCACTCCTCCTTCATCCTTCCCAGCACAGAACATGGACGGTCTTATCCTGCCCTTATAGTACCGATTGCAGTCCTCAGAAGCCAGGATGCTGACATTCACCTCCTGCAGGCGGTAGACTCTGGGTCCGTCTGCAGAAGAGAGGATTCAGATGAAGGTGTAGCTGAGGTGGAGGAAAGATCAGAGACACTCACTCTCTCGTGTGGAGCCCCAGCCGGTGATGGTGCACTGCAGCTGCACCGGTAAAGGATTCATCCACACGTCGATGGGTCGGACAAACTCGTTGAAAACCAGAGGGCGCTGCAGCTTCAGCAAGGCAACGTCACCCTCTTTGGTTCGGCTGTCGTACCCGTAGTGGCTGATGATCCGTTCCACTTCCACCATCTGAGGGGTAGAGATAGCTCGTTACCACCTCACAGTTTACCACAGACCGTACCGCCACGTCTTACCTGCTGTTCTGGTTCCTCCGTCTTCTCAAGGTCGTGTTTACCTGCAACCACCGTCCACATGGACTCTCTGTTGTACCTGAAGGATAAAAAACGAGTTTTATTCTCATCCTGGGACTTTAATCACAGATCAAGAAGGACCGGGACCAGTCGTCACACCTCATAACATAACTCAGACTTAAAGAGTTTAGTTTTATAGTCAAATAGGGTAAAAAGATAACAATGTGGGTTTCAATTTAAAGGCTACAAGAGGCTCCGAGGTACAAAACCCAGACCTACCAACTCAAATCTAGACGTGAAAACCCAGAGAAAGACAAAACCCCAGACGGCTGGGCTCTAGGGCAACCCCTTGGTTCACGGACCAGGTCCAAAACAGACAAATTTAATTGGCTTAAACTCTTTAAAGGTTTGGATTTATAAACAACAACCAATCAGGAACTACTTTAGTCCAAATGAGTCAGTCACCATAATCTATTCCTGACAGGGTTACAGGGGTGCCGGAGCCCACCTCACCTGACTCAAGGCAAGGTGGGCCTCCAGCTCACCCAGAATCCTTCTGGGTGGATGCAGCCGGGGTGAGAGGACCTGTTCGGTACACCCCGAACAGGTTGCCAGTCTGTTGCGGGGCCACACACATACACACACACACATTCCCAGGGGCAATTTGGCACCAGCCAGTCAGCCTAACATGAATGTTTTAGGAGGGTGGGAGGAAACCCACACAGACACTGGAAGAACATGCAAACTTCACACAGAAAGACCAGTCTTCCAAGCCTTGAACCAACGGCCTTCTAGCTTTGAGACCACTGTGCTACCCTCTACGCCTAAGCCCCCTGACCAGCTACGCCATACAGACACATTGGCCCCGGCGCCCAGGCACATCCAGCAGACATGAATTGGGTGTAGGGTTAATAATCACGCCTCAGGCAGACACACCAGGAAGGATGTCTTAATCAGTAAGGTAACCGTCCTGTACCCCAGGGTCACTGGTTCAGTCCCTCACCCTGAGGGCATGCCGAGGTGTCCCTGAGCATGAGCCCAACCCACAATGTCTCCTGATGGTGGTTTACAGCTTGAGTTTAACCCCTTACCTTCGGAAGCAGTGGGCAGCTGTGACGACCCACAGCGGGCTGATGATGGCGCCTCCGCAGGCCGACATGGAGGACAGCTGGAGAGAGACCTGCCAGGGCCAGGAGTGCGCCCAGGCCTCCTGACCCCCGATGATCCGGGTCTCTGCCTCCACCTCAAGAGGGAAGGAGCGGATCCCAGCCAGATCTGATCAGTCATCAGAATTCAATGATAATAGATTTAGGGAGGAAGTAGGAGGAGGTCGGGGGGAGTAGTAGGAAGAGGTTGAGAGGGAGCGAGAGGAGGAGGGCCGACAGGGAGGGAGCGAGAGGAGGAGGGCCGACAGGGAGCGAGAGGAGGAGGGCCGACAGGGAGCGAGAGGAGGAGGAGGGCCGACAGGGAGCGAGAGGAGGAGGAGGGCCGACAGGGAGCGAGAGGAGGAGGAGGGCCGACAGGGAGCGAGAGGAGGAGGAGGGCCGACAGGGAGCGAGAGGAGGAGGAGGGCCGACAGGGAGCGAGAGGAGGAGGAGGGCCGACAGGGAGCGAGAGGAGGAGGAGGGCCGACAGGGAGCGAGAGGAGGAGGAGGGCCGACAGGGAGCGAGAGGAGGAGGAGGGCCGACAGGGAGCGAGAGGAGGAGGAGGGCCGACAGGGAGCGAGAGGAGGAGGAGGGCCGACAGGGAGCGAGAGGAGGAGGAGGGCCGACAGGGAGCGAGAGGAGGAGGAGGGCCGACAGGGAGCGAGAGGAGGAGGAGGGCCGACAGGGAGCGAGAGGAGGAGGAGGGCCGACAGGGAGCGAGAGGAGGAGGAGGGCCGACAGGGAGCGAGAGGAGGAGGAGGGCCGACAGGGAGCGAGAGGAGGAGGAGGGCCGACAGGGAGCGAGAGGAGGAGGAGGTCGACAGGGAGCGAGAGGAGGAGGAGGTCGACAGGGAGCGAGAGGAGGAGGAGGTCGACAGGGAGCGAGAGGAGGAGGAGGTCGACAGGGAGCGAGAGGAGGAGGAGGTCGACAGGGAGCGAGAGGAGGAGGAGGTCGACAGGGAGCGAGAGGAGGAGGAGGTCGACAGGGAGCGAGAGGAGGAGGAGGTCGACAGGGAGCGAGAGGAGGAGGTGCAAGTTTTTGATTGGACAGAGCAGAGCGGGAGTCAGGACAGGTGTAATGTGATTAATGATGTCATGATACGACCAGCTGAGTTCTGGACCAATTAAAGTTCATCGATTAGACTCACCGCTGAAATTAAAATAACCAGAACTGGACCAGGTTTCACTCCCGTTCGTGGTCTGGTTCTGGTCTAAGGTCCGGTTCTGGATCTGGTTTCCATCTAAAAAAACAAAGAAGCTTTAAAAACCGTCCTAAACTCAGACAGTCCTCATCTATCAACCACTGATACTGGATCACCTCACACCGATGGCACCAGGTGGGTCTTACCTGTATGGAGTCCTCCCAGACAGACCAGCCAGACCAGCAGCAGCATGTTTACAGGATCTCCTGCACCAGCTGCTCCTGCTGTCCTTCATACACCTGACTGATCACACACACCTGCAGCAGATCATCAGCTGTGGGCGGGGCTCACCCTGCCGTCTCCATGGTGATGTTTTAATTTAATTAAATCATATTTTTACAGCTTGAAATCACAAAAAAATGTCTGAACGAGTCAAAAAAGTACAAAAACAAACAGATCCATTTCCAGGACGAGCAGCATGGAAACAGGATAGTGGATCAAACACAGGGGTCTCCTTAGTCTAGCCATGCCAAGGACAGGAACATAGAGGATCCATCAGGAATCTGGAACAAGGAGGAGAAAAAGAGAGGTGGGCAACATGTGGATCATACTGTACCAGCTAGTAGAGTAATTCCAAGGACGGGTATGAGAGCCTCCAAATCTGAGATAATAGTCCTCGCCCGGGAAAGGGTGGAATGCCCCCTGCAGGTCAGGGACAGGGTGTGTTCCAAGTGGATGAGTTTAAGTGTCTCACGGTCTTGTTCAGAGTTAGAGAAGGATCATCAGAAAAATCGGTGTGGCGTCCACAATAACTAGGACGCTGCATCAGTCTGTCGTGGTGAAAAAAGAGCAGAGCCGGAAAACAAAGCTCTGGATTTAAAAGTCGATCTAGGTTTCTACCCTCACCATGGTAACCAGGATCTATGTTCCTACCCTCACCATGGTAACCAGGATCTACGTTCCTACCCTCACCATGGTAACCAGGATCTACGTTCCTACCCTCACCATGGTAACCAGGTTCTATGTTCCTACCCTCACCATGGTAACCAGGATCTACGTTCCTACCCTCACCATGGTAACCAGGATCTACATTCCTACCCTCACCATGGTAACCAGGATCTACGTTCCTACCCTCACCATGGTAACCAGGATCTACATTCCTACCCTCACCATGGTAACCAGGATCTACATTCCTACCCTTACCGTGGTAACCAGGATCTACATTCCTACCCTCACCATGGTAACCAGGATCTACATTCCTACCCTCACCATGGTAACCAGGATCTACGTTCCTACCCTCACCATGGTAACCAGGATCTACGTTCGTACCCTCACCATGGTAACCAGGATCTACGTTCCTACCCTCACCATGGTAACCAGGATCTACGTTCCTACCCTCACCATGGTAACCAGTGTGGGTGGTGACCAAAAGAACAAGATCACAGATACAAGCAGCTAAAATAATCTTCCTGTGCCCCTCGGTAGGGATAACCAGTTCAGAAGATCTCCACATTGTTTCACATGGGTGCTCTGTTTCCATGGCGCTCTCTGGTGGTCATTATGGGATGTAATTGTTACTATGTGACGCAATGGTTGCTATGGGATGTAAATGATTATTATGGGATGTAATGAGAAGTAATGATCACTATGGAATGTGTTTTTTTATTTTTTTTTATTTGACTAAAATGTAAATGAATGATAAAATGTGAGTTTGGTGTGTGCGCATGCGCATGTCCATGCTGATGGAATGGGGGGGGGTTCACAGGGCGGGGCCACAGCGCAGCAGCAGCAGCAGCAGCTTCATCTCCTCACCAACACAGACCCTCTGTCCGCCCCCAGACCCCCCCTCCTCCATGGAACCTCTGCGGTTCTGATGAAGAATCTGGACTGAGAGAAGATTCTGGATGCAGCAGCATCAGCATCAGACTGAGAGAAGATAAAGGAGATCCCCCTCCTCACCCCTCCATCATCCCCCCCTCCCCGATCCACGCACCATGCTGCTGATCACTCTGCTTTTCATTCCGGTAAGAAAAACACGCGTGGCTTTGTCTGTCTGCCTGGATGTGTGTGTGTGTTTTTGTAGAAACTGGGTCACTGTCAGCATCAGCTCCGTGTGCACATGGTGGAGGGGAGGTGGAGGGTGGGGGGGGTGAGTGGGGTAGACAGGGTGAGATGGAGGAGGAAGAAGGATGGGGGAGACGGGGGAGCGTCACCGAGGTGTTTTTATTCTCTTTAAAAATCTGGTGTTTTTCACAATAAAATATAAAAAAAATGATCATATTTAAAATAAAATGTGATGGTTTTAGATTTTATTTTTATTCAAATAAACGTCACGTTTTATTTTATAGAAACATTTTATTTTGGTTTTATTAAAACGTAAAAATCAGATATTTTCACAATAAAACAAAAAATGACATTTTATTCTCTTTAAAATATAAATCTTAGATTTTATTTTGAAATTCAAGATTTTTATTTTCACAATAAGATGAAAATTTTCACAGACTGTGGGTATAATTATAAAAAAAAAATGCAGCCACTTGGTGGAACAGCAGCTTGTTGGAGCACTCTACAGTTGGCTCTGAGCTGGGTGGAATGTGGGTTACCATGCCAACGATGCATGACGCTCCACATCTTGACAGGAGCTCCGTCACTGTGGTGGAACAGCAGCAGCAGTCCTCCATCTTTAAAAAAACACATGGCATCTGGTTAGGATGCCTCCCTCTCTGGTGAGGTGTTCCGTCCCACCAGGAGGAGACCCAGAAGCAGACCCCGAACCTGCTGGAGAGACTATGTCTCACAGCTGGACAGGGAACACCTCAGGATCCTCCTGGGTGAGATGGAGGAAGGCTGGACTTCCCATCTGAGTCAGTTCCCCTGACGACCCAGCCCAGATAGGCGGAAGACAACGGAACAGAATGGAAAAATTTTGACCTCCTGTAAGGTGGTGGTTGGAGGGGTGATTGCTTTCACTGTCCTGTACTGCTTCCCTGATGTTGGAGGTACAGTCCGTTTCGGGTGGATGAGTCAGTTACTATGCGTCTGGCTTGCTGTAGACCGAGTCCAGATCTGGTAGACGGCAGCCTACGATTCCCTGTACAGTCCTCACCACCTAAGTCCAGCTAAGTAAACAGCTAAGTCTGTTTACTGTTGTTAGAGGAGCGGCCATGCCACACAGTCATGCTGAGAGACAGCATCCTCTCCATGGAGGCTCTGTAGAAGTTCATCAGTAGTTGGGAGGAGAGTCCAGAGAGCTTGAGCTTCCTGAGGAAGAAGAAACGTTTTTGGGCCTTCTTCACCAGGTGTTGGTAGTCCAGGAGAGGTCTATGGAGACGTGGATGCCCAGGACCTTCACATTGTCAACACGCTCCACAGCTTTCCTCTGTATGCTCCGGATATATTTCTGTTCAGCAGCTTTACAAAGAGAGATTTTTTTGGTCCATCTGAGGTGTTAAGGATTGGGTATCTGCTTTTTGTAGATGATGTTGAATGGCAACGGGCGGCACGGTGGTGCAGTGTGTAGCACAGTGACCTCACAGCAAGAAGGACACTCTTCTTTCTGTGTGGAGTTTGCATGTTCTCCCTGTGTCTGCGTGGGTTTCCTCCGGGTACTCCGGTTTCCTCCCACCCTCCAAAGACATGCATGATAGGTTGATTGGCCGGTGCCAAATTGCCCCCAAGAATGAGTGTGTGTGTGTGGATGGTTGTGTGTGTGTGGCCCCACGACAGACTGGCGACCTGTTCGGGGTGTACCCTGCCCCTCGCCTTGAATCAGCCGGGATGGGCTCCGGCACCCCCTTCAACCCAGAGAGGGATAGACGGTTAAGAAGGTGACTGACTGTTCAGTAGCTCTAAAGAGAGAGATTTTTTATGTCCATCTGAGGTGATGGAAGGATCTGCTTCTTTAGGATTGACCCTGTGCCCGACCAGCACAGGGTTGGGTACAGGGTCCTGCCCGTGTTGGGCTCAAAAAAGACTATTTACCAAACATGACAACAAAAAAAAAAACCTTCTAAAAACCTTCAGACATTAAAACTGGGGGGTTTTATATCATAGTGTTCATCTTTGAAGTGTCCTAAACGTGATCAAAGGTGTTTCTAAAATAAATAATGACAAAAAAGTAGGTTTTTTTGGAACAATTTCATCCTTTTTTTGGTTCTGGAAACAACGCGACTTGTTTTTAAACTCTAAAAACCTGCTGAAAAACAAAAAGACACTAAAAAAAAAAAAACAACTTTAAGATGCAAAAAGAATAAAAATTTTGAGCCAATTTGATGTTAATTTAATTTTTTCACCAAAGAAGCTGAGACGGAGACGCACTTTGATGACATCATATATCAGAGAGGCTCTGATTGGTCATATGACAGATTGGCTCCAGCTGCTCCTTCGAGTCGAGAGAAGCCAGATAGGGTGGTTCGGGCATCTGGTTAGGGTGCCTCGCTCTCTGGTGAGGTGTTCCATCCCACCAGGAGGAGACCCAGAGGCAGACCCTGAACCTGATGGAGAGACTATGTCTCACAGCTGGACAGGGAACACCTCAGGATCATCCTGGGTGAGCTGGAGGATGCAGGTGGGGTGAGAGAAGCCTGGGCTTCCCGTCTGAGGGTGTTGGCCCTGCGATCTCGCCCTGAATAAGCGGAAGACGACGGAACAGAAGTATTATTATTTATTTTTAAGACGTTCAAAGTGTTACCATGCTTCTCCCCAATGACTCATCCTGGTAAAGCTCATGAAAGACCTAATCTAGGTCCCTTCTCTGGTTAGCATGACAATGCAGGCAGCTGCTTGAGGCTCCTCCCACGGTGACCCCCCGTCCAGCACCCTTTCACCGGGTCACATCTTCCATTCATTCAGAAGCAGAAGAAAAGCCGGCTGTGTGTGGGATGAGTGGACGATTGTTTCCTCATCACAACCCGGGCTAGCATGTAGCACAGCTACAGAAAACACTCCTGGGATTCTTTAATGATTACATACCAACGCTAACGCCACCTAGAGGCTTCCAGTTAAGTTCACTCCTGCTACTAGGTCAGGGTGCATTAGATTACAACAGTTAGTTTTACATTCAGATCCTTCATTAATTCCACAATGACAGTTGGCTCTGCGCTGGATGGAATGCAGGTTACCGTGGTAATGATAATAATATGGTAGTGCTTTGCAGGACGCTCAGAGACGCTTCACATATTCATTAATCATTCAGTCCATACCAGGTACCAGTAAGACCATCACCAACCAATCATAGACACACCATCCAGACTAAGCAACGTGGGTGAAGTGTCTTACCCAGGAACACAGACACTATTTAATCTCAAAGGCTGTCCCACTGGAGTACCAGGGGTCCGACCGTCCCGCTGGAGTACTAGGGTTCCGACCGTCCCGCTGGAGTACCAGGGGTCCGACAGTTCCGCTGGAGTACTAGGGGTCCGACCGTCCCGCTGGAGTACCAGGGGTCCGACCGTCCCGCTGGAGTACCAGGAGTCCGACCGTCCCGCTGGAGTACCAGGGGTTCGACCGTCCCGCTGGAGTACCAGGGGTCCGACCGTCCCACTGGTGTACCAGGGGTTCCAGCGGTCTCCCATCCAGATACAGCCCAGACTCAGCCTGCTTAGCTTCTGAGGTCTGACTGGATCAGGTATTTACAGGCTGGTATGGCCACAGTTAGAGCAGGATAGAGCTTGAACAGCCATTGGTGTAATGCTCTACGCTGGGTAGAATGTGGGTTACCATGCCAACGATGTTTGAAGCTCCAGTGAATCATAAACAGATGTTAAACTGTCACTAAAAGCTCCACATCTGGACAGCAACTCCCATCCTTCACCGTGGTGGTGTCTGCTGCACGGTGGTGGAGTGGTTAACACGGTAGCCTCACAGCAAGAAGGTCAGGGATTCAAGTCCCAGAGCGGTGGTGAGGCTTGAATCGCTGGTCTTTCTGTGTGGAGTTTACATGTTCTCCTCGTGTATGAGTCCAGTTTCCTCCAAAAAAAGTGAGTTAGGACACGTAAAAAATAGATTTAAAATCTCAATGAGTTTGGTTTCCGCTTCTGAACCACTGATCCCTAATGATGTCACGGGGGGCGGAGCCTATCCAAGCAGGATACACCCCAAACAAGTCGCTAGTCTGTTGAGGAATAACTTGGTTCATCTGATTGGCTCAATGCATGAGGACCGGACCCACGCCCCTTCACTGGAGACTCTGATTGATGTCGTTGATTCCTCGTTAACCAGATCAATTCTCTCTGTTTAGAGTCTCTCGGCGTTCCAGGCGTCTCTGAACGAGGACGGTTTGATCTTAGTGACTCTGGATCATTCAGACCTTGAAGAGAACATCAGCACATATGCAGCCCAGATCTCTGGTGAACCCCGCCCGGTCCTGATCCAGTTTCTTAACGCTAGTGAGCCGCTGCTGTACAACGCTTCGTTCCATGGACTCTGCTACACCGTGGGGCTGCTGGTCCGGCTGGGCCAGAGCTGGTCCAGACCCATCAGGAACATTCCAGTTTTAACAAGTAAGACTCACTGCAAGCAGGGTTATTTTTTTTCACATTCACAATGAATCTCAGCCGTTAAACAACTTGATCTCCATCCCGCCCAACAAAACCTCTACAACTCCACCATGCAAATGCTGCATTCCTAGTGGTAACGTAGATCCTGGTTACCATGGTGAGGGTAGGAACGTAGGTCCTGGTTACCATGGTGAGGGTAGGAACGTAGGTCCTGGTTACCATGGTGAGGGTAGGAACGTAGATCCTGGTTACCATGGTGAGGGTAGGAACGTAGATCCTGGTTACCATGGTGAGGGTAGGAACGTAGATCCTAGTTACCATGGTGAGGGTAGGAACGTAGATCCTAGTTACCATGGTGAGGGTAGGAACATAGATCCTGGTTACCATGGTGAGGGTAGGAACGTAGATCCTGGTTACCATAGTGAAGGTAGGAACGTAGATCCTGGTTACCACGGTGAGGGTAGGAACGTAGATCCTGGTTACCACGGTGAGGGTGGGAATGTAGATCCTGGTTACCATGGTGACGGTAGGAACGTAGATCTGGTTACCATGGTGAGGGTGGGAATGTAGATCCTGGTTACCACGGTGAGGGTAGGAACGTAGATCCTGGTTACCATGGTGAGGGTAGGAGCGTAGATCCTGGTTACCATGGTGAGGGTAGGAATGTAGATCCTGGTTACCACGGTGAGGGTAGGAACGTAGATACTGGTTACCATGGTGAGGGTAGGAACGTAGATCCTGGTTACCACGGTGAGGGTAGAACGTAGATCCTGGTTACCATGGTGAGGGTAGGAGCGTAGATCCTGGTTACCATGGTGAAGGTAGGAACGTAGATACTGGTTACCATGGTGAGGGTAGGAACGTAGATCCTGGTTACCATGGTGAGGGTAGGAATGTAGATCCTGGTTACCATGGTGAGGGTAGGAACGTAGATCCTGGTTACCATGGTGAGGGTAGGAACGTAGATCCTGGTTACCATGGTGAGGGTAGGAATGTAGATCCTGGTTACCATGGTGAGGGTAGGAACGTAGATCCTGGTTACCATGGTGAGGGTAGGAACGTAGATTGACTTGTAAATCCAGAGCTTTGCTTTCAGCTCAGCTCTTTCTTCACCACAACGGATCGATGCAGTGTCCTAATTATTGCAGATGCTGCACATTATTCTTTACACATTAGTACCTCAAAGAGTTCCTGGTCTCTGAATCTTGTTCACTGACCTTCAAAATAAAAGTCTTTCTGATTCTAATATAAAGCTGTTGATTTGGGGCTCAGATTCAGTCAATGGCAGGGCTCATGAATATTTAATAATATTCTAATGAACCGTCATGCATTAAGAATCCACATCCCACCTCTAGGGGGAGGTCTTAATGATGTTCAGCTTGATGTTATCTGTTATCGTTTCAGAGCCGCTTCCTGTACGGAGTGCGTTTATTTCCGACCTGAAGGAGTCTCCAGAGACCGGTGTCGTGTTTGATATCGACCTCCCGTCCAGAACTGTCTTCAGTCGGGTCAACATCAGCTTCACCGAAGGACCCGAACGCCGCTGGATGCTCTATAAAGGTCAGAACATCGAAGAGTCCTCTTTGAGTCACCACCTCATCGTGGGGAAGGGGTGTGCGTGCACCGATGATCCTTGGAGCTAGTTGTCCGGGGCTTGATGCCCCTGATGGGGTCACCCAAGGTGAACAGGTCCTAGGTGAGGGGCCAGACAAAGAGATCAAGCATGGGCAAGTTGTCCTTGCCTGGATGCGGGTCACCGGGATGCTCCTATAGAGCCAGGCCTGAGTGTGGGGCATGAGAGCAAGCGCCTGGTAGCCGGGCTTTTACCCATTGGGGCCGGGCTGGGCTCAGCCCAAACAGGGGAGATGGGCACTGCTTCCAGTGGGTTCACCACCTGCTGGAGGGTTCATACTGGCAGGGTGAAGGAGGAGACGGCCGGCAGCTAATGGGCATCTAGTCAGGATGCCTCCTGAGCGGTGAGGTGTTTCGGACACGTCCCACAGCCAGACTCCAGACCCGCTGGAGAGTCTGTCCCTATTCCCTATCCACCGGCGTCCCAGTCCGGTCGCACTGTGTCCAACCTGGCAACCCAAAAGCTGGAGTCCAGCATGGGTCCACAAAGCCAGGCCGTAGTGAAGAACACCAAACTGGTCTCTCTGTATTTCACTGGGTCTGAGTGAGCGCCTCCAGTTCCTCAAGCGAGCAACCGGATGTTTCCATGGAAACCATAAAAACACAGGAAGCACCTCCTCTAGACCGTCTCCTTCTCCTCAGCTCCCTCAGGACTGAACCAACTCCTCCAGCTACGACGGATGTGGCTCCAAGAGCCAGCAGCTGGTCGGGCATGTCAACAGAATGACTCCATAACCAGCTAGCCGTTAGGAGCTAGCTGTTAGGACAGGGGTGGGCAATTAATTTTTATCAGGGGCCACATGAGAAGCCTGAATTGTGTCAGAGGACCACCAACTTTCTTTCATTGTAAAATACATAGCTGGTACTGATCATCAGAAGAATAAAGCACTCTGTAAATATGTATATTAGGTTAAATAAGAAAAACAATTATTAAACCAGTGCAATTTATTTTTTAATCTCCACAAACAATAATGTGTAATGCTTTCCACCTCGTGTTACCTGGTGCTACGTGGTGCTACGTCTACGACGTGCATACGTAGCGACGTAATGCTTTTCAATATAAAATTTCAAAATAAAGTAAAAAAAAAAGTTTAATTTATGGTGTTTATGATTGGCCTCACGCGGGCCGGACAGGGACGTACAAAGGGCCGGATGTGGCCCGCGGGCCTTAATTTGCCCAGGTCTGTGTTAGGAGCTAGCCAGCTAGCCTTTGGGGGCTAGTCGTTGTACACTAGCCCTTTGGACCTAGCCTTTAGGAACTAACCAGCTGGCTGTTGGGAGTGTTGGGACGTTTTCTTAATCGCTTAATCTTAAAATGTGATATTCTTATATTTTATTGAAGTCTTTATTGATTGTTTTGTTTCTCGTCTGGATTGTTTATTAAGTAAAGACTTTTATTTTGAAGTTTTTAATCTGTGACTCTGATATTTTTTGTATTAATTCAGTAGAAGTACCGTAATTTCACGACCATTAGGCGCAGCGTACGAAAAGGTGCAGTCTCAGTCACACACCGCCTTACAACAACACACACACAAGCATGTAAATGTGTGTATTATAAAATAGATCAGGAGTAAAACTGAGTTTGTTTGTGTTTTATTTGAGTAGTAACGATACTAAACAAACACATTACCGGTAATAGTCTTTATTCAAATCCATCAAAGTCCTCATCCTCTGTTTCAGAGCAGGTCCACTTCGCTCCTCGCTGTCAAAGTCACTGTCTGTACTGTGCGGCTCCTCAGAAAGGATACCAGCTTTTGAGAAAGCTCGGATAACAGTACCAGCAGACACGTTAGTCCAAGCATCTACAATCCATTGGCAAACTGTAGCGTAACTCGCCCGGCCGGCGCTGCCTTCCACCCTTCGGTCATCCATCGCTCCCACGCCGCTCACACTTCACTCTTTAAGGTTCTCATGCCTTTTCTTTCAGGTCCGCCTCGCGGGCACCGCGTTTTCTTTTAGGTCCGCTTTTTCTCACACACAAGGCGCACCGCTCATTTTAAAGAAAATCTAAGATGTTTATATGAGCCTTATAGACGTGAAATTACGGTAGATGTTTTTTTTAACTAACAGGATGCAGATAGAGCGTTACTGAAAGACCAGGTGTGACACTGGTAAAACCCAAGTACAGTCGAGTCTATTTACAGGAAATGTTTGTTGTTTACAGATTTCTTTAAAGGAAAAACGGTGTTCAAACACTGGCTCCCGGGGACGTGTTACCGGGACATCACGTTCCAGCTCATCTCAGAAGCCACTGCTTACCAAACCGCCCTGGTGACGCAGAGCAACGTCACACACACATCTCTGCATCACCGTACAGGTATGTGGGGGTAAAGTGTACGCACAGGTTTAATGCTTTATAAACTAAGCCGTACATTATGAGTTCTTTAGATAGAAAAAAGAGAGAGTTGGTATCCTCCAGATAACTTGTTTTGGCTGTGATTCGGATTGTCTTTTATCAGGACGAACAGGTTCAGGTAAGCAGGTGCAAGCTATCCTGGGCATGCTCGTGTGCTGTGCAGGTACGCTGGGATCAAACAGGGATGAAGCACTTCAACAACAAAAAGTCTGTGCAGGATTTTGTAATCGTAACTATTAATGATTACAAAATTAGGTGCCTTACCATGGCAACCAGGATCTACGTTCCTACCCTCACCATGGTAACCAGGATCTACGTTCCTACCCTCACCATGGTAACCAGGATCTACGTTCCTACCCTCACCATGGTAACCAGGATCTACGTTCCTACCCTCACCGTGGTAACCAGGATCTACGTTCCTACCCTCACCATGGTAACCAGGATCTACGTTCCTACCCTCACCGTGGTAACCAGGATCTACGTTCCTACCTTCACCATGGTAACCAGGATCTACGTTCCTACCCTCACCATGGTAACCAGGATCTACGTTCCTACCCTCACCGTGGTAACCAGGATCTACGTTCCTACCTTCACCATGGTAACCAGGATCTACGTTCCTACCCTCACCATGGTAACCAGGATCTACGTTCCTACCCTCACCGTGGTAACCAGGATCTACGTTCCTACCTTCACCATGGTAACCAGGATCTACGTTCCTACCTTCACCATGGTAACCAGGATCTAGGTTCCTACCCTCACCATGGTAACCAGGATCTACGTTCCTACCCTCACCATGGTAACCAGGATCTACGTTCATACCCTCACCATGGTATCAGGATCTACGTTCTTGGTTACCATGTGGAAAATGACAAAATGGAATCAAATTTTATTTTTATTTGTTATTCCAGAAAACCATATTTTTAACAATGGAAATGTAAAAATGTAAAGTGTAGAAAAAGGTGTCATGAGGAGGACCGGTACTAGGTGGCAGCAGTGCTCTGCAGCTACACTTTACACAGAAGAAGAAACACAGATGTAAACATTAGGAAGGCTCATTAAGAACAGGTGTGACACCAAACAGAAAAACAGAGGTTTGACTTTAAATCATCTTTTAAAATATTTAAAAACTATTTCACTTTATTTATTTTAACCTACATTTAAATCTATTTTCTTCATGTTTAATCATTTAAAGCCAGTTTTTTTTCTTGTTTTAGACTGAAATGATTGTAAATCATCATTGTTTATACCTGCTGGTAACCGTTAAGACTCAAGATTAAAACACACGTTAATATAAAGGTAATAGATTTATTTTATAATAACATGTGGGCTTTTATTTTAATTAAAAATATTTTCATTTTAATAACAACAAATAATTCATCATGGTTTCTTATGAAAAGTACATAAACAACACAAAGTAACGTGACAAAAAAATCAACTCATTTAAAAGGAATTAAAAAAAAAACAATAAAAACGACACCAAGTTTGTCAAAATTGGTTTAATAATAATAATACATTTTATTTTTAATGCGCCTTACATTTTAAGAAAAAAATCCCAAAGTGCCAGTGGTGGAACGTAACGAAGTAAATGTACTTTGTTACTGTACTTAAGTAAAAAAATTGTGTATCTGTACTTTACTTAAGTAAAATTTAAGACCGGTACTTTTACTTCACTACATTTTTAGAGTAAATATCTGTACTTTTACTTCGCTACTTTTTAAAAGTCTGTTTTACATTTTTCGTTACATTTTCGTTCAGGAATTTTAAAAATACACTTTTTTTTTTTTAGTGCATCTTGAAGCCACATCGCCAAAATCAAAAGAAGCAGTTGATCAGGAGAAGAAGTCATGAATCGAGAAACATTTTCCATTCATTCAAAAACCAAACATCAAATATAAACAAATTAAAAAGAGTCAGAAGATCGTTGTTTGTTGTGTTTATTTCTAAATAAAAAGTTGAGCCATCATCACACAGAGCAGGGGCGGATCTAGAATTTTCCAAAGGGGGCGGGGCTTTGACAAAGCCATATATAGTGACTGGGGGGGCTTGCCCCCAAAACATTTTAAAAAATAAGAGTCATTTTCCTCCATTTTGGAGCCCATTCACTGGCCCTTTAAGAGGATAGCTTGACTTGTCCCCTTTTATTTTATTTATGTATTTATTTATTTTGTGGACCAAAGGAGGCGGGAGAGAGGGGGGGTCACACCCCTGCAGAGTATTTATCCTGGTTACCATGGTGACACCCTATAGCACAAAAAATAACATATGAATTATGATCGAATACTTTTACTTTTTACTTAAAAAGTACAATTTACACCAAATACTTTTGTACTTTTACTTAAGTAGATTTTTTTTATTGGTACTTTTACTTTTACTTAAGTACAAAAAGTGAGTACTTCATCCACCACTGCAAAGCGCTACATAGAAACTAGTTAAGGTAAAATCAATAAAAACACTTTAAAAATTAAAATCTACATTCATTCAATGTTTAGAAACAACAAAGTTATGACGATTTTAGTGAAAAAAAAAATTCAATAAAATTGTTCTTGTGTTATTTTATGTTAAACTGACTTTGATGTGATTAAATCATCAGAAACTAAAAACAATAACTTTTTATTTCAAAGATATTCTAATGAAATTTTCAGGACTTAAAGAACATGGTCAGAGCTACAAAATGCAGACTCTTTATAATCAACTCTTAAATTTAAATAGCTTAATTAATCATAATTAATGAGTGAGTTAGAGAGGAATCACGGTCCAGTTTTTAATATTTTGAATAGCAAAAATTAATTGGGTGACAAATAGGGCTGAAACAACTAATCGAATTAATCGATCATAATCGATTATTGAAATAGTTGTCGACTAATTTAGTCATCGATTAATCGTTTAGGAAGTTTTTGCTGTCAACTGCACCTAATATTACACAACTTGATTGTTTTTTGTGTATTTTTACTCATGTTAACCTCGGCCATTTTTGTTTGGTACTATACCTCTGAACAAGGTTAAATTTTCAAATCTAAAACTGTTAATGATTTCTTGTTTTTAAATGTGATCCTGGTTGGTCAACAGTTTACGTTTTATGTTTTTTTAGCCAGTACTATAAAAGACATTTTATGGGTGCTTGTGATTTACCTTTACTGTATACAGTAAGTAGATTAATTATTTTATATTTGCTGTAGAAATGGTTCACAGAAAGATTAACATTTTTACTTATTAGAATGAGCCCAACGTGTTGTTTAAGTGGTTATGAGTTGTGTTAATCGAGCCAATAATCGTCAGATTAATCGATCATCAAAATAATCGTTAGTTGCAGCCCTAGTGACAAACACAGTGATGATCTGTTAGATGTAACTCAAGTTCTCTATCATTAATATCGATAAAACTTCGTAAGTTTTTAGATTAAATATTATTCTTAACGTCTATTCGTTTTAGGATGATGTCTTTGCACAAGATGGTAGTTTTTAAAGCCGTTAAGCTGGAGCAAAATGTACAAATCTAGTGATCTCTGCAGAATGAAGCGAGAATAGAGAAAATTCAACACAAGGCTTAAAATAGAAGGTTTCCTTTTTCTGCAAGAAATCACCTGAAATCCCCTCATGAAAGCCAATCCGAAGCCCGAATCTGGGAACACTCAGAGGGTAGCGAGCAAAATCCTGCACATGAGTACGGGCAAATTAAGGCCGGTTGTGATTGTCACTAGGGCTGCAACTAACGATTATTTTGGTAATCGATTAATCTGTCGATTACTTGATCGATTATTCGATTAATCGGATAAACATGTCAATTTAGTAAATATTACTTTTTCGGCACATAATAGAATGTAATTGTGTGAAACACAACTTATAACCACATAAACAATACGTTGGGTTTATTACAGTAAGAGCAAATGTTAATCTTTCTGTCAAATAAAGAGGTGGAAAATAATAAATCTACTTACTGTAAACAGTAAAAATAAACCATAAGCACCCATAAAATGTGCTTTTATTGCTGGCTAATAAAACATCAAATGTAAACTGTTGGATCACATTTGAAAACAAGAAACCTTTAACACTTCTGGATTCACATATTTAACCTGCCCCACTCAGAGACCAATTCAAGTGCAGTTGACAGTAAAAACTTTTTAGACGATTAATCGATGACCAAATTAGTCGACAACTATTTTAATAATCGATTATAATCGATTAAAATGATTAACTGTTTCAGCCCTAATTGTCACATACCTGGATGTGGAAACAGGTTTCAGAGCTTCAAGCAGAACACTCAGAAACTTAAGAATTTTTTATTCCATAAAGAAACATTGTTTGAATTGAATTAAAAATACTTTATTGATTTGAAAGTAAATTTGATTCTGTAGTGAAACAGAGCCCGTACCTCCATCCAGACTGGTAGTTACAGACTAGAGGATGGAAGGTTGGAGAGTTTGATGGAGGACTGTAGAATTGATTTTCTGTACTGTTCCTTTAAGTAGCCGCGTTGCAGGAGTCTGTTTCTGTTACTGACGCTGGTAGATTTTAAAAAATTTCTAATGATATAAAATTATTGCTAAAAAATGTTGGTATTGTTTCTATTTATTTTGATGTTGACGCCTGTTTGTTTCTGTTTGTTTGTTTGTTTCTCCTCCACAGTGCCGTACCCTCCCCTCAACATCTCCCACAAAGTCCTCCAGGTGAACCAGAGAGCCGCTTCCGGTCAGGATGGAACAGAAATCCCACAGTCGTCCCGCCACGTTCGGGCCGTCCCCCTGATGGAGCAAGAAGAGGAGGAGCCAAGTATCGAGGAGGCGTCGCCCCTCCCTCCCATCAACACCACACACAACCAGACAGGAAGCTTGGCCGTGCAGGTGAACAGCAGCCAATCAGAGGAAACAGAGCCTCACGTTGATTGGTTGGATACGACGACGGTGACACCGACGGACAGCAGGGAGGAGGAGTTTGTGAACGGCGTGGTGCCGGACTATGAGGACTCTAACGAGCCGGGTTCTGCCATGGCGCTCCCTGCCGATCTCCCCGTCCTCCCCACCAGACTGCCACCTGTTCTGCTGGAACTAAGATGGCTGCCGCCCAGACCGCCCACCAGCTACGACGGGTTCAACATCTATGTTTACAGAGACGGTAAGACACTGTTGTCATAGTAACCCTGCTCATCATCTGTGGTTGGCCAATCACTTGTTGGTTTTCACGCGGCAGTTTGTTAAATACTAAAAACCAGACCACTTGATGTATTTTCACTTACCTGGTGAGGCAGTGAGGCGAGCCCGAAGCGGGCCGTTTTAACATGAGCCTATCAGAATATTTACCCAGAATCAGTGTTGGCAGGTTTTGGACGCCCCCCGGTTTAGACCCGTCCAAAACTGTCCTGTTCAAAACAGGTTTTGGACACCTACATGTCCAAAACAGGGAAGAGATGTGCTTAACAAGAATCATGGTTTTAGGTGTGAAGATTAGACCTGTCACCCCCTTTGTTTGATCCTACCTCGTACAAAGGATGGCAGTCATAATGGTGTGAAGTGACTGATAAAGCACAGAAACTGGTTTTCTGCTACAGAATGCTGAGGGGACACGGTGAGGGTAGGACCATGTGAACTGGACTACTAGATACTTAATAAGTGAGGCCACCAAAAAGACAATCTAATCCAAAGTGACTCGATAGTGCTCTATGTGTACAAAATAGACAATCTAAGCAATCACAGAATTTCAATGATGCATTTGTCTCACTACAAAGTAAAACATTCTTCATGTGAACTTGGAACATGTATAACTTTACACGGATGGAATCAGACATGACATGGAGAGTAAATAAATCACTGAGTTATTACATGGCAAAGCAGCCTTTTGTTGTCAAATTATAGGTTCTGGACGGTTTTGGACACCGTCCTGTCCAAAACCCAACACTGCCCAGAATGCAAGAGAAACTCTCTCCAGGGATGAACAGCAGCATTAAATAAAAAAGCAGAGAACAGTGGGTTGCTATGGTTACAGGACAGCCCTGCCTGTCTGTAAATAAAATAACATGATTTCAATGAGATCAAATAAAACAATCTTGAAGGTAGCGGTGCAGCCCGTTCACCGTCTGAAGTGTAATCAGATCGTTTCCCACCTGACCATCTCTCACAGTGCAGGGTGGTATACTGCATCCATACCAGGCGGATAGACTGGGCTGTGTACGGCCCGGAGGATGGCAGGTGGTTGTCTGATGTGTTCGGGGAATATGTGGGCAGGTCAGGGGTTCATTGGTGGCGTTTGGGGGACTTAGAGCTACTGATTTTGGGAGAGCGGTAGTTTAATGAATCTATTTTGGGATGGCTGGTGGTGGGAGGGGCACGGACTTCTTGATGCCCGTGCTTGGGGGGATTGAGGGTGGGCCTGGGTCTCCTTGACCTTCTTGGACGTGGCGTAGGGAGGGGGATTGTGGGCGGCAGGGCTCTCCTGTTCGGTCTGCGCATGCGTGCGACCCACAGCCTCATTGAGGATCGGACGGATGGCTGAGGACACATGTCAGATACAACATACACTGATTGAAAAACACTGGTTTAGATAAACACACACAAATTATTCTGGTCCTGGTTACCATGGTGAGTGTAGGAATGTAGATCCTGGTTACCATGGTGAGGGTAGGAATGTAGATCCTGGTTACCATGGTGATGGTAGGAACGTAGATCCTGGTTACCATGGTGAGGGTAGGAATGTAGATCCTGATTACCATGGTGAGGGTAGGAATGTAGATCCTGGTTACCATGGTGAGGGTAGGAATGTAGATCCTGGTTACCATGGTGAGTGTAGGAATGTAGATCTTGGTTACCATGGTGAGGGTAGGAATGTAGATCCTGGTTACCATGGTGAGTGTAGGAACGTAGATCCTGGTTACCATGGTGAGGGTAGGAATGTAGATCCTGGTTACCATGGTGAGTGTAGGAATGTAGATCTTGGTTACCATGGTGAGGGTAGGAATGTAGATCCTGGTTACCATGGTGAGTGTAGGAACGTAGATCCTGGTTACCATGGTGAGGGTAGGAACGTAGATCTGGTTACCATGGTGAGGGTAGGAACATAGATCCTGGTTACCATGGTGAGGGTAGGAATGTAGATCCTGGTTACCATGGTGAGGGTAGGAATGTTGATCCTGGTTACCATGGTGAGGGTAGGAACGTAGGTCGTGGTTACCATGGTGAGGGTAGGAATGTTGATCCTGGTTACCATGGTGAGGGTAGGAACGTAGATCCTGGTTACCATGGTGAGGGTAGGAATGTTGATCCTGGTTACCATGGTGAGGGTAGGAACGTAGATCCTGGTTACCATGGTGAGAGTAGGAATGTAGATTCTGGTTACCATGGTGAGGGTAGGAACGTAGGTCGTGGTTACCATGGTGAGGGTAGGAACGTAGATTCTGGTTACCATGGTGAGGGTAGGAACGTAGATCCTGGTTACCATGGTGAGGGTAGGAATGTAGATCCTGGTTACCATGGTGAGAGTAGGAACATAGATCCTGGTTACCATGGTGACGGTAGGAACGTAGATCGACTTGTAAATGGAGAGCTCTGCTTTTCGGCTCAGCTCTCTCTTTACCACGACGGACCGATGTAGCGTCCTAGTTATTGCTGATGCCGCACCGATCCGCCTCGGGGTCTTGTTCACGTGAATCATACTGTACCAACTAAAAAATGAATGAGATGGAAAGACAGGGATCAGATAAGGGTGAAGTGGATACATCAAGCACCAGGCAGTCTGGCAGAGTTCTATATATTTTTCATTCTGATTTTAACTTACGTACTAACGTTATTCTGTCGTTTCCTAGGTAACTCCACCGAGACGGCGACCGTGGACGAGAACACTCACGAGTTCTTCACCGAGTTAACGGAACCAGGAACGTACCGAGTTCACGTGACCACGCTGAGCTCGTCTGGAGACTGCGACCCACGTGAGAGCAGCGCGGACACCGGATTCATGTTCTACTTGAGTGAGTCTGAAAAACTTCAAACTTAGTTTCTGTTTCACTCTGATGTTTTTTTTTTTATAATGAAAACATAAAGTAAGGATTTATTTTCTTCAGTTAAACTCAGACAAAACAGAAAGTTTTGGGTTGGGTAAGGTGAGATATCACCAGGGTTTGTTATGAGATATTCTCAGTATGATGTCAGGAGAGGTGGGTAGGGAGTTTGTGTTTATGTGGGTTCCGGGTAATGTTCCCTCGAAGCTGAGCGCCTGCGCATTTGCGCACTACTCGCAGATTAATGGTAATCTGCGAGTAATCTGCGATAATTGCTGTATGAGCTCGGAGCTCCGCCCCTTTTTCCTGCAGCCAATAGGTGCAGATTATTACCCTGATAGATCCAAAAGGAACTTAAACAAATCTTAGGGTTTCCATAGAAACTAGAATTCTAGTGTACAGTGCTCCGTCTCTTAAAGGGCCAGCGTCTGATGAGACTCCTCCCAAACAGTGATCCGAATCCTCCTCATAATTTTCTCACTTCATCTTATTGTGAAAATCCACCGTTAACTTTCTGAGTTTTCACGTTAAAACCTCAGCTGATCTTATTGGTGAATCACCAGGATGTGGTTTATGATTGGTTGATGGTCGTCCATTGTTCCAGGTCCTGATGGTGAGGTTTTAGAGGAACTCCGTGAGCATCCTCAAGGCGTCAGCGTCCGTTTACTGGACTCCAGCACCGCCGCCGTCTCCTGGGCTCCGCCCTCTCAGAAGCACAACGGCAGCCTGGTGTCGGTGGTGTCGACCACCTGCCTGAAGCCCAGTCTGAGCCAGCGTATGGAGAACACCTACTGCAGCGAGGTAACGACGCAACCACAGCTGGGTATTTAATGGCGGTGCCTGCATGCCTGGCAACGTACCTGTTGCCCCCGGGGCGACTGGCTGCCTGCTGCTGGCTCTCAGAGCCACATCCGTCATGGCTGGAGGAGTTGGTTCAGTCCTGAGGGGAGCTGAGGAGAAGGAGACGGTCTAGAGGAGGTGCTTCCTGTTTTTGGTTTCCATGGAAACATCCAGTTGGTCGCTTGAGGAACTGGAGGCGCTCACTCGAACCCAGCTCTTCTCCGAGCTCCTCCCAGATGGCAGAGCTCCTCCCTCTATCTCTGAGTAGGAGCCCAGCCACCCTACAGAGGAAGAGGTGATGCTCCCAGTGTCGTATAAAACCCAAAAACACCTGTTTAGACGAGCGTAGAAGCGCTTCGTTGCTCACTTTGACGGATATTGGGTCTTGGCCTATCAGAAGCATCACAGCGGAAGGCTCCGCCCTCTCAGCTGCAAACCTGAGATTGAGGAAGTCATTCATCCCAGCATCCAGAAGCAGGATGGAGCTACCGGAGCTCACTGCTCTTCTTCATGGACTTTTCACTCTAGTCTGCCAGTGGGCGTGGCTAACTTTATTTTCTCTTACCAGGAAAACTCCACCAGTGACATCATCAGCCACCTGACTCCCGGTGCCCAATACCGCGTGGTGATCTATCACACTAATGGACCTCTGGTCAGCCCGCCGTCTGAGCCCGTTATCATCGACATCGGTGAGTGGTTTAATGAAGGAGGAGGAGCTTGTTGGCTCCGCCCCATGTGCTAACACCTGTCGTTTAGAACCAACAGGTGTGCGTGAGCTGGCAGTGTACCCGCTCAGCCCCACGGCGGTCATCCTAAGCTGGCAACGCCCGTATCATGTAGCCTTCAGGAAGTACGTCCTGCAGACTTTTTTCTTCAACCCGGTCACGCTGGCGTCGGAATGGACTACTTACTACGAGATCGCCGCCACCGCTTCCGTCATCGCTTCCGTGGTAACGAGCCGTTGCCGGGTAACCACCTCCATATTCCTGCCCCGTCTTCCCCTCACTCAGTTTCTGTTTCCCCTCAGAGGGTCACCGACCTCCTGCCAGCTTGGTACTACAACTTTCGTGTTGCCATGGTGACGTGGGGAGATCCTCCGCTCAGCTGTTGTGACAGCTCCACCGTCAGCTTCGTCACAGGTGAGTTCGGTTCAGCTTAAAAACGTCAACGTCTCACTTTAACAGATCTTATAACCCATCGTTTCTTCTCGCCTGCCATCCTCGTTTAGCTCCAGAAGCCCCCCACATCTCCTCGGTGGATTACTCACAGGGCGTCCTCTCCGTTCGATGGACGTATGGAGAGCTTTTCATCGACCTGTCGCACTCCAGGATGCTGCACTGGCAGGTGGTCGCCGTGGGAAGGAGGGGCGCCGACAGGAGCTACTCCATACATGTAAGGAAGGAGGGATGAACACGGGCGAGGGAGGAGCCACAGGGAATGTTGCCTGGAATCTAGAATGTTTTCTTAGGTTTATTGAGCGTCATCACCTCATCATCACCTGGTGGGATCGAGTCCCCAACACAGCCATCCTTACTCAGACAAGCATGTCCAGTATGTCCGCCATCCTCTCCTGCGAGGACATGTAGGCAAGATGGACAATGGCCGCCTTCTAAAGGACATCCTCTATGTGGAGCTGGTCAAAGGAACGCAACAAGAAAGGGATGGAATTAATGGGAAGTAGGCAGGTGGGAGGAGTTTTAGGCAGCCCTCTGATTGGCTAACGTCCTGTGTTCCAGGTGAGCCGCAACATGATGCGAGCGAGTCTGCCGCTTCCTCCGGGAGACATTTATAACCTGACGGTGACGGCCTGCACAGAGCGAAGCAGCAACACCTCGACCCCCACCATCATTAAACTAGGTAAACACACACACACACACACACAGATGGACGGATGAGGAACTCATGAGTCACGTCTTCCTCTTCTATGAAAATGAAAACAGATTTTTTTTTCTGTCTTCTCTCCGTCTGTCTTTCTATCACAGACCCGGCTCCTCCCGGTTCGCTGCTGGCTGTCAACGCCACGCACTCCTCCGTCACCCTGCTGTGGACGGAGGACGGAGTGGTAGACTACTACCAGGTCGTCTGTAGACCCTGCAGAGCCAGAGAGGAGCTGAAGGTAAACACACTTCTGTTGTTGGCATCCTCCTGTCTGGCATCTACACCAGGTGCCCAGTGTAGCAACTAACCTGTTGATTTAGTCTAAGCTTCAAGCATCCGATGGAGCAGCAAGTTGTGGCAGGGTGGTACCTTATTACCTGTTGAAGCAGGTGGTAACATCCCAATGGAGTCATAGCACTCCTCCTACCATCAAGAGAAACCCCTAGCTCTAGATATAACCTCTGAGTTTATAACTGGTATCTGTTGCTCCACGTGGGTGTATGCTGAGACAGTGAAGCTGGGGTGACCTCCTCAGGTGGTGCCCAGTGCCAGGATACCCCTCTTAGTGTTACTGACAGTCTGACAGAAAGGCAAGCTGATACAGCTGGTGTCGGTGTTTCTGCAGGAGGCTCAGCCAACTGCCTACGCGTCCCTGTACCAGATTTTCTCTCTGGGTTTTACCCCCATAGCCTTTGGCTGGATGTAAATAAGGCTATCGTCATAGTAACGGCCATGTTTTTTTGTTGTCAGGCCCGTGAACCAATCAGTTCAACCTCTCACATCCTGACGGTTTCCGGCTTAATGCCGTCGTCCAGCTACAACTGCAGCGTCATCAGTTTCAGCTACAGCACGCCGAGCCGGCCCGCCCACATCTCCATCACCACTCTGGGTAGGTTAGACCCCGCCCCCTTCTGCAAACACACACTCCACATCGCCATCTACAGAACACCTGAGTGAAGAGACACTGTTTTTTTTATTTTTTTTCTCTGCAGGTAAAGAAATGAATCCCAGTGTTGCTGCTATTTCCGCTCTGGCTGTTCTCAGCCTGCTCTTCATCAGCCTGCTGGTTCTCTTCCTGCTGGTCCTCAGAAAGAAGCACCTGCAGATTACCAGGTAAACCCGATGCCATCACCCAGGGTTTCACACACGCTGGAACTCTAACTGCTTAGATTACTCCGTTTATCGATGAGTAACACTGCTAGTAACATCGTTTTACTCGTTTCTGTTGTCGCTATGGAAACGTGACACTGTAGAAGACGCACCGTGAACCCAGTCTCCTGATTGGTTGGTTCAGATTATAAACGTAACCATGGCAACACAGACATGGAGAGAAGAAGTTTTGTTTAATTTAGCTGATGCAGTGTGAGTGGTTCACTCGCAGCCCACTATCAGATCGTACTGTGTTTGTAAAGGTCTCTCCAGCGCGTCCGGGTTCTTCCTCTGGGTCTCCTCCTAGTAGGACGTGCCCGAAACACCTCACCAGTGAGGGAGGCATCCTTACCAGATGCCCGGACCACCCCATCTGGTGGGGTGATTGGGTGATAGAGACTTTTAGACATTCAGTGTTTAAAGATACTCTTCTTAAAGAGGAGTGGGCACGGACGATCGCCCGGGTGAATGACTCAACATGCCCGATGGGTGCTGGAGTCTATCCCGGCGAAAGGCAGGGTACATCCAAAACAGGTCACCAGTCTGTCGCGGTGCCTCACACACAAAACCATCCACACACTCTGCAAACTCCAAACAACAAGCCCAGTGTCCCAAACCTCGTTCCCACCCGGGATTCAACCCTGACCCTCTTGCTGTGAGGCCACCGCTCTGCCTGCATTTCACCAGAATTATTTTTACCACACTTTGCTTTTTAAAAAAAAATCTAAAACGTCGACTCAGCTGTTTTCTCATTCACTTCCTCCTGAGTCCACCTGCTTCCTCTTAAATTTAATTTTATTTGTATCGCCCAAAATCACAGAAGTTCTGTCTCAATGGGTTTCACATTAAAGATTCAGAAGGAAGAAAAACAAAAAAGAGGAACGTATAAGGGTCATTTTCAAATTTCTTTCCATTTTAGCTAGTGAAAAAATAAAATATAAGTATATCCAAAGGTTCCTACTCTCTTTTGTTTTTGATAAAGGATTGATTTAGAGACCCAAATCTGCCGATGGCCCCTTTTTTTTACAGATGTACTTTTAATTACAATTAAATTTAAGTTTGGCCATTCACCTCTTTGTGTCCACTCTGTTACATACCTGATCGGAGTCATTTACAATAACAGAGTGGACAAATTTTGTTTCTTCTGTTCACTACAGCTAAGAAAGTTGATGTATTATCACTCACATCATTTAAAACTACAGTAAATGGCATTTCTCTTATATTCTAGATAATCTATATATTATGCTGGTAACAGAGAAGACATTTCAAAATGAACCTTTACCCTTTTTAAGATTTGAAACCTTCATAAACTTTAACCAAAATACTTTAACCACATGGCTTCTTCTCCAAAAGTTACTTCCTGTCTGCAGCAGTGAATCCTGTTGTTGGAACTTGATGAACATTATGATGTACTGTTGTATCTGACTTGTGTCCTCGGCCATCCGTCCGATCCCCGAAGAAGTCGTGGATACGGCAAATAACCAGGACAGGGACTGGTTTTCCAGAGCAGGCTTTTATTGTTAGAAGTCTGTACACACACTCACGCTGGGGCACAGGCAGGCAGGAGAGCCCCGTTATTCGTGATCATCTTGCTTATATCATGGTTGAGAAAATGGGGGAGGCTGGCGATCACCCTTAATTTCTCCAAATATGGGCTGTACTCTGCCTGTACTCTCATTACCAGCCACCTGGGAAAAGATTCATTAACATTGCTTTCTTAATATCAGTGCCTCTCAGTCTGCTAATCTTAGCCAGGGACTTTCCATGAAGACATTATACTGACCCACAGTACATAGTCACCTGTTGTTTTTCCCCCTGACTCTGGGTCAGGCTGACCGCCTGATATTAAAGCAATATACCACAGTACAACATGGTAACAGAGTAAAAGTAACAGAGTGGACATCATATTGAGGGACAGGTCTTTTTACGTGTATTATGTCATTTTTTGGTAACATTTTTATGCAAACAGTTAATAGGGTCTATAACCTTAGATGACCTTGTTTATTTAAGGCAAAAAATTAATATTTTTTATTACAGAAAAGATTCTTGATATGCTACTGAAAGATAAGCATTTTATTGAGGGACATTGAAATTTGGCTGGGTAGAGATTTTTGAATAAAATATTTATCCTATGACAGTTTTAAATAAATGTGTATGCAACATTATAGTAGCAGACTTAGAATGAACAGTGAAATCAATTTTTCAATCATTTAGATAACTGAAACTTTGCTCTTTCAGGCTAGGACACAAAACGGAAAGAAATTTTAAATTGACCCATAAAAAAAATACACAGCAAGAAAACTAACTAACAAAAGCACCTTCCTGCCCTTAGACTCTCCTTCACGGTGAGACTCTCCTTCAGAGGTTATTAACCGTCATCATGTGTGTTTCAGGGAGTGTGGCGCCGAGACGTTTGTCAACTTCGCTTCGTTTGAGCGCGACGGGAAGCTTCCGTATAACTGGTGAGTCATCTGTGTGGAGAGAGAGGAGCGAAGGAAAGACGCCGGACCAACCGGATCAATCAGAACAAAGTGGGAGGAGCTAAAACTGATCAAAATCAATCAAACATTTCTCTCTGAATCCTTCCTGCACCTCTCTGGACCGTTTATCCCCGGAGGTGTTACGAGAGGTGCCGATGTTCTGTCGAGATACGAGGCTCAGCGCTTCTGAGCATGTCCGTGACGCATCCACACTCCGCCCACATGAAGAAATCCCGTTCGACCTGAGCTTCTGGTTGGTTAGAACAGGGGTGACCAACCTTTTCTGTGCCACAGACCAGTTTAAAGGTGTAGTTAGACTCCCCACAGGTTAGATCAGGGGTGGACGAACCATATTGAATTCTAAATTCTAAATGATTAAAACAAAATCTCTTATTTTGAAATGAGTCTTTAAACACTGAAAATCAAATGACTTTTATTTTGAAGATCTCTGATCCTTGCGTAGAATCACCAGGCCTCTTATCTCAACGAGGCCTCACATCTCGACAGAACACCGGAGGCTGTCCCCCCTGATCGCAGGCGAGAGGCAGGATACACCCCTAACAGGTCACCAGGCTGTTGCAGGGCCACACACACACACACGCACTCATTCATTCCTTGAGACAATTTCTTCGCAGCCAATCAACCGAACATGTATTTTTTAAGGGGGGTGGGAGGAAACCGCTCGGAAGGCATCCTGACCTGATGCCATCCGAACCACCCGATCAGGCTTCTCTCAACCTGCAGGAGGAGCGGCTCTATTCCGAGTTCCTCAAGGATGGCAGAGCTCTGAGTGAGAGCCCAGCCACCCTAAAGAGGAAGCTCATTTCGCCCGCTTGTATCTGTGATCTTGTTCTTTCGGTCACCACCCACAGATGAATCCGTGTAGTCCCTCATTCATCCAGGAGTGATCCATAGTAGAAAAGTTTCAAAAAAGTCTTCTGGACAGTTTAATTCTTGATCGAGACGTTTCTACTTCCATCCGGAAATCATTTTCAATCTGAATGAAATGGACTGAAAACTGGATCTATTTATACTAACCTGAGTGACAGGTAAAAAATAGTAAGAAGGGCTCAACCAATGAGCCTGTGTTACCTATGATGGCCGTGAATGGCTCCTATTGTAACCACAGACCAGTAAACGAACCTATTATAAAAATGCTAAAAGCCTAGTGAATAGAAATTCCTGCTAACGAGAGGCGTGAAACTGGGTCACGAGGTGTCATCTTTAGTCCATGGCTTCAAAAGGCTGCTGTAAATCCCGGGCAAAATGTATCTAACGCCTCCACTCCGATTCAGTGAGGGATTTTCTTTCATCACAAAGATGGCTTCTTTCACCCCTCTTTCAAACCATCCTTTCTCTCTACTTAAAATCTTCACCTCACTGTCCTCAAAAGTGTGTTTGGTGGATTTAAGATGCAGATGTACGGCAGACTGTGGACCACTAGAGGCTTCACAGGCTCATTGGTCGAGCCCTTCTTACTATTTTTTTATCTTTTACTCAGCTTAGTATAAATAGATCCAGTTTTCAGTCCATTTCATTCAGATTGAAAATGATTTCCAGATGGAAGTCGAAACGTCTCGTTGAAGAATTAAACTGTCCAGAAGACTTTTTTGAAACTTTTTCTACTACACCCACAGCTGGTTACCATGAGGTATTACGGATACGTCTCACCGGGAGGAGACCTAGAGACAGAAACCCGGACCTGCTGGAGAGACTGTCTCACAGCTGGATGGGGAACACCTCAGGATCCTCCTGGGTGAGATGGCGGATGCAGCCGGGGTGAGAGAAGCCTGGGCTTCCCTTCTAAGGATGTTACCCTGACGACCCGGACCTGGATAAGCGGAAGACGTCGGAACAGAACGGAGAGGAAACTGGAGAAAGCTCACACATACACAGAGAGAACATGCAAACTTCACACTGAAAGAGCAGTGTTTAAACCCCGCCCCATTGCGGAACTCGGACCTCAACCTTCTGGCTTTAAAAGTCTCATCTCATGTAAAATAACTCTTCACATTGTATCCTCTGCACACACACACACACACACACGTTTACAACATGCATTACACCATAGTTATGAAAGTATATTGATTTGGTGGAGCACAGTCACAGACCCGGAACTATGAAAGGCCGGGTATCGCTCATCCCCCCCGCCCGTCCTGAGAAAGTACAAGCTCCGCCCTCTGCTCTCACTGAGCCGCTATTCCTCCGCCCATCTCTGAGCGGGAGGGGGAAGGCGGGCGTAAACCCGTGCGTAGCTACAAAAAGAAAATAAAAAAGACGCAGAGCAGCGAACCAGCCTGTATATCGGACGTTGAAAGCGAGTTTGTGAGGGCGTAAGGCCGGAGTGGAGGCGGGTGAGGAGGGAGGGTGGTGAGGAGGGAGGGGGGCGTGGCTACGTCAAATGTGTCATACTTTAGACATCTCCTCATTGGTTGTTTTGTCTGAGCGTTCCAGATATCCACAGAAAAACGGGCTAAACCAATCTAGAAGGACACACACACACACACACACACACACACACATACATATACAAGGCCCAGACGTCACTCTTACAAGCCAGAAAACTCTGGAAAGTCACTTTTTCATGAGATGGGTCCTTTAAAGCCACCGTACAGCCAAACACATCCAGATGATCCTCACTCATTTTAGACCAATGAGAACAGGCCAATTACAATTTATTAAACAAATTTTAAAAACTTAACAATTTAACGACTATTAGTTTTTTTCAAAATGACTAATTAGCAATTAAATTGGATTTAATTTACTAATTATTGCAGAAATGTAAATAATTTTTGATCCAGTCACCATAGCAACGAGATGCTGCTGTCCTCCCTGCATCAGCCTGGTCGTTATGATGTCAGCTGGTTTCCATAGAAACAGGATGTAGCTGTCTTTAGGGGTGCTCCTGGTTGCCCCGGGAGATGGCACGTCTGCATTAACACGTTGTGGCTTTGTGTGTGTACTAATGCAGCGCCCCCCTGCTGTGTGTGTTTCATTTTGACCCTTCAGGCGAAGAAGCCTCTTCGCCTTCCTCACACTCCTGCCATCCTGCCTTTGGACTGACTATCTTTTGGCTTTTTATATTAATCCCTGGTAAGTAAGCATGTCCAAGCAGAGCCACAGACACGTCTTATCACAACCCCGTGGTGCCACCAAGCTCCTTGTAAAGCAGGAACACTCAGCTGAGAGGGTAGGAGGGAGGGGTCTCTGATTGGGCGGGTCTTAATTTACTCCATATTTAGACCCCTGTGTTTCCTGGATGTCATCACGGTGCCCCTGGGACTCTAAATTTGTCGAGGTGTGACTAAACGATCCAAAGCTGGACCATCATGATGTTCCCCAGGCACTCTGTTTTGTTTGGAACCGTCATAGTGTATCCTAACGACCCATATTTGGACCCCAGTATATCTCGAATGTGTGTGAAACCACTCTGGTGTTCCTCAGAGACCCGTTTGTGAACCCCTATATGTTTTCCAATGTGTAGAGAATCATCACGGTGTTCTTCAGTGACCCAAATTTGGACCCTGGTATTTCTCCTATGTCCTGAGGTTCTCCAAGGGACCTGTTTTTGGATCCTAGTAACTTTTGTGACCATCTTAGTGTACCCTAACGACCCATATTTGGTCCCCAGTAACTTTTGGGACCATCCTAGTGTACCCTAATGACCCATATTTGGACCCTGGTAACTTTTGGGACCATCCTAGTGTACCCTAACGACCCATATTTAGACCCTGGTATATTTTGGGACCATTCTAGTGTACCCTAACGACCCATATTTAGACCCCAGTAACTTTTGGGACCATCTTAATGTACCCTATTGACCCATATTTGGTCCCAGTATTTCTCAGACGTGTGTGGGGTGATCCTAGTGTTCCCCAGCGACCCATTGTTGGGTCCATATATGTTTTCAAAGTGTCATGATGTTCCTCATGGATTCATAATGGCTCCCGTTGTTGGCGTTGTCCAGAGAGCCATATTTGGAGCCCTATACCTCATAGGGGACATTTGTGAACTAGCATTGTGTTCCCCAGAGCCCATAATTCAACCCCAATATTTATGTATGACCATCCCATGTTCCCACGGACCTCTTTGTGAACCTCTATGTTTTCCAAGGACTCATAATGGACCTCGGTATCCCCGGTGTTCTCCATAGACTTATATTTGGACCCTGGTATTTTTCAAACGTGTGTGGGACTGTCACAGTGTACCCCGATCACTCATATTTGGACCCCCATACTTCATAGGGGACATTTGGGACCCATCATGGTGACCCCAAGGATTCATATTTTGATCCCTGATATTTCTCAAATTTGTAGGACCTTCATTGTGTTTGTCAGGAATCGAAATTTGGAATCCTGTGTTTCATATGGGACGTTTGGGACCGTCATGGCTCTCCATATAAACCTGTATGTCGCCCCCGGTGTTTACTTTGATGTGGTGTTCCCTAAAGACCCATGTTTAGATCCCCGTATGTTTAAAGTAACTGATCATAAAAACCTGGAGCCTCGTGGTGTTCATGTACCCATCTCTGGACCTCGGGATCCCATAGGAAGTGGTGTTTCCTAGAGACCCATATTTTGGAAGTGTAGTTTCCTAGGTGGTCGTTTCGGAGCGTCGTGGTGTTCCCCAAGGACCCATATATAACCTTGTATTGTTGGTGTTTTTGTGTGACCCATAGTGGGCATTCAGGACCCACTGTGATGTTCCCTATGGACTCATATCCAGATCAAAGTATTTCCTAAATGTCTGCATCGTGGTGTCCCCACATGCTTGTATTTGGATGTGTGTGAGCGGATCGTGGCGTTCCCCAGGGAACATATGATCCTCTCGGTGATCCCCAGTAGCATGTTTGGGACCTTCGTGGTTGAATCCTAGAACCCATACTCTATGATGTTTGGATACACAGGGCTCTGGGTCATGACGCTCTGTGTGTGAGAGCATCATGGTGCTTCCCCAGTAACTCATACTTATTCCTCCGTCTCTCAGATTTTCCAGAGACTCAAATTTGGTCCGTCGTACTTAGTAGAACACTTTCATGACCACCATCGTCTTCCCAGGGGTCCTATATTTTGACTTTAGTATCTCTAGCAGAGTATGACTACACCTAGGGATCCAAATATGGACCTTTATGTGTCCTGAGTGTGTGTATTAGCTTCACAGTGTTCCCCAAAGACCTGTCTTTGGACCCCTGTATGTTTTCAAATGTGTCTGGGAGCATCATGGTGTTACTCAGGGACCCATATTTGGATTTCAGAATCTTATAGGAAGTCAGTTTTCTCCAGAAACCCATATTTTGGACTCTGGTGTTCGGAGCTTCGTGGCTACAGACGGGGTTTTATTTTGCATGTAAACAGGAAGTGCTGTGTCTGTGCTGGAACAAACTAACAGGTGCATGTAGCATGACGCTAACTAACCGTAGACGTGTCCGTGTTTGGACATCTCAGGTGGGAGTGCAGGTTTTAGAGCATGAAGGGTCAAAGTTTCAGTGAGAATGTGCATGAAAGTCTGTGTCTGAAAATGAAGGGCAGGGTGTTCCAGGCTATGTTTGGGGGAGGGATGGGTCGGTGAATAGGGCAACCGGCCTGTAACTGGAGGGTTGCCGGTGTTCTATCGAGATCTGCGATAAATCGGAGTTCCGAAAACTATTACTAACGCTAATTCCATTAGAAGTATGGCAGGTCGCAGATCTCAATGATTAGATCACCTGGAAGCGAGGGGCGGATCGACAGCCGGATCGGTGCGGCATCAGCAATAACTAGGACGCTGCATCGGTCCGTTGTGGTAAAGAGAGAGCTGAGCCGAAAAGTAAAGCTCTCGATTTACAAGTTGATCTACGTTCCTACACTCACCATGGTAACCAGGATCTACGTTCCTACCCTCACCATGGTAACCAGGATCTATGTTCCTACACTCACCATGGTAACCAGGATCTATGTTCCTACACTCACCATGGTAACCAGGATCTACGTTCCTACACTCACCATGGTAACCAGGATCTACGTTCCTACCCTCACCATGGTAACCAAGATCTACGTTCCCACCCTAACCATGGTAACCAGGATCTACGTTCCTACCCTCACCATGGTAACCAGGATCTACGTTCCCACCCTCACCATGGTAACCAGGATCTACGTTCCTACCCTCACCATGGTAACCAGGATCTACGTTCCCACCCTCACCATGGTAACCAGGATCTACGTTCCTACCCTCACCATGGTAACCAGGATCTACGTTCCTACCCTCACCATGGTAACCAGGATCTACGTTCCTACCCTCACCATGGTAACCAGGATCTACGTTCCCACCCTCACCATGGTAACCAGGATCTACGTTCCTACCCTCACCATGGTAACCAGGATCTACGTTCCTACCCTCACCATGGTAACCAGGATCTACGTTCCTACCCTCACCATGGTAACCAGGATCAATGTTCCTACCCTCACCATGCTAACCAGCTGTGGGTGGTGACCGAAAGAATGAGATCGCGGGTACAAGCGGCCGAAATGAGCTTCCTCTACAGGGTGGCTGGGCTCTCACTCAGAGATCGGGTGAGGAGCTCTGCCATCCGGGAGGAGCTCGGTGTCGAGCCCCTCCTCCTCCAGGTCGAGAGGAGCCAGATGGGGTGGTTCGGGCATCTGGTCAGCATGCCCCCCGAGCGCCTCGGGCACGTCCCACTGGGAGGAAACCAAGGGGCAGACCCCGGACCCGCTGGAGAAACTATGTCTCACAGCTGGCTGGGGAACGACTTGGGATCCTTCCAGGTGAGCTGGAGGATGCAGCCGGGGTGAGAGAGGCCTAAGCTGCCCGTTTGAGGCTGTTGCCCCTGCGACCCGACCCCCGAACAAGCGGAAGATAACGGAACGGAAGCGAGGGGGAGCGTTCTGGGCATGCTCAGAGGCACATGGTCGCAGATCTCGTCATGACACCGGTTCGATACGCCGCCTAGAGTTCAGGCCGAGGTGTCACTGAGTAAGACACTGAATCCTTAATGTCTCCTGATGGTGGTTTCCAGCTTCCATCATCAGGTATGAATGTGTGTGTGAATGTGAGCTACGATTTATTTTATTTATTTGACCTTTATTCAATCAAAACATTTACAACCACATGGACTATTTTCCAAGTTTATCAGTTAAAAGAGTTTAGAGAGACCAGCTCTCACAGACACAGATGGTTCCAGTCATTTGAAAGGCTTTCTTCCCCCATCTCAGTTCCAACTCTGATAAAAGATAGTGGTCCTGAGATGGTAGCCTGTAGCTGGCATTCTGTTTAAGTGTAAATAAGAAGGAAGGAGTCCAAGGAATGATTTAAAGATGTAAACTACGTTAAGTACCAACACAGGTAGGACAGAGCTGGAGAAGTAGAGACTGGGTCATTTTGAGGTGAGGGGATGACCAGCAGGTGGTCCTGGGTCAGCAGGAGGTTCAGGACGAGAACACTCGTCCTAAATGTTCCAGACTAGAGGAACAAGTAAGCCCAGGATGAGATGTTGTTGGCATTAGAAGAGTAAAACTGTTTCTCTCAGATGGTATAGAAGGGAGTTGATCACCGATAGTATGGGTCGCCTGTCCAATCCGTACCCAGGTGTGTGTGTGTGTGTGTGTGTGTGTGTGTGTGTGTGTGTGTGTGTGTGTGTGTGTGTGTGTGTGTGTGTGTGTGTGTGTGTGTGTGTGTGTGTGTGTGTGAACTTGAACCAATCCCTGTCCTCTGATCATTGCTGTTTCCACGACTTCATTGAGGATCAAACGAACGGCCAAAAAAAAACCAGAAAATTATCAGTATTTTTTATTAGAAAGACATTTTCAGACACAGACTTTATGAATGTGAAACCATTAGATGTTATTTATGTGTGTGTGTGTGTGTGTGTGTGTGTGTGTGTGCGTGTGTGTGTGTGCGTGTACGTGTATTAGTGTGTTTATTTATTGTTGATGAACTTAATGTATGTTTTTTTTCAGGAGCAAAACTGCTTTAAAGAAACGGAAACTAACAAGGTAGCATAGTGTGTGTGTGTGTGTGTGTGTGTGTGTGTGTGTGTGTGTGTGTGTGTGTGTGTGTGTGTGTGTGTGTGTGTGTGTGTGTGTGTGTGTGTGTGTGTGTGTGTGTGTGTGTGTGTGTGTGTGTGTGTTAGAGACGGTGTGTTTGTCTCAATGGGTGTGAGAGATGAGGAGGAGGAGGAGTCAGTAGAGACACAGGATTCGTGTGTCTCTAACACACGTGAATTGTGTGTGTTAGAGACGGTGTGTGTGTCTTAAAGAGCCCATCTCATGTAAAATACCTCTTTTCACATTGTATCCTCTGCACACACACACACACACACACACACACACACACACACACGTTTACAACATGCATTACACCATAGTTATGAAAATATATTGATTTGGTGGAGCGCAGTCACAGACCAAGAACTATGAAAGGCCGGGTATCGCTCATCCCCCCGCCCGTCCTGAGAAAGTACAAGCTCCGCCCTCTGCTCTCACTGAGCCGCTATTCCTCCGCCCATCTCTGAGCGGGAGGGGGAAGGCAGGCGTAAACCTGTGCGTAGCGGTTTGGTAGTGTCTGAAATAAGATTTTGTCATGTCGATTCATCATGTTCAGCCCTACATGAACGGAGGCGGGTGAGGAGGGAGGGGGGCGTGGCTACGTCAAATGCGTCATACTTTAGACATCTGCTCATTGGTTGTTTTGTCTGAGTGTTCCAGAAATCCACAGAAAAATGGGCTAAATCAATCTAGAAAGCACACACACACACACACACACACACACACACACATATACATATACAAGGCCTGGACATCACTCTTACAAGCTAGAAAACTCTGGAAAGTTACTTTTACATCAGATGGACCCTTTAAGTGTCTGTGAGAGATGACGAGGGGGAGGAGTCAGTGTGATCGACAGCACACACACAGTGTGTGTGTGTGTGTGTGTGTGTGAGATGGGGTGGGATCACTGGGATTAACAGCTCTCCTTCCTCCTCTCAGCCCGGTCCAGCTGGACGACTTTGACTCATATTTTAAGGAAATGAGTAAAGACTCTGCGTACAAGTTCTCTCTACAGTTTGAGGTGCGTCTCTCTCTGATTGGTCCTCAGGTTCAAACCCTCCAATAAGAGAAGAGCGCTGCTAAAAATAACCAATCACTTCCTTGTTTTATAGGAATTAAAAAGCGTAGGTTTGGATCTCTCTCATGATGCCGCTGACCTGCCGATCAACCGTCCGAAAAATAGATACACCAACATCCTTCCCTGTAAGCCCCGCCCACTTTTACCTTTTAAAGCCACACCTACCTTCCTCGTCCTGATGATGTCATGATGTCTTTCAGACGACTTCAGTCGAGTTAAACTGATCTCGATGCACAACGATGAAGGAGCGGATTACATCAATGCCAACTACATCCCGGTGAGTCCACGAACCAATCATCAGCCAGGTCTGTCTACGGGTCTCCGCCCGGTGGGATGTACCCGAAACACCTCACTAGTGAGGCCATCAGGAGCCTGAAACACCCTGTCTGGCTTCTCTGGACCCAGAGGAGCAATGGCTCTACTCCGAGCTCTTCCCTCTATCTCTGAGAGCCCAGCCACCCTGCAGAGGAAGATCATTTTGGTCGCTTGTATCAAGGAGATACCAAGGGTCCTGACCCCGCTGGTGAGACTGTCTCACAGCTGGACAGGGAACACCTCAGGATCCTCCAGGGTGAGCTGGAGGATGCAGCCAGGGTGAGAGGAGCCAGGGTTTCCATCTGGGTTTCCGACCTGAATAAACAGAACGTAAACATCTTGAACATAAATGTCAAAGAGCCACAGATGGCTGAGACCAGGTCGTCCAACCAGTCGATCACGGTCTCAGATGTGAGTTTATACTGTGAATGTTGGCGTGATGCCACCTGGACAGGATGTGGCTGTTTTTACTGCTTCATGTCCCGAGTTTAGTATCTTAGTTAATCCACGCTCATGACGGAGGCCCCAGGTGTTCACGATCTTTCTGTTTTCAGGGTCATAAACACTCTAAGGAGTACATCGCCACGCAGGGACCGCTGCCCGACACTAGAAACGACTTCTGGAAGATGGTCCTGCAACAGAAGTCGCCCATCATCGTCATGCTGACGCAGTGCAACGAGAGGAGGCGGGTAAGCAGCGGGGCGGGGCTAAACGGGCTCACTGGTGAATAAGAGGTACACATCTACTGATCGATGGCAACAGTTTGATTTTGAGACACTTGTGATTTGAATGTGATTTTGTTGCTAAGCGACGTAAACGAAGCCCGACTTCTTTCAACTGACCTGTCAGGTACCCGGGCTCCGAATTGCAGGTCTAGTTAAGATGCCTCACCATGGCAACCAGGATCTACGTTCTTACCCCCACCATGGTAACCAGGATCTACGTTCTTACCCTCACCATGGTAACCAGGATCTACGTTCCTACCCTCACCATGGTAACCAGGATCTACGTTCTTACCCTCACCATGGTAACCAGGATCTACGTTCTTACCCTCACCATGGTAACCAGGATCTACGTTCCTACCCTCACCATGGTAACCAGGATCTACGTTCTTACCCTCACCATGGTAACCAGAATCTACGTTCCTACCCTCACCATGGTAACCAGGATCTACATTCCTACCCTCACCATGGCAACCAGGATCTACGTTCTTACCCCCACCATGGTAACCAGGATCTACGTTCTTACCCTCACCATGGTAACCAGGATCTACGTTCCTACCCTCACCATGGTAACCAGGATCTACGTTCTTACCCTCACCATGGTAACCAGGATCTACGTTCCTACCCTCACCATGGTAACCAGGATCTATGTTCCTACCCTCACCATGGTAACCAGGATCTACGTTCCTACCCTCACCATGGTAACCAGGATCTACGTTCTTACCCTCACCATGGTAACCAGGATCTACGTTCCTACCCTCACCATGGTAACCAGGATCTACGTTCCTACCCTCACCATGGTAACCAGGATCTACGTTCCTACCCTCACCATGGTAACCAGGATCTACGTTCTTACCCTCACCATGGTAACCAGGATCTACGTTCTTACCCTCACCATGGTAACCAGGATCTATGTTCCTACCCTCACCATGGTAACCAGGATCTATGTTCCTACCCTCACCATGGTAACCAGGATCTACGTTCCTACCGTGGTTGCTGGATTCAGCGATAGAGGGAGGAGCTCTACCATCCCAGCGGAGCTCGGAGTAGAGCCATTGCTCCTCCGGGTTGAGAGAAGCTAGATTGGTTAAACGGGCATCTGGTTAGGATGCCTCCTTCTCACTGGTGAGGAGTACCGTCCCACCGGGAGGAGACCCAGAGTCAGACCCTGGACCTGATGGAGAGACTATGTCTCACAGCTGGACAGGGAACACCTCAGGATTCTCCTGGGTGAGACGGAGGATGCAGCTGAGTGAGATAAGCCTGGGTTTCCCGTCTGAGGCTGTTACCCTCGGCAACCCGGCCCAGATAAATGAGAAAGATGCTGTCGTATGACCGCTATACGTAGTTAACGTCCTAATTGCGCCTGTTGTTCGTCCTCATGTTTCCATGGTAACCGTCTCCAGGTGAAGTGTGACCACTACTGGCCGTTCACGGAAGAGCCGGTGATGTACGGTGAGATCAGCGTGGAGATGCTCTCAGAAACCGAGTCTCCGGAGTGGATCATCCGCAAGTTCAGACTGGGATACGTAAGTCACGCCGCGCCGCCCGTTCACCGGTTTAACTGGCTCCTCACGGCGGTGTCGTTCTTTCAGGCTGACGAATCACAGGACGTTCTTCATTTTAATTACACTTCCTGGCCGGATCACGGCGTGCCCACGGTGAACGCCATCGAGAGCATCCTGCAGTTCGTCCACATGGTTCGACAGAAAGTCGGCAGGAGCCGAGAACCCGTCGTTGTTCACTGCAGGTACTTCCTGTTTTATACACGTCACTACCTGATTGGTCGCTGGTGACCACATTCTGACATGAGATGTTTACAAAGTTCAACCGTAAAACAGCCCGGTAGATGAGGCTACTGGCGTCCAGCCCTCCTCTGGCTTCCCTATGGCGTCTCCCCTGAAACACACGAGACAGGAAGCAGCTCGGAAACAGAGCGCTCTGATTGGTGGGACCGCTGCACACGCTGCGTGATGACGTCAGACGCAAACTAAGATCCCACAGCGGTTTGTGACCTGGGTCACAAACACAGCAGTAATATGTTATCACCATGGCAACGTGTCACGTTCCAAACGTCTCACTATTAATATTAAGTTTCCATTCTGCTGGTGAGGTGTTCCGGCCATGTCCCACCTGTTGGACACCAGGTACCCGACAGTCTGCTCAGGCTCAGAGTTACAGCTCTAGTTAGGATGCCTCCCTCTCTGGTGAGGTGTCCCATTCCACCAGGAGGAGACCCAGAGGCAGACCCTGGAGAGACTATGTCTCACATCTGGACAGGGAACACCTCAGGATCCTCCTGAGTGAGCTGGAGGATGCAGCCGGGGAGAGAGAAGCCTGGGCCTTCTTGTGGGTTCCAGCGGTCTGCCATCCAGGGGCTGCCCTGACCGAGCATGCTTATCTTCTAAGGTCTGATGGGATCAGGCATTGACAGGCTGGTATGGGCACAATTAACTTATTTAAACTCAAGGACAGTGTGGTGAGGCTGTAGCTCAGTGGTAAAATATTTGCTCTCCGGGAAAAGCCGGTTCGAATCCCACTGAGCTCATGTCTACGCACCGTTTCTCCCACCATTGGTGCCATCCTGGCAGCCTGCTGTGGTGGAATGCAGCACAGGAATGTACCCGTTGAGGGATGAATAAAGTGGGTAAGAATTTAAAAAAATGATTGGCACCAATAAAACATCAATAAGACATTTAATCAGAATAAAACAGAATGGTTTAACAGTAGAGACGAGGAGCAGAGAGCAGGATGGATCAGGTTATGGATGCCCTCCTGTTTCCTCCTCATGACCGCCATGTTTTTGTTTTGTTTCAGCGCCGGCGTTGGCAGGACGGGAACGTTTATCGCTCTGGATCGTCTGATGCAGCAGATCAGAGAACACGAGTTTGTGGACATCCTGGGGATGGTTTCTGAGATGCGTTCACACCGACTGTCCATGGTCCAAACCGAGGTAAGGGAACATCCGTTCAGTCGTCTTCCGCTTATCCGTGGGCGGGCTGCCAGGGGGCTTCAGCCTCAGATGGAAAGCCCAGGCTTCTCTCACCAAGGCTGCATCTTCTAGCGGGTCCGGGGTCTGCCTCTGGGTTTCCTTTGAGTGGGACGTGGCTGACACATCTCACCAGCGAGGGAGGCATCCTAACCAGATGCTCAAATCAATGCCTGGTGGTGGCTCAGCCCAAAAAGGGGACATAGGCCGCCCTTCTAGTGGGCTCACCACCTGCAGGAGGGGCCATACAGGTCGGGTGATTGCTCAGAACAATCATTGTTGAGCACCTGCAGCCATGATAAAAATAATACTGGTACAGATCTGTACCGCCCGAGCAGTGAGCGTTGGGCATGATTTATTTCATATTGTCCATCCAAGTTATTTGAATATGGTTGCTAGCTGTGAGGGGAGAGATAAACTAATACATCTACGTGTCACCCCAAGAGGGAAGAGCTCGGAGTAGAACCATGGTAACCAGGATCTACGTTCCTATCCTCACCATGGTAACCAGGATCTACATTCCTACCCTCACCATGGTAACCAGGATCTACATTCCTACCCTCACCATGGTAACCAGGATCTACATTCCTACCCTCACCATGGTAACCAGGATCTACGTTCCTACCCTCACCATGGTAACCAGGATCTACGTATATTCCTACCCTCACCATGGTAACCAGGATCTACATTCCTACCCTCACCATGGTAACCGGGATCTACGTTCCTACTCTCACCGTGGTAACCGGGATCTACATTCCTACACTCACCATGGTAACCAGGATCTACGTTCCTACCCTCACCATGGTAAGGAACCGTTCCTACCCTCACCATGGTAACCAGGATCTACATTCCTACCCTCATCGTGGTAACCAGGATCTACATTCCTACCCTCACCATGGTAACCAGGATCTACGTTCTTACCCTCACCATGGTAACCAGGATCTACGTTCCTGACCACACCGGCTGGATTCAGCGATAGAGGGAGGAGCTCTACCATCCCGGCGGAGCTCGGAGTAGAGCCATTGCTCCTCCAGGTTGAGAGAAGCTAGATTGAGTAAGAAGGCATCTGGTTCGGATGCCTCCCTCTCTGGTGAGGTGTTTTGTCCCACCAGGAGGAAACTTAGAGGCAGACCCTGGACCTGCTGGAGAGACTACGTCTCACAGCTGGACTGGAATGCCTCAGGATCCTCCTGCGTGGGATGCAGCCGGGGTGAGAGAAGCCTGGGCTTCCCGTTTGAGGCTGGTGCCCCGAGGACCCGGCCCTTGATAAATGGAAGACAACTACTGTTGTCTTCCATTTATAAACAGCTGTTATGATTATTTTTATTTAAAACATGTTTATTACGGGGTTGCATGGTTGTCTCACAGCAAGAAGGTCAGGGTTTAAATCCTAGAGAGGGGGCAAGGTTATGATCATTGGTGTTTCTGTGTGTAGTTTGTATGTTCTCCCCATGTATGTATAGGTTTCCTCCAAAAACATACATGTTAAGTCTATTGGCAGCTGTAGGAATCTGTGTGTGTATCCCCAGCACCCCCTGTTGGCCCGTCAGGTAATAAGGAATTCATAATCTTAATAAATGTTTATTATAACATTGTTTTTTCTTCCTCTTTGCGTTCAGGAGCAGTTTGTTTTCATCCATCAGTGCGTCCTCCTCATGTGGCAGAAGAAGAAGCAGCAGTCCATGAGCTCCGACCTCGTCTACGAAAACGCCAGCAAGACATAAAGACACGAAGGTGAGCTGAGCCGCCCACGGACCGGTCTGTAGTCCACTTCCTGGTCTGACTGTTCTGATTGGTGTTCCAGGTTTACGTTGTCATCAGACTCCACCCACCCAGCAGAACATCTCCACCAACCAGGGACGGACTTTTTGCCTTAAGGATCCAACCAGCAGACACACTGGGCTCCTCATCACTGCCACCCTAAGGCGCCACGTGGAGGTGCAGCTCGGGACCCGTTCTGGAGCCGGGTCAGACTGGAGAGAGAGGAAGAGGCGAGGCAATCAGAGACACACAGGAGGTGTGTGTGTGTGTGTGTGTGTGTGTGTGTGTGTGTGTGTGTGTGTGTGTGTGTGTGTGTGTGTGTGTGTGTGTGTGTGTGTGTGTGTGTGTGTGTGTGTGTGTGTGTGTGTGTGTGTGTGAGAGAGAGAGAGTATGCGTGTGAGACTGTGTGTGAGAGAGAGAGTGCGTGTGAGAGAGAGTGTGTGAGACTGTGTGTGAGAGAGAGAGTGCGTGTGAGAGAGAGAGTGTGTGTGTGGGAGTGTGTGTGTGTGTACTCACCCAGCCTCCAGCACCCTCCAGAGTTCTTCTTTTGAAATAATTTCAAACCTAAAAAGAAAAACAATGAGATTTCATGACGTCATTCTTTAGCCACGCCCTCTACACAGATGACCACGCCCCCACTACGTCAGCGTATCACGGTTAGCCCCGCCCCCTCCACCAACTGTACTCTATCTGCTTTTTTTCTGTTTTTACTCTTCATTAAAAGTTTTTCTGCTGGAAACAGTTTTTTTTAAAAGTTGTTGTAAATGTGAATCATTATGAGGGACCGGAGTTAAACTCCGCCCCCTACGAGGTGCATCCACACCGGACTAAACGCTCGCCTTCGATAAGAGTTCAGTTTTAATGTGAAGTTTAAGGTGTTTACGTGAGTTTGTGACCTGATTTCGCTACTATTCGCTATGCGTTTGGACTTATCTGAGACCGGGTCGTCGGGGGCAACGGCTTCAGACGGGAAACCTAAGCATCTCTTACCGCAGCGGGATCCTCGGTCTAACCCGAAAGGATCCTGAGGTGTTCCCTGTCCAGCTGTGAGATATAGTCTCTCCAGCACGGCCAGGGTCTGCCTCTTGGTCTCCTCCTGATTGGACGGAACACCTCACCAGGGAGGGCGGCATCCTAACCAAATACCCAAACCACACCATTAGGCTTTTCTTGACCCAGAGGAGCAGCAGCTCTACTCTGAGCTCCTCCCTCTATCTCTGAGTGACAGCCCAGCTGCCCTGCAGAGGGAGATCCGTTCAACCGCTTGGATCTGTGATCTCGTTCTTCCAGTCACCACCCACACTGGTTACCACGGTGAGGGTAGGAACGTAGATCCTGGTTACCAGGGTGAGGGTAGGAACGTAGAGCCCGGTTACCATGGTGATGGTAGGGACGTAGATCCTGGTTACCACGGTGAGGGTAGGAACGTAGATCCTGGTTACCATGGTGAGGGTAGGAACATAGATCCTGGTTACCACGGTGAGGGTAGGAATGTAGATCCTCGTTACCATGGTAAGGGTAGGAACATAGATCCTGGTTACCATGGTGAGGGTAGGAACATAGATCCTGGTTACCATGGTGAGGGTAGGAACGTAGATCCTGGTTACCACGGTGAGGGTAGGAATGTAGATCCTGGTTACCATGGTGAGGGTAGGAACATAGATCCCGGTTACCATGGTGAGGGTAGGAACGTAGATCCTGGTTACCATGGTGAGGGTAGGAACATAGATCCTGGTTACCATGGTGAAGGTAGGAACATAGTTTCTGGTTACCACGGTGAGGGTAGGAACGTAGATCCTGGTTACCACGGTGAGGGTAGGAACGTAGATCCTGGTTACCACGGTGAGGGTAGGAACATAGATCCTGGTTACCATGGTGAGGGTAGGAACGTAGATCCTGGTTACCATGGTGAGGGTAGGAACATAGATCCTGGTTACCATGGTGAGGGTAGGAACATAGATCCTGGTTACCATGGTGAGGGTAGGAACGTAGATCCTGGTCTCCCCACTGTGAACACGACTCAGATACTTAAAGCTCCACTTGAAGCCTGTCCCTGCCCCTCGTCTCCTCACATCTCACAGCTTCTGATTTTAGAGCGCACGCACTCGCACATTTTCACAGACGCCGCCGTATCGCCGTAGTGACCAACCGTTGCTTGCTCTTTTAGCGACGTTTCGTTTTGATTCCGGTGTGAATGCACTTTTTAAACCAGTCTGACGGACGCTGTACTGTGTTAAACTTAATAAAATGTTGCATTTCTGTTTGGTTTCTGTCTTTCTTTAAACCTCACGTTAACGGTGCTGCTCTGCCAGCAGCGGGCAGAGTGTAGGGAGTGATCTGACTTACCTTGATGTGACAAGCTGGGACGAGTTGTTCCTCTTAAAGGGCTTCCAGACACAGGATCTCCTCCAGGATTTCCGGGGTTGAGCCGGCGGCTTCGAGGCTTTGGATCAGTCGCTCCACCGTGGCACTGCGCCCACCGGCTCGTCTCCACTGCACCAGTCCTGCCAAGACGGCCGCTTGCACGCTGAGAGGGTGGTCGGCACGACAACGAAAGATGGCCTCCGATGTTAGACCCAAATCAAGCAGGACGGCTTCCCATTCTGAGCCGAGCCGGGAAGCCAAGCGGGACAGATCCCGGTCTGAGGGAACCTTCTGGAGGACGGAGACGGGAAGCCGGGGAACATCTGCAGGAAAAAGAAACATGTTTACTGTAAAAATGATGTCGATCTGAGATGTGATTAAAACACCTGAATCTAAACCAAGACAACTTGATCTCCATCCTACCACCTCTACACCCCCAGGAATGGAGGTGATGCAAACAATGTCTTCCTTATCCGGAGCCAGGATCTACGTTCCTACCATCACCATGGTAACCAGCATCTACGTTCCTACCCTCACCATGGTAACCAGGATCTACGTTCCTACCCTCACCATGGTAACCAGGATCTACGTTCCTACCCTCACCGTGGTAACCAGGATCTACGTTCCTACCCTCACCGTGGTAACCAGGATCAACATTCCTACCCTTACCGTGGTAACCAGGATCTACATTCCTACCCTCACCATGGTAACCAGGATCTACGTTCCTACCCTCACCATGGTAACCAGGATCTACATTCCTACCCTCACCGTGGTAACCAGGATCTACGTTCCTACCCTCACCGTGGTAACCAGGATCTACGTTCCTACCCTCACCATGGTAACCAGGATCTACATTCCTACCCTCACCGTGGTAACCAGGATCTACGTTCCTACCCTCACCATGGTAAGGAACCGTTCCTACCCTCACCGTGGTAACCAGGATCTACATTCCTACCCTCATCGTGGTAACCAGGATCTACATTCCTACCCTCACCATGGTAACCAGGATCTACGTTCCTACCCTCACCATGGTAACCAGGATCTACATTCCTACCCTCACCGTGGTAACCAGGATCTACGTTCCTACCCTCACCATGGTAACCAGGATCTACGTTCCTACCCTCACCATGGTAACCAGGATCTACATTCCTACCCTCACCGTGGTAACCAGGATCTACGTTCCTACCCTCACCGTGGTAACCAGGATCTACGTTCCTACCCTCACCATGGTAACCAGGATCTACGTTCCTACCCTCACCATGGTAACCAGGATCTACATTCCTACCCTCACCGTGGTAACCAGGATCTACGTTCCTACCCTCACCATGGTAAGGAACCGTTCCTACCCTCACCATGGTAACCAGGATCTACATTCTTGCCCTCACCATGGTAACCAGCATCTACGTTCCTACCCTCACCATGGTAACCAGGATCTACGTTCCTACCCTCACCATGGTAACCAGGATCTACGTTCCTACCCTCACCATGGTAACCAGGATCTACGTTCCTACCCTCACCGTGGTAACCAGGATCTACGTTCCTACCCTCACCATGGTAACCAGGATCTACGTTCCTACCCTCACCGTGGTAACCAGGATCTACATTCCTACCCTCATCGTGGTAACCAGGATCTACATTCCTACCCTCACCGTGGTAACCAGGATCTACGTTCCTACCCTCACCATGGTAAGGAACCGTTCCTACCCTCACCATGGTAACCAGGATCTACATTCTTGCCCTCACCATGGTAACCAGGATCTACGTTCCTACCCTCACCGTGGTAACCAGGATCTACTTTCCTACCCTCACCATGGTAACCAGGATCTACATTCCTACCATCACCATGGTAACCAGAATCTACATCCCTACCATCACCATGGTAACTAATTTGGGTATTGACTGAAAGAGCAACTTCCTCTGCAGGATGGCTGGGCTCTCACTCAAACATAAGAGGGAGGAGCTCTGCCTCACCCTCCCAGGTGGTGGTGGAGGTTTTTGTATTTTTACACCTTTCCCCGACAGTTTCCCTCCACCACCACCTTCTACCTCTACCTTCCTATTCTCACCCTGCTCTCCTCTGAACTCCTTCTTTACACTACCTACTTACCCTTACCTGCCCCGTCTCTATCCCTCCCCCCTCTAACCTGCTCTCCTCCTCCGTTGGGGAGGTCACACCAGCTTCACTCTCTCATTGCAGACTCAACACGAAGTTAGAAGCAACTTCCAGTTAGAAGCTGGGTGGTCCAGTTTCCTCCGTCATGGTTAAAACCATTGTGATTTAATGCCTTTTTTTCTAAATAAATTGATTTTTATTCATTGATTAGCAGCATGAATTCATTCATTTACATACATCTCCATATAAGGAGTCCCAGGGGCGGGATGGAGAACATCTACACGATGGGGGAGGGGCTTACGTTAGATTAACAATCCTGCCCTAATGACTGAAGCTGGAGAAGATGGTGGTCGATCCACAACTATCTGACTCAGAGGTGGTAGTTAGCCCGGCTCAAGGAGGGTGTGTCTCTGATGAGCAACACTGGGCCACCACAAGAGGGCAGTGTTACGGTCCTTTCTAAATCTACAATGTAGAGGCTCTGACTCTCCTGACCGCTTCTCACTCTCAACACTAGTGATAGTAACATGTATGTACAGCCTGTGTGACGTCTGACCTGCAGGTGTGGGCGTGGCCTCCTGCAGCAGCAGCTCTTTCAGCCAATCGAAGTCTCTCAAAGACTGAAGGAAGACGTGAAAGGCCCGCGGGCCGCGCGTGGGCAGGACGTCTAGAAGCTTGAGGTTTTTCTTCTGGTTGGTGCGCGCTGACTCGATCTCCTCCACCTGGGCGTGCGTTAAGATGTCCTCCTGGTAAAGAAACGGAACGATGGTGTCGCTGATCAGCAGCTGCTCTGACAGCTGGAGGCGGAGCTTCCGGAGAGCCTCCCTGTGAGCACGCTCCATCCTTCCTGCTGGAACATGGAGATGTTACGACCTGATTGGTTGGGAATTCAGAGACTTTATTGATCACCTAATGAGGAAATTCCTGTGTCCAGGAGCTCCAAGGAGTTCAAGAGAGAGTTCTGAACAGCTGCTAGGTGGTGCTCATGGGTGGGATGGAGGTGGAGCGGTAGCTTGGTGGTACACATGAAGGTAGGCTCTGTGTGGGTGGGATGTGGGTAACTGTGTCCTAGGAATCCTTCAGGAAGTTACCTATTCAACCCAAACGGGAAGACGGTATGTTTACACTTTAGAACAACCGGGTTCTTGTGCTGAATCCCACCCCAGACATAGAGGGAGGAGCTCTGCCATCTGGGAGGAGCTCGGATGAGAGCCGTTGCTCCTTCAGGTCAAGAAAAACCAGATGGGGTGGTTCAAGCATCTGGTTAGGATGCCTCCCTCACTGGTTAGGTGTTCCGTCCCACCAGGAGGAGACTAAGAGGCAGACCCCGGACCTGCTGGAGAGACTATGTCTCACAGCTGGAGGATGCAGCCAAGGTGAGAGAAGCCTGGGCTTCCTGTCTGAAGCTGTTGCCCACAAAACCTGGCCCTTGATAAGTGGAAGAGGACGGAACAGAACGGCTTCTCATGATGATAGCAGGTCCGTCTAGCTCCACATTTTGTTAGAGTTTTAATGGATGAGCTCCTTCATGTGGAGTCTTCATGGAGTGAAGACAGGATCTTCTGTGTGACATCATCAGTGATTCCTGTCTGAACATATGGAACTAAAGATGGTGGACTGCTGCTGTTGTTCCACCACAGTGAAGGATCAACATGTGGAGCTTTTCGAGACAGTTTAACATCTTATTAGGATTCACTGGAGCTGAAAAACATAGTTACCATGGTAACCCACATTCTGTCCAGTGGAGAGCTAACTGTTATGTGTTCCATCGAAAGCTGGTCCAGCTCCATCCAACTCCACACCACCCAGCAGCTGTTCAGAAGCTCTCTCTCTCTTCAGCTGTTCGGAGCCACATGATTTTATCCAGTACGGGATCAATAAAGTCTCTGAATTATTTATTGGTTATTCTTTAATAATATTTTCATGCAAATGAAAAAAAAATAATAAATCTAAACATAAAAACTTTAAAATATTGAAGAAATAAAATCACTTTTAATGTTTTTTTTTTAAAAAATTAAACTGTATTATTTTCTTTAATTTTGTTGTGGTTTTTACTTTAATAAATTCTTTAATAATTTAACATTTTTAAAAAATTTAAATTAAATAATAAAATAATTTAAAAAAATTAAATAATAAATAAAAAATTTCAAAAAATAAAAAAATTTAATTTTTTAAAAAAAACTTTAAATTTTTTTTAATAATTCTTAGAACAAAAACCACTCGCACATGCGCAGTTGATATCCGGCACACCTGTAAAGATCAATTTTAATAATTTTGTTCTCATGTGTTTTGTATCATTTTTTAAAAACTTTTATCAGCTTTTTAAGTGTTAAAAAATTCAAATAACTTAAATAAAGTGTGATTTTATTTTAAAAACTACAAGCATGTCGCAGACGGACTGAAAACATGGTAGAACCTCGCCTTCCAGTCATGGCGTTTTTGGGTTTTTTTTGCCGATTACCTCCATGGGTTTTTTTTATCCCATTTTTTAAAAACTAATGTTTCCTGTCCTTAACGAGCTGGTTAAATGATAGTAAAGTTAAACTAGACTCATTCAAAACTTACCTGAAGATTTGTTTTTCTCCTCATAAACTACTCCGCTCTTTACTTCCGGTTGTCCGGCGTCTTATTCTGCTCCTCTGGAAACAAGTTGACGGAACAAAACTTACATTATGGGAAAATTTAAATAAAACTGTATTAAAATACATTTTGTTTGAATATAAAATTAAACTAAAAATTAAAGAAGCATCTTTTAAATTTATATGTTTTATTTCTCAGAAATAAAATCAAATTTGACCTGAAAGCAGGTGAAGATTTGATTGGATTTCACATTGTTTTTAATAGCATTTAAAAATGGAAAAAATAACATGACACAAACACACAAACACACGCACGCATGCACACACACACACACACACACACACACACACACACACACACACTTCTCTCTCTCAAACACACATACACTTTTCGCCGTTCATTGAGAACAGACTTAACAACGTTCTTTCACGTCACAGACTAAAAACAAAGTCTGAATATTCGTCAAAGTCTCTTGAATTAGAAAAACTGTCTTCCTGTCATTTGTTTTTATTTTTCCTCCACACCATGCAGTCACTTCGGATCCGTCCAACTGATTGGACGGTGTGGATGTGGGCGTGTCCCTGCGCTCAGATCCTATAGGTGTACTCCATCATGTAGTCCCTCAGTCTCTTTGGGATGGGAAGCTGTTGAACCTCGTTGGTCTTCCTGTTGATCGCAACGCGGCAAAGATGCTGCAGCGTTGGCGGCGTGGCGTAGACCGGCCTGGTGAGCAGCAGCTGCACCGAGCCGCATGAACGCTGCGATGCCGATTGGCCGGTCAGAGACGACGTCATGTAGTGTTCCACCAGCGCCACCACGCTATCGAACTCCTCCAGCTTCACCGGAACCAGTGAATCCAGCTTGAACTGGCCGTGTTTGTACTGGATGCGGAGGTTTGTGGGACCGGATGATGTCATGGAGGAAATGGTGAAGAGGAAGTGTGACTGGGAGCTGTCCCTCAGCAGAAAGCTGCCCTCCGCCCGGTCCAGCAGGACCTCTCCAGCCTCCGAAGCAGTCAGACCGCCCCAGTACCAGCCTGCAGGCACGGTGAGACGGAGCCAAATGTTTCAATACAAACACCCTTTCAAACTAAAACATGATCTTATTGGACGAAAAAAATAAATAAATTTTAGGAATAACTTTTATTTTGAAATTCTAAAAACTTTGGCTTTTTTAAATGTTTTAAAAATTTTGAAACATCAATTTTTTTTGTGAGATTTTGGTACATTTTTGAGAATTTTTTTCAAAATTCGTCGACATTTTTGTGAAATTTTTCATTTTAAAAAACAGAGTGTTTTATTTTTTTAAAAAAAGAAAATAGCAAAACATAAGTAGAAGGAAGATCAGAGGGAGTGTGTTCCTCTGTGTGTGTGTGTATGTGTGTGTGTGTGTGTGTGTGTGTGCGTGTGTGTACCTGTGTTTCTGAGTTCCTTCAGGGCCGACTCGATGTGGTTCTTCTCCGTTTCTAAACCCGCCCGGTCTCCATCCTGAACGCTCTCTGGAGACGGGCAGGTCATCGGACAGACCTGCTCGGACCCATCTGACGTCTGACGTGTTGGTAGACGGAGACCATGGAGGATCTAAAACACACACACACACACATGAATTAATTTACTGTAATTTCACGACCATGGTGAGGGTAGGAACATAGATCCTGGTTGCCATGGTGAGGGTAGGATCGTAGATCCTGGTTACCATGGTGAGGGTAGGAACATAGATCCTGGTTACCATGGTGAGGGTAGGAACATAGATCCTGGTTACCATGGTGAGGGTAGGAACGTAGATCCTGGTTACCATGGTGAGGGTAGGAACGTAGATCGACTTGTAAATCGAGAGCTTTTCTTTTCGGCTCAGCTCTCTCTTTACCACGACAGACCAATGCAGCGTCCTAGTTATTGCTGATGCCGCACCGATCTGCCTGTCGATCTCCCGCTCCATCCTTCCCCCACTCGTGAACAAGACCCCGAGATACTTAAACTCCTCCACTTGGAGCCGGACCCTGTCCCTGACCCGCAGGGGGCAATAACTAATAATAACAATACAAGGGGTAAATAACTTTTAATCAAATATCATTTTATTCTAATTTTGTACTAAATTTGACATTTTTTTTCAGGCTTGTTTTCATTTCTAAGGTTTGGTGACGTCACAGCTATTCTACACAGGTGAGCTGAACATCCGGGAACTTTTTCACCTCCAAACTTCATGACAAAAAAACACACAAAAAACAATAAAAAAATCTAAAACTTTTACCAGAAATAAAAAACAAGTTTTTATTTAAAAAAAAACTCACCGTTAGAAGTTTGTTTAGCAGTTATCAGTGCGCCTGCGTGGAGCTGCAGGTAAACAGAGACCAAGAACTGACTTTCCAGGAACAGCAGTGACGTCACGTGCACACCTGAGCGGGGTTAGATGCGCACAGAGCGCATGCGCAAGAGAATCACCCGCCCCTTGGATGGAAGTAAACGCAACAGGTTCATCATACCTGTAAAAGGTGTTTTTGTCTCCCTCTGCTGGACACTACTGTGAACTACCACATCATTTAAAAACTACAACATTGAAATCATTTTAACTTTTATAAATAATCTCTTTGAGCCACGAAACGGTCTGCAAATAAACTTTTATTATGCCTGCACAATGTTGCCATGGTTACAAATCAAACACACTTTTTTTTCCTCACTCGTAGAAACTATAAAATAATCCTGAAATTTAAAAAAACATCACAGTTTGTTCCTGAAGATGAGTTTTCAGGAGGGGTTCGACCATGTGGGAAACAGAGGGGAGGAAACAGAGGGGGGGGACATAGAGAGGAAGACACAGAGGGGAGTCTGGACGGTTATCGATACTCTTATCGATTCTTATTTAGTGTCAAAACAAGTGAGACCTCGCCTCGTCTACCCTCACCGTGGTAACCAGGATCTACGTTCCTACCCTCACCATGGTAACCAGGATCTACGTTCCTACCCTCACCATGGTAACCAGGATCTACGTTCCTACCCTCACCATGGTAACCAGGATCTATGTTCTACCCTCACCATGGTAACCAGGATCTACATTTCTACCCTCACCATGGTAACCAGGATCTACGTTCCTACCCTCACCATGGTAACCAGGATCTACGTTCCTACCCTCACCATGGTAACCAGGATCTACATTCCTACCCTCACCATGGTAACCAGGATCTATGTCCTACCGTCACCATGGTAACAAGGATCTACGTTCCTACCCTCACCATGGTAACCAGGATCTACGTTCCTACCCTCACCATGGTAACCAGGATCTATGTTCCTACCCTCACCATGGTAACCAGGATCTACGTTCCTACCCTCACCATGGTAACCAGGATCTACGTTCCTACCCTCACCATGGTAACCAGGATCTACATTCCTACCCTCACCATGGTAACCAGGATCTACGTTCCTACCCTCACCATGGTAACCAGGATCTACATTCCTACCCTCACCATGGTAACCAGGATCTATGTCCTACCGTCACCATGGTAACAAGGATCTACGTTCCTACCCTCACCATGGTAACCAGGATCTATGTTCCTACCCTCACCATGGTAACCAGGATCTACGTTCCTACCCTCACCATGGTAACCAGGATCTACGTTCCTACCCTCACCATGGTAACCAGGATCTACATTCCTACCCTCACCATGGTAACCAGGATCTACGTTCCTACCCTCATCATGGTAACCAAGTACAGCCGGGGTGAGAGAGCCTGGCTTTCCTGTCTGAAGCTGTTACCCTCGCGACGACCTGGTCTGGATATACGGAAGATGGCGGAACAGAAAAGTTTCATTTACTTGTTTTAATACTGAAAAAGTTTGAGGAGTATCGATAACCGTCACTAGAGGACAGTATAGGGGTACACCAGGTGGAAACAGAGGGCAGTTTCAGGGTACACCTGGTGGAAACAGAGGGCAGTTTCAGGGTACACCTGGTGGAAACAGAGGGCAGTTTCAGGGTACACCTGGTGGAAACAGAGGGCAGTTTCAGGGTACACTGGGTGGAAACAGAAGGCAGTTTCAGGGTACACTGGGTGGAAACAGAAGGCAGTTTCAGGGTACACAGGGTGGAAACAGAGGGCAGTTTCAGGGTACACCTGGTGGAAACAGAGGGCAGTTTCAGGGTACACTGGGTGGAAACAGAAGGCAGTTTCAGGGTACACAGGGTGGAAACAGAAGGCAGTTTCAGGGTACAGTGACGTGGAAGGGGCTCCCCGGGATGTTCTCGTCACCCCACTTGACGATGAGGATGAAGCTCCCCTGCTCCTTCACCGTGTACGACACGCTGTACGTGCGGTTACCCATGTGCTTTACGTAAACTTCCTCACAGGGCGCCTTCGGCCCGTGGACGCCCACCATCAGCATGTTGGTTCCTGAGGAGCAGAAGGCGGGCAGTCAGGTGGGCGGAGCATCTAGGAACACACACACTCCCTCACACACACAGATATCCACACACTCTCACAGTGATATTTGAAAACCGTTCCTACCCGCTTTGCTGCAGTCCACCGTGAAGGTGTTCTTTTGACCAATGAAAGCCTTCGACAGGCCGGCGCCGCAGGAGAGCACCTTGGTGGCGTCTGAGGAGAACCTGGGCAGCGAGGCGTAGGCTCCGCTCATCGCCGACGTCTTGCTGACGGTTTCTACCAGGACGGACGACGTCTCGTGGAGGTTGTGCCCGCCGGACAGACGAGGACCTGCAGAAGAACCGAAATGTGGACAGGCTCTTACTCAGAAATCTGGTGACCATGGTAACCAGGATCTACGTTCCTACCCTCACCATGGTAACCAGGATCTACGTGCCTACCCTCACCGTGGTAACCAGGATCTACGTTCCTACCCTCACCATGGTAACCAGGATCTACGTTCCTACCCTCACCATAGTAACCAGGATCTACGTGCCTACCCTCACCGTGGTAACCAGGATCTACGTTACTACTCTCACCATGGTAACCAGGATCTACGTTCCTACCCTCACCATGGTAACCAGGATCTACGTTCCTACCCTCACCATGGTAACCAGGATCTACGTTCCTACCCTCACCGTGGTAACCAGGATCTACGTTCCTACCCTCACCATGGTAACCAGGATCTATATTCCTACCCTCACCAGGGTAACCAGGATCTATGTTCCTACCCTCACCATGGTAACCAGGATCTACGTTCCTACCCTCACCACGGTAACCAGGATCTACGTTCCTACCCTCACCATGGTAACCAGGATCTATGTTCCTACCCTCACCATGGTAACCAGGATCTACGTTCCTACCCTCACCATGGTAACCAGGATCTACGTTCCTACCCTCACCAGGGTAACTAGGATCTACGTTCCTACCCTCACCATGGTAACCAGGATCTACGTTCCTACCCTCACCATGGTAACCAGGATCTACGTTCCTACCCTCACCATGGTAACCAGGATCTACGTTCCTACCCTCACCATGGTAACCAGGATCTACGTTCCTACCCTCACCATGGTAACCAGGATCTACGTTCCTACCCTCACCGTGGTAACCAGGATCTACGTTCCTACCCTCACCATGGTAACCAGGATCTACGTTCCTACCCTCACCATGGTAACCAGGATCTATATTCCTACCCTCACCATGGTAACCAGGATCTATATTCCTACCCTCACCATGGTAACCAGGATCTACGTTCCTACCCTCACCATGGTAACCAGGATCTACGTTCCTACCCTCACCATGATAACCAGGACCTATGTTCCTACCCTCACCATGGTAACCAGAAACCGTCAGCAAGGGAGGCATCCTAACCAGATGCCCGAACCACTCCATCTGAGTTCTCTCAACCTGATTTTTTAGTAACACATGCTCATTCACGTCTCCTGGCGCTGTGCCCGACCCTTCTGGGTCCAGATTTAAAAGAAACACCTACCTGAGACTTTGGCTTTGAAGGGGCTGCCCACGATGTGCTGAGGACCTCCGTACTTGATGGAGATCAGGTAGTTCCCGGGTGCCATGGGGGTGTAGGACACCTTGTACCCCTCCGGAGAGTCCTGGCAGTCCATCTGGACTTTGGAAGGACCGTCGATGGTCACCGATAAAGCCCCGGCGCCAGCGTTGCAGGTGTTGACGATGAACTCTGAGGGAACACCTGAACGGGACACATGGACCGTTAAGAGCGGTTCTCAGATGTTCTGGAACTTTCTCCGTACCTGTGGTTCCTCCCTCCAGACCCGGTCCAAAGGCGGAAACCAGCCCCGGATCTCCGACCTGTCCCGGTTCACCCACACGGATCTTAAAGGGGCTGCCAGGAACATGGCTGCCGTTGAAGCGAACGTCGATGGAGTGGACGCCATTTTCTTTGGGAACAAACCGGATGGCGTGCTGGTCTGAAAAAAAAAAAAAAAAACCCGCCATGATTAACAGGGGGCGGAGCTAAAGGGGACCAACAGTAATTTCCAGTATTTAAACGGCCCATCTGATGTGTGTGTGTGTGTGTGTGTGTGTGTGTGTGTGTGTGTGTGTGTGTGTGTGTGTGTGTCTTTCTAGATTGATTTAGCCCGTTTTTCTGTGGATTTCTGGAACGCTCAGACAAAACAACCAATGAGCAGATGTCTAAAGTATGACTCATTTGACGTAGCCACGCCCCCCTCCCTCCTCACCACCCGCCCGCCCTCCTCACCCGCCTCCACTCCGGCCTTACGCCCTCACAAACTCACTTTCAACGTCCGATATACAGGCTGGTTCGCTGCTCTGCCTCTTTTTTATTTCCTTTTTGTAGCTACACACGGGTTTACGCCCGCCTTCCCCCTCCCGCTCAGAGATGGGCGGAGGAATAGCGGCTCAGTGAGAGCAGAGGGCGGAGCTTGTACTTTCTCAGGACGGGCGGGGTGATGAGCGATACCCGGTCTTTCATAGTTCCGGGTCTGTGACTGCGCTCCACCAAATCAATATATTTTCATAACTATGGTGTAATGCATGTTGTAAACGTGTGTGTGTGTGTGTGTGTGTGTGTGTGTGCAGAGGATACAATGCAGTGAAAAGAGGTATTTTACATGAGATGGTTCCTTTAAGACGCAACTTTTTTCACGTTCTTTCAACTCTGCGGCTTCTGCAATGACGTGGCGTATTTCTGGATTTTTCTAACGGCCAGCAGGGTGGGGGGTCGAGCAGAAACGGACGTTAGTGTAAGCGGGTGTTTGTATTTACATTGATGAATGAAAACAGGAAGAACAACAAGGAACAATCCACCGTCTGATCACCACTACCATCCACCACTTCCTGTTCTAGACTTTTCACAATAAAAGAACTAGAAATACAACTCATTTCCTCCTTTAAGGCCCGGTCTCACCGCCTGAACGTTCCTTAACGATAGGAAGGGACACTAAATATTGACAACGCTCGTCACCGCACACAATGGTTAAAAAATGTAAAGCACTGCCATTGGCTCAGAGGTGAACCGCTGAAGCAGCTCCGACAACTCGATAACAATACCAACGTTCATCACTGCCATGGATCGCTGCTTTAATGCCCGACACCGTTCCAACAACACCGTGTCCGCTCATAAAACGCTTCCAGCCGCTCCACTGAAGTTTGAGCAATGTTTAGTCACCGCCAGCGAAATGCTGGCGAAGCAGCGGTGGTTTAACGTTGGCCCGCGGGCCACATCCGGCCCTTTGTATGTCCCTGTCCGGCCCGCGTGAGGCCAATCATAAACACCATAAATTAAACTTTGTTTTAAAACTTTTATTTTGAAATTTTATTTTATTTTGAAAAGCGTTACGTCGCTACGTATGCGCGCATGCAGAGTTTTCAAGGTGATTTCAAAACTCTTGAGAGTGAAATGCACATGGTTTGTTCTCCCTTCAACTGCAGTGTGGATGATGCACCAAGTGAAGTGATCTGCAGTCTGACACACATCTGGTAGATCACTTTTACTCCGCCCTCAAAGAGGAGAACTTTCCACACCTGAGGAGGCATGCTCAGAGGATCCTAGTCCTCTTTGGATCTACCTATCAATGTGAACAGACATTCTCAGTCAAACACAGATCCTCTATGACTGATGACCACCTCTCAGCTGTCCCTTGTTCAAGCCCAGAACAGACTGGATTATTCTCACTGAAGAGGTAACATGAGGTGGAAAGCATTACAAGTTAAAAAATAAATTGCACTGGTTCAATAATTGTTTTTCTTATTTAACCTAATCTACATATTTACAGAGTGCTTTATTCTTCTGATGATCAGTACCAGCTATTCAAAAAATTTAAGCATTTTACAATCAAAGAAAGTTGGTGGTCCTCTGACACAATTCAGGCTTCTCATGCGGCCCCTGATAAAAATTAATTGCCCACCCCTGGCCTAGCGGATCCAAATGTCTACGAATTTACGTCTAGTGGAGTCAAACTTTGATTGGTTCAATCAGCGTTGGCCGGGCGTATTCGTCGTTGCTTTAACAGGAGCTAGTTTTTGTCAAACGGTGATGAACGGTTACGTCACAGCTCCAAGAACGCTCCAGTAAAGTTCGAGAGGTGTGACTGCGGTTGTGCCTCGTAGATGAAGGAGCTGGGACAGGAAGTTACTATGATGAGTATCTTCAGGGACTGGCTTAGACTTACCGCCATCCAGCTCGGTGATGTAGCACTCCTCCATCGCCCCCGACGGCGTGTGGATCTTGGCATCGACCAGACCTCTGGCGCCGTTTAGCTGCACGGCGAAGGACGCTTCCTGACCGACCTTCAGACTTTTCTCCTGGAAACAGATTCAGGTTTTTAACGGATGCGCGTCACGTCTGTTGATCTGTTAACGAAAGCGCTCTACCTGTAAACTGGTGATGGTGAGGCGGCGCACGTCGTCCGACAGTGTCGCCACGGGAACAACGAAGGGGGAATCTGGGATGTGCTCGTCGTTAAACTTGACGGAGACTTCGTAATCACCTGGTGGAAGAGGAGAGGTTTGAGCTGGTGGCGTTCCTCAGGCCGCCGTCCTCGTCCCTCCCCCCACCTGTATCTGATCTTACCGGGTTCCTGCACCACGTACGCCACGCCACAGGAGCCGTCCTTCCTGTCTTCAAAGCTAATCTCAGCTTTGCTGGGTCCCTCCACGGCGATGGACAGACCTCCAGCTCCGGCCTCTCTGGTCCAGATGCTAAACTCAGCTACAGACAGAGGACAGATTCAGTCTCTGATTATTTCCTGTTTATTTGGAGCTCCATCTGCTTCTGAAAAGTGGTCATTTATAGGATGTATTCTATTGGTCCGCCATGTTTGTAGTTCTTTAGCTGAAAATAGAAGATCCACCATATTCGACGGTCCGTGTTGGTTAATTGAAAATTTAAAGATAGTGTTTAGAAAGTTTGATTTAAAGCTCTATTTCAGACGACTCCGGCTGCTCGGGTGCGTTACATACGTCACATCTTATCGTGGACAGGTTGCCAAGGCATCCTCCATCTCACTCAGGAGGATCCTGAGGTTGTTCCCTGTCCAGCTGTGAGACATAGTCTCTCTAGCAGGTCCAGGGGTCTGCCTCTGGGTCTCCTTCTGGAGGTCTCACCAGAGAGGGAGGGATCCTAACCAGATGCCTTACCCACCCCACTTCGAGATCCTCCCAGGTGGAGGTAAGCTGGAGGATGCAGCCGGGGTGAGTGAAGCCTGCGACCACAGAGAAACAAAGCTCTATTGACCCAGGATCAGTACTTGGACCGCCAAGGTAGGGACAGGAATGAAGAGAGCAGCCAGGGAGATACATGCAGACGGGTGATGTAGGGTGCAGCCAGGTTAAGAGGAGCCAGCGGAGATTCTGAAGCACAGGAGTGATGTGTTCACGAGAGCGGGTATGTGAGGAGACGAATGCCAGTCAGTCACCTTTTAACCACCTATCCCTTAGGGGTTGCGGGGGTGCCGGAGCCCATCCCGGCTGATTGGAGGCGAGTGACAGTGTACACCCTGATACGCCCTGAACAGGTCGCCAGTCTGTCACGGGGCCACACACAGTGGTCCGACCGTCCCACTGGAGTACCAGGGGTACCAGGAGCTGCCTCATGTTGTAGCCAATCAACCTAACATGTATGTTTTTGGAGGGTGGGAGGAAACCGGAGTACCTGGAGGAAACCCACGCAAACACAGGGAGAACATGCAAACTCCACACAGAAAGGACAGTGTTCCAATCCTCATCCCCATTCGCGACTCGAACCCTGACCTTCTTGCTGTGAGGCCACTGTGCTACCCACTGTGCCACCGAAGACGTATGTATAGTAGTTTGTTTATTATTTTGGAGGATGAACCGTGCCGTCTATATTTAATAATAATAATCACGGGCGGCACGGTGGGTAGCACAATGGCCTAACAGCAAGAAGGTCGTGGATTCAAGTCCTGGGTGGGTACGAGGCTTGGAACACTGGTGTTTCTGTGTGTAGTTTGCATGTTCTCCTTGTGCATGTGTAGGTTTTCTCTAGTTTCCTCCAAAATCATGCATGCTAAGTTGATTGGCTGCTACAGGAATGAGTGTGGGTGTGGATGGTTGTGTGTGTGGCACTGCGACAGACTGGCAACCTGTGTGTTTAGTAACCATGGTAACGATGGTTACGATCCGCTCACCTGGGATCCCCGCCACTCCTCGATCCAGCCCGGTCCCTCCGGCTCGGACCTTGTGAGCCCCGCCTTCGCCCAGGGGCCCCACGGTGAACTGGAAGGGGCTTCCGGGAACGTGCTGACCGCGGTACTTCACGTTGACAGCGTGAGGTCCCATTTCCTGAGGAATGAAGCGGACGCTGTAGGTGCTGTCCTCCCCCTTCAGGATCTCTGCATCCTCAGTCTTTCCTCCAGGACTCGTCACCTGCGCGGTCATCTCCTGGTTACCCGCCTCACCTGCCAAGTAAAAGTAGGGTCAGGGTCAGGCTCACTTTAACCAATAGTCATGCCCACATGAGGGAGATTAGGTCATCAATGTCCTATCACGATGTCCCTCCCGTTCCACGGCCTGGTAAGGTAACATCATCCTGCTCGTCCCAGAATGTGACAAGACGAGAAGATGGTTACCATGCCAATGCTGAATGTGTGTTTGGGTTTGGATCCATGAACCTAAGTTCAACACCACCATGGATCCCCGCTTCAACGCCCGACACCGTCCAGCAATGCCGTGGCGTTGTTGGAGAGGGATTTGACCGGGTTCTTTAAAGAGCCCATCTCATGCAAAAGAGTTTTCTAGCTTGTCAGAGTGATGTCCGGGCCTTGTATATGTGTGTGTGTGTGTGTGTGTGTGTGTGTGTGTGTGTGTGTGTGTGTGTGTGTGTGTGTGTGTCTTTCTAGATTGATTTAGCCCGTTTTTCTGTGGATTTCTGGAACGCTCAGACAAAACAACCAATGAGCAGATGTCTAAAGTATGACACATTTGACGTAGCCACGCCCCCCTCCCTCCTCACCACCCGCCCTCCCTCCTCACCCGCCTCCACTCCGGCCTTACGCCCTCACAAACTGGCTTTCAACGTCCGATATACAGGCTGGTTCGCTGCTCTGCCTCTTTTTTATTTTCTTTTTGTAGCTACGCATGGGTTTACGCCCGCCTTCCCCCTCCCGCTCAGAGATGGGCGGAGGAATAGCGGCTCAGTGAGAGCAGAGGGCGGAGCTTGTACTTTCTCAGGACGGGCGGGGGATGAGCGATACCCGGCCTTTCATAGTTCCGGGTCTGTGACTGCGCTCCACCAAATCAATATATTTTCATAACTATGGTGTAATGCATGTTGTAAACGTGTGTGTGTGCAGAGGATACAATGTGAAGAGTTATTTTACATGAGATGGGCTCTTTAACCCTCCCTGATGGGCATGGCTACGTGCTGCCACCACCTAGCTAAAGTTAGAACTACAGCTAGATGAGTTTCACTCACCGTCCTGCAGGGGGGGCCTGCTTCCCGCCGGCAGACCACCAAACCCACTCAGACTCTCTCTACCCATGAAGTCTCCAAACACGTCCCTGAAGGGGTCGCCCCCGACCTGGGTGCTCTCCTCCACTCGGACCTCCTTCTTGGTCTCGCCGGCCCGGGTTTTGCTGATCTCGGTGCGCTCGGTTCGGGTGTAGGTGTGGCTGCTGCGAGTGAAAGTCCGGGTCAGACGTTCCTGAGCCGAAACCATCTGGAACCAGTTTCCTATCAATGAGATAGAGAAGGAGGTGAAGAGAAAGAAAACATGAACATTTGATCTCCTACCTGGAGTTCAGGCAGAGGTGTTCCTTGCTCCACCAACGCCCAAAGTTTGGCACCTCTAGATGCAAGTTCATGGACGACGCTGGACCACCGCTGCTTCATCAGCTGCGACTACAAGTTGCTCAAACTTTGGTGGACCGGTTGTAAGCGTTTTACGAGCTGCCCGAATCACACACCATCCAGACTAGGTAATATGGGTGAAGTGTCTTCCCACAGCGACAATTTAATCTCAACGTCCGTTCCACAGGAGTACCAGTGGTCCGACCGTCCCTCTGGAGTACCAGGGGTCCGACCGTCCCGCTGGAGTACCAGGGGTCCGACCGTCTCGCTGGAGTACCAGGGGTCCGACCGTCCCGCTGGAGTACCAGGGGTTTGACCGTCCCGCTGGAGTACCAGGGGTCCGACCGTCCCACTGGAGTACCAGGGGTCCGACCGTCCCGCTGGAGTACCAGGGGTCCGACCGTCCCGCTGGAGTACCAGGGGTCCGACCGTCTCGCTGGAGTACCAGGGGTCCGACCGTCCCGCTGGAGTACCAGGGGTTTGACCGTCCCGCTGGAGTACCAGGGGTCCGACCGTCCCGCTGGAGTACCAGGGGTCCGACCGTCCCGCTGGAGTACCAGGGGTCTGACTGTCCCGCTGGAGCACCAGGAGTCCGACCGTCCCACTGGAGCACCAGGGGTCCGACCGTCCCACTGGAGTACCAGGGGTCCGGCCGTCCCGCTGGAGTACCAGGGGTCCGACCGTCCCGCTGGAGTACCAGGGGTTTGACCGTCCCGCTGGAGTACCAGGAGTCCGACCGTCCCACTGGAGTACCAGGAGTCCGACCGTCCCACTGGAGTACCAGGAGTCTGACCGTCCCACTGGAGTACCAGGGGTCCGACCGTCCCACTGTAGCACCAGGGGTCCGGCCGTCCCACTGGAGTACCAGGGGTCCGGCCGTCCCACTGGAGTACCAGGGGTCCGGCCGTCCCACTGGAGTACCAGGGGTCCGACCGTCCCACTGGAGTACCAGGGGTCCGACCGTCCCGCTGGAGTACCAGGGGTCCGACCGTCTCGCTGGAGTACCAGGGGTCCGACCGTCCCGCTGGAGTACCAGGGGTTTGACCGTCCCGCTGGAGTACCAGGGGTCCGACCGTCCCGCTGGAGTACCAGTGGTCCGACCGTCCCTCTGGAGTACCAGGGGTCCGACCGTCCCGCTGGAGTACCAGGGGTCCGACCGTCTCGCTGGAGTACCAGGGGTCCGACCGTCCCGCTGGAGTACCAGGGGTTTGACCGTCCCGCTGGAGTACCAGGGGTCCGACCGTCCCGCTGGAGTACCAGGGGTCCGACCGTCCCACTGGAGTACCAGGAGTCTGACCGTCCCACTGGAGTACCAGGGGTCCGACCGTCCCACTGTAGCACCAGGGGTCCGGCCGTCCCACTGGAGTACCAGGGGTCCGGCCGTCCCACTGGAGTACCAGGGGTCCGGCCGTCCCACTGGAGTACCAGGGGTCCGGCCGTCCCGCTGGAGTACCAGGGGTCCGACCGTCCCGCTGGAGTACCAGGAGTCCGACCGTCCCGCTGGAGTACCAGGAGTCCGACCGTCCCACTGGAGTACCAGGAGTCCGACCGTCCCACTGGGGTACCAGGGGTCCGGCCGTCCCACTGGAGTACCAGGGGTCCGGCCGTCCCACTGGAGTACCAGGGGTCCGGCCGTCCCACTGGAGTACCAGGGGTACGGCCGTCCCACTGGAGTACCAGGGGTCTGACCGTCCCGCTGGAGTACCAGGGGTTCGACCGTCCCACTGGAGTACCAGGGGTACGGCCGTCCCACTGGAGTACCAGGGGTCTGACCGTCCCGCTGGAGTACCAGGGGTCTGACCGTCCCGCTGGAGTACCAGGGGTACGGCCGTCCCACTGGAGTACCAGGGGTCTGACCGTCCCGCTGGAGTACCAGGGGTTCGACCATCCCGCTGGAGTACCAGGGGTTCGACCATCCCACTGGAGTACCAAGGGTCCGACCGGCACACTGGAGTACCAGGGGTTCGACCGTCCCACTGGAGTACCAGGGGTTCGACCGTCCCACTGGAGTACCAGGGGTTTCAGAGGTCTCCCATCCAAGTACAGCCCAGGCCCAGCCTGCTTAGCTTCTGAGGTCTGATGGGATCAGGCATTGACAGGCTGGTATGGGTTGTATGGTAAGCTAGAGTCCATGGACTCCCACATCTCTACAGATCGATCAGTTAGCGTACAAGTTAATGTACGGGCATGCTGTCCTGTGATTGGACGTCTATGTAATGAGATCTTCAGCCTAAAATGACGATTTGTCGTCTTGAATTATAAGTATTTTGGGCGTTGAAGCAGCGATCCAGGGCGGGGAGGAACTTTTCTTTGGCGTTGTAGAGGTATCGGAGCGGGACCGACCACCCAAACAGCTTGGTACCGATAACCAGCGCCTGTGGTTGTCCTTTTTTTCCCCCATTTTGTTCGCTGTGATGTTTGGTCATTGCGACTGAGTCCTTAAGACACATTCAGAAACCAAAGAAAACCCCTGCATACATGAGCAGAACATACAAACTCCACACAGTAAGACCAGTGATCCAAGTCTCGGATGAGAGACTGATGGAGCACTGCTGAAGGTCCACCGCTCTTACCTGGAATCTTCAGGTTGAGATCACAGGTGCTGCCGACGGTAGCGATGGAGGGAGCCTGGCGCCTCCTGGTGATGCTCTCCTTCACCCGCCCCTCGCCCAGAATCTTCACCGTGAATGGACTTCCTGTTTACACACACAGGGAGGTCACTGGGGTTCACTGATCACCTGCAGACGGGTCCTAGCACGGCGGCTAGCTGCACCTGGAACGTGCTGGTCGGCAAACTTGATGTTGATGATGTAGTTTCCGGGTTCGGTTGGACAGTAGGTGACCTTACACGTCCCGTCCTCCACGTCCTCACAGTTGATGTCCACTTTGCTCGGACCCTCGATGGACAGACCCAGACCTCCGTAACCTGTCGAGCAGACACGATGAGGATTGCCGTTGTGACTCCACGTGGCACGGTCGAGTCTCGGTTTGTACCTGCGTTCCTGGTGTCCACGATGAACTCGGCCACCTCCAGAGTGTGGCCCTCCACCAGGCCTTGACCGTGGACCTTCACCTTGCTGGCGTCTCCGATCTCCGACTGGCCCACCATGATCTTAAAGGGACTGTTGGTCACGTGCTTCCCGCTCTTCTTCACGCTGACAACGTGCTCGCCCACTTCCTTCGGAGTGAAAGAGATTCCTACAGAAAAAAAAATGAAGGTTTATTTATGACACCGCCTCCTCAGCAATGACCGAGTGCAACGGGGCGGAGGTGTTCCCTGTGTGGACATAGTCTCTCCAGCGGGTCAGGGCTCTGCCTCTGGGTCTCTTCCTGGTGGGACGGAACATCTCACCAGCGAGGGAGGCATCCTAACCAGATGCCCGACCCACCCTATCTGGTTTATCTTGACTTGGAGGAGTAACGGCTCTACTCCGAGCGCCTCCCGGATGGCAGAGCTCCTCCCTCTATCTCTGAGAGAGAGACCAGCCACCCTGCAGAGAAAGATCTTTTCAGCTGCTTGTATCCGTGAAGTCATTCATTTGGTCACCACCCACACTGGTTACCATGGTGAGGGTGGGAACGTAGATCCTGGTTACCATGATGAGGGTAGGAATGTAGATCCTGGTTACCATGGTGAGGGTAGGACTGTACATCCTGGTTACCATGGTGAGGGTAGGAATGTAGATCCTGGTTACCACGGTGAGCGTAGGAACGTAGATCCTGGTTACCACGGTGAGGGTAGGAACATAGATCCTGGTTACCACGGTGAGGGTAGGAACATAGATCCTGGTTACCACGGTGAGGGTAGGAACATAGATCCTGGTTACCATGGTGAGGGTAGGAACGTAGATCCTGGTTACCATGGTGAGGGTAGGAACGTAGATCCTGGTTACCATGGTGAGGGTAGGAACGTAGATTCTGGTTACCATGGTGAGGGTAGGAACGTAGATCCTGGTTACCATTGTGAGGGTAGGAACGTAGATCCTGGTTACCATGGTGAGGGTAGGAACGTAGATCCTGGTTACCATGGTGAGGGTAGGAACGTAGATCCTGGTTACCATGGTGAGGGTAGGAACATAGATCCTGGTTACCATGGTGAGGGTAGGAACGTAGATCCTGGTTACCATGGTGAGGGTAGGAACGTAGATCCTGGTTACCATGGTGAGGGTAGGAACATAGATCCTGGTTACCATGGTGAGGGTAGGAACGTAGATCCTGGTTACCATGGTGAGGGTAGGAACGTAGATCCTGGTTACCATGGTGAGGGTAGGAACGTAGATCCTGGTTACCATGGTGAGGGTAGGAACGTAGATCCTGGTTACCATGGTGAGGGTAGGAACGTAGATCCTGGTTACCATGGTGAGGGTAGGAACGTAGATCCTGGTTACCATGGTGAGGGTAGGAACGTAGATCCTGGTTACCATGGTGAGGGTAGGAACGTAGATCCTGGTTACCATGGTGAGGGTAGGAACATAGATCCTGGTTACCATGGTGAGGGTAGGAACGTAGATCCTGGTTACCATGGTGAGGGTAGGAATGTAGATCCTGGTTACCATGGTGAGGGTAGGAACGTAGATCCTGGTTACCATGGTGAGGGTAGGAACGTAGATCCTGGTTACCATGGTGAGGGTAGGAACGTAGATCCTGGTTACCATGGTGAGGGTGGGAACGCCTCCTGTACGGACCTCCTGGTGTTTGAAGTTCATACCAATGTGCCTGTTTGGAAGCCTCTTCAGCAGACACGGTTCTTCGTGTCCAGATGGCGACCGGATGGTTGCAGTCAGGCTGCTCAGGTCAGTCTCCAGGATCTTCAGGGAAACATCCGATGCCGTGCCAACGTTGAGCTGCGACATCGTGGAGAAATCATCACCTGGAGAAAAACATGAGACGGTGAAGTCTGAACGCCTAGAAGATGGAGTCCAGACGGGTATCAATTCCTACCAGTGATCCTGGCGGTGAACGGGCTGCCCGGGATGTGCTTGTCATCAAACTTAACGATGATGTTGTAGTCTCCGGGCGCAGTGGGCAGGTAGGACACCGTGCACGTCCCGTCCTTGTTGTCCTTACAGCTGATCTCAGCCTTGGACGGACCTTCTACAGCCAGAGACAAACCCCCTGCGGACACAAAGAAACCTGAGCACCAGATGCCCTCGGCTCCCCAAGCGGTCGGATACCTTCTCCTGCATCCTTGGTGACGATAGTGAAAGTGGCTAGCTGGCTGGCTGAACCGTGGCTGAGGCCGGCACCGTACGCCGTCACATGGCCACTGTTTACCGCGTCCACGTAGAA